>OY390720.1:37180291-37845351 GCA_959613375.1 Heteropelma amictum
CGTCTTTCTCGCGAGAATCCTCGGAACCCAATAAATTTGCCGTACAAAGACGACGATCTTCTATCACGATGTTATCGCGAGGTCAGAAGGGGGCTTGGGGGTACGAGTAGGAGGAGAAGGAGAAGAAGGAAGGAGGCGGAGAAAGAGAGAGATAGAGAGAGAGAGAAAGCTCGTGTCACGAACGAAGCAACGTGCTGGTAAAATCGCGCGTCCGACCGTTTCTCAGGATAATACTGCTGCTGGCTGTATGGAGAGGAGAGTCTCGTGGGGGTGTGTGTGGGCCATTGATCCTGCCAAAATAAATTTGCGAGTCGGGTCGTTCCTCGGGGCATCTTTCGGTCGTTAATATCTCGCGCAAGTGTACATACATATGTACACTCATATCTATACATATAAACGTGCAAATCCATGACATAGGCAAACGTTAGGGTGGTCGAAAAAAAAAATCGAAATTTTCTCGAGCCTGGAAACCGAAAAACGTTCTCCCCAAAAAGATCCCTGAAAAATGATGACGCGTCTCGCCTACGAGGCACCAAAGCACCTTGTGTCTATACACAAACCTGCAAATCCACGAGATAGGCAAACGTTAGGGTGGTCGAAAAAAAAAATCGAAATTTTCTCGAGCCTGGAAACCGAAAAACGTTCTCCCCAGAAAGATCCCTGATGAATTACGACGCGTCTCGCATACGAGGCCCCAATTTTCCGATACGACGACAGGAAAAGTGTCTCTCGAAGTATTTTTATCACCGAAAAAACTCGGAAAAAGCAACTCGAGCCCGATTCTCGCGAAAAATGCATTTCTTCGTCCCTGACGCGAGAACTCGAGTGAAATTCGAAAGTTTCATCGCGAAAAATCAATTCCAAAAATCATTAAAAAATCAAATCCGCCCCGTCGCGAAAGTTTCGACTTTTCCCGTCGACTTTCCATCGTCAATCCCATCCGATTATCGTGCCTGACGCTTGGAATACGTTCTCCACGATTGGACTCGTCCATTCCCGATGCGATTCGCCGCGTTTTCGTCGTGAATCATCTCGTTTACTCTCGCATTGCCGAGTTTCCCCCGATCGTACATGTCGCACCGGAAACGCCGACGCGCAGCTCGCATTCTACAATAGGAGTCTCCTCGAGCCTGCTCGTGTCTCGTCGGGGTTTCCTCGCGTGGGCGTACTTTATGCTCCGCGGAGTTTCCACCCTGGGGACGACGCGCACCGGAGGTTTCGTCCGGAGCTCGAGACCCCCTCTCCCCCCACCACCCCTCCTCCTCCTCCCTCCTCCTCCCTCTCCGGGGTTGACGATGACGAAGAGCGGCCCTCTTCATCATGGAAAATATGAAACCGGAACGCGAGGACGGCGAATCTCTGATTTGCGAGCGCGATGCGTTTATACCTGGTCGGCGATCGTTGTAGCGCAACTGTTGCATCAATGAATGAGATTACCCTTAATATATCGTCGTGCGATTCTCGTCCCGCTTCGTTAATTTCGTACCCGGAGGAGGGGGGGGGGGGGGGGAGGAGCTCTTCCTCCTCGTTTTCGGTCTCGTTCTCATCCTACCTGGCCTTCTCCTCACCTGCTTCATTGGGAGGACCCGATCGGGTCGATGTCAATGGAAATATGATTTTTATTACCGCGTTCTGTTTTATCCGGTTTTTAATCGATCGGCGAAAGTCGTTTTGTTTCTTGGTTTTTTTTTTTGGGGGAATTTCGTCGTTTGATATTTTTTAGGAATTTATGGAAGAGGGGAAAAGAATTTTTTGTGCAATTTTGGGTTTCTTGGGTCTTTTCGAAATTTTACGCGGTTTCGGACGGAAAACATGGAGGAGAAAGGGAAGAATTTTTTTTTTTTTATGGGAAACTGGGTTTTTGTGGTTCTTTTTGGGGGTTTTTAGTCGTCAATGACTGTTCAGCGTTGTTGGTGTCGCAGTTTTCGGTCTCGTTCTCATCCTACCGGGTCTTCTCTTCACCTGCTCCATCGGGAGGACTCGATCGGGTCGATGTTAAGGATGTATGTAAAATATATTAACTCGTCTAACTTTCCATAAATTTGAAATATATGATAGAGTTGATCACGCTGCATCGATTGAAAAAAAGAAAAAGGCACTAATCCGATGATTTGAAAGAAATATTTGAGAATCAAAGCCTCATTTAACTGCGTGTTATTTGTACCGGAAGTTGACAAAATTGAACTAAAATGATAAAAAAGTATATGTGTCGTAGTCAAGGCACGGCCAAAAAAAGAATTTTCAGAAACTTCATACGTTTTTCAATTTTTTCACGAAAAAAAAAACCACTGTTCCCGATATTTTTGTGGAGATATTCGTGGTTAACTTTTGACATTTCAGTAGCGTTCTGTGAACTGCCGTTCATAGCTGACTGTCATAGGTGACTAGCCTTGTTACGACATTTTCAATTACATGTTAATTTTATTTAAAATCTTAAATTATTATACAAAATGACATAATTTTTTCATTATAAATTATAAAATGTAAACCGAAATGATTCGGCATTGATTTTACGACGTAAAAATTAACCTTAAAAAATAAATAGATGTACTGCGGATTTGACCTTACATACATCCTTAATGGAAATATGATTTTTATTACCGCGTTCTGTTTTATCCGGTTTTTAATCGATCGGCGAAAGTCGTTTTGTTTCTTGGTTTTTTTTTTTGGGGGAATTTCGTCGTTTGATATTTTTTAGGAATTTATGGAAGAAGGGACAAGACTTTTTTGCGCAATTTTGGGTTTCTTGGGTCTTTTCGAAATTTTACGCGGTGTCGGGCGGAAAACATGGAGGAGGAAGGGAAGAATTTTTTTTTTTATGGATCGGTATCGCAGATTTTGGTTTTGCGATTTTTTTACCGTCGTCAAACACGCGGAATTTGCGGTTTGTCGCGTCTTTCGTTGTACTTCCGGAACGCCCTTAAGGGTCATTGATAACGTGGCAAATTTTTCGTTAGAATCGTGAGAAAAGCCCGCGCCGGAAATCGGGTCGTTTTTTATGGAAAACTAGTTTTCTATGTTTCTTTTTGGGACTTTTCAGTCGTCAATGACTGTTCAGCGTTTTTGGTATCGCAGATTTTGGTTTTGCGATTTTTTCACCGTCGTCAACCACGCGAAATTCGCGGATTGTCGCGTTTTTCGTTGTACTTCCGGAACGCCCTTAAGGGTCATTGATAACGTGGCAAATTTTTCGTTAGAATCGTGAGAAAAACCCCCGCCGGAAATCGAGTCGTCCCGCAGACTCGGAAACGCACGTATTTCATCCTCGGAGTAGCGAAAATAGCGCGAATCGTCGACGAACGACGAGGAGGAACGTAGAGTTCCTCGCGAAAAAATTCGCCGAGAGTCCCCCCGGCAAAGTTGCCCGACATACATCGCCGATTCATCGAGCGTATCGGGAATTTGTCTGGAAATTGGATATAATCGACTTGGCAACGAATTATCTTGGCGCTCGTGCGTTTACCGATCCCACGTTAACCGTGTGGATAAGAAGCGACGGAAAAAGAGACAAAGAGAGAGAGAGAGAAGGCGCAAGGACACGTAGAAAAATATACGCGAGACAGACAGCAGGCGCGACTCGTACGTGAACGAATGTACACTCGAGTTTGGACGAACGAAGGTGTGCGCTCGAACGAACGTTCGCAGCGAGAGAAAGAAAAGGAGGGGGGAAAAAAAAGAGTGTGCGAAAGAGAGGCGAAAAAAAAACCGAAATTTTGCGGGAAAATCAGTAGGGGATCATCGCGGGACGGGCGGCGACGATAATCGCGTCGTTAACGGTACCGAAAAGCCGCGAGACGACGAGGCGACAGATGCGCCGCTCGCCCGCCTCTCCAGCCTCCGCTTTATCCCCCCCAGTTTCGCCAAAAGCCTGATTTATTAGAGTCCCAGCTGGGGTGGTCCATTTCAGACGAGATCGATCGACGAATCTCGCTCTCTTTCGCGTCGACAGCCCGATTCCCCGCGATGATAATCATCATAATGACGATGATGACGGTCGCAAAGACGTCTTATCCGATATTGTCGGTTTGTCTCAATTTTCGCGAAATTTTTATTCCACTCGCGCTCCTCTTTATTAACTGTACGAAAAAGCATTATTTCGTGCTTTATTGCGACTTTATTTTATTTCTGTTCACCGCTCTCTCTCTCTCTCTCTCTCTCTCTCTCTCTCTCTCTCTCTCTCGCTCGCTGGCCCTGAGATATTCGTCAGTGTCAGGCTCGCCAGGACGATGCTTTTGCGCAATCGAGGATCGCGGATGCTCCTATACGGCTCTATCTTTCTCTTTTTCTCTTTCTTTTTCTCTTATCCCGACGCTCGTACATAAGCGTATGTACGTACGTGAATACTTAATATGCGCGGGCGTTGGACTCTCCCGGTGCGTGATCCCAGTCGGGTTCTCACGAAGCAACCAACGGACCTGCTGAAACGGCTCCTTCGCGGTTTCTCGAGGTGCTATCGGGTCGCACAGCACCAACCGAGTTCTCTCTCTTTCCCTCTCTCGTGCCTTTTTTTTCTCTCCTTGCTTTCTCATTGCAGGTCACACTTTTTTTATCTCGTATTTCATTCTCGCTACTCTCACAGGGATGTATTCCGAAAACTGTCGTTAAATGACAAACGCGTCAGTTTTTTCCGCAATTTTATATCGATTTTTTTCGATACACCGGATTTCGTACGAAAATTGACGTTAAAAATCGTGATTCCGCGATCGAAGATGCATGGATTTGCAGCAAAGATTGAGCGAAACAGAATTGTACCATTTTGCGACCACGACATTTTTTTTACAGTCGAAAATTGCGGAAAATGCAGATTCACCTCTTATCAATTTATAGACCGTTGATCCAGCGAGAGTGCCTCTCTAGAGTCTTATCTGGGTGAATTCAGCAAATTTTCGTTGCGATCGCGATTTTTTATTATTTCAAACGTAGCATCGACGAAATTCGGTTAAAAATTTGGAGCGACTCTGTCTTGGATTTTCCAATCTCTCCTTATCGATAATTCGACAGAAAAAACCGAGTTGAAAAATCGTCATTTTCCTCAAAGTTCCACATTTCGTACTCCAATTTGAAAATTCATCGATTTGTAGCCGAAATTCAGTGACATGAAATTGTACATTGCGAGATGTTGCAGAATCAAAACTCGGCAAGAAAAAAAATGTGAAACCGAAAAAGGATGTAACCAGAATCAACGTTGCTTCGTTCGTCGATGTTTTTGCAATTTTTGAAATTTAGTCGAAAAAATATTCATAACATTCAGGACGCGTTTTTGTATATTTTTTCCTGTGATTTTTTTTTTATTTTCTCTATTTATATTTTCAGGCGATCCTGAAAAAGTCCACGGTCTCGGTGGACATCGAGGTGAGACCGCGCCTTCTCGTTCCGGACACGAATTGTTTCATCGATTATTTGCCGCAATTGCAATCGATATCGAGAGCGACTTCCGGTACTCAGCCGCTTTACACGCTGATGATACCGCTCGTCGGTGAGTACATCCGCTCGGAAAATTATGCAAACTATTCAAAACGGAAATTCCTTTTCTTCCACCAAACCCTCCGATGAGAGCGATAAGCCCGAGTTCATTCCACATTTTTTCCCCATTTTCTCGTAGAGTTTCCATTTTTTTTTCATTCAAAGTTACATCGAACGAGAAACATTGGAATTTTTATCGGTTATCGGATCATTTTGTTTTAATTATCGCTTGTGGTAGTGAGCATCGAGCAGGATCGCTGGGACGCTGGAATTTTTCGCCCAAGTTGGAAAAAAATGAAGAAAACAGGTCAGCCGAGGAGGAAAAAGAGAGCCGAACTTGATACGAAAGGAAAACGAGTTCTCCGAATATTTTCCTACCCTTTTCTTTAAGGCGATGTGTTACATCCGTAGATCGAAGCTTAGAAAAATTCTCCGGCAAAATCTATAAATCGGATCAATTTGAAATTCGTCGCGAGTATTTAGTGATATAGCCCGGAGGGATCGACGATTTTAGAATTTCGATATTTCGAAAATTTGTTCACTCCACAAACAAATTTCTTTGCAAAATTTCGAAATTGCGAAATCGTCAGTCCCTCCATGCTGCGTCACTAAAAACTCACAAAAAATTTCAAATCGATCCAATTTACAGATTTTGCCCGAGAATTTTTCGAAATTTCGATGGAGGGGGGATATCCCTCATGGCCTTAAGGCGATGTGTTACATCCGTAAATCGAAGCTTAGAAAAATTCTCCGGCAAAATCTATAAATCGGATCGGTTTGAAATTTGTTGCGGGTATTTGGCGATATAGCCCGGAGGGACCGACGATTTTAGAATTCCGAAAATTTGCAAATTTTTTCACTCCACAAAAAAATTTTTTTGCAAAATTTCGAAATTGCGAAATCGTCAGTCCCTCCATGCTGCGTCACTAAATCCTCACAAAAAATTTCAAATCGATCCAATTTGCAGATTTTGCCTGAGAATTTTTCTAAATTTCGATGGGGGGGGGGGGGGTTATTCCCCATGGCCTTAAAAACAATTCGTCTAAAACTTTACGCACGAAAAATTCCATCCCGCTTTTTCGCGTCCATCCCCGAGTACTCCAAATTCTCGTCTTATTTCGCTCCCGTTGAGATCGTACCGTCCGGACGTTCTTAAAAAAAAATACCGTACTGAATTTCATTCCCCTCTCCGCATCTCGCATACACGCCTACACACGCACAGTGGAAAAACATTGGCGAGTTTAGTTTCGAAATCCAGCGCACTCATCCTACACGTGGAGCACTCGAGAGAGAGAGAGAGAGAAAGAGAGAGAGAGAGAGTTATTTCTCTCGTATCCTCGGACAGAGGGATCCAATTTTTTCCCCCCCGTTTGTTTCCTCTTTTTTTTTCGCTTCCAACTCGCTCATTCCGCGAGGGACCGAAATGTTTCGAATGAAAAAAAAAAAAAAAAGATCCCTCCACCGCAACGCGATATCGGCGAGTCCCGGGCTGTTGCGGAGAACGAATATTCGATGCCCGCGGAGTTTCGACGAACATTGGAACGAGTCGTCGAGCGGGGAGGGGGGGTGGGGGAAGGGGAAAGGGGTTAGGGGGTGAAGCGAGACTAATAATTTTCTTTCCCTTCGCGTTTCAACCTACATCATCGTCCGCGTTGTACGACGATGAAATCGCGATTCGACCGGTCGAGGGATGCGCGAGTACCACGTGCCTCGAATGAAAAATCAAACGAAAAAGAGAGAGAGAGAGAAAGAAAAAAAAAACGAAAAAAAATATTATCCCGCGAAACTCTCGATGTTTTCTTTCGATTAAGGGGGCTGACGCGTTTTGACGATTTTCGACTTTCTCTTTCGGAATGATGAAATTTTAGGGAAAATTTCGTAAAATCACGGGCGAAAATTCGCGAGATGCGTTTGCACATTTTTTCCTCGTCGGTGAAAGGAAAATCGGGAGTCGGAAAAATTGAGGATGTTCGAATTATCGCCAAGCGGGAAAATGGCGGATTTTGAGCTCGCGAAATCGCGGGGAATTTTTGGGACGCCGGGCGGGATGTGAAATTTCGAAAATACGTCTTTTGTTTTTTTTTTTTTTTTTTCGATGAGAAAAAAAGTGACTCGGAAATTTTGCGCGAGGGTCCCTCGCCCCCCTTAATGCGCGGCGCGTCGTGGCGTCGGTGAAAGAAACGGGGGAAAAAAAACTGAAGCGAAAAAAGAAAACCAAACGGAAGAAAACGAGGAGCAAAGGCGGGACAGCGCGAGGTCCGATATATCTTTCGGAGGATTATAATATGCGATAATGAGAGATCGTAGAGAGCGAAACCGCCGTACGGGAAAAATTAGCGAAGCGAATGGCGATGATGAGAGCCAATCGGAGTGCGATCTTTTGATCGTAGGATTGGAATTCGATTTGTAGGCGAGATATAATAACCGCCGTGGCGCAGGCAGGACGAAGGGCGTTGATCTCGCGTTTATTATACATGTGGACCGATATAACGTTGTCCTTTTTGCTCGTTAGAGTCGATTCGCTAATACGAATCGATTATTGGACATTAACGAACCGAAAATAGAGAACGATGAGATTTCGTAGATTTTGCAACGTTCGGTCTCGTCGTTTTCGCCAGACGCGTCGTTTTGCCTCTCCTTTTTCCTCTCTCTCTTTCTCTCTTTCTCTGTACATTTCCCGGTTTAATGCAGCAATGCGATAATTGAACCGCCAGGCGTGGTTATCGCGATAGTAACGACGGTGACGTTGAACGTTTTTTATTTTATTTTTTTTCACTCCCTCTTTTGCAATTAATTATTCATCAACAGCGAGCCGACGACTCGTCGACGAACGTGAAATTCGAATCGGAGCTGTGTACAGGTTTTAGGGTGTTGAATTTTTTAGCAATGGCTCTTTTTCTTTCGTTCTCGTTGAAAAATTGACGTTTTTCGAGCGAGAACAAAATTCCGTCTCTGTTACGGACTCTGCCCGTTGGTGAATTTAATTTCACGTTTAATTAACACGCGGAAAAACGCTCGTTTCGTGAAACATTATTTTTCGTTGCTCGTTATTTAGAAAAAAACAATGAAAATTAATGTCTCGACCTCGCAGAGCACGAAATTCCGTGCGAAACATTTACGTGCAGTTTTCGATTATATGAAATTACCAACGATGATTTTTCGGTAAGAAAACTGGTATTGTCGATGATAATCAAGTTATTTGAATAAGAGACGGTATTACAATAATTGCTCTGATTAATTTCATACTTATAAACGAGATCTAAAAATTAATTTACGTCTGCAGAGTCAAAAATGGTGTGAACCATTTTTACCCCTCCCGCAACCTTCGATACTCTTTTAGAATTGTATCCTCTATATAATAAAACACCCTATTCGAGTAATGAAATTGAAAAAAAAAAAATTTCTAGTTGATCCAGAATTAATTTTTCCCAAGAGGAAGAAAAAGTAATAGTCGATCATTTTTATCCACCCTAATATAGGTACATATACATTATAATTACGCTAACTAGAACTCAAAATTTATTTTGTCACATCTACGGAGATAAAAATGGTGTGAACCATTTTTACCCCTCTTGCAACCTTCGATATTCTTTTAGAATTGTATCCAACAAACGTACACTCTATTCAAGCATTCAAATTGAAAAAAAAAATTCCTAGTTGATCCAGAACTAATTTTTCCCAAGAGGAAGAAAAAGTAATAGTCGATCATTTTTATCCACCCTAATATAGGTACATATACATTATAATTACGCTAACTAGAACTACGGAGATAAAAATGATGTGAACCATTTTTTTCACCCCTCCCGCAACCTTCCGACCTTTTAGAATTGTATCCAACAAACGTACACTCTATTCAAGCATTCAAATTGAAAAAAAAAATTTCTAGTTAATCCAGAACTAATTTTTCCCAAGAGGAAGAAAAAGTAATAGTCGATCATTTTTATCCACCCTAATACAGGTATATATATATATATATATATATATATATATATATATATAATTACGCGTCAAGAACCTTTGACCCGTAGAAACGAAGGCTCCGAGAGAGTCTATGGGCGGGTCAATGACCGGGAATATAGCTAACGGTTAGATTCTCACGTCTCGCGCGTATCACTCCGCAAATACGAATTCGCTAAACGAGCTTCGCACTGTGTAAAAATATAATACACTCCATCGATTTTGCGCGCAACTCCAACGTTATTACCAGTCATCCGGGCAACCTCTTCTTCTCCTCCTCGACAATTTCTCTCCCAGCATCCCTACGTTATTTCAATCTCCGAGGCTCTCTCTTCCCTCGCTGCATCCACTCTTCCGCAACCGGAAACAAAGAGTTTCGCGCGACCCCGTGCTCTATCGACGAGTCGGCAGCACTCGTGCTGTGTGCCGAGGGGTTCCGGGCGGCACTCGACGAACCCCTCGGCGAACGCGCGCGCCCTTTATAAATCCCGCGCACTCGGGGAAAATCCTATCAGTATTTATGGGCTCGGACGGCTCTCGCGCCGAACGGATCCCGCGGGAATAGAATTGTTCTACCGCAGGCACACGGAGGGAGGCGTATTCTCGTCTGTTTTTTTTTTTTTGTTTTTTTCCTTTTTTTTTTCCTCGTCTCGAAACCGCACAGTCTAAAGATCGATGCTCGCTTTGTCATTGCAGTGCTGAACGAACTGGAGGGCCTGGCGAGAGGAGCCGACGCCAGGGACTGTCCTCCCGCCTCCAGGGCGACCCTCGATCCCGAACACGTCAGCCGGGTCGCGGAATCGGCGAAGGCGGCACTGGCCTTCGCGAGAAGCCGAAATCCCTCCATCAAATGTCTCACCACCCGCGGTACCGTCTTAACATCGAGCACCTTCACCGTCGAGGAGGACGTCTCTCAGGTAACGAACGACTTTTTTTTTTCAAAAAAGACGATTTTTTACGACGATACTTACGAAATTCAGGATTATAGCCGTTTCCGGTGTGCTTACGATACCGGAAATAACGAAAGTATTTCGGTATTTATTCCTCCCGGTACAGTTTATGAAGCGAAATTTGGAAAGTGAAATTCGTCTCGGTTTTTTTTTCGTCTCTTGTTCAGAGTTTGAGGAATTTAAGGCGTTTCGGTATTACTTATCTGGTAGCAAGATCTACAGAAAATCTCATTGTATTTCTGCAGGATTGCAACTGTTGCTCGCCAAATTTTCTTTTATAAGTGGCGTTCAATGCTACGGTTGGCCAACCTACTACTAGAAATGCGCATGCGCATGCACTTCCCATCGCATCCAGATGGAAGTCGTCATGTGTAATTTTCATGCAAAGGCTTGTGTTTTGTCCTGTATCTCATCAACCAGATGGAAAAACCTCTTCAAATTTGTAGACAATCATTATACAGATGTAATTCAGATCTGACATAAATTTTATGCAAATGGTAATATTTTAAAAGAATTTACAGCCCAAACGAATATTTCGCCCATTTACTTCCGAGTATAAGCCGAATTTTTGAAAATTATTTACAAAAAAACAACGTGGTGGATCAACTTGAAATTTGAACCGTCTACATTTTGTATACTCGCCATTTACGAAAAAAAAAATCGAGTTCATGGTAATATTTTCAAAAGTACTACCGAAACTCCTTAATTTGAAAAGACGCAACCGCCGTCTCGTCGAGACGGACTTTCGAATAATTCAGTGATGACGAGGTTTCTTCCTACTCACGCGTTCGACAAAGGTCGCTTGGGAAACTCAAAAAAGATTCAATTCTCGAAATACCGCCAATCCCATGTGACTGACGCATCAAATCGACCGTAAACTCGCTGTCGAATGAAAAAAATGTTTCTTTCGAAATTTGACGTCGAAACCTTTGACTTTGCAAAGAAGCTAATCAGTAATTCGAAATAAATCGCGGATATTTCAAATCGTGCTTTTTCCAAAAAAACACCTCCAGGCATTTTTTGGCATTCGCGACTCGGTTCTCTCGCAACTGACATCAGAGGACTCTTGAATTTTTCATCAAAAAATTCTTTGCGACCAAAAAAAACCCAGTCCCAAACAGCGAAATTTCGATTTTTCGTCATTTCGTCCGAAAGATGGTCTCGAGACGTTTTTTCTCAGCCGTTTGTCGTTCGATCGTCTCGGGCGACTCGTCAATACGCGATCGAAAAAGTCCAAAATTTGTCAAATCTCTCAGGAAGGTAGAACAGCTCGAACCATCGATATATAATAATAATAATTGGGGAGTTTTACTTGCACACCCTTTACGGGTTTTTACAAGCCACCCACCCAACTACTACCCATTCTGTATCATCTCCTCGTACCTCCTCTGTTTTTCTGGGTGGGTGGATTTCCTCCAATAGACCAACTTTTTTACGTGGGTTCCGAACCACGAGAGAACAGTTTAAGACACTTAGAAAAATCCATTGGTGTCGGCGGCGGGAATCGAACCCGGACCCACCGGGTGTGAGCCGGGCGCGTTACCACGAGGCCACTGCCTCTCTGAACCATCGATATATTTTTTTTTTCCAATTTTGAACTTCGAAAAAAAAAAACATTTCGGGCGTACGAAACGCGCTCGTAATTCGCGTCCACATCGATGAGATTTTTGTCCGCGAAGAATGACGAGAACGTCGCGCTCGCGATGATTGATTGCAGGACGGACTGACGAGAAACGACGACAGAATTTTGGCGACTTGTCTGAGCCTCTGCAGGTCCAACAACAGGGAGCACGCCAGCAGCGGTGAGCAAAGAAAACGCGATGATTTTGCGCGACGCAAAAGCCCGTGGTTTGGCATATTTTTTTTTTTTTGTGCTTTTTTCCATCCGTTCGCAGAGAACAACGAGCCGCGACGCCTCAAGCGCGACGTCGTGCTTCTCACCGAAGACAGGAACCTCAGAGTCAAGGCGTTGGCGAGAGATGTGCCCGTGAGGGAAGTTCCGGACTTTGTGCAATGGGCTGGTCTTGGCTGAGTCGAGAGGGAAGCGAAAATTTTATTACGAAAGCTCGTCTTCGGGTGTACCGAGGATTCGCACGTTCCTCACGCGGGAAAATCATGCGCGGTTCGCGAGAAAACACAAAAAAAAAGCCCCATTGGCTGCTCTTTGATCTCGCTAAACGGACACGTTCGGGACGAGAGAGCGGGGGGGAGATTTTTCATCCAGAAAACGCGTTATCGTCAATTCCACGTTGTCGAGAAGCCCGGATACGAAAATGCGTGTGAATTCTTTTTTTTCTTTTTTTTTTTTTAACGAGGAAAAAAAATAGGCGTGAAAAAACGTTGTTTCCTCTTTCCGGCGAGCGCGCTCTATCGAATCGACGAACGTTTTAACGTTTATTTTATCATTACACGACGGCCGCTTATCGCGGTTAAAATAATTGTTCGTTTCTCGTTCTTCTTCTTTTTTTTCACTCGTTCACGACGATTCGCGTCTCGTTCGTTAATCATCTTCGTTTTGTTGTCGCTTTGAACGATTTTTTATTGCGTAAAATTCACGAGCAGGGCGTCGAGCGGAATCGGATTTTTTTTATTTTGATTTCTTTTTTTTCGGATCGTTTTGAGGAATTTGTCGGGGCGTTTTTTTTTGTCCTGAGATTCTCGCGGCTTTCTTTCTTGCCTTCGGCTTGACGCGTGAACGATTCGACGGAAAGGGCGAGCTTTCCGGGGTGGGACACCGTGGAAACTGTGATGAAAAATAACGATGTTGACCTCGAAATTTTGAGTTTCGTGGGAAGAAAAAAACACGGCCTTGTTGAGAAAAAATCGAAGTTTTCCGTTTCGAGCATCCATTCGTCGAGAAAAATCAGGCTGGAGGGTGCGGATTTTCGAAATGATTCGGAATTTAGGTTTGCTCAGTGATCTGCCTGCCTGTTTAAGGCGATGTGTTACATCCGTAAATCGAAGCTTAGAAAAATTCTCCGGAAAAATCTGTAAATCGGATCGTTTTGAAATTTTTTGTGAGTATTTAGTGACACAGCACGGAGGGACTGACGATTTCGCAATTTCGAAATTTTGCAAAAAATTTTTTTTGTAGTGTGAAAAAAATGTCAAAATTTTGAAATTCTAACGAATTTCAAACCGATCCGATTTATAGATTTTGCCGGAGAATTTTTCTGAGCTTCGATTTACGGATGTAACACATCGCCTTAAGGCCATGGGGGATACCCCCTCCCCCATCGAAATTTCGAAAAATTCTCCGGAAAAATCTGTAAATCGGATCGTTTTGAAATTTTTTGTGAGTATTTAGTGACGCAACACGGAGAGACTGACGATTTCGCAATTTCGAAATTTAGCAAAAAATTTTTTTTGTAGTGTAAAAAAAATGTCAAAATTTCGAAATTCTAACGAATTTCAAACCGATCCGATTTATAGATTTTGCCGGAGAATTTTTCTGAGCTTCGATTTACGGATGTAACACATCGCCTTAAGGCCATGGGGAATACCCCCTCCCCCATCGAAATTTCGAAAAATTCTCAGGCAAAATTTGTAAATCGGATCGATTTGAAATTTTCTGTGAGTGTTTAGTAACACAACACGGAGAGACTGACGATTTCGCAATTTCGAAATTTTGCAAAAAAATTTTTTTGTAGAGTGAAAAAATTTTCAAAATTTCGAAAATCGTCAGCCCCTCCGGGCTATATCACTAAATAGCCACAACAAATTTCAAACCGATCCGATTTATAGATTTTGCCGGAGAATTTTTCTAAGCTTCGATTTACGGATGTAACACATCGCCTTAAGGGCTGCTATTCAAATCAGAGTTTCTTGCGGTGCCGAGCAATCGATATTTCATGGTATAAAGAAAAAGAAAAAAAAACGGTCGATTATTCCGACCCACCTTAATTACATTTGTGCATTGAAACAAAAAAAAAGAAGCCTCGGACGAAATCGCGCCCGGAGGCTCCAATGAATTTTAAAAAAAGAATCATCGACGAGCAATTAGAGCGAGAGAGGCAGGAGGAAGAGGGAAAATACAAGGCGGCATCGAGCATCTTATTTCAGAAGGATGGAGGGAGAAAAAGGGAGTTTAAAGAGAAGAGAACGTTATCGATTCGGTACGAGCATCTCGAGCTTCGTTGTAATCATGAATTTCCATGTTTTCTCACGATCGCGCGTTAATGCATCATTAATCGTGGTACGTCGATTCTCGGTACGACGAATTTATCGTAATTTCATCGTTGATGAAACGATGTTTTAAAAGCCGCGACGACAACGACGACGAAAAATCGGCGAAAGATTGTCGCGAATCAAAGGACGAACGAGTGAACGAGAAAGTGTGATAAAAATCGTGAAACAACTTTTCATCGAATAAAACAAACGATCTCTCGACGTTTCGCGAGAGAAACGGAGAGGCAACGTCGCGTCGAGGGAATCCTATTTTAAAAGAATAAAATTAATCGATCACGCAGCGAGATCGATGCGCGAAAAAAAAGGGACAAAAAGGAGAAACTCTCGCGACCGTTGATCACGTTTTCTTTAAGCTCCATGTTTTTCTTTTGTTCTTTTTTTTGTTTTTTTTTTTCTCTCACCACGAGCTCAATTCATAGCGAATTTATGATACTTGTCACGCGATACTCGATAAGAATTTTTCGTAAAAATCATGATTGTTTAACTCTTACTTATATTGTTCTTTTCTTTTTTTTATATATATATATATATCTCTCACGATTAATTATACAAGCCGATTTGCGATGATTTCGCGATCGGAGGATTATCGAAATATACATTATGTACACAATTGTCGAGAGGATCGACGGCGTTTTACGAGCAAACGAGGGCTTCGCGAAAAGCCGAAATCTCTCTCGGTCTTTCGATCTTTTCGATGGCGTTTTTTTTTCTTTTTTTTTTTCTTTCAAGATCAAACTCAAGAATAAACCACGAATGCATCTACGAGATTCAACGTTGCGTTTCTTTTTTTTTTTTCTTGAATTTCTTCCTTTGTTTTTCTATTTTGTTCTTCGAGCCCACGATCACGACGAGACAAGTCGGATTGGTCAGCTGAGTCGCTTATTGAATTCCCCAGATGTTTGTCGTTCGATTATTATATCACCATCATCATCATCATGTTATCATCATCATCATCATTAACATCATTACAGTGTTACCGTCGTAATAATTGATACAATAAAAGAGAAGGATGTTGAAGAATCTTTTCCCCTTTTCTTTCAACCTCGCAATATGTCGTCATTTTAGCGGAAGCCTTTTTTCCATTATTTCACAGGTTCTTTCTCATCGAAGCTCTTGTTTATTATTTTCCTTTTTTATTTCAATTGGGATTTCAACGATTTCGAGCAAAATGATCTTGGATTCTTTACTGCCGATATGAAAAGCTGTCGTAAAGATGCTAAGTTGAAAACGAGGTTAGATTCAAGATGGCGGCTGGAGAAACGAAAATGCACGGTGGGATTGTTTCGAATCTTTGAAAATTTCTGTTCCGAGAGCTGTTAGAACGGCTGCCTTCCGGTTACTCCCAAGGTCAAAACCCCTCGGGAGAAGACGCTTTTTTAAATTTTCGACAGTCAAAAGTTTGCCTACTGACGGAACGATTGCGATGAATTTTGAGGTTATGAGTCGAACGGCGTCGAGACGCTGTGCCGCTTCAGATAGTATCGAGCAAAATCCGCGTCAAATCCTAACTCAAAAGCGTACATAACCAAAAAAGAACATCGCACCTTTTTTACATTTCCGGTAAGCGTCAGGTAAAGGTCAAATCAGCGTCGAGACGCTGTGCTGTTCCAGATATTATCGAGAAAACTCGCGTTCCCGTGGGTAGACTGCTTGAAATCCGATGATTGCCAATAGCGAAACGGCGAGAAACGCGACGCAGCTGTACGTAGCGAAAAAGATGGACAGATAAGAAAGAGAGAGAGAGAGAGCCGGCGCCAAAGCGATCGTGGCGCCACTCGCGGCAAAACGTGCATATGAGTCTCCGCGCCGCGCAGCCCGGCGTGCCGCTGTTGCGAACGCGAGTATAATCGCGAGACGGCGGGAAAATGAATAGAAAAAAAGCTTTATAAAAAAAAACCCACGACACACGCACGCACACGCACAAAGGAGAACGAGAACGAAGGAAAAATAAGAGAAAATGAGTGCACCCGGGGAGGCACGAGCGAGGTTCTCACGAGAGATCGTGCGTGAGTGCGTTCGTGCCCGCGTACGTGCGTGCGTTCTCGAGCCAAAGTTTTCGACTCGAGAAAACGCCTCGCGGTGTTCCTGCCGCGCCGCGATTCCGTGCTGCAGCAGCGCACTCTACGCACACGAGGAGGAGAACAAGAGTCACGCGCTGCTATCCGAGCGCTATAATACGATAAAATACATAATACGCTCGCGAAATTCACTCGTCCACTCTCTGCTCTCTCCGCGTGAATCTTTGCACGCAGTTTTACCATTGAATCTATCCTAACACTTCCGGCCACATGTCGCACCTTTCGAGAAGCCCACGATCGTTGTATTTCCCTCTCTAGCAGACTGGCATTGATTTTATGCTCCTTTTTATTCTTACCAAACGCGATTTTTTTTCGCTAAAATGAGCCATCATCGAGGCTGCTCTCTCTCTCTCTTTCTCGCACACCGCTAATCGTTTGAAAATGATGCGCACGACGTTGGCCGCATGGGTGATCGGAATTGTGTACAAGTGAGGCACGTTATTTCGGAAATTTTTCAAGGAATTATGTCTCATCAATTTCCGACGTTTTGAAGGTTAGGGTCGTGAAAAAATAATCGAGGAAAATTCGCGAGGCTATCTCGATGGAAAAATTTCTACAAATTCAATCTGTAAAAACGTCATCAGATAGAGAGAGAAAAGGGATCTTTTCGCCGCGCGTTTCGATGATAAAACCTCATTTTAAGATGAACATCTCCCATTTTTCTCATCATCGTGAAGATCGCTGCGATCGCAGCGCACACACAGTGGTCGTGTATCGAAGCACGAGGCCGTTATATCTGAAAAAAATATATATCGTACACGTTCGTTCTTCCCATGTATATATAAACACCGGGTCATACGGAATGTAATGACGAGCGCATCATCCGAGCCGTTACAAACCAATAAGACTCGCGAGATACGCGCGTCCCATATATACACATATATACGAGGTATTCCATTCAAAATCGACGACCGAAAAATCCCCACGATTTTCGATCTGATAAACGCTGATTTTCTCCATGCTTTGGATTGCAAACGTTTCTTTCGATGTTTTTCAAGCCTCCAAAAAAAATTTTTTCAAAAAAAAAAAAAATTCTCAAAAAAAAAAAATTGAACCAGCAAGCTTTTTCGATCTTCCTCCTACTGTTTCCGGTAACGCAGCAAGGAAGCTCAGTCCTCTCGATCGAACTTGGAACATATACGTCGTTTGCAGCATCTTTTTGAATTTTTTCCAAAAATTGCTCAATCAAAGTCAAAACCGAAATAACGGAGGTTTTCCCGCGTTCGTTCGATTTGACCCGAGATAGCCCATATGTGTATCGAAGGCGCCGATAGCGCACGAGAAGTCGAGAGGGAGGAAGAAGAGCCGATGCGATACTCCCACGAGATTGAGGCGAATGTGCAGGAAGAAAATAATAGAGGCAGCGCCGCAGAGTCTTTGTGCGTCTGGCGAACGCGATTTTCCGATTACACGGAAAATTGAAAAGTTTTTCGCGCGATATACAGCCGATAGAGCCTCGGAGAGAAACCGCCAGGGGTCGCGGGGCGAGGTACAGGGAGGCCGTAAAGTAAAGGTCGAACACGATCGGCAGACGTGCGCGCACCCTCGACGTATCGAAGAGCCTCTCTCTGCTGGTCGAATGAGCAGCAATTACAGGGGAAAGAGGCGCAGATCATCTCCGTTCTCCTCTCCATCGCGATCCTCCCTCCGCAGCATCCTTCGCAAGGATCGTGCTGGTTTTTTTGCCCCCGATGTCCAATTTAGCGGGGCTCGACCCACCGCGAGCGCGTCCGCGATATCGCGGTGAACGGCGAGGGATACATACATGTATACGTGTAAAAAATGTTTTTTTCGAAAAATATCGAAAAAGGAAGAGAAAAGGCGGAAAAAAGAGAAGCGCGGAGAAACGGCGAGAGGATGGAGGGCCAGGGCGAGAAAAAGACCCGTCATTACTCAAAGAAACGCGCGCGGATTCTGAATACGTGTGTGGAAGAGCCTTTTGCGTGCATCAATTATTCGGCGAATCTCTCGCCGTAGAGCCGAGCTGCATCACGCGGCTAAACCAGTATCGGATCGCTTCTCGAGAGCAGCTTCTCTCTCGACGCGCTACACGGGGACCACTCTCGCTCTCCGGCCCTCAAACGGAGTATATTCGTCGATCGATTTCATCTTCTTTTTTTGGCTCCTCTCTTCTCTCTCTCTCTCTCCCTCTCTCTCTTTTTTTCTCCGGCTCCCTTCATTATTCGCAAGAATGAAGTCTGTACGACATCGATGCGCGAAGAGAGGAATCTCTCGGGAGGTAAAAAGAGGAACGGAAAAAAGTGCGACGTGAAAAAAGACGTTTAAAGTTCTCTGGGCGTTGACTCCGCAACCGCAGAGTGGATTCCAGCGGACTCCGGAGACATGTACGCGTAGGGGATAAGCTCGGAGGGACGAAGGAGTCGAAGAGGACGAAGAAGCACGAGTACCGCAGCCTGTGCGCCGTATCGCGTTGTCCCGCAATTTTTTTATCCCACCAGAGATTCTTCAATGTTTTCGTCCTGCCAGAGGATTTCGAAATACAAAAACGGACGAGCTATTGGTTTTTTTTTTCATTTTTTCAAAATCCGCCATGAATGTCGCGGCGCTTTCGTAATTGATGGCAAAAAAAAACAGTTTATTACGCGCGAATAACGTTACGGAGAACAGGATCTCGTCTCGCGGGTACGAATCGAGCCTCGTCATTTCCACCGAGCAATTATAAAATCGCCCTCCCCTCCTGGAACCCTCGTCGCTCGCGGAGGTCGCGCCATTGATCGTGCACGCGTTAATCGTCACTTCCTCTCGTTGCTGTCCATCATTTTGCATCTTGAGAGGAGGGGGAGGAGGAGAACGGAATGGAGCGGAATACATATTTAATATATATGCCTTGGATATACGTCAGGAGGCAAGAATAAGTACGAAAAAGACGATCTAACGCAGCTAGAAATGAAACGATAAAGAATCGAGATGAGAACGAATGGATGAATGACTCATTGTACCTTAAGGATTTATGCCGAGTCAAGTTGGAGGTGCTTAAATTCGATCATGTTCTCGGCTCTTTTTTTTTGGCTGAATTTCGTTCAATATTGTACAAAAACGTCGAAAGGGTAACGCGATAAACACGCGGGAGGGTAGCTCGAAATTAGCGGGGAGGGTAATGTAGAGAGAGCGTACTCGAAAAATGAAGAAAATTGCGAATTTCCGTAAACGCGGGGTCCACACGGTGTATTTGACCTCTCGAGGCCCGGGTATCCTCTCCGTTCGAGGGGTTCTGACTCCCCTCGGTCGTCCGCGTATGACCAATCGTCCCCCGTGCATACTCCAAAGTAGCTGTGTATCGAATGAAAAAAATGAAGGAGGAAAAAAGCGAGGAGGCACGCAAACATGGATGGGATAGCGAGCGCCGCGTGATTCTGTCGGATTCCGCGATCGTCATCGGAGAAACCCGTACGAAGATGTACGGGGAGTGTCAAAACTCGATGTTGATAGGTCAAAGTCAGATTCAGGATGCGATTCCGAGTCGAAATGTATTTTAGTATTTTTTTGTACGACCAAAATCTGACGAGTTATCGATTGTCAAAGTTTGAGCCAATCGGACGCCCGCACTCCCCGGTGTAGCGTTAAATTTTCAGCATTCGGTTTTTGAAACAACCTGTATGTATTCTTTGGCCGCGAGAACGAGAATATCCTACGTAATATCGCAAACGGCGTATATAATATGACGAGATCGTGGAGGATTATCTTTGCGGTGGAAGCACCTGCGGTGGCGTCATCGTTTCCGTTGAAAATACATACGTTCGTATACTCGTTAAATGTATATCGTATAAAAATGGCTAATAAACACGTCGAACGTCTGTGGTGTTATTGACAATCAATAGAATTTTATTAAATCATATAAGATGTATCGAATTATATATTACATCGTGTGAAATTGTATTTCATCAAATTACATATCACATTGAATTATTCGAGAAACAACGAACAGCAATGCTACATACGACTCTGAAAAAACACGATGGAAATAGTATGGCGTATTTTCCAGTATCCAGAACAGAGTCTTTTTGACAACCATCAACTTTTGTGGGAGAAGGGCGAGGAGTTACAAAAAAAAAAAAAATAAAAACATCGAAAAATGCGAAAAAGTCCGAAACCGCTGATTTTCGGACCCCAGTTTATTCAGTGAAATTTGTTGCAAATTGGCTCCGGAATAACCCCTTTGAAGGAATGCATCAAATTACGAATATGTAAACATCGATGTAAACATCGATTCCCGACAAAATATGATAACAGCTACAGTCTACGGTAAATGATTCGAGGAAGAGGAATATAATTGGGAAAAGAGGATGTAGTAGCTTTGGCGAACGGAAGAATGCCGAGGAGCAACGATATAGAGGACCTCGGGACGGACCTTGACCGCCACAAATCGTCGAACAAAACGGTCACGACGAGTTTTGCTCTTCCTCAGTCTGCGACATACGCGTATATATGTATATATACTTACTGGGTGTGCCAAAACTAGACGCTGATGATTTATCGCTGCATCAGGGACGAAATTTCAAGGAGAAAAGTCTTTGAGCACTTTTTGATCCGACGTATCACCGTAGAGTTATCGATAAACATAGTTGGACCAATAGAACGCGTGCGCGTATGCGCGTTCGCGGCGGGAGGAGGGAGAGCGCGTGTCCGATTGGCCGAAACTTTGACAACCGATAACTCACTAGGTTTTGGTCGTACGAAAAAATACCAAAATACATTTCGACGTGGAATTTCATCCTGAATCCAACTTTCAACGATTAACATCGACATACTGGGTGTGCCAAAACTAGACGCTGATGATTTATCGCTGCATCAGGGATGAAATTTCAAACCGAAAAGTCTTTGAGCACTTTTTGATCCGACGAATCACCGTCGAGTTATCAATAAACATAGTTGGACCAATAGAACGCGTGCGCGCGCGCGCGTTCGCGGCGGGAGGAGGGAGAGCGCGTGTCCGATTGGCCGAAACTTTGACAACCGATAACTCACTAGGTTTTGGTCGTACGAAAAAATACCAAAATACATTTCGACGCGGAATTTCATCCTCAATCCAACTTTCAATGATTAACATCGACATACTGGGTGTGCCAAAACTAGACGCTGATGATTTAACGCTGCATCAGGGATGAAATTTCAAAGAGAAAAGTCTTTGAGCACTTTTTTATCCGACGAATCACCGTAGAGTTATCGATAAACATAGTTGGACCAATAGAACGCGGGCGCGCGCGCGCGTTCGCGGCGGGAGGAGGGAGAGCGCGTGTCCGATTGGCCGAAACTTTGACAACCGATAACTCACTAGGTTTTGGTCGTACGAAAAAATACCAGAATACATTTCGACGCGGAATTTCATCCTGAACCCAACTTTCAACGATTAACATCGACATACTGGGTGTGTCAAAACTAGACGTTGATGATTTAACGCTGCATCAGGGATGAAATTTCAAACCGAAAAGTCTTTGAGCACTTTTTGATCCGACGAATCACCGTCGAGTTATCAATAAACATAGTTGGACCAATAGAACGCGTGCGCGCATGCGCGTTCGCGGCGGGAGGAGGAAGAGCGCGTGTCCGATTGGCCGAAACTTTGACAACCGATAACTCACTAGGTTTTGGTCGTACGAAAAAATACCAAAATACATTTCGACGCGGAATTTCATCCCGAATCCAACTTTCAATGATCAACACCGAGAGTCTCGCAACACCCTGTATATAGCCAGCTCTCGCGTTCTTCTCTCGCCTGCGCAAAATTAATTCCCCATTCTCGTTCCTTCTGCAGGGAGAGCCCGAGGCGCACGAAAACTTTTGAACGCCTGTATGCGCGATCTCCCGCTGTTCTTGTTTAGCCAAGCAGCGAGATGGAAAGAGAAAGAGCGAGAGAAAAATAGAAAAAGATAACGACATACATTCTCGTTCTTTCGGCCGATGATAACCGCCATTGGCAATTTTCAACCCAAAATAACAATGACCGAGCGGACAAGAGAGGCTACACAGAGATACGACGAAAGACCGATGACTCGCGGGATTAGCAGTATATTTTCTAACGCTGTGGGAACGGAATCGAAAATGAAGATATATGGAGGACAAAAAAGCATGAAAAAACCGCGAGAGGTGCGAACAATTTATTCGAGAGGGAACGTTAATTAAGCGGGAGATGCTCGACGGACGATAAGGAAAAAAGACGCGATGGGAGAACGCGCGATGCAGAAGAGGCGCGAGAAAATCCTCATCAGTATATACCGGAAACAAATGAAATCTGTACAACGTATATTTATTAGATGTAATTCGTACATAGTCTATATATACATATATGTACATATATATAAATGTATATGTGTAATACGGGAAGAAAAAAAAAAAAGTGGCGGAGGCTCATTGTGGAGCACAAAATTTTTAATCGGCTAACGGTGTACCTCCGGTCTTTCGCGTTCGGTTTGCCTTCGCGGCCTCCCCAACGATTACATTCCCATGAAAAATTACCAACACCGTCCCTGTCTCGTTTCCGTTAGGCTCCTTCGTCATCCTCCTCTCTCTCTCTCTCTCTCTCTCTCTCTCTCTCTCTCTCTCTCTCTCTCTTGTACATACGTAAAGATTCCGCGTTCAATTTATACTTGCGAGACGCTGAAAGATCTTGCTCGCGAGAACCGGATTCGTTTCTCCAAACAAGACTACATACGCGCATATATCTATGTATATTTGTATATATGTGTGTGTGTATACATGTACATCGAATGCAAATCGATCGATCATTACGTGAACGCGTACACGTGAAATCATCGTTATGCGAGAAGCGCGTAAGTTCAAAACTCGCGAAACTTCTGAAATCGACGTCATTCGTATGACATCGACGAGAATCAGAAAAATGTCACGTTTTACTCGTCGAGTTACGGAATATAATCGTGCGAACGTGGCGTAAAGAGAAGAAGAAGAAGAAGAAGGAGAAAAAGAGGGAACGAGAGGTACGAAACTCGACGCTAATTCGAGAGGCGTAACGGTGCTCGATCGAATTCCAATGACCATCGCGTGGTACAGTTATCGATCTCCAGATTCGTGCGCGGGAATTTTCGCCTCGAAAGAGCATTAAAAATAAAAGCAATCATGAGAAAATAAAAAAAAAACACCAAAATTCACTCCTTTTCGGTGTGTATTCCCATACGATGAACGACAGTGTAGTATGAATAATGGGAAAAACATTGGAAAATCGAAAAAAATCTCACCACAAAAGAAGGATGGTTGTTGAGGTGCCAAAAGTATCGCAGTTTAAAAAAAAATGGGAAAAATGTTTACTGGGGTATTTTCCCGTTTCTCTGCGTGTGAATTTTTTTAATCCTCCGAATATGCCCTGTGGGATATTAATCATTACGATTTACGGAAAGTAAATCAGTCAGTGATTATTCGCTCATAGTTTATTCGGTGAAATTTGTTGGAAATTTTACTTTTACAGTGTGGAGTATTACCGGGAAACCTGTAGATGTACGTGTTTGTGTGTGTACCCATTAATGTTTTCAGCAATCGCGATTTGTTAGCCAATGAATCGCAAGCCGCTGGCGCATCTAAACGTATCCGTCGCGATTAGACTTTTGTTTAACTTAGATGTGATGTAAATGAGCGCATTCACGGAAATACTTGGGATGCATCGCCGTAATATATACATGTATATAAAATAAGTGAAGAATAATATCGCGTGATGCCCCGATGAGAGTCTCGAAACTCCCGCAGGCTCGTGACTCCGATCCTCGTTATACCTTTTCTCATTCTCTTTTCCTTGGTTTTATTTCATACACAGACTCACCGGTTGAAAATCCACCGGAGCAGATATTCAACTACGCGACTATATTGAGAAAAAGAAATAAAAATTGCGCGCATATACACACGTGCATATACAGGGTGTCCCAAAACTCGACGTTGATAATTTGAGGTCCGATGCAGGATGGAATTCCGAGTCGAAATGTATTTCAGTATTTTTTGGTACGACCAACAGCCGACGAGTTATTAATTGTCAAAGTTTGAGCCTATCGGACGCGCGCCCTCCCTTCTCCGGCAGGCGCAGCGCGCGCGATCATTGGTCCGACTGCGTTGCTCGATAACTCAACGGGGCTTCGTCGGATCGCAAAGTGCGTGAGGACTTTTCGCCTCGGAATTTCATCCCCGATCTGGCGTTAAATCGTCAGCATCCAGTTTTGGGACACCCTGTGAACGACGTTTATACAGGACTCTGAACGCGTGTTGGACAAAACGGCTGATTCATCGTCGTTCACAGTGACTCGCGATTATACAGTAGGAGGAGGAAAGAGTCAAGCTGCGGCCAACAGCGGATAATCATCTCCTAGCTGGACGCGTCTCATGGACGCGCCGAGCGAGGTACGATATTGTTTTTTTTTTCTCTTCATTTCTCTCGAGATCTTACCTGTGTATGAAAAGGAGGAATAATGCGAAGAAGAGGCGAGAAGGAATCGTCATTTATCGGCCGGGGACTGTACGCGAAAACGATCGAATCAAAGACTCGATTATCCCTCTCTCTCTCTCTCTCTTTCTTCTCCCGATCGACCCATCAGGAAAACGGTGATTCCGAAAGACCTCGCTAAATTAATTGTTTTGTTGTATACTTTCGATCGATATATATACCCTCCGAGGATATTATATCCCGCGGCAGCGCACACACTCTCTCTCTGTAATTATCATGATTCGTGCGCGCGGTAAACCGCTGCACTTTTGCCTCGCAATTGCTCGACCATTTTCTATCATATATATTATATACACAAGGAGCCTCCTTTAATCTCGGAGCGATTTAACAATTATTGAAATGCGCGGAGACGCGCGATCAACGTTTATGTTTATCCTGACTCGCCGGCGCCGCTCGTTTAGGGGCAGCACGCGCGCGAGCGTCTCGATAAAATTCTATTTCGCTTTAAAAGTCGAAATCGCGCAAAACTCGAATCGTCATGAGCGGATTTTCGTTTTTTCTTCACGGTGCTATATCGATTGGAAAATTCTTCATTGACTTTTAGGGATTTTGAAAACTAGAACTGAAATTGAAAAAAAAAACAAATTTCCAAATTTTTTTGGCCATCTTCGACAAGTCCGTGACGCAGCGAAAAGTAAACGTTGAAAAATGAAAAAAGGGCATTTCGAGTGTCTATGGCAGATCCGAACGAAACCGAAGTAAAATGAAAAATCAATCGAATCAATTATAGTTTATAAAAAATTAAAAACTATCCATCGTTCCTCGTGTCTACAGGTCTTTCTCATTGCTTTTGCGAAACATTCTCGACGTGATTAACGAGCGATTGCGCTCATTCGGTCCTTGGTGAATCAAAAGAAAAAGGAATTTCAAAAAACGGACGAAATTTCGAAAAAAATCAAGTGTATTCGAAAAAACGGACGGATTTCTTCGTGGGGGCTGAAAAGAAGTTTTTAGAATATTTTCCGAATTTATTTTTTCAGCAATTTGTCTGTCACCTCGTAATAATGACGTCAATAAAAATCACTCGGTAGTTTTCGATCCCCAAATTCCAAAAAACCGTACGATTGTAGCTGTCGCCAAAAACGGAAGTGCTTTTTTTTTCGAATTCTCGAACCCTCTTGTGGGGTGAAATCAACCCTCGCGAAACCAATCGCGATACGCTCCTGAATCTAAATCGTGAAATTCCCATCGTTCAAGTTTGCCGCGCAACCCCATGATAAAAGGGTGCATCACCCCTTTGAAAAACGTCATTTAATCGCTCTTTCTTTGAAGGAAGAACAAATGATTGATTTTATGATTTTTTAAATTCCTCTGATTTTTTAAATTCCTTTTTAAATTCTGAATAACTATTTCTCATATTCGCATATGACCCAAGGCGATTATAATTTCACGAATAACTGAGCAGAATTGAAATACAGCAACAACAGCAACGTCGAAATATAAAAATGTTTGAAATCCAAAATTAGAGAATCGAAGCTCCAAAAAAGTACATATTCTTCGTCATCGTACGACCATTTTTCGCCCAGTTACAGATCGTAGAACGAAAAGAAAAAGAAAAGTCTGAAAATTTCCTCGATCCTGCAATCTTTTTTTCTGTTTTTTTTTTTTCGTAGTATACACGTCGTGTATACCATCGATTTATTATGATGCTATAAATACACGCGCTTGCAGAGTCGAAGAGAGTCGGTGGGCAGTAACCGGTATTATAATCCTGGTGAGTTTCTCAGGCATAATTTTTCTCTCACTTCTCCCTTTTTTTTTCATTCATTTCCTTTCTCTCTTTGCACACAAGCCGGTATAAATGTACTCCCATCTTCGTTCGGTGGCCAGAGACATCAAGAACGGCCGTGTAACGAGATATACTTTTATATTTATTTATTTAATTCTCCGCGATGGCTGTACTGTTCCAGCCCCGCGAATGCCTAACGGGATAAACCGCCTTCTTTCGTTCTTTTCATTCCCCGCTCTTTCGTACCTACCTCGCGGTCACCTTTTGTCCAGGCGCTTGTTCAACTCCGACTCGATCTCAATTATATATACATGTATATGAACCTGCACGTATACATATGTATAGATATTTATGGATTATGTCAACTCTCGTTTATTCGCCGCTCGTTGTCGTATTCCGTTCGTCAATGTCAACGAAAACGATAGTTCGCGCGGCGCCCGCAGGTGCGCCGCATCACAGTCGGCAGGTTGCCCCTTCGTTCGAACGCCAAAGTGTCGTCTTTGCCGCATCTTTCCTCGCACCTACGGAACTCGATCGATATGTATATTAGAGAGTCCGTTATTTTCCGAGTTGACCTTCTCTCACCTTGGTACGCTGCGAATCCTTGGTTTATCGCGTACGAATTATTTTTGATGCATAAACTTTTTTTTTCAACGCCGCTAAAACCTGCCCACGTGACCGTGCTTTTCTCACTCGATTAACATCGCATTTTTGCACTTTCTGCGGTTTAATTGCTTTCTCGCCAGTTATATTCATTGAACGTTTGAAAATTATTGATTCAGCTTCGATTATCATCCGACAAACTTTTTTTTAGCCTCCCATGGCACCAACAGCCTCCGCAAGATCGAGGTAGAATGAGAATTTCGCGTGTTTGGCGGTTGTACAAAAATCGGAATAAATCCATCGTGTCTGAAATACCGAGCGAGGTAATTTTCAATATTAACATCGTCGAAAAGTTGTCAACAAACCGTTGCGAAAAAAGTCGAATAATCGAGAAACTCCTCAGGTTTTTTTTTCCTAAAAAATTCATTTTTTTTCAATCCAATTGAACTTTCGGCGTGAAACGATGAATAACTGTCAATTATAAATTTTCCAATTCCAAAAATTCTTTTTGTATAAAAATAAAAAAACGTTTCTGATTGTTTTCAAAAGCTTTTCTTTCTCAACGATCAAAAAAGTCCAACGAATTTATAATAAGCGAGAAAAAAATTTGAAAATCAAAAAGTGCGCGTTTCCAACGTTGCTTTCGGGCTTTGATTAAGCTGCAATGATTCGGAGGATACCAAAGTGAAAAAAGTCAACCTGGTGAATAACGGTCACCCTGGATGGTACGTACATGTACATACATCAGGGTGGGCAAAAAATAATACGACAATTTTTGTCTTCTCGGAGAAATATTATTGTCAACTTTGGAAAACGTCATGAAATTTGAAAATTTGACAAGTCATCAAACGTCTTTCCGGCGTTCTTCTCAACCACCCCAGCATATGTACACATAATTCATAAACATTTCTCATATTTTTTAATCACACGCCCTGCGTAAATCCCCACGTGCGGCGTAATAATGTTTCGCGCGTCAAAATTCATCGCGAGTTTTACCATCGGAATTTCGGCTGGGTTTGTTCTCGTCGAATTCGATGCTTCGCCAAAAAATTTTCTCTCCGAGATCGGCGTTGCTCTCCACGCTCATTTTTCCCGGTCCGGAGATGCGCAGATATTCGAACGAGTTTTCCTTGGCCGGATCGATCCTCGGCCACTCGACTCCCATCTCGGGAATTCTGGGAACGAAACGTACGTTCGAACGAGATAAAAAAAAAATGGATTAAACAAATATTGAAAAACGTTCGCTTCATCGAAATTCCCCCTTTTTTCTCTCACCCCGTGGTGGCGTACGAGACCCACAGCTTCACCATCTCCTGACTCATACGGAGATCCTGTTGCCTCGTGAGGGCCGCGTTCCAGTCAGCGGGCAAGATATAAGCGAGGTCATCGGCGTGTGAGACACCTGACGCGGGAATGAGAAAATCGTCATCGCCGGACTCAAAGTGTCTTATGAATTATCGCTATAATCCCAACTCTCAGAGGGTGACGACGGGTTCCACGACGAACATCCCCCTTTATCCGCGTTTTTCGATAAATACGATTGACCGATTACGCGTACTTTTTGTGAAATTTTGAAAATACGTTTCGTTCTCCGGGGATCAAAATAGACTTTGCAAAAAAAACAAATCAAAAATACACTTCGATTTTATAACAGCTTTCTTTCTGAGAGTTAAAAAAAAATTATCAGCCGCATTTTCGAATTGAATTATCGCTATAATCCCAACTCTCAGAGGGTGACGACGGGTTCCACGACGAACATCCCCCTTTATCCGCGTTTTTCGATAAATACGATTGACCGATTACGCGTACTTTTTGTGAAATTTTGAAAATACGTTTCGTTCTCCGGGGATCAAAATAGACTTTGCAAAAAAAACAAATCAAAAATACACTTCGATTTTATAACAGCTTTCTTTCTGAGAGTTAAAAAAAAATTATCAGCCGCATTTTCGAATTGAATTATCGCTATAATCCCAACTCTCAGAGGGTGACGACGGGTTCCACGACGAACATCCCCCTTTATCCGCGTTTTTCGATAAATACGATTGACCGATTACGCGTACTTTTTGTGAAATTTTGAAAATACGTTTCGTTCTCCGGGAATCAAAATAGACTTTTCAAAAAAAACAAATCAAAAATACACTTCGATTTTCCAAGAGCTTTCTTTTTGAGAGTTAAAAAAAAATTATCAGCCGCATTTTCGAATTGCTTGAAAACGGAATTTGAAAAATGTTCATCGAATTGCTCGCACGTTATTTTGCGGTTTTGACCAGCGGTCTTAGTCGCGCTTGTGGACTTTCGTCTGCCAAGGAATCCGCTTGGCTTTTTACGATAGCTTCGTCCGAAAACTTTTCAAAAACGGAAGGTGTGCCCTCTGAATGAAATTTGAAAAAAAAAAAGATGAAAGTACGTCTCGATACACTCACCAAAGTTCTTTTTCGTGCCGGTGAAGGCGTCGCTCAAGCTGTGCTCTCCCCGATAGCCAAAACGATAGAACCTTACCGGACTCTCGTTCGTTCTCGCTTGAATCTTCGCAGCATCCGCGCCATCAGCCACAAAAATACGATCGCCGATCATTTGTATCAGAGCCTCGACGTTTTCGCCGTTGATCTTCTCATCGCCCATGTAATGCTGCCTTATCTCACGCGCGACCTTGGCCCGTTCCGACTTGGGAATCGTGTAATTAAAATCGAGAAGATGAGGAGCAATCGACTCCCAATTTTCATCGAGATCGGCGAGGAGTTCGTCGTTCGCGACGAACTCGCCAGCGGGGTAAAGGCCCTCTTCGGTGACGACACTCGTGATCCAGGGTACATCGGCGATCTCGCCGTTCGTCATCAGGTCGATCGGCGATTTTTCGATGAAAGCCCCGGTCGATCTCGTCTCGATAACCGGGCCGAACGGTGTGAAGGGGTTGTACAACCAACCCTACGGAGAAACCCCAGGATAGGAGGGTGAACATCGCCGGAATGAGGGTGCGGGAGAAATCGACGTGAAAAGAATCAGAACCAACCATAAATTCACCCTCCGCTTCGAGTATGCTTTTTGCGGGACGCGTTTTTAAGCAACCGATCAAATCTTCGCTGTCGATCGTCGGACACCCCATCGAGGCTCCGAGCTTCTTCGATTTTTCTCTCGATGCTTCCGTTTGCGTCCAACAATCCAGGGCTGTTCCGCTCATCGACATGCCACCTTACGGGCGTCGTGAGATCGAAAATAATAATGGAAATTTTCATACCGATTTTGCGCTACTGGGCTCTAGCCTCGCACGAGGTAGGCCGGAAATTGAACGTACGTGAGGGTCCGCGTTGCAACGCTTTATTCGAGCCAACGATTTTGGAATTTTCAAAATTTTTAAATGAAAAATCGATAGCCTTAAGGGTACCACGCTTGGTATGGTTTTTTTTTAATTGAAAATTGACTCTCTTGGAGGAAATTTCACTGATTTGGCCATCGATCGTTCGCCTTTCACGCGATCTTTGAAACAAAGTGAGAACACTCACGGTGAAAGAGTCCTCGACTCATCGGCGAGAGATAATGATAGTGAACACTGGCAGCACCGGCGCTCAAGCCCGCGATGGTGATTTTTTTCGAATCACCGCCAAACGACTCGATGTTTCTCGATACCCAAGCGAGCGCGAGGCTCTGATCCTTCAGGCCCATATTTCCCGGCACCACAGAGTCCTCGGTACTCAAGAATCCTTAAGAAAAACACTTATCGTCACGAGCACACCGCGCGAGCGAAGGAAACGAACGTCTCCGCGCCTCTTCGACATTTTGAGATGTAATTTCGCTAGTAAACGATAGGATGGCCGTTGAAAATTAAATGCCTAACATTCCCTTTGAGAAAAAAGTAGCATCCATTGTTTTTTTTCCTGAAAAAATGTGTACCCATAAAGGAGATTTGTAAAAAACTCGATTTCACTATTTCGTCATTCTTAAAACACACACTTTTCGAGAAAAACCAAAATGTACACCACATTTTTGTAAAGAAAATGGAATCCTTTTCAAAATCGTTTCTATGATCTCTTTCGGAAATCAACATACATTTCGTGAAAAGTTTGAAAAAAGGGGCTTTTCGGGGCAAACAAAAAAAACCCAACCCAAACACAACCCAAACCCAAACAAAAAAGAGACGCTATTTTCGGGGTGTCTCCGAAAATTGGATTTTTATAACGGCAATCCTGATAAACAATCGTGTAAAGTTATTTTACCGAGTGGTCCAAGGCGATAATTCAGAGTGACGAGAAGAACGTCATGGTCCATGAGGTAATCGGGACGATGAGTGGCGCCGTCACCAAATTGAAATGCTCCGCTGTGTATGTAAACGATAACGGGTAGAAATTCTTTGGTAGGAACGTGGCCGGCGGACGAGTCCGTATCCTCGACGGGCGTGTAAACGTTCAGATAAAGGCAATCCTCCGTACCGGTTACTCGGTCATTAGGATTTTTCACGAGATGCTGATACTGCAGGCACATCGAGCCGGGCTTGGTCGCTGGCATTATTCCTGTCCATGCACTTATCGGCTGCGGTGGCTATATGAGAAAACACATTAACCAGTCATATTTTACAGAAAAACACAATCCCGTTTAGCCCTCCACGTCGCTCGGCGGAGTCTTTATACAGGGTGTCGTCGAAAATAATTTACACAATTTACGGTAAATTACACAATTCACAAGATAGGTGATGAAATTCCAGGTCGAAAAGTCTACAAGCACTTTTCGATCCGACGAATCCCCGCCGAGTTATCGGTTGATTCAGGCCGGCCAATAGGAAACGCCGAGCGTCGCACCGGGAGGGGAGAGCGCGCATCCCACTGGCTCGATGTTTGGCAGCTTATAACTCGGCGGGATCTCGTCGTATGAAAAAATGACGAAACGTTTTTCGCTTTCGAATTTCGTCACGAATGCATCTGTGAATTATCGACGTTGAATTCTGGGACTTTTTTTGCCATTCTGATCCGTCCATTCTCGTTAATATACACGATTTGAGAGAAAAAAAATATCGAAATAATGCAATTTGCTGGATAACCAAAAATAACGAGTCGACTCACGAAAAAACATATTTGCACACAAATTTCACGGAAATTATTCATTGAAAACGTCAACAGCCATCGAAAAATCGATTTATCGTTGCGATTCAGGAAAAATGAGCGATTCCTCCGTGAGTTTTAAAACTAAAAAAATTGATCATTTTTCTAAAACTTTTTATGGACAATCTGCGACTTTCGGTGAAACATCGATTTTACTTTCAATTACAATTTAAAAAAATACACAATCTTTACATGATTTTCACATGCAAAAACTGTCGGCAATATTGTAGATTACTCATTCGAATTATCAAAAAACTCGAAATTGTTTTCAATTTCCTTGAAATACGAGCAACGTCGTTAAATAACATTGAAAATTATATCTATTTCCTCGGTTTGTTGTAATTCCCTCCGTTATGTAAGTAAGCATTTTTTTCGTTCGTCATCGATGTAATTATTGATGTAAAAAAAAGTAGCTATTCAAGACCGTTTTCCGGTGTTAAAAAAATCACATGGCAGCGATATTCCGAAGCCGACTCTGAATGTTTGCTGCGCTATACAGGGTGTCCCAAAACTGGATGCTGATAATTTGAAGTTACATTGCGAATAAAATTTCGAGCAAGAGTGTCTCGAAGTGTGTTCCTAACGGACGAATTCCCGTTGAGTTTTTGATTAGTATATATTGTAGGACCAATAGGACACGAGAGATTGGCTCAAACTTTGTCAATTTATAACTCGTCGAGTTATGGTCGTAGAAAAAAAATACTAAAATACATTTCGACTCAAAATTTCATGCTGAATCTAACTTTAAATTATTACCATCGAATTTTAGAACACCCTGTGCATACGGACGACACACAGAACGATCGGTAAATCTCCGGTCCTGAGACAGTAAAGCGGCAGGAGATGAATCGAAAGGCTCTTAGTCCCACATTCATAAAAAGGCACGCACTTTTTAGTAGCTTCTCCAAGAGAAATTGCCTAATTTAAACTTTACTATCGGTAGGCGCAACGAACCCCATCCTTTGTTTGACAAAGATTTAGTGTATGTATATAAGTGTGTATATTTTTTCCTCAAACATTACACAAGCAAATAGCGTTTCTTTAACATCAGCTCCATTTTATTTCTTCCTCCACAGGCTCTAAGTAGAGACAAAAAGCGAAAGAAAAATATTAACCATAACGATATCCGTTAGAATCGACCGTAATTATATCGCGACTAAATTCCTCGTACGAAGCTCATATGGAATCGCCATTAACCGAATTTTTTGTCCTACTCGTGTGTTATTCGTGGCTGATTTTTCGTGCCGAAAATTCCGCGTCGCGTTATTGTAAATTACGAAATTTATCGGCGCTGGTGCGGCTTTACGCAAAATGTATCATTCGCTTTTTAACATCGAGTAAACGTACCCTTATTATTTCGTAATTAAGGTCATACGCTCCGATCGCTGTGAAATTTCGAAATGATTTTTTTCTTTTAAACCGTCGTACCGAACAGGATGAAATTCATTTAGCCGACGGGAAATTGTGGCAAAAAGTGGCTAATCTTTTCGCCACAAAATCCTCGTCACTTTGATCGACGAAGAAACGACAAATCGCTTCGGTTTTTCGGTATCTTTTCATCACGCTGATAAAAACTCTCGTCGGCGAGTCGCCTTTGAGAAAATGGGCAAAGAGTGCCAAATCATCGAGCATCTACCCCTTAAGGATGTCAAAAGTCTTGAAAAGTCTTGAAAAATCTTGAGATTCATAATTTGCAAAATTTTCCCACAAAAACGTTTCATTTTTACGTAACCGATATTTCCCGATGTAAATCATCAATCCCATTAAAATTTCGCGAGTGACCATGCAGAGAAAAGTCCCGAAAGCGCGCTGCAAGTTTTATACGACTCCTGAGAAAAAAGACTTTCCATCACGCTGATAAAAACTCTCGTCCGCGAGTCGCCTTTGAGAAAATGCGCAAAGAGTGCCAAATCATCGAGCGTCTACCCCTTGAGGATGTCAAAAGTCTTGAAAAGTCTTGAAAAATCTTGAGATTCATAATTTGCAAAATTTTCCCACAAAAACGTTTCATTTTTACGTAACCGATATTTCCCGATGTAAATCATCAATCCCATTAAAATTTCGCGAGTGACCATGCAGAGAAAAGTCCCGAAAGCGCGCTGCAAGTTTTATACGACTCCTGAGAAAAAAGACTTTCCATCACGCTGATAAAAACTCTCGTCCGCGAGTCGCCTTTGAGAAAATGCGCAAAGAGTGCCAAATCATCGAGCGTCTACCCCTTGAGGATGTCAAAAGTCTTGAAAAGTCTTGAAAAATCTCGAGATTCATAATTTGCAAAATTTTCCCACAAAAACGTTTCATTTTTATGTAAACGATATTTCCCAATGTAAATCACGAATCCCATTCAAATTTCGCGAGTGAACATGCAGAGAAAAGTCCCGAAAGCGCGCTCCAAGTTTTATACGACTCCTGAGAAAAAAGACTTTCCATCACGCTGATAAAAACTCTCGTCGGCGAGTCGCCTTTGAGAAAATGCGCAAAAAGTGCCAAATCATCGAGCGTCTACCCCTTAAGGATGTCAAAAGTCTTGAAAAGTCTTGAAAAATCTTGAGATTCATAATTTGCAAAATTTTCCCACAAAAACGTTTCATTTTTACGTAAACGATATTTCCCAATGTAAATCACGAATCCCATTAAAATTTCGCGAGTGAACATGCAGAGAAAAGTCCCGAAAGCGCGCTCCAAGTTTTATACGACTCCTGAGAAAAAAGACTTTCCATCACGCTGATAAAAACTCTCGTCGGCGAGTCGCCTTTGAGAAAATGCGCAAAGAGTGCCAAATCATCGAGCGTCTACCCCTTGAGGATGTCAAAAGTCTTGAAAAGTCTTGAAAAATCTTGAGATTCATAATTTGCAAAATTTTCCCACAAAAACGTTTCATTTTTATGTAAACGATATTTCCCAATGTAAATCACGAATCCCATTCAAATTTCGCGAGTGAACATGCAGAGAAAAGTCCCGAAAGCGCGCTCCAAGTTTTATACGACTCCTGAGAAAAAAGACATCCGACGAGGCAAACACCTTAAGGTTAAACGCCGCGTTTCATCGATAAAAAGCTTCTCGCATTTGCATGAATGAGCGGAATGAATGAATATTCACGCGTGGGTGCGTGCGATACCTCGAAACGGAGATCGCCGACGGGCGGTTTTGCGTAAGGTATCCCCTCGTAAGCTTGAAACTGTCTGCCATCGCGAGACAATTGCCAATAACCCCGGAGAGCCCCGAGAGGCGTTTTCACCGTTGGGAACATTTCATCGGCGACGAGAGTCCGACCCATCGTCACCAGAACCAGTCCCACAAGAATTTTCATTTCAACCGCAATTCCCTCGACGTCCGCGGAAGTCTCTCGCGTTTTGATCCTCTCTTATTTCTCCCAAAAGCCTCCGGAGCCACTGGCGAAATCCCGAAGACGAAATTTTCCTTCACTGACTCATCGTCTCCGAGTCTCTTCATTCTTATATTTCTCCCGTACGAATCCGTGAAAAAAAGGCCCCCCCACCCTGTTTTATCATCAGCTAATAACGAACGTCGAGACTCGATCGTGAGCCGGCGAAATTGTTATCTCCGCGCGCAAAGTTCACAAGTCATTCGGCAAATCGCGCGAGATTGCGCGCGAGGATGCTGATATTTTCGTCGAGAGACCGATCCATGGAGCTTTTTCAGTTTCCTTGCATAGAATGTTGCGTAATAATCGCGGGCGATATAATTTCACGGCAGGTACGACGATCGTTCGTCGCTTTCGCAATTTGTCTCGTCGTTTTCTTCTTTTTCTCAAACCGTTTCGATCTTTTTCTTTTTCTATCCTCGAAAGGTATAGAAAAAGATCGAAACATCGCCTCGCGCGTCTTTCCGATATTCCCGAGTCCGACTGACGTTGGAATTCTCATCGACGGACGAGACTCCCGACGGTGACAAATGACTCGTCCGCGATGGTCGATGTTTCGGCAAAATCGCCGCGAGTTTGCAAGGAGCTCCGACTATCGCGCGCGATTCAATAGCGGCGAGCGAAGGGAGCATGAAGTTTGTACACGCGAATGCATTAGCCGGTATTATACGCGGGTTTGAACCGTATAAGGAAACGGGGAACACGCACTCGCCCACGCTATACGTCGCCGGTCGCGATCACCGGAGAGTTTTCTCTCTCTCCCTCTCTCTCTCTCTTGCTTTTGGTCCATACCGAGAGTATATACACAGATGCGGATGCTGCGAGCGCACTCGTTCTGAGAATTCCTCCGTCTTTTCCTCTCCCTCTCTCATTCTCAGTCAATCTGTTTCTCTTCTTTGTTTCACATCCCTCGAGCGTATACAGGATGATTCACGTCGAGAGGAGAACCGAGAAATTCCCGATTCCGGGATGACATCCCGAGCGAGACTTCTCGGACGTTCGTTCTCCTCGCCAATCTGCGGTTTTTAAGGGTGCTCCCGAGGTACGATCCTGACGAAACCGAAATATGGAGTAGGAATTTACCGATCATGGGAAAATTCGAATACTGGGATACAAGAGGTCGTTCCAAGGTCATTCTTTTTTGTCTTATTCGTTTGATGACTTTTCGAGATCGAGTTGATCGGAAATCAGCATGTTTGGTATCTTCCGTGCGACCATTTTTGTTCCGATTTTCGTCTCGTATCGGTAGATGCGAGTTTTATCTTTGTCTTCATTCTACTTCCGGAAGAAAACGAAAAATCGATGGAATTTCGACGTATTTCGGGTCAATCAGAGCTTCTGATTTAGCCGCGTTGGAAGACGAGTCTCGAAAATTCGAATTGAGCAAATGCGGATCTGTTCGAATGCACGATCGCGTCACGCGAGCAGCAACAAAACAGCAGTGTTTTCGTTTCGACCAAAGTCTGCCGATTTTCTATATCTGAAACCGCTTATCGACCAGCGATAGGCGTTCGTCGCTCGCGCGACAAATTTAATTCTCGTCTTCGCTCATGGATCACCGAGTATTGCAAAAAAACATGGATTAACGATAATTCGGTAATAAATAAACCGAAAAAAACCCTGCTCGCGATTGCTTCCTCGCGAAACGCAGCAGGACCTCCTTTTAAATTAGGACCTCCGATTGCCCTCGGGAGTGTTGAAATTCTCCTCCCTCTCGTTGAAAAACCATTTGAAACGAAAGAATCGACCGCTGAATCGGTTTTCCTCCGGATGTCAGCCGGAATCCGCCGATTCCGATGTGAATCATCCTGTATATACGTTTATATATATTTCTGCTCGTATATACACCATACACCTCCCGTTTCAGCTCTGTCGCCAGGCTCAACTGAACCATTCCCAGTGAGTGTTTCGTTTCGACCAAAGTCTGCCGATTCTCTATATCTGAAACCGCTTATCGACCAGCGATAGGCGTTCGTCGCTCGCGCGACAAATTTAATTTTCGTTTTCGCTCATGGATCACTCAGTATTGCAAAAAAACATGGATTAACGATAATTCGGTAATAAATAAACCGAAAAAAACACTGCTCGCGATTGCTTCCTCGCGAAACGCAGCAGGACCTCCTTTTAAATTAGGACCTCCGATTGCCCTCGGGAGTGTTGAAATTCTCCTCCCTCTCGTTGAAAAACCATTTGAAACGAAAGAATCGACCGCTGAATCGGTTTTCCTCCGGATGTCAGCCGGAATCCGCCGATTCCGATGTGAATCATCCTGTATATATGTTTATATATATTTCTGCTCTTATATACACCATACACCTCCCGTTTCAGCTCTGTCGCCAGGCTCAACTCAACCATTCCCGGTGGTTCCGCGCGTGGTCCCGGCGAGAGCATCGAGAAAGCCTCTATCGCAAACTCGATACGGGATTCCTTGAACGATAGTATTTAGCCGCACGTAAATTATACTATACACGTAAATTGTTGCTCCCGCGACGAGCTCGCCGCGATCGCAGCATCTTCCGGGAAACTGTCGTGTGTTATTCCTTGCGAATGGACCCAAGACGGAACAACGAGCTTCCATCTCGTGCCTCGATTATCGATCGATTTTCTATCTTCATACCGATGCCCGATCGAAAAATATAAATACGACTTCACAAGCGCCCCCTTTTGCCACTCGATTCAACCTCGTTTCAGACTCTTTTTTCATCAATCTCGCATCATTCCGATCTTTCATGGACCACATCGTCCCACTGCCCCCTTCACGGGTCTCCTCCCGTCCGCGAGCTTTTACGCGAAAAATAATAATCGCGGATAAAAAAAATTACTCCACGAACGCTCGAGGCAATTCGGGCGAGCTGATATCGACGTTTTTAACTCGCCGTTATTTCGCGAGTTTTCGTCGATTTACGCATAGTTTTATTCACGTGTCATTTCGAAATGAAAAAAAAAGTTTGCGGCAAATGAATTAAAATCGTTGGAAAATATCTCTCAAAGATATCGAGTTTTGGCAAATTCCTGTTTTTTTTTGACAGAAAACGATCAATTTGGAATACCGGAATACTCTTTTTACCGTTATCAGTTTTTAGTCGAGAGAATGAATAGGGGTAATCAAATGTTTTCGAATACTCACTATCTACAGTAACAATGGAATCTCTCTGTACAATGAGGAAGAAAAAATAAAAGCGCGGTGGATCGACTGCGATGGTAGGAAGGGGAGAGGGAATAAGAGATAAATTCGTTTTAGGCGATATTCACCAATCATTGATAATTTATTTCGTACGGCGAGATACATACATTAAATTTCAAGTATCTGTACAGAAAAAAAAAGAAGCAGATAAAATCATGATAAAAACACGTGCACTCGACCATAATTCGCGTTTCGCATTTTTTTCAACGTGGCATACCACGATTTTTTCATCTAGTCCGTTTTGTCACTCTGAAAAATAGATCCGATAGATTCGCAGAAATATCAATCAACCGAATCCAATCTCGCGATGAAAGGGTGCCAAAGTGTACAAAGATTCACACAAAACGAGATGAGTTCTAAGGTGATATTTGTGGAGTTGAATTCGGGACGTTAGATCAATGAATTTTTCATCGAATTATTCATGCACGATAAACTCTTTGCACTCGAACGATTCATTCGTCTTCCGCGATAATAATTTCAATATTTTCAGGTTGATCGAGAACGAGATTTGGAGGAATCCTCTCTGACACTTCCGGTTCTCCTGCTGGTCTTGCCGCATTTCGGCTCTCGATAGCGTTCTCCAGCCAGTTTTTCCTAGCATCTGCCTCGCGTTTTCCAGATTCGTCATCTTTTGACGTCCCGTCGTCGTTGGAAGCTGCGAAACAGACTTGCCATCACGCGAAGCTCTTTATTGTTCCTTCCGTTGCACATGCAACCGATCTTCGATTTTTTCCGCTTAGATATACCGACGAATCTCGACTCTTTCGTTACCGACCTTTTCCAACCGATTCGCAGTGTTGACGTTTCATCGCCTCTTCCCGATCTTCCTGCAAAACAGTGGCGAGGAATTTCGCCATTTCCTCCAACTGCTGCTGCTCTATGAGATTCTTCCATGACATCTCTGCCTCCGTCAGCGAGGATTCTTCAAATAACTCGCCCGTCTGTCTCGTTACGCGTCGATTTAACGTTTTTTCGGATTTCTGACGGCGGACCCGAGTCGATCGTTGATAGCGAAATATTCACATGAAAAATAACGTCAAATATTCATATACTTATTTCTGCGATCGTGGCGTCTTAATTTCAAATATATTTATCCATCCGAACAGAACGTGTGTTTCATATCTTACCCACTGTTCCGAAACGCGATTATCGATCTGTTCGTATGGCAAAACAGTGGCGAGAAATTTCGCCATTTCCTCCAACTGCTGCTGCTCTATGAGATTCTTCCATGACATCTCTGCCTCCGTCAGCGAGGATTCTTCAAATAACTCGCCCGTCTGTCTCGTTACGCGTCGATTTAACGTTTTTTCGGATTTCTGACGGCGGACCCGAGTCGATCGTTGATAGCGAAATATTCACATGAAAAATAACGTCAAATATTCATATACTTATTTCTGCGATCGTGGCGTCTTAATTTCAAATATATTTATCCATCCGAACAGAACGTGTGTTTCATATCTTACCCACTGTTCCGAAACGCGATTATCGATCTGTTCGTATGGCAAAACAGTGGCGAGAAATTTCGCCATTTCCTCCAACTGCTGCTGCTCTATGAGATTCTTCCATGACATCTCTGCCTCCGTCAGCGAGGATTCTTCAAATAACTCGCCCGTCTGTCTCGTTACGCGTCGATTTAACGTTTTTTCGGATTTCTGACGGCGGACCCGAGTCGATCGTCGATAGCGAAATATTCACATAAAAAAAAACGTCAAATATTCATATACTCATTTCTGCGATCGTGGCGTCTTAATTTCAAATATATTTATCCATTCGAACAGAACGTGTGTTTCATGTCTTACCCACTGTTCCAAAACGCGATTATCAATCTGTTCGTATGGCAAAACAGTGGCGAGAAATTTCGCCACTTCCTTCAACTGCTGCTGCTCTATGAGATCCTTCCATGACATCTCTGCCTCCGTCAGCGAGGATTCTTCAAATAACTCGTCCGTCTGTCTCGTTACGCGCCGATTTAACGTTTTTTCGGATTTCTGACGGCGGACCCGAGTCGATCGTTGATAGCGAAATATTCACATAAAAAAAAACGTCAAATATTTATATACTCATTTCTGCGATCGTGGCGTGTTAATTTCAAATATATTTATCCATCCGAACAGAACGTGTGTTTCATGTCTTACCCGCTGTTCCAAAACGCGATTATCGATCTGTTCGTATGACCGATGGGGTGCGGAATAAATTGTCGCAAACCCCGAAACGATCAAGTAAATAACAACGAATGAATTATACGTCGCCATGTCGCTATCGTCGAGTGTGAGATTTCGGTTAACTTCCAATTGCTCCCGTCTGAAGAAACGAAGAGGAAAAAAAATGAGCCGAGTATCCTCGAGGACCAAGCGCTGTTTTTCAACTACGTGTTCTACGCAGTCGAGGCTCCATTATTTATACCAGTTCCTCTTGAATTTTTAATTCGTATACTCTATACATGTCGCGAGAAGATAGGGATATTAGATAATCAGCATAGTCACGTCTACCCATTATTACAAATATTATATTTCCGCAAGATTGATAAAGTCTGACAATACAGACAATACAGAATCTCGAATATTGTATGAGGAACGATTCATACAGAATTTAACATCTGCGTAGCCTCACGTACAAAATGTAGATTCATTTTTATTTGATCATATATTTTCGTTCCACTCGCTTTAACCTGAATGTATAGCTAATTCGAAGAGAGTAGATGTGGGGTTGGTGTTCGGTACACTAAACAAGATGTTTAAGACCGAATAAAAGAGAAGCCTTCATCTTTCATGTAAAAAAATACTGTCATCAGACGTTTCGTTCTTGACACGATTGCCATTAAAATCTGCACTTTACTTACATTATATACATACGTATACAGTTAGGAATAAAAGTTAGGCTGCCACATGATAAATTGTTGACCCAAGTGAACAACTTCAGGGCGCAATTTTCTTGATACTTTCCGTGATCGATTGTCTAGAGACGCCGCAGCGTCTCGACACCGAGTAATAATGAAAAAAAAATAAATCGTGTGACCTGACGTCAGAGATCTGCCACGGATACTGTAGATGAAAATGGGCTTCCAGCTGTCAACCAAGAATTTAAATTCCGTATATTTCCGAAACCGTTCCTCTAATCGAAAATGTAACAACATTTTACCGATGAAATATGATGAATTTTGAGCTGATTTTTTTCTACTAAGTTTCAATCTTTGTATATATATTTCTTCTGTGCATGTATTTGTCACTGAACTCCTCCTAAACGGCCGAACCGATTTTAATGAAATTTTTTATGTGTGTTCAAGGGGATTCGAGAATGGTTTAGATTTACAATTCCGTCCAATTCAAATTGTTTATTCAATTAATTTTCGAATTATGAAGACGCGTGTACTGGACAACGTCTGTCAGGTCCGCTAGTAATATATATAAGCGTCAGTGCCGAGTGTCAAAGTATTTTAACCTTTTCCGATGTCAAAGTCTTAACGCTTGAAGAATTTTTTGTTTCGTTTTTTTTTGTCTTACATGATTAAATTCGGTGGTTTTCTACAAAAAGAAGTGAAATCCACATTTAAAGCTTTAAAGAGCAAAAAATGTACACCGATTAATTAAAATAGTAGTTTTCGTCGAAAAGCATTTTCTCGAAATAGTGTGGAAAGTAAAAGTAATATTTTCCACACTATTTGAAAAAAATACTTTTCGACGAATTCTCCTTTACCAAAGTTCCAGCACACGTATCGAACATCTGCCACGATCAGTCGTACGTTTAAAATATTTCCGCCAATGCTGATGATAAGATAAGATGCTCAAATAAGGATGAGGAAAAAGGGCGATTTTTTATGAGGAAAACAAATTTAGGTCACAAAAAAAGATATGTGCTGTATGTGAACATTCAATTGCGATTGTTGGCGACGAATTTTTTAACCGCGTAATTATCGACGTCGCCAGAGGGTCGTCCATAATTATAGATGCCGAAAACATCACGTCGATGCAGATACTATTTTATCTGGAATTGTTTACGTTGGGAAAAAATTCTGTTTGTTGCATTCAATCGTTTTTTGCTGATTTTCAATCGGTTCTGCTATTAGTCCGACTAATATTACTCTAATTTGTCTACAGGTGTATGTGTATTCTTTAAACCTAATAGGTTTTCAAAATACAAAATCGTATTATATGTAATACGATTTTGACGTATTATGATACGATTTTGTGAAAATCGTTGTGAAAATCGAAGGGAGAAAAATAATGTGACAATGGTAAAACGCGGCTCGAAAGTAAAAGCGTTTTAACGTCGTTGTTTGACACTTGTTAATAAGCGATATTCTAATTTGTCTACAGGTGTATGTGTATTCTTTAAACCTAATAGGTTTTGAAAACACAAAATCGTATTATATGTAATACGATTTTGACGTATTATGATACGATTTTGTGAAAATCGAAGGGAGAAAAATAATGTGACAATGGTAAAACGCGGCTCGAAAGTAAAAGCGTTTTCACGTCGTTGTTTGCCAGTTGTTAATAAGCGATATTCTAATTTGTCTACAGGTGTATGTGTATTCTTTAAACCTAATAGGTTTTTTAAAATACAAAATCGTATTATATGTAATACGATTTTGACGTATTATGATACGATTTTGTGAAAATCGTTGTGAAAATCGTTGTGAAAATCGTTGTGAAAATCGAAGGGAGAAAAATAATGTGACAATGGTAAAACGCGGCTCGAAAGTAAAAGCGTTTTAACGTCGTTGTTTGCCAGTTGTTAATAAGCGATATTCTAATTTGTCTACAGGTGTATGTGTATTCTTTAAACCTAATAGGTTTTGAAAACACAAAATCGTATTATATGTAATACGATTTTGACGTATTATGATATGATTTTGTGAAAATCGTTGTGAAAATCGTTGTGAAAATCGAAGGGAGAAAAATAATGTGACAATGGTAAAACGGGCTCTTAAGTAAAAGCGTTTTAACGTCGTTGTTTGACAGTTGTTAATAAGCGATATTTCTCTCGCAGTACGTCTGCGAAAATGTAATATTCATTAACCACCTTAATAGAAAGAAAAAAAAACATTCTATTAGCGCACGTGCGACGTACACAGCCATGTAATTACACGCTTGTATGTATTTAACGCATCAACGTAATTAAGCGCAGCATCATCGGCCGCAAAACTCTCATCGGCCGTCGAATCATCTTCGTTTCTCGACGAGGCGACTTTTCTCCCGCGCTTCCCTCGTTCGCTGATTAAAATAATGCACATTAGCATTAATCGCGTCCGTTGTACGCGACGAGAAGCTCGAGGCGTTGCATATCTTCGTATACACACGAATGTACGCGTTCTTGCGAAACTCTTCGCGTTTATATATACCTTTTTGTACATCTTCGCTACAAATAAACACTCGCGTTCGATTCTAACAACCGTGTGAGTACGGATAAAACGGATAAGGCGCAATAAACATTGCATTACAAATATATGCTATATAAAAAAAAACGTGTAAGCACACGTCGCTGAGAAGAAATCTCCCGCCTCTCATCCGCCCGCTGGATGCTGCGGATGCTGCGCGCGTTTTTCTCTCAATCTCGCACCTTTTTCTCTTCTAACCTCTGAACTCGACTTCGTTTGATAAAACCGTGCTCCTTTCTCGATCGACGCGATGACGAGACGCGGAGCTCTCGCCGCGCGATATCCATAGACGTCCCAAGGCCGACTGCGTCACTCTTCTCGCGTCTCTTCTGCCTCGACCCCTGACACTCTTGCCATGTGTTGCAGCCCCGCGTTTCTCTCTCATGTAATATTACATCGCGATATCATCGAAAACATGTCCACACACATACACACACACAGAAAACCGAACAAACGGCGATGACCATCATTTTTTCTCTCCCTGCCTCTCTGTCTCTCGTCGTCTCATCCTGGTGAGGAAAAAAAAAAATGTCGAAGAGAAACAAAGCACACGAAGCTCATCCGTGCGGTCTTCTTCACGCGCGAGTTTGCTGAAACTCTCGACGACCCATCCGAGTCCTTGACATCGTGGACCAATGAATAATATCCGCGCAAACTCTCTCTCTCTCTCTCTCTCTCTCTCTCTCGCTCGTCTTTCGCGAAGGAGAAAAGATTCGATAAATGGAGAAAAATGATAAAGATTCACCTGCGCGTCTCGTCATTGCATTTACTCCTGCCGATTCCTCCAGCGCGTTATAAAACGCACACGACCGCGCGTGTGTGCGATTTAAACGATTCCGTTGCGGTTAGGCGCGTTCTTGCCTCGAGAGCGTCATCGTAAATCGATGTCCATCTCGCGTGTGTGTGTGTGTGGGTGTGGGTGTGTTCTGTGAGATGGGTTCAACAGGTGGTTTCCACATTGTCGTACACAACGAGGCCGATACCCTCTGAATACCCCCCCGCCCCTGGATTCGACAGTCGCGTTAGGAAAATCGAACGAAGGTGCTTTTTCACCTGGATTTTAAGAACTTTTCATAAACTCGGACGAAAAATGTGAAAATTTATCGAAAGAACGAACAAAAAAGGAGCCACGTTGAAAAAGAGTGAAAATCGCACGAGAGCCGAGTTCCACGTGTCCCGAATACGGGGGAAACGGAGATTTCCTTTTTTTTTTTAACCTCGAATCGGAAAACAAGATGAGGCCGAGAAGAGCATCGTTTCGAAAATAAGAAACGATGGAATTTCAAAATACCGACGGGAGTACGAAAGGCCGGAGATGGGTTTAACAGGTGGTTTCCACATTGTCGTACACAACGAGGCCGATACCCTCTGAATACCCCCCCGCCCCTGGATTCGACAGTCGCGTTAGGAAAATCGAACGAAGGCGCTTTTTCACCTGGATTTTAAGAACTTTTTATAAACTCGGACGAAAAATGTGAAAATTTATCGAAAGAACGAACAAAAAAGGAGCCACGTTGAAAAAGAGTGAAAATCGCACGAGAGCCGAGTTCCACGTGTCCCGAATACGGGGGAAACGGAGATTTCCTTTTTTTTTTTAACCTCGAATCGGAAAACAAGATGAGGCCGAGAAGAGCATCGTTTTGAAAATAAGAAACGATGGAATTTCAAAATATCGACGACAGTACGAAAGGCCGGAGATGGGTTTAACAGGTGGTTTCCACATTGTCGTACACAACGAGGCCGATACCCTCTGAATACCCCCCCCCCGCCCCTGGATTCGACAGTCGCGTTAGGAAAATCGAACGAAGGTGCTTTTTCACCTGGATTTTAAGAACTTTTCATAAACTCGGACGAAAAATGTGAAAATTTATCGAAAGAACGAACAAAAAAGGAGCCACGTTGAAAAAGAGTGAAAATCGCACGAGAGCCGAGTTCCACGTGTCCCGAATACGGGGGAAACGGAGATTTCCTTTTTTTTTTTAACCTCGAATCGGAAAACAAGATGAGGCCGAGAAGAGCATCGTTTTGAAAATAAGAAACGATGGAATTTCAAAATATCGACGACAGTACGAAAGGCCGGAGATGGGTTTAACAGGTGGTTTCCACATTGTCGTACACAACGAGGCCGATACCCTCTGAATACCCCCCCCCCGCCCCTGGATTCGACAGTCGCGTTAGGAAAATCGAACGAAGGTGCTTTTTCACCTGGATTTTAAGAACTTTTCATAAACTCGGACGAAAAATGTGAAAATTTATCGAAAGAACGAACAAAAAAGGAGCCACGTTGAAAAAGAGTGAAAATCGCACGAGAGCCGAGTTCCACGTGTCCCGAATACGGGGGAAACGGAGATTTCCTTTTTTTTTTTTAACCTCGAATCGGAAAACAAGATGAGGCCGAGAAGAGCATCGTTTCGAAAATAAGAAACGATGGAATTTCAAAATACCGACGGGAGTACGAAAGCACGGAGATTCACGAATTCATTTTGCTTGAGAAAACGGGGCTTTTCGATTTTTTTCAAAATTCTTCCTCTCAACGATTTCCTACGAACTTTTTGATAATCTTGTCACTGAAATTCACCGTGCTCGGTGCCCTAGACACCATTGATTTTCTTCAGATTTACGGAGAATCGTCAAATACAATCGTGAAAAACATGGCCGATCCTTCGGATGATCTTCGCCCCCGGAAGTCGGATGAAAGCGTCATGGCCATCTGGGTAATAAAAACGCGATTTAAACGATCGCAAGTTGCCACGAAAAATCGCTGGTTGCACTAATTTTCGCGAGAAAATCGGCAAATCGGTGTACAAAAGCGTCCGTAAAAGATTTCCAGCCCGTTCGCGTCTCGATCGTCGATGACGCGCGTCCGGCGATACGAGAAAGCGCACATCCTTGCAAGGCCGCTGCACGCGGATGCTTATATAATTGCGTTCGTACGATCGCGTTACCGATCGAACGCAATAAGCAACGTGTGCTCGTTTTGCCGCCCGGTGCTGACTCGCACCTTGTTCATAATTCGCTCCTCCGTCATCCGCTTGGTCCATATGATGCTGCGTGAGTGAAAAAAAATCTTTTTCGTTTTTCTACCACCCCGGTGAAAAAATTTCGATCGCACGATAAAACAACGCCGATTTTGACCCTCGTGGTACTGATATTAATTAATTAAGGGGTACTTTAAGGCGCTTTTCGATATTCCATAAAAATAACACGGGAAAAACAGTCCGAGCGCGTTTGACATTTCATAACTCGAAAACGACTCAAAACTCGCGACATATTTTTGTATACGAATCGAACCGCCGAAAATACTCAATTTCTTTATTCTCCCTCTCGCAGGAGTGAGCCTCGGAATTTCACGATACTCTCAGCATGTGCCAGCTTGATTTTTAGCTGCGCTAACGCGCTGTTCATAATTCGCTCCTTCGTCATCCGCTCGGTCCATATGATGCTGCGTGAGTGAAAAAAAATCTTTTTCGTTTTTCTACCACCCCGGTGAAAAAATTTCGATCGCACGATAAAACAACGCCGATTTTGACCCTCGTGGTACTGATATTAATTAATTAAGGGGTACTTTAAGGCGCTTTTCGATATTCCATAAAAATAACACGGGAAAAACAGTCCGAGCGCGTTTGACATTTCATAACTCGAAAACGACTCAAAATTCGCGACATATTTTTGTATACGAATCGAACCGCCGAAAATACTCAATTTCTTTATTCTCCCTCTCGCAGGAGTGAGCCTCGGAATTTCACGATACTCTCAGCATGGACCAGCTTGATTTTTTGCTGCGCTAACGATTCGAAATCGTCTCGTTTCGATTTGCTCCCGATGTCGAAATTTTCAGCATTGACCCGGGCTGGTCCAGCTCGGGAAATCCAGGTTATGCAAAATGGAACCTGTGGTAGAGGGCAAAAACACGATTTCATCCCTTTTTTCGCACGATATATGGCATTTTCTCCGCGGTTTATATATTCTCCAGGAAAAGAACGCGAGGGTTCTCGAGTCTCTTCGGTCTCGAAGGCTTTGACTATGCGCGGCGATCGCGCGGTATGAAAAGAGAGAGCGAAAGAGAGAGAGCGAGAGAGAGAGAGAGAGAGACTCGTGCGCGCATCGTCGCAAAAGCTGAGGATGACTCAATTCACCGGAGGAAGACGCACGACGAAAATGATGAAGCCAAACGATAAAATTCATGAGGTTCCAGAGGTGGCTAATCCGAGCCGCAGCCGCGGGGAAGCTGCGTCTCTCGCTCCGGCGGACACGTAAACACACACACGTACACGCAAACGATTAACATAAAGTACCGCGACAGAGGAGAGGAGACAGTGTCTCATTAGCGACGTCGCAAATGTCAAGAGGCATCGGCTCTTTTGTTTATTTCATTATTTTTCGAATATGTCGTTGCCTCATTTTTTTCCTTTCCTTTTGTTTCGCTCACATCCCGCTCGGAAGCTGCGGACTGCGATATTTCTATATCGTGATCGAAAAAAAATTTTTTTCGTTCCTCCGAACAGGTGCAAGAGGTTCGGTCACGCGAAGAAAGACGCGGCAGTGGCCATTTCAGCTCTTAATATCGATTTCAAGGTGCGTTATCGCACTTATTTTCCGTAAGGGATATGGGACGGAATAATCGCGTGTGCGCGTTTGGAATTTTATAATTCGATAATGACGAGCCCCGGGATACTGCGCGCGACATGTCCTTGTAGGAAACGAACCGCTCTGCAAAAAAGGTCTCTTGACGTAATCTCGTAGAACTGATGGTTATCGAGCTACCGCTTGTCAAAGTTCGGATCGTGTAGGAAAATTGGTGACTTTACCGCTTGGAATTTGATGCTCGATTTGTTTGTTTTTTATTAGCGGTATTTAGTTTTGAGACACCCTGTATATGCTCGAGCGTGTATCGCGTATGGATGAAAAGTTGTTCGAGCCAGTTTGGAGCTTCGAATTATGGTAATTATGCCACTGGCTGCTATCAAAGTTGGAAGGAGAGGGAGAGAGAAAAAGAGGGAGAAAAGGAACGAGTAATTTGGGTTGCAGGGCGGAGTTGCTCGAGGATGATGCATTCGGGGTGAGAAAGAGCGGAGTCGAAAGGATGAGCGCATCGCTCGCGATTACAACGAACGATCTTCCGGAGGCGAATTTGCGAGTCAGGCTATAAAAAGCGAAAAAAAAAGTCGCATCAGGTATACACTATACTACATACATAAAATGGTTGTGCTTATGCACGAGGCTATACGCAAGACCTTGAATCAGATCCTCCAACATGAGAGTTTAAAATTTATTTTTGTTTCTTCTTCCACTTTCGATGGAGCGTGATTACGAACTATCGATGAAATTCGGCCAAATTTCGTCGAAACCGGATGGCAAATATGTGGTTTTTTCTACCGAAAATGTCTATAATGCAAATTGGGGTGTTTTCCTCCGAGGGAATAGAGTCTTTTTATTAAAGTTTCTTTTTTTAGTCTTGTCCCGCACTGAAATACGCGTGCGGGCGATATATTTGCCATGTATAGACAGGGTGTCCCAAAACCGGATGCTGTTGATTTGAGGCTGCATCGAGGATGGAATTCCGAGTCGAAAAGTCCTTGAGCACTTTTCGATCCGACGAATCACCTCGGAGTTATCGATTGATACAGTTGGACCAATAGGACGCGTGCGCTACTCCGCCGCCCGGCGGAGAAGGGAGTGCGCGCGCAGGTTTCGCTGAAACTTTGAGCGTTGATAACTCGGCTGCTTTCGGTCGTACAAAAAAATGCCAAGATACACTTTTACCCGGAATTTCATCCTGAATCCGAGTTTTCGACAATTACACAAGAGTTCTCAAACAGCTTGCATCAATTTTACGATATATCAAGGACAAAAAGATATTTAGTCGTTTATTTTTACACACTCTTATATACATACGCGTATATTAATATACCTACGCTACTGGTACTCTTACCGATATTGGCTGGATAAGCGGTAGCTGCTGCAGCGGTGAGAGGTGAGCCGAGGTCACGCCCACGCGACTCAACCGATACCCAACGTAACGTCTTTTTATCTTCTTCTCTTACCTTCGTTCCTCATTTATTTATTTATCTATTTTTCTCCCATCGTTCGTTTTTTTTTCTCTCCGGAGCCTCGAGTTTCAGAATGGGTCGTCATATACATATACAATAGTCGGCGTTGTAACAACTATTATCAAACTATTTATAGACATACACGGAATACCTGAAAAGCGCTCGTTCACAGCCTGCGCGACCGTCAAGCTCGCGAGAGAGCCTGTTCCCCTGAAACTTCTCCGCGTGCTTCCGTATCAGATTTCTTATTATGTATATAGAAAATCCCGTTGGTCGAAGCGCGCCTGCGATCCGCGACAATGTCACTCGCGGTTTTTCATCTTACCGTGATAATACATTCGTGATTTCCTTATATATGTACGCACACTCACACACACACATATCTTATTTACCGAGTGACATAATGAGCATTACATAAGAAAAGCAAAGAGAAGAGAGGAATACGAATAATGAGGAAAATGCACGGAATTCGGAAGGCAAAAACATCGCGGCGGTAGCCGCTTTGCGTACTTTGAATTCCTTCAAGTCGTTCGATAGTCGCGTATCAATGTGTATATATGTGAAAATACTCGTGGGGACCGCAAATATATATGTAAAGGTATAATACAGAGACTCGCAAGGGAGAGACTCCGTGAGAATCGCAAAAGGTCCCCATTGATGCGTATGCGTTCGGACGGCTCCGAAAAATACAAACCATTCCGGGGTCAGTGTACATATTGCGTACAATCGGAATGGAAAATCACTACTCGATCCGGAATTCCTGTCCAATATTCCGAATTACCGAAAAATTTGTATAATTCGCAGGTCTTTCGAACAATTCGAGAAATTCAAAAGTTCGCCGAATTCCTCGGTGATGGTATCATTTATTTTTGAAATATGCATTAATTTTCACTCCAAAAACTGGAAACGAACGGTAATATACAATACGAGCATCGTAGGAACTCATTTTGCATTAGATTCGATTTTTGAGAGACGAATTCAATAATTTCAAGTTTGCGAACATTCGTGGGGACCACAAATATATATATGTCAAGGTATAATACAGAGCCTCGCAAGGGAGAGACTCCGTGAGAATCGCAAAAGGTCCCCATTGATGCGTATGCGTTCGGAATGGAAAATCACTACTCGATCCGGAATTCCTGTCCAATATTCCGAATTACCGAAAAATTTGTACAATTCGCAGGACTTTCGAACAATTCGAGAAATTCAAAAGTTCGCCGAATTCCTCGGTGATGGTATCATTTATTTTTGAAATATGCATCAATTTTCACTCAAAAAACTGGAAACGAACGGTAATATACAATACGAGCATCGCAGGAACTAATTTTGCATTAGACTCGATTTTTGAGAGTGAATCGAAATATTCGAGTTTATCGAAATATTCGAAAAACTAGCGAATAATTTCAACTTTTCGAGTATCGAGCGTAATTTCGCATTTTCAATCGGAGTTAGGAAACGAGTGTTGGTGAGGACGAAAAGTACATTTTTAGACGCGGGTTGTCGCGCATTGCTGACTCCAAATTTGAATGATTTTTTTTTTTTTTTTTAAATCGAATACACCGATGGTGCTGACGAGTCTTGGGTTATATTACGAGTGAAATGTTTGACGAGTGCGAACCGTTCGTCGTGAAGGGCGCCCAACGAAGACGATTGACTCCGGAGAACCATGGCCCAGATTTCATCGTCTGACAAACACATTCCGCAGCGGTTACGTTGAAGATGGGATTTCGCGAGGAAACTCCAAGATCCTCGATGCCAGCTGTTCCCTCTCGCATCTCAAAGATTTTGTACGATTTCCGTCTACTATTTTATTCTCCTTTTTTGTAATAAAATACCACAAGGAGAATATGAATGGAAAACTCATCCGCGGATGAGTTTAGAACCGTTTTACCACTTGGAACAACCCGAAATTTTTGCACCCTTCTCCAAATTATTTCAAAATTGTGAAAAAATCGTTTTTATTTCAAGGTTTCATGAAGCCAAAAAAAAGTGAAAAAGTCGATGTTTTTTCCTCGTTTTCGACACTTAATATTCACAATTTTTACGAAAAATTCTTTCGTTCCGTTGGCACGCTCGGGAAAAATGAAAATGTGAAAACTTCCAAACACTCCCGACGAAGAGCGCTGTTTTTGGAAGCAATATTCAAAAATGTACATTGCTTTGAGGCGGTGCAAATGGATGGCACGTAAGGAATATCGCTGAAGGGGAAAACCAAAAAGTTCGAGCTCGGCTCGAGTCGGGAGACTCTTTTCACGAGTCTTCATACTCGTTAAATTACATAATTCATTTGCGTTAATTGCTCTGCATGTTGTGCCTTAATTTTATTTCTTCGACAACAATCATTTTCTATAACATTTTTTGTAGGTCATTAAAAATTTGTACATCATCTCATTTAACCTCATCACAAAAGAGAGAAAAACAAAGAAAATGAAAAAAAGTGTTTTTGATAATACGTTTATAATTGCAAGTATATAACTCATCGGTAAAAGATTAAAACTCATAAACCAGCATCGTCATTAAAATCAACGTTCCAAACTTCGGTATGTATAATTAAACGCCATTTCGCCAAACATCGCGTCCGAAGAATCACTGTGAAACACACGACTTCCGGTTTTCACCCAGCCGGCAACCGGGAGTCGATAATTAAGGCCCCTATTCGCATAATCGCTCGTTCCATAAACCCGTCGGATCATACGCAAACCCGACATTTCTTGACTTGCCTGCTTTCGGCGCAATTTCTGTATTTTTATCTTTTCTCTGTGCGCCCTTTCTAGTTCGGGATTTTGTTGTCTCTTTAGTTTGCAGCGCCAATACGATTCTCGTCGTTTCGCCCGTTGCGCATTCTCGCGTTCCCAAATTTCTAGTCCTGACAACGGCGTAAGCAACAGTTCGCGCAGACTCCTTTGATTTGGAAGAGTTTCGACTCTCTCGATTTCGGGTTTCGTCTCCTTTGGTCGGATTTTGTTTTCCTCCGACGGCTGTAGGAACCTTTCGGGTAAATTTCGCATATTGGATCGTCGATTTTCCAACGCTTTTTCCATATCTTCCTCGAACTTGACAGCTAGAAATCTCTCATTTTCGATCATTTGTTGCAAAACTGTTTCCTCCGCCGCGTCTACATCAATCGTCCATTTTAGAAGTTGCTCATCGGATGAAAGTGTCTGCCTGGATACGCGACGCCCTAGGGATTCTTCTGTATCCTCGCGATCGATCTGAATCGATATTTACATTCATCATCCTTCAAAGTTACACCATTTTGCCACGTGTCAACCCTTTGCGACATCGTGACAGTCCACAATGCCACCTTTTTTTAAACAAATTTTTGCGACTTTAAAGTAGGTTTTATATACGATTTAACCGGTTTTTCTTTGTCGTCTATCATCTTAATACGTCGGAGGATCAAAGTTTACGTTCAAATTGCTTTTATGTTTCCTTAACTCGAACTCAAAATGGCGGATCCAGTGTCGCTCACGAGAATTCGAAAAATCGTCGAATTTCTCGAAAAACCGTTGTACAGAGGCGCCATATTGGATTCGCCATTTTTTATTTTTGTAATCCGACGGTTACACTGATTTTTGTAATCAGTGACCTTGAAAACCGCTGTACACGAAATTTCATTGGAATTCGTTGACTGTCCGTCGCAAAGGGTTAACGAAAACTTTCAACCTTCCCTCTGGAGGCTTTTGGGGATCGATTTGTCAGAATCAGGATCCCTACGAGCTACTAGCTACGACGGAGAAAAATGTCGAAGCGTTGAAAAAAAAGTGTATATCGGCACGTTTCGATAAAAGCATTTTTGCCCGAATAACATTGATCTAGATATACAGTGCTCGCCTTCTGAAGCGGGGCAACATGTATTTCGTTGATTTTGACGAAAGCACGAGTCATCGAAAGCTTCGCATGCAGCGAACATCAGTTTTCGCGCCTTTGGCAAAGCTTTGATTTACATCGAATCAAAAAACGGTGTCGCAATCGGCCAATTTTTGACCGATCGAGTTGAAACCGGTCTCATATTACGTGTTATTAAATTTACTAGAATGTACTTTTTTGGTTTTTCAAAATCGACGAAACTTGCGCCAAAATCACCGAAATACATGTTGCCACACTTCAAAGGGCGAGCGTACTGTATACGTACTGTATACAGTACGTATACAGTACGTATACAGTACGCTCGGCCATCGAATCAACCATTTACATCGAATCAAAAAACGGTGTCGCAATCGGCCAATTTTTGACCGATCGAGTTGAAACCGGTCTCATTTTACGTGTTATTAAATTTACTAGAATGTACTTTTTTGGTTTTTCAAAATCGACGAAACTTGCGTCAAAATCACCGAAATACATGTTGCCACACTTCAAAGGGCGAGCGTACTGTATACAGTACTGTATACTGTATACAGGCGTACTGTATACGTACGTTAATTTTTTTGCAATATTCACCTGCTGCCACGAAGCGCGATTTTCCGCAAATTCGCGAGCGATCTGCGAGGATCCCTGCGGCGCTGAACGAACTATCGCAAGTCCAAAGACGATCCAGTAAATGACAGCGAAAAAATTGTATTTGGCCATATTTGTGATCGAGTATATATGTGAATAATTCACGTGGTTTTCGATTATTCCGTCCGCAAGACTTTATTTGCAACCGGAAATGAAAAAAAGAAGAAAAATCAGCCAAACTCAACGTCGGGCATTAAACGATGATTACAGACTACCTCGATTTCGTAGCGTGGGCTCGACTATTCGTATCTGTACGTTTTTGAATATTTGATCCGATAGGTTCTGCTCGACACGCGTGAAAGCGATGAGATAAGGAAATACATTTGTATTTCAAATATTCGGCATCGCGTAGTTTCATTTTTCTATATACGAGATCGATCGATTCCGTCGACATATGTCACGATTCCCGAATATTCTACAAAGAATTATTTATTCTTCAACTCATAATCTATGTGTCTTATCGAATAATACATTTATCTCAATCGCCTAAACCGCAAACGGGCACATAGACATGTTCGCAGGTCGCAGTTGGTCTCGTTGCGTATAGAAAAACAAGCACCGGTAGCTTCTTTTTTCCTCGTACGAGGAAAAAAAAAACGCTCTTCTCATACTTGTTTGATTAACCTCGAAATCTTCGATAAAGTTATTTTTAAGGCCTGACTGATCAATACGACTCCTGGACGAGCGGAAGGGACTTCGCGAGTGAAGGAATCGAAGGAGGGAAGGGTGGAACAGAGCGGAAAGAAATGAATTTTCATTCCGAAATTATTCGTTTTGATTTATATCGGAGCGTGATTTAAGGAGTTTCGGTAGTACTTTTGAAAATGTTACCATGAACTCGATTTTTTTTTTCGTAAATGGCGAGTATACAAAATGTAGACGGTTCAAATTTCGAGTTGATCCACCACGTCGTTTTTTTGTAAATAATTTTCAAAAATTCGGCTTATACTCGGAAGTAAATGGGCGAAATATTCGTTTGGGCTGTAAATTCTTTTAAAATATTACCATTTGCATAAAATTTATGTCAGATCTGAATTACATCTGTATAATGATTGTCTACAAATTTGAAGAGGTTTTTCCATCTGGTTGATGAGATACAGGACAAAACACAAGCCTTTGCATGGAAATTACACATGACGATTTCCATCTGGATGCGATGGGAAGTGCATGCGCATGCGCATTTCTAGTAGTAGGTTGGCCACCCGTGGCATTGAACGCCACTCATAAAAGAAAATTTGGCGAGCTACAGTTGCAATCCTGCAGAAATACAATGAGATTTTCTGTAGATCTTGCTACCAGATAAGTAGTACCGAAACGCCTTAATTGGGTCTGAGGGGACTTTATTACCGCGGGAGAGCAAATCATGTGCCACTTTCTTCGGTCCTTTGGGTACGAAAGGAGTGAAAAAAAGTTTGGAACAAGCTGCGCGCTTTCGAAGGCGAATCCGTTGCTCTCCAAAGTCTCTCTCGGAGGTTCATTGTCATTCGTATATACGTGTGTGAACACTCGTCGTCTCTGCGTTATTCCCTCGGTCGGCGCGATAAAACTTGGCCTCGCTTATCCCAGCGGATCTCAATGGCGTCTACACACCCTGCTGCTGCTGTACGCACGCTGGTGTCTGGTTAACGAGGTGGCCCGTGCGCGCTTGTTTCTCCCCCGCGTATCATCGAGATGTGTAATATACCCCGGCACTCATCCTCGGTCCTCCGGTAATTAAAAAAAATCACTGCTCGTGTGTATACAGCTTCGGGGTCCCGTATATCCTCCGACGTCTCCCGTATCTTCTCACTCTGTTTTAATAATTGTTTTTTTCTTATCTTCCCGCGGAGTTTCCCCACAGTAAAGAAGCGCGATGCAACGCAATCGTCTCACGCTCTGCGTGTCACGGACCGTGGAAGAAGCTTTAAGGGGTAAGGCCACTGTAACGGTCCAAAAAAAAAGGTATTTTCACGAATTTTTTGCTTCCGAAATTGAAGGTAATTGAAAAAAAACTTTTAAGGGTTTTATCGGGCATACATTAAACTTTATTATCAAATTTTTTTACAGCGAAAAAAAAACAAAATGGCGGTTCCACAGCTATCTTCCCGGGGCATGTTTTGCCCCGGGGCACGCAGCACCACTGGTGCACTTTTGAATCTAGAACAAAAAAAAAACCATCAATCTAGAGGGTTATAGCTAGAGAATGTCGATCGGGATTTTCAATAACTTTATTTATTGATTTTTTATTAACAAAAAACTAGCCGTTTTTTTCGTCAAAAATCAATTTTTTTTTTCAAACGCACGCCAAATCCACAAAAATTGATACTTTTTAAAATCCGATCGACATTCTCTCGCTATAACCCTCTAGATTGATGGTTTTTTTTTTTTGTTCTAGATTCAAAAGTGCACCAGTGGTGCTGCGTGCCCCGGGAAGATAGCTGTGGAACCGCCATTTTGTTTTTTTTCGCTGTAAAAAAATTTGATAATAAAGTTTAATGTATGCCCGATAAAACCCTTAAAAGTTTTTTTTCAATTACCTTCAATTTCGGAAGCAAAAAATTTGTGAAAATACATTTTTTTTTGGACGGTTACAGTGGCCTTACCCCTTAAGGTAGTCGCGTCTCGTCGAGAGAGTTTTCTCACAGGAATTGTCTGTAATTTCGGAAGCACTTCGAGGCCCTTGATGCGAGATCGACCAGCGAATACTTTGGTTGGTCCCGCCGTTTGCGTTCGGAAATATATTTTTTATCGATAACCATTTGACATGTGGCCTTTTTACGTATACTTTTTTCTGCCAGCTGTGAATTATGGATGGCTATGTTACGAAGTTGTTTTTGTGGAAATTTATGGAATTTCGACCGCTTAGTTGAGGTAATAATAAATTATGTATATGTATGGATGTATATACATGATATGAAATATATAAATATTAATATAAGTTGAAACAATAGATATAATGTATGACGCGCAAAATGTTTCGAAAATCTTGAAAGTTATCCAAGTTTTCACGCGCGTGTCTCTCCTTAAATTTTTAACCCGCCAAATTGTACTCGACATGTGTGCGCTCGGCAGCGAGATAAGGAAATTGTGTACCGTCGAAATATTCGTGAACACATTAATTCACTTTGTGCTTCTCGGCGATCGATATATTTCACGATTAAAAATGATTTGGAGGTATACGATCCGAACAAATGGAAACAGAACGCGAGTTTGAGGTGCTCAATGAAGCTAAGAAGACGGAAAAAAAAAAATTTTGGGTGATCAACAATCTCGAAAAAGTCATCAACGAATTTACCGTAAAAAATATACGAAAAATAAAAGAATTCAGAGACAAAACGTACGAATTGATCTCGTACGAAAGGAGAACAGCTCCTCTGAATTTGTCGACTTTTTTCAACAATCCATCAATAGCTAAATGAAGCTAAAAAAAACGGAAAAAAATAGACTTTGGCTGATCAACAATCTCAAAAAAGTCATCAACGAATTTACCGTAAAAAATACGTTGTAAAAGAATTCAGAGACAAAACGTACGAATTGATCTCGTACGAAAAGAAAACAGCTCCTCTGAATTTGTCGACTTTTTTCAACAATCCATCAATAACCCTTCGATATAATGTTTATCCGAAGTTAATGCGCCTTCGATTTTAATTTTATCGGGATTGCACCAGAGTGTGAAGAATTTCAATGATCTACATAAAAATCCTTTTTCAAATTCGAAATGGACTCTGAAACTTGGACCGAGTACGAAAAGAACATCCGCGAATGGCTTATTTTCCCTCGGATTTCGAATAACCGGCGTAAATTCGAGCATAAGGGCAGAGGAGAGGATTTTTTCGAATGCAAAATCGATCGGAAAGAATTTTTCTCGTCCCTCGCGCTATCATCGAAACTTTCATTCTTCTTATCGTCGGCGAGGATTCACAACTACGAGTACATTGAATTTCAATTATTCGAGGGCAAAAAATACGAACCGATAATCACGTTTTTTCTGCATTTTCAATTTAGTCTGTTTACGATGAGCAACTCGACATCAACAACAACAACAACGGGTTGTTTATCCAAAATAGTTTTTAGTCCGGTGAAATATGTATATTTAGCCTGTTCCGCCGCGATATACGGAGATGATATCGCCGCGAACTGGTCGAACGAGAATTCCCGCGACACGGCAGAGGTAATTACAAGAGTCGGAGAAATCGTTCGCGATCGAATTCGATCCGGATTTCACAGCAGCGAGAGGGTACCGCGCGCGCTTCTCCCGACATCTCGTTATCATCTCAACGATAAGTTTCAAACGGGCTTTTCGCGCTCGCTCGGAAATTCAACTCGATTGGAATTATGCCCGACGAACTCGCGCGGAAAACTGAAGGAGCGGAAGAATTAGCCAAGTTTTTCAACGATTTATCAAAAGCTGCTGTGAGTCTGCGAGAAAAACGATCTCACGTGTGGAGAAAACGAAGAAAGAAAAGCACACTTCGAAGCTTGAAATTCACATTTTTGGGATCCCTCGATATGGACAAAAATTGGACTCGTTATTTTCTGAAGCTACCGCACATTCCAAAATAGACATTTTTGCCAGAGAAAGATCGATAAAAGATCGATGAGAATTTTCCCATTCGACGAAAAAATGCCTACTGCAACATCTCGTTATCATCCAGGCGATAAAAGTTTCAAACGGGCTTTTCGCGCTCGCTCGGAAATTCAGCTCGATTGGAATTATGCCCGACGAACTCGCGCGGAAAACTGAAGGAGCGGAAGAATTAGCCAAGTTTTTCAACGATTTATCAAAAGCTGCTGTGAGTCTGCGAGAAAAACGATCTCACGTGTGGAGAAAACGAAGAAAGAAAAGCATACTTCGAAGCTTGAAATTCACATTTTTGAGATCCCTCGATATGGACAAAAATTGGACTCGTTATTTTCTGAAGCTACCGCACATTCCAAAATATACATTTTTGCCAGAGAAAGATCGATAAAAGATCTATGAGAATTTTCCCATTCGACGAAAAAATGCCTACTGCAACATCTCGTTATCATCCCGGCGATAAAAGTTTCAAACGGGCTTTTCGCGCTCGCTCGGAAATTCAGCTCGATTGGAATTATGCCCGACGAACTCGCGCGGAAAACTGAAGGAGCGGAAGAATTAGCCAAGTTTTTCAACGGTTTATCAAAAGCTGCTGTGAGTCTGCGAGAAAAACGATCTCACGTGTGGAGAAAACGAAGAAAGAAAAGCATACTTCGAAGCTTGAAATTCACATTTTTGAGATCCCTCGATATGGACAAAAATTGGACTCGTTATTTTCTGAAGCTACCGCACATTCCAAAATATACATTTTTGCCAGAGAAAGATCGATAAAAGATCTATGAGAATTTTCCCATTCGACGAAAAAATGCCTACTGCAACATCTCGTTATCATCCCGGCGATAAAAGTTTCAAACGGGCTTTTCGCGCTCGCTCGGAAATTCAGCTCGATTGGAATTATGCCCGACGAACTCGCGCGGAAAACTGAAGGAGCGGAAGAATTAGCCAAGTTTTTCAACGGTTTATCAAAAGCTGCTGTGAGTCTGCGAGAAAAACGATCTCACGTGTGGAGAAAACGAAGAAAGAAAAGCATACTTCGAAGCTTGAAATTCACATTTTTGAGATCCCTCGATATGGACAAAAATTGGACTCGTTATTTTCTGAAGCTACCGCACATTCCAAAATAGTCATTTTTGCCAGAGAAAGATCGATAAAAGATCGATGAGAATGTTCCCATTCGACGAGAAAAAGCCTCGTTCGTCTGTGGCTGAAAAAAAATGTTTCTTTTTTCCTAATTAATGTATCTCGTAGGGCAATCAACGAACCACTGCAAAAGTCTTCTCACAGTCGAGTCTGTGCAGGACCGACAGGAAGATAAAAAAGGCGCGTCGCGTGAATCACGTTTAATATCGCTCGCACACGAGTAAAATTGTCGTGCCGCGCGAGTAATTAAAAAAGCAAATTTTATCCTCGATTCCATCATCCGCGAAAGGGATGCAAAATTTGTCAACGATTTTCTTATTTTTCTCCCGATCCAAGATGAAATGCAAACTCAAATGCATCAACGATCATGTTTCGGCACCTCTGAGACTTTTTTTCTCAGAGATTTAGAGCTCTGAAGGGCTCTGGACCGTTGTAAAAAAAATGTGCGAATTTTTGGACACAAAAAAAAGCACGAAAATACGTTCCCTGCTGAACGAATGAAAATGTTTCTTTTCTTCTCTTTCTTAAATCTGAAAGTTTCGAAATTTTGCTGGATGTTCAACAGGTGCGTATAGACGACTGGTTACGTCAGAAGCAACGGATTTCGATGATCGTTCGTGACACGACAGGCGTACAAAGTCGTTGCACACTTTTGTGTCGAGTTTATTTCCCACGATCGGTTTAGACTCCAGTGGTTGTACGATTCATTTGACCTTGGGGTAATTGAGAATTTCGTAATCGACCGTCTCAAACTCCATTGATTTCCTGTTCGATCAAAAACGTTTCTCGTAAACGCAGAAGGGACAAGGTCTCCCCATCGCTCGTTGGATATGCAAAGGAACTTTCAATGCCACCGCAAGAGGGCAAAGAGATCACAGTCGTGTCGAGCAGTACATGAACCACCAGCTGCCAATCAATTATATTCTCGTCGAACGTAAACGATGATTTCATCGAAATGATCAAGCGACGCGCAATTGATTTTCGTCGATCTTTATTTTTATATCGTCATGAATTTTTCGGACGAATCCTCGAGCAGAAAAATCAACGCCGACATTACCGAATGCGGTCAAATCTTTTTCCAAATAAAATTCGTCGTCGTTGCGTTTCGTCTTGAAAAAAGTCGCATAAACAACCGACAATTTCCGGAATTTTTTTCGAGCTGGACAGAAAAAAAAAACGCGAACTATATTTCAGCATCGTTCCCTTTGGTCTCCCACACAAATTTTTCCGTACGAAAGACGTGAATTCCAAAAATTCGTCATTTTTAGAAAAAAACAAAACAAAACCAGCAAAAAACAATTCTTTTCACCGACATTTTTCTTCCTCGTACGCGTGAAACATCGATAAAAATGGTGCGAAGAGATTGCTGCGTAAAATATCCTCTGTTCTTCCCTTCAAGATCGAAGAGGCGCCGAGAATTTCGTCCTCTGGACCAAATCGGGCCCCGCCGGATGCTGATATCGAATCTCCTTCGATGGGCACTCACTGTGGCCTTGAAATGTTCGCAAACACTCGTACTTTGGGAAATTGATTCGTGATGCACCTTTTTTATCTCTCGCTCTGTCTCCCCCCCCTCTTTTCTTCTTCTAAAACGAAGGTAATGGTGGTCGTTGGATTCCGCATCCGGTTTTATTTTCGCCGATGGAAAAGTCGCACGCGCGTTTGCCTTCTCGTGTGTGCCTCTAATGAATTCTTTTCACCGACATTTTTCTTCCTCGTACGCGTGAAACATCGATAAAATTGGTGGGAAGAGATTGCTGCGTAAAATATCCTCTGTTTTTCCCTTCAAGATCGAAGAGGCGCCGAGAATTTCTTCCTCTGGACCAAATCGGGCCCCGCCGGATGCTGACATCGAATCTCCTTCGATGGACACTCACTGTGGCCTTGAAATGTTCGCAAACACTCGTACTTTGGGAAATTGATTCGAGATGCACCTTTTTTATCTCTCGCTCTGTCTCCCCCCCTCTTTTCTTCTTCTAAAACGAAGGTAATGGTGGTCGTTGGATTCCGCATCCGGTTTTATTTTCGCCGATGGAAAAGTCGCACGCGCGTTTGCCTTCTCGTGTGTGCCTCTAATGAATTCTCGATCCCGGCGCCGATTAGGCCCGACGATCCTGTGCGTTGTCGTCGTTGTCGTCGTCGCGATATAGGAAAGGTCGTCTTCTCTCTTATAGCCGCGAATATCGAATGCTCACACACACACACACACACACACATGTATATACGTACGAAACCCGTATCGCGCGTTCTCGCTTACTTCATCATACGATAGCATCTCGTTAAATTCTTCATCGACGAGAGAAGATGAGCCTCGGATGCTGCGCTTTCTGTTACGCGCGTGCGTGATCAAAGTTCAATTAGTTTTGAAGAAACTGGCTGATAATGTACAGAGCCGTGTATTGTTCCGTCTCCATTTTTTTCATCCTTCTTCTCCCAGTCTCGCGCGAATACTTGCGCAAATTATTGAGACGAAGACAGAGAGAGAGAGAGAGAAAAATTGCGCTCCTTACACCCCGCGTGTGCGGCCATCCGACGTCGTTGACCTCGCGGCCGTGTCGCGACGGAGCCTCTCTCTCTCTCTCCGTATGTACTCGGTACTCTTGCGCGCCTTTTCCCCACCTCCCGCAGGAGTACACGGTCGCGGAGCTCCATTTGCAAACATTGTCGCCGATGTCGAGTCTGTTGGCACAGCTCAGCCAGAGGTGACTAAACCCGTATCCTTCTGAGGCACTCTTTCTCTCTCGGTCAACTTCCATGCACCCCGCGGAGGGGTGCCCCCTCGCGAGATGCATCTACGATCACCGCGAGATTCCAGATCGGCGTTGATCTCGCCTTCTCCCCGATCTTTCCCTTCCCCCCTCCCGCCCTCCTTCTCTCATTTTATTTTAATGTTCTCCCTTTCCATATACTCTTCCTCTCTCAGCCTCTCTCCCTACTCGCCCTTATTCCGTCTTCCCTTCGACACGAGCATATCCCCCTTTCACCGTCGCGTTTGCGAATAATAAAAGTGCACGCACCGGCGCAATTTCCATAAAGCATTTCCGCTGCCATTCCGGATTTTGCGGAGCGAGACAAGAGCCCCGTCAAAGTCGCTGTACCACGCGGAGCAAAACTTGCCGAAGAAGGCTACCGCATCTGGTGGAAAATGAAGAAATTCGCCGGGCGTTCTGCCGAAAATTCGACAATTTGAATTTTGAATTCTCGTTGTTCTTCGATTCGAAGAACTTTCTCGTGAAAAAATTCAAGTTTTTCCCTCTCTCTCTCTCGTTTTTCTTGTCGTTTTTTTATTTTTTATCTTTTTCAAAACGATAACGGATATGTTCGAAGTAGGTAGGAAAAAAAAAGTCCACCCAAAAGTGCTTCAAAGCCGCGGAAATTGATCGTTCGCTCAGGAGGACCATCCTGCCCCGCACTCCCCTTTACACGCATGTGCACGCAGCTTCGTGTGTAGGAATAAGCAGAATTTCGAGAAGCGCGATTCCCGGACGAGAGAGCGAGAGAATAAACGGCGCACGATGAAGAGCGTGGACGCGAAAAAAGGAGCGAGAAACCCCTTCGGGATCGTCGATCCTTGAAGAAGCCGCCGCCGAAGCGTCGTTTCTTCGTCAGTCAGCGGCCGCATCATCGGCATATCGTGCCGCGGTCTGCTCCTTCATCACGTGATACAGAAAAGAGCAAAAGCGAGAGAGCAGCATCGAAAAGAGAGAATCGTTAAAACTAGGCTCGAACGTGTGTATTTTTCCACCAAAAGAACCATCAGCAGTTGGGAGCAGACGTTCGAAGTCTGTTTCGCGTTACGACCCTTCCTTGAACGCCCTGGTGGTCGCCGAGCGGCGTCGGCGATGATCCCTCCGAGTCTTCGGCGATTCTTGCGTATCAAGACAAACGCGATAACGTTCCTCCGTTTTTTTTCATTTTTTTCTTCCAGGAGGACGAACAAGAGTACGACTATTACACACGTACATGGCGCGTATGGCGGAAGCTCCGAGTCTCGACGTTGTTCAGACTCGAATACATACGCACATGTGCAGGCACGTGAGAGGGTTACGCGTAATGCGGAAAGTTCGTGACTCGAAACAATGTACGGAAAACGAACGGAAAAAAACATTTTTCCGAGCCCCGGGTGATAAAAAAAAAGATGGAGAAAGATGGAGGCATGTGTGGAGAGAGGGAGGGAGATGCTTCATCGGTCAAACAGCCTCGTAAAATGGAGAATATAATATTTATGTAGAGGCAAAGACGCGTCCTTGCCCGAGGCGAGAATCCAAGTATTTATAGGCGATGATACCCTAGACTTGCATCTTTTTTTCTCCCGCTCTCTCTCTCTCTCTCTCTCCATCGTCATCTTCCTCTACTCCTCCTCCATGGCCTCTTCTGTAACGTTCTTTTTTCTTCACTTCTGTGTTTTTTGTTTTTTCGTGAATCATCTCCGCTGACGCGAATTTCTACTCACTCGGAAGCAGCAGCAGCAGCAACAGGCAGGCAGCAGGCGAGTTTGAAGGATTTTCTGCGAGCGGGATGCTGCGCTCTTATGGAGAAACGAGTGTGATGGCGAGTGACTCGACGACTTTTGCCAATTCGAATCTTTGGCTGCGGAAGAAAACGCACTCCTCCTGAGGGATCGGGGATGCGCGCAGAGTTGCCATGAGAGAGAAGAGACGGAAGGAGAGACTGCCGCGGCGAGAGGAAGAGAGAGAGAGAGAGAGAGTTGAGGTGGTCGTGGTAGCAGGACCAATTAGCGCCTCTTGGTTAATAACGAAACTCAGCCTCGATGCTCGTTTTGCTTTTTTTTTTTCCCACACCGACGAGAAAACACCTCTCGAGTGAGAGTTGAATGACATTCTCACACCGGATGCACGCAAAGAAGGAGCGCTCCTCCTCTCGTATTTTTCTCCCTTTTTGCTGATTCGCTTCTGTTCTCCTTGTTTTTTCATTTTTTATTTTCAATTCCGCTGGGCTCCTTGCTCGTATAAAACACAAATCCTCGCGCCAAAACGAACGTAACGTCACACTCGGCTCCGCGAGGACGCGAGAGGGAAAAAAGAGGGAGAGCAGAAACGTGCACCAGAAGTCAAGGTCTCCACCGATTGCTCCATCAACGTGAGCCTCCTTCGGGAACGAGCGTTCGTGTATGTATATTAGGGTGGCCGAACTCAAATTTTCTTCCATCCTAGAAAATGTTTCATCTTTTCCTCGGAAAGTTCCTTCGCCGGCAGGGATTTCGCTCCACTTTGTCCGGGAAGCTGTGGTGAATCGCGATGGTCCATTTTCACGATATATTTATCGGAAAGCAAATGGATAACGAGTTTCGCGGATAAAAATACGAATTGACCGTCGATTCTACCATTTTGGAGTGGACAATTTGGAAAAATTCGTTTTTGTAACATCGAACAGTTTTTTAATCCATTTTTTTTCAATACTCTCATCGAATAAAACTGAAAAATTGTTAAATCATTCAATTAAATAAAATGGGAGTGCATCGATCTCGATTTATTCGAAATTTTGAGTTTTTCGGCTGTCATACATTCCTTCGATCGCCTGGTTCCGCAATCTCAATTCTGAGAGGGATTTTCCAGAGGCCTTCATTCTCCGCGAGGTAAAGTTATTGGAAAAAGAAAATAAAAAAACGCTTACATACCGCGAAAAACATGAAAATATCCTGCAAGACAATTTTCCTGCTTTCCACCGAATTAAAATCTAAAATATTTTTATTATTTAAAAATAATTATTAAAATATTTATCGGAAAGCAAACGGACAACGAGTTTTGCGGATAAAAATACGAATTGACCGTCGATTCTACCATTTTGGAGTGGACAATTTGGAAAAATTCGTTTTTGTAACATCGAACAGTTTTTTAATCCATTTTTTTTCAATACTCTCATCGAATAAAACTGAAAAATTGTTAAATCATTCAATTAAATAAGATGGAAGCGCACCGATCTCGATTTATTCGAAATTTTGAGTTTTTCGGCTGTCATACATTCCTTCGATCGCCTGGTCCCGCAACCTCAATTCTGAGAGGGATTTTCCAGAGGCCTTCATCCTCCGCGAGACAAAGTTATTGGAAGAAGAAAATAAAAAAACGCTTACATACCGCGAAAAACATGAAAATATCCTACAAGACAATTTTCCTGCTTTCAACCGAATTAAAATCTAAAATATTTTTATTATTTAAAAATAATTATTAAAATATTTATCGGAAAGCAAACGGACAACGAGTTTTGCGGATAAAAATAGGAATTGACCGTCGATTCTACCATTTTAGAGTGGACAATTTGGAAAAATTCGTTTTTGTAACATCGAACAGTTTTTTAATCCATTTTTTTTCAATACTCTCATCGAATAAGACTGAAAAATTGTTAAATCATTCAATTAAATAAGATGGAAGCGCACCGATCTCGATTTATTCGAAATTTCGAGTTTTTCGGCTGCCATATATTCCTCCGATCTGAGTTTCCTCAATTCTTCGATTCCGCAGTTCTGAGAGGGATTTTCCAGAGGCCTTCATCCTCCGCGAGACAAAGTTATTGGAAGAAGAAAATAAAAAAACGCTTACATACCGCGAAAAACATGAAAATATCCTACAAGACAATTCTCCTGCTTTCAACCGAATTAAAATCTAAAATATTTTTATTATTTAAAAATAATTATTAAAATATTTATCGGAAAGCAAACGGACAACGAGTTTTGCGGATAAAAATAGGAATTGACCGTCGATTCTACCATTTTAGAGTGGACAATTTGGAAAAATTCGTTTTTGTAACATCGAACAGTTTTTTAATCCATTTTTTTTCAATACTCTCATCGAATAAAACTGAAAAATTGTTAAATCATTCAATTAAATAAGATGGAAGCGCACCGATCTCGATTTATTCGAAATTTCGAGTTTTTCGGCTGCCATATATTCCTCCGATCTGAGTTTCCTCAATTCTTCGATTCCGCAGTTCTGAGAGGGATTTTCCAGAGGCCTTCATCCTCCGCGAGACAAAGTTATTGGAAAAAGAAAATAAAAAAACGCTTACATACCGCGAAAAACATGAAAATATCCTACAAAACAATTTTCCTGCTTTCCACCGAATTAAAATCTAAAATATTTTTATTATTTAAAAATAATTATTAAAATATTTATCGGAAAGCAAACGGACAACGAGTTTTGCGGATAAAAATTCAAATTCACCGTCAATTCTACCATTTTGGAGTGGACAATTTGGAAAAATTCGTTTTTGTATGTAACATCGAACATTTTTTTAATCCATTTTTTTTCAATACTCTCATCGAATAAAACTGAAAAATTGTTAAATCATTCAATTAAATAAGATGGAAGCGCATCGATCTCGATTTATCCGAAATTTTGAGTTTTTCGGCTGTCATACATTCCTTCGATCGCCTGGTCCCGCAACCTCAATTCTGAGAGGGATTTTCCAGAGGCCTTCATCCTCCGCGAGACAAAGTTATTGGAAAAGAAAATAAAAAAACGCTTACATACCGCGAAAAACATGAAAATATCCTACAAAACAATTTTCCTGCTTTCCACCGAATTAAAATCCTTTTGCGAGGATTTTTTTGCCAATCGAGCTTCCAAATTCGGCTGGTTTCGAGCCACCCTAATATATCCATATATAAAACATACACAATGTAACGATATAAATTATATATTATCCTGTCGTTGCTTCCCATTATTTTTCTCCTCAGAAAACATCTCTCCGACTCTTTATTCGTTCGTACATGTGTGCATACCATTCTTCGCCGTTCAAAGATCCATGACCGAGCAATTCCGTACTCGGTTAGAGCGTTTCCTACCATTACGAGATCGATTGAATCAAATGTGCGAGCTGAAGAATCATCGAGGGATGAGAGAAAAGAACGAGACTCAACGTGACGAATTATTCGATTTGCGACGATGATTTGTCGACCGCAACGCAGATGTACACCGTTATCGAGTCCGGCAGCACGCGGACGCGATCTCTCGATCCTGGAATTTATCTCGACGTGTTCCAATAAGCTTTCGATACGCAAAAGTTCCGACGTAATATTTTACTTCTCCTGGTAAAGTTTTTCTCCCGCTGAATTTCCTCGTCCTTAAACTTCCGCACATGTTCTTAACACCAAACCTACCAGAGCGGTCATTTGACCTTGAGACTTTGAAATAAACGTTAAAAACACAAAAATTATTTTGTGTTTTACCGCCCCCCCCCCCCCCCCCTCCCTAAATTCTGTATTATTTATAATCAATTGAAAAAGAATATAAGGTTTATTCGAAAAGCGTTCGTCCGCCAACGGTGGAAACAGGTGTGTACAATTTAACGCTGCCGAACAAAAATTGAACAAAAAAAAAAATTTTAAAGTTCAAAAATAAAATATTTTCCAGTTATTTCAGCGGGAAATTAAGAATCGCTGTGAGGAACCCCTTAATGGGAAAATTAAGGGCTCAAGGACGATTTGGCGTCTCTTGAAGTATACGGCAGTCAATTTTTTTGGTGCATCAAGGCGAATAAGAATAGTCGTTTTTTTACCCACCCTAATACAAGTATACCATGTGCATGTATTTTTTTTAATCGAAAGAAATGTCACGTGACATCGCGCATCGACTGGTATTTGATTCACGCCAGCGGAGCGTTAACCACTCGTAATATTGGGTACAAGATCTGTAAGAGAAGCACTGATGAGATAGAGAGAGAGAGAGAGAGAGATGCAGGATGCTGCAGTCCCGACAGAGAGCATTCGTTGTTTGGCTACTTCGCGATGAACCGATGATAGTCATCTCGAACATCCCACAGTTGTTTTTGCGTTTTTTTTTGTAAATTCCTCTTCTTTTTTTTTCCTCGATCGTCTTCTTCTTTCTCAACCCCTTTGCTCCATTCGAGTCTTCTTTGTGCGTTCGCGGTCAAGACACAGAGGAAGATGATAATCGCCTTAGGCAAGAATGACTAAACGTGAGAAGAGAAGCAGGCAGGATCCGTACGAGAGTGTCGGGCGAGGACGAGAGGAGATGCGAGATGCGCGCATTGACTGGAGAGTCAAAGGTGTATATATCCCGAGACGTACGAAAAAAAAAAAAACGAAAAAAAATTATAATCAAGTTTCACTCGTCTCTCAAACTGACACAATTGTGGATGCGCATGTCCATAGGATATAATACGTTCGTTCAACGTTCATAGTTTCCGAAAGATTCAACAATCGGCTCTTTGAGAATCGGCAGACTCTCTCGTGGAGATTCGCGGAGGGCCATGTGTTACGCCTCTCTTGCCTCGAAGTGAAGCAGGACGTCCGAACAGGGTGGTTGTAAAAATGGAAAAAATGTACGTGAAACAGGCGATTGATCGTTGTACCACATGTGTCTGCTGTATATAGACGTCTTGTTTCGATAAGTTCGTGGAATCGATTAAAAGAGAGGCTGCATTTAGCGCTGAAATCGATGCCACGAATTTCGCACACTGGCAAAAATATATTTATATATATATATGTACAGGGCGTTCCATAAGTCAACGTCGAGAGCTTGGAAACTGGATTGAGGATGAAATTTCAAGACGAAAAGTCCGTGAGCACTTTTTCATCCGACGAATCCCTGCCGAGTTATGGACCGACAAAGATCGGCCAATAGGACGCGAGAAGCCTCGCTCAGTGCGCCCTCCCGATTGGCTAAAACTTTGACGAATAGCAACTTGTCACTGTTTGATCGCATGAAAAAATGATAAAATACTTTTCGTCTTGGAATTTCGTCGAGAATGTTACTTTGAATTATCAGTCGTGCAGTCGTGGGACACCCTGTATCTTGGGATACTTCGGAATAAGTCGAATTTTTCGGTTTTTCAATCTTTCAACCAGACGAGATGGCGTTTTCCCATTTGATTCGGAAATATCGGGAAAATGCCTTGCAGGAGATTTTCGTGTTTTTCTGCTTCTAAACAGCTTTTTTTTACCGAATTTTGAAGAGCATTAAATCATCCACAAAACTATTCCTACGAGTTTGTAGTCAAATACTAACGTATACTCCGTCATCCTACAGCTTTTGCGCGTATTTTTTATATCGCTTTCGTTCGAACCCGAGACTCGTGGTACGCCGCGCTGCGAGAGAACCCGCGCGGCGATGACCTTGAGATTGATACGTTGAGGTAGTATAGACGTCGGTCGAAAAAAGGTTTCCGAGGGTGCCCCGTAGGCATTCTGGAGCTCCGAGTATCGCAACATTTTTTCCCCGTGAAATCTCCTTCTTTCCTTCGCGTCAAATCACGCGCAAAAAACTGTCAGAACGATGAAATTTTTTTTTTCGCGTAATTATTAATCGTTAAAGTTGCGAAAATGAATTATTCGCCGGAGGAGGCATGTTAATCAGCCATAATTGCGGGAAATAATCGATACTTGCCACGAAGAACAACGCCAATCCACGAAATTCGCGGACAGTGAATCGACCGCCTATATTCTATATAGGGTGTCCCAAAGCTGCATGCCCATAGTGCAATGCTACATCGGGGATGAAATTCCAAGTCGAAAAGTCCTCGGGCCTTTTTCGATCCGACGAATTCTCGCGGAGTTGTCAGCTGACGCACGTGAACCAGTTGGACGCGTGCGCTCGGACGGACTTGCGTCCCATCCGCTCGAACTTTGACGTTTAATAACTCGGTAGGTTTTGGTCGTAGAAAAAAGTGTTGAAATACATTTCGGCGCGGAATTTCATTCCGAACCCAACTGTAAATAATCAACATCGAGTTTTGAGGCAACCTGTACAGATACATGACCGTACGTATATGTTGTACCGGTCAGTTCGGTAATCTTCGCGGCGGGCCATCGACGTGACCATCGCCGGTTACAGAGCTATGCCGGTAACGGTTTTTGCAGCGAAAGATTAGCCGCAAAGTGTATTGCATATTACGCTACAAATAATATGCTCGTATATACAACGATATAGCGGGCCAGAATGCGAAAAGATGAAAGGGGGTCTCGTCGCGCGAGCTGTAGAGTCGAACAAATATCTTATATTCTCGTACGCGGTTCTTCGTCGTTCCGCGTGTGTTTAAAAAAAAAAAAAGACAGCAAAACGAGTTGCCCCGTCACAAACAGCAGCAGACTGGAACGTCAACGAGCACCAGCAGCAGAAGCAATGATTCCTCGAGAGCCGAGCACGTAACTGGGTAAATGGATCTGGATCATTGGAGCGTCGAGCTTTTGCAGACTTTTGCGCTTCATCATTCGCATACACGCGTGTGCGTATTTTTTATTCGTCGAACGCATTCGTTTTAGCTTCTGGCTCCGTGATTTTTTTCCGTCTCTTTACGGTTTTCCGACACCTGCTGTCGCTCAACTGGTCGCTTTATTCCTCGGTATCTCCACCCCCCCCCCCCCCGCGCTGCCTTTTTGTCTCTTCACCGCGTGTAATCATCGGACGAATATTTCGCGAATTAAACGGGAGACCGGAGAACGATGAACCCCCTTAAGACGCTGATTATTTCTCAGGGCTTTCGAGCACGTCGGGTACAAGATGTTTCGATTCGCCCCCGACAAATTGGTCCTTATTTTGTCATAATCTGAACAAAAAAAATCCGAGACAGGCCGATGCAGAGTTAAGGGCCGACCCATAACTCTGCACCCTTAAATTCCTCTTGGAGGAAAAGACCCGCTGTCTTGCTTCTTCTGTAAAAATGAAAAAAAAAGTCGACGCAATTTGCGACGTGGCTGTTTTTTCACTCCTAATTGTAAATTGTCCTTGATCGACTCGCGAAATAGCCGCGAAACGAAGTTAGATCCCGAACGAGGCGTCAAGCGGCGCTTCGGCGGCTTGGATTCAAGAATCTTCACCCCCATCTGTTTACGATACCTTGTCGTTCATCGAGCCCTTAACGAAATTTAAATTAACGAAAACGTCAGTGCAAGGAAAATTGGACGACCATTTTTTTTCAAAAAGTCGTCACGAGAGCTCATAAAGCTGGATTATGAAAATAAGAAATAATTCTCTCAACATTTTTTCGGGGTTCTGTCATAACGATGATAAAATCTAACCATGGCAGGCATTTTTTTTTTGCCAAATTTTTTTTTTTCTGCCGATAGTGTATATTCCTTGCTTTGAGATTCAGTAGCACGTTATGCCAAATTGTATTGATATCCGTTCGAATAATAATTAGCCGTGAAAAAGGCAACAAACGGGCAAAGTTGCTTTCGCGACTACAACGACGAGTATGAATCTTTTTTTTTCCCAATTTCCACCTTGATGAAAGATGGTACCGTGACTCGAGCGGGGAGAAGCACTTCTCCGGGGACGATGCTCGATTAAACGAGATCTCTCTCTCTCTCTCTCTCTCTCTCTGTTTTTCTTCAACTTTGCCAGCAGCCTCACTGATCCTTCGATGGAACTATACCGCGTGTGTCTCTGCATGCGCCTCTCTCGCACTGGTACACGTTCCGCAGGAGCGTGCAACCTGTGCACGCGGGACGGACGTGTATATAGCTAACGGTTAACTGATCCTTGCTAGGAGAAGAGGTTGAGCGAATCGCGGTTATGCCGAGGTCATCTGGCACGCTCAGCCGACAAAACTGGCTTCCATGCTTGCTCATATATCGCGTATAATATGTTGACACATGCATATATATGTATGTATGCTTGTCTTTGCGTTTGTTATGTAAAAAAGTAAAAAAAAAGTAGGCCAAGTAATTAAAATAGTAGTTTTCTTCGAAAAGTATTTTTTTCCAAATAGTGTGAAAAATAAAAGTAACATTTTAGAAGAAAAAAAAACAAGCCTGTCGGTGCTCGGTTGAGAAAAAGCGGTTCCATGCGCGCCAAGTTTATAATTTGTTTTTTTTTTTTGGAAAATGTCTTCTCTGGCGGCGGAATAAATTGAGAAGATGGCCGCCTGAGAAAGTTCATCCTGTAGCATATACGGTGCATGCATGTTTTATCATATCAGTGCTCCTGTGTCCCGCTGCGGCGCACGACCTCCGACAGTAATCTTGGATCGTCCATCAGAATTCACGATCCTTCCAAATCCGCGTTTCCGCCTGTTTTGTACGAAACAGGTATGTATAGTTGAGCGTCCGCGGTTGACCGCGAGAGGGAAAAGATATCGAATCCGGGCTGCTGCAGCGCAGGAAAAACCCGAAACAAAGCCGGGATGAGATTTTTGCGAATTCGCGGAACGATGAGAGTGCGCCGAACGAAAAATGTCGCAGTCGTAATGCGTGTGTTTGAAACGAGTTATTTAAAGTAATCGAATAATAATGTAATAAAAGACTCAATCGTTCAATCAATTTTGACTTTCTCCATTGAATATCCCGAAAAATCATCGTAAGTACGTTGGAGATGAATAAAAAAAATTAATACGCTGTGTTTCAAAGCTACGAAAATGAATTGTTGGTTCGGGGGGTATATATACACAAAATATCCATGTGTATATGTATTTATGTATATATATAGACTCGTCGGAGGGAGCCCGAGGGCGGGAAGCGAAAACATTCGTTCGCGGGAAGCGCGATCCTGAAATAACAGGTTGTGGAAGCGAGCGCGGTCGCAGACGGCGAGAAGAAAAAGAAAGAATCGCGCGCGCTGCGCAGAACGATGGAAAAGAGTAGGAAGGACGCGCGAGGACTGGTGGGAGAGGCAGAAAGTAGAGGCTAAAGGAGCATATACATATATTTATACACGAAAGATGAGAAGAGGACCCGATGTTGCGAGACGAGAGGAGAAGATGAGCTTTAACGGACACAAGCTGCTCAAATATCGTTTTATATTTATGAAATCTACGTAACCAGCAGAAGAATATATGCACGCGGAATCGAACCCCGAAAAGGAGCTTAACAACTTTTTTTTTTCCTCTCCTTTCCATGTTCGCTCGCGAGGCGCGGAGATTCGCTCTCGCCATTGCAATTTCGTATGCGCGCGCGCGCGGGCGCCTCCGATACGTTCGAAGAGCAAATCCCGAGCGAGGGTGTGTGCGCGTTAAATAAAAATATGCCCGTGAATCTCGCACAGCGGATGTGGTAAGTGGATATATTCCGAGGGTAAAAGTACATCATGGAAATAAAAAAAATCTTCGCCGAGAGAAACATCGCCTGTCCCGCGTCGAGGCTTTTGCTCTGTGAGAACATCTCGAGCATGTAACGCACGATATACGATGTACAGGGAGACGAAAAAATCGATGCTGCTCACTCGCAAGCCGGATTCGGGATGTAATTCCGAGTCGAATTGTGTTTTAGTATTTTTCCATACGACCAAAACCTAACGAGTTATTGATCTTCAAAGTTTCAGCCAAACGGACGCACGTGCGTCTCATTCGTCCGGCTATATATTGATTGATAACTCAGCGGGGATTCGTCGGATCGAAAAGTGCTCAAGGACTTTTCGACTTGGAATTCTCTTCCCAATGTAGCATTAAATTGTAAGCGAAATTGTAGCGAAAATCGAAAATCGAATAACAATTTTTCGTCAAAGTGTGTTCTCCCGGACTTTTGAGGTTTTTTCGAAATACGAAGCCGACCCTCAGTGTGAATGACACATTCGTGTGAGAATACGAGTTTTTCGTCGTGGCTCTCGCGTGTGTACCAACTGCGCTGGTCGTAACGTCAAAGCGCGTCAAGCTCGAATTCGGATAGCTCGGGAGCGTGACGCCGGAAGTGTTATGTATACGCTGAGGCGCACTCAAAAAACACACACACACATCGCATATTGTACTCATAATATACACGGGCGTCTCATCGAATAGAACCACCTTTGGTCGCTCATTCGATCGATGCAGGACCGCGGTACATGAAGTATTTTTTCCTCCCAAAATTATTGAAAAAAACTTGCATTATTCGACGCATATATGAGTTTATTTTTACGTTTTATGTCTTTACGACATTCAGCAGTAGCAGACGCAAGAATTCACGCTGGTAACCACGGATTTGTCAAAATTGTTATTGTTATTCTTCGGTTCCGTCTTTCGATAATTCGCGACCGATGGAAGGACAAGATACGTGACACGGAAATTTTTTACGACTACGCGTTTGGGCACTCGAGAAAAGAGTGATGTTTTTGCGCACAGTGGACGTTTCTCGAAAGAAATCACCGGTTCTTTCGCACTTTATTGCGTCAACTTTGAACCCCGACGCCTTTTTGAGGGGCGAACGAGGGGCTTGAGCTTGAAAATCGCAGTTAAATCGAAGCGTTCGCTAAAAAGTGTAAATAAATCTTCTCGATCGGGTAAAACCGTTGTATTCTCGGTTTTTTTCGTACGAAATGCGCAAAAATATGTTTGATCTCGCCCGGACTCTCGGGATAACATCCCTTTTTCACCCTTTAGGAAAAAGAGGAAATATCGCGGATGAAAAATAGTTCCGTAAATCGAAGAAGGCGGTTTTACGCGGGGGATCGAATTATTCCCACTGCAGACCGCGAAAACCATCTATTTTCTCTCAATTGTCCAAACATAGTCGCTTGGGCGTTAAGGCCATGGGGGATACCCCCTCCCCTATCGAAATTTAGAAAGATTCTCAGGCAAAATCTATAAATCGGATCGATTTGAAATTTTTTGTGAGTATTCAGTGACACAACAAGGAGGGAATGACGATTTCACAATTTCGAAATTTTGCAAAGAAATGTTTTTGTAGAGTGAAATAATTTTCAAAATTTCGAAATTCTAAAATCGTCGGTCCCTCCAGGCTATATCACTAAATACTCACGACAAATTTCAAACCGATCCGATTTATAGATTTTGCCTGAGAATCTTTCTAAGCTTCGATTTACGGATGTAAAAATTTGTTCACTCCACAAATTTTTTTGCAAAATTTCGAAATTGCGAAGTCGTCATTCCCTCCTTGTTGCGTCACTGAATACTCACAAAAAATTTCAAATCGATCCGATTCATAGATTTTGCCTGAGAATTTTTCTAAATTTCGATGTGGGGGGCCTGGGTATTCCCCATGGCTTTAATGGGGAATTAATCTACTCGATGCGTGAATGAAAATTCGTAAAGAAAAATAAAGGACGACCAACGTTTATAAGATTTGAAACAAACGGTAAAGATCATAATTATTCATCGTTATTATTATTTTTATTCCATTACTTTTTATACAAAAGACGAGCGATTCGATGTCTAGAAATTCCGGAAGTCCAATTCTTTGTTGCAACGAAATTGCAATTATTTTAATATTGCCATTATCTTCTCAAGTTAATGTGCCAATTATGAGTAGTCGATTCAAAGTTGCCCACTTTCCGCCGCTGACCACAGCGCCAATTGTACTCCCTTCGTCGCTTTTGCATTACTTCCGGTCAGTACTGGATTCTTCGATATTTTTGCGTCCCATCAGCGCGTTCCATAATATCCATCGTATTTATTATATTATATTATATTATACGAATATTTAAATCGAACTTGAGCACTTCAGGACAAACTTTTTCATATTTCCGAATTTTCAAATCGATATTTACCTCCTGATACGGCGTACTCCTTTCGCCCAAAGATCGGTCCATCCTCGCATCTCCGCCCGGACCGGGAAAACCATCGTTTCCTTGCTTCCATGTTGCTTCTACCACTTTTTCGTTGTTCAGCTTTTTCGCTTTTCGTCGCTCAAAGTAGCACTTCCACGACTCCCTTCGACGATTTCGTACTCGTTTTGCCAGTTCGGAATCGTGCAGCATTTTCTCCTTTTGCAACGCGTAATGACGTTTTTTCGCGATGTTTTGATGCTGCCGGTATGCTTTTGCCAATTCTGGATTTGCTAGAAATTTCGCCATTTGGAGCTCATATCTGTTCTTCCGGGATTTTTGCCTTTCCTGCCGTTGTGTCTCTACCGCGTCGACATATCGCAGCCTCGCCTCTTCGTTCGACTTTGAATCACGTTGGGAATCCTATTGACGAATCACAATAAATTGCGAATTCAGCTCGAACGCGCTAGGAGTTATCCCTTTCCGGATGCACTGAGAGAACACATTTGTTCATGCAACAAAACGTGTAGTTGAACACGGGCGACAGAACGTTGCCTACATCGAATATTTTTATTGGTGTGATAACGCATTTTATTGAATCGTATTTATCAACAAATTGTGCGCTCGTTTTAACAAAATTAATTGCTGAATAAACGGTATATACCGTTTGCCGTATTTGACTAAACGTTTTGTTTCACCAACAATCTTTTTTCTCGGTGGGCTTACAAATTTTAAACTCAAAATTCACCTGCCAATATCGGACACCATTTTCGCCGAACGATCGGTACGTCCCTCTATTTCCGTCAGAATGGAAACGACATGGCTGTCGTTGCCTCTGTATCATTGGAGGCAGTTCATCAAACTCCAGCATTTTCGTCCTGCTGCCCCTTCCGTGGACCCTCCACCCCTCACCTGACCGATTTCGGATGCCTTCTGCCACTTGTTCGCGCTCTGGTATCGCAATTCTTGGCTCTTGCGCAAAATTTGACGCGTTTTTCCGAGCCAAGTACCAGGTTTGCAGAACTTCCACCGCGGTTCTCTCCAGCATCGCAATTTCGCCCGAATTCGGGTAATATTGAGAATCCTGTCGAGGGACCTAGGGGAACCCCCAATGGACCTCGATCACTCAAGGGTTGCGGATTTGTCGGCCATTTTTCATTAAATTCATATTCACCTGCTGATCCGATACGTTTTTTTCGTCGGCTCGTTCATAGTCACTTTCCCATCCGTGGACATGGCAAAGGCACAGTGCAATTCCAAGGACGACGACCCGGAAGGCGTCCGACGAAGCTCGAGCCATCGTCGATCGAGTGCTGGAAGCGAGCGAACTGTAACCCGACGAACTTTGTGAAGAATTGTATCTCAACTCGATGGAAAAAGTAGAGAGAGGGAGGAGGCGACGTCTCAGCCAAGAAGGAACGTTTTTGGCTGTGCGGTCTAGGCGCGAGTGCTCGTATTATTTTTTACGTGCACAGTAGAAGCGTTATCCGACAATTACGAAGCTCGACACTTGTGGCAACACGAGAAGCTGGTTGAGCAATCGGCATACCAGCGTCGAAGCGACCAGGTAGCTTCTGGGAGATGGAACATTTCGGATGATAATCAAAAATTCTCGAGAGTCTTCTGATAACCATTTCGGATAACACGGAATCCATTTTTTTTCTTACAAAGGCGTTCCGAACGTTTCCTTCAGGTGTGCAAACATGCGAACGAGCGTCAAACTCTTCGTTACGTTTATTTCAATGCACGGTAAATAATCGTGCACCAATGAAAAACAGACACGGATCGAGGCTTTGTGAGCCTCGTTTTTTATTTCATAGTTGACAAAAGTACAAAAATAACCGGCGAAGAAAATGTGGAGCGAAATTTTTTTACTTCACGACGCGGCGCGTCTCTCGACGTACCGGGTGACCCGACGACTTCTGGCGGTAGGAGTGTTCGCTCGCACGCTGAAAATAAATGGAGGCGCGTCTCCGAGCTTTCGCACGGTCGCGTTCTTTTTTCCAAACACAAAAACGGTGTTTTATCTTTGGGACTATTTTGACGAACGGAATTTCGCGATGATCGATAAAAAAAACAGTCGATAAAACGGTACCTCGGAGTTTTTAGACCTCGTTTCCTGCAGGGGACGTTAAATCTCGCGCGCGTTCGACGGTAAACGCGAACAGGCTGTATTTATCATTCTCTCTTACACGTCGTTACAAAATTTCAGTTTTATCATTTTTTTTCTATATCGCGTCGAGTCTCGAGCGTTTTTTTGTTTGCGAAATTTTTTTTTTGGTTCGTGAATATTTCCCGAATGTTTTTCAGCTCTCCGAAAGGACTCTGACGGGACAGAGACTCGATGGCTCGCGAATTTACGCGAGTCTTCTTCAAAAATGTTTTCTCCCGTGGTCCGATGGATGAAGAAATATTTTCACCGCCGAACGTTAGTGCCTCCCGGTATATATGTCAACGTACATACACGGGATTGAGGCTGGCCTCGGAGAAGCGAACAGCTTTTAATTTTTGTGTCATAGTCACATGAAAACCGGATTTTGTTTTACGAGTTCGCTGCCTGTCTAAAAATGCGACCCAAAGTCAGCTTATACGTATAATCCGGAGTGTATATATGTATATATATGGTCTTAGTCCGTAAAAACATATACAGATATAATTGAGACAAACGAGAGGACGGTTTTGCATTTGAAATATATGCAGCAGGTCGGCCAGAAAATTCCGACTCTTGTCTCGAATCGCACACACCACACACACACGTGTATGTTTATATATTAGGGTGTTTGACTCAGAAATAACATTTTTTTTATTTTTTTCCAGTCGAAGCAACGATAATACACGGTACGAGACACATTTCCGCACGAGTGAAAAGATTTTGGCTGAACCACAGACGGGAAAAGTGCGCTCGGCAGAAAAAAAATTCACTTCCATTCAACATTATTTGTCTCCGGCTCCAAATTTTTTTTATAAATTACGAATTTCGCGGAAAATGAAATTTGCAACTAAAAGTTGCAATCAAACGTGCTCCGGCAGAACTTTCGAGTTACAGAGCATGAGCTACGATCATCATGAAAAAAAGTGTAGAAAATTGAATAAAGTCGACGCGAAGCTAGTAATTTTTACTTTTCAACGTGTATTCTTGAATACTCCGTCTTAATAAATAATTTGTCGAGTGAATAATCACAAAGTCTCGTAAGTTTTCATGAATTTGATCGAGAAATCGATTGTATTACATGTACGAGCGATTTTGCTCCGATTTTTATCCAAGCACCCCTAGGGAGCGCTGCGAGTCTTCAAAAACGTCGATGAAGCGTGTTTGCTCCAAAAAGCAGCGGTTTTGTTGTTCGTTCAATTTCGTAGATGGACAAGAACGATTGGGGAAGGGACAGAGAATATTTTCCGCGTTATTTAAAATTGGAAAATCGCATTTTCCGACGAGCCAAGAGCCGATTGTTCCTCGCAACATTCGTCAACATTCGTCAATTGATTTTCAACTTGGAAAATAAAAAAACCAACGTTGTCTGAAAATGAAACACTCCGATACACATAATCACAAAGTTTCGTAACTTTTCATGAATTCAATCGAGAAATCGATTTTATTACATGTACGAGCGATTTTGCTCCGATTTTTATCCAAACACCCCTAGGGAGCGCTGCGAGTCTTCAAAAACGTCGATGGAGCGTGTTTGCTGAAAAAAGCCGCAGTTTTGTTGTTCGTTCAATTTCGTAGACGGACAAGAACGATTGGGGAAGGGACAGAGAATATTTTCCGCGTTATTTAAAATTGGAAAATCGCATTTTCCGACGAGCCAAGAGCCGATTGTTCCTCGCAACATTCGTCAACATTCGTCAATTCATTTTCAACTTGGAAAATAAAAAAAAACAACGTTGTCTGAAAATGAAACACGCCGATACACATAATCACAAAGTTTCGTAACTTTTCATGAATTTAATCGAGAAATCGATTTTATTACATGTACGAGCGATTTTGCTCCGATTTTTATCCAAGCACCCCTAGGGAGCGCTGCGAGTCTTCAAAAACGTCGATGGAGCGTGTTTGCTCCAAAAAGCAGCGGTTTTGTTGTTCGTTCAATTTCGTAGACGGACAAGAACGATTGGGGAAGGGACAGAGAATATTTTCCGCGTTATTTAAAATTGGAAAATCGCATTTTCCGACGAGCCAAGAGCCGATTGTTCCTCGCAACATTCGTCAACATTCGTCAATTCATTTTCAACTTGGAAAATAAAAAAAAACAACGTTGTCTGAAAATGAAACACGCCGATACACATAATCACAAAGTTTCGTAACTTTTCATGAATTTAATCGAGAAATCGATTTTATTACATGTACGAGCGATTTTGCTCCGATTTTTATCCAAGCACCCCTAGGGAGCGCTGCGAGTCTTCAAAAACGTCGATGGAGCGTGTTTGCTCCAAAAAGCAGCGGTTTTGTTGTTCGTTCAATTTCGTAGACGGACAAGAACGATTGGGGAAGGGACAGAGAATATTTTCCGCGTTATTTAAAATTGGAAAATCGCATTTTCCGACGAGCCAAGAGCCGATTGTTCCTCGCAACATTCGTCAACATTCATCAATTGATTTTCAACTTGGAAAATAAAAAAAACAACGTTGTCTGAAAATGAAACACTCCGATACACATAATCACAAAGTTTCGTAACTTTTCATGAATTTAATCGAGAAATCGATTTTATTACATGTACGAGCGATTTTGCTCCGATTTTTATCCAAGCACCCCTTGGGGGCGCTGCGAGTCTTCAAAAACGTCGATGGAGCGTTCAATTTCGTAGACGGACAAGAACGATTGGGGAAGGGACAGAGAATATTTTCCGCGTTATTTAAAATTGGAAAATCGCATTTTCCGACGAGCCAAGAGCCGATTGTTCCTCGCAACATTCGCCAACATTCGTCAATTCATTTTCAACTTGGAAAATAAAAAAAACAACGTTGTCCGAAAATGAAACACCCCGATGGACATGCATCTTTGTACGTCTATGGCGGCTGGGTGGCGCGATGGTGTTTCTGGCCTTCGAGGAGACAAAACGGAGTTAACCGCGCGCGAACGGTACTTTTGCCCAGACGGGAATTGATCCCGCGAGCTCTCGTTCCGTCTCGGCACGCGTGTATACCCACGAGACGATTCGACAATGACGCGACGTTTGACGACGCCGCGAAAAAGACAATATGGCGTCGCGATGGTCAAGGCTGACTCTATCACGTGGCCAACTCATAACTGACGAGTACAACGTCGAAAAAACGTAATGTAGGACAATTTCATCGCGAGATTCCTTCGCTGACATTCGCATACATCGCCAACGTCAACGATGGACCACCGCTCGCTCTCCAGCATCCCACTCCTCATCTCCACGTAAACGCACAATTTTGTAGGACACACGCATGGAAAACTGCGCAAACACGCTCAATTTTCCTACTTTACTTCGAGAAACCCACTCGTTCGAGCGAGAGAAGCGAAGATCCTCGAGGATGCTGTTCAGAACGCAAAGACGCGCTTCAACAGCCTGGAAATCGATTAATGCTCCAGGACATACATATGCGAAAAGCTGCTCAAAAAAGCGCCATTTTCTTTGGATTCGTTTTGAAAAGAAATCCCGTGAAAAACAGTCTACTGTCATTCCGAGTGTGTCTCAGTGACGAAAAGGGTGGAAAAAGAACGAAACTCCTCGTCGTCACCGGATTGAAGAAAAAAGTGTGCCATTCGAATCTGCCGAATCCCGACTCGGTTGGTCCGCCGTTGCAGGACGGAAATCGATGAGCGAGACGACGAGGGAAACCCCCACAGGGATGGAAGCTGAAAATGTCATCGTTTTTTTCGCAAAAAAACAGGGTATTCCACAGTTTTTGCAGCCTTTTCATCGAGTGTACTTTGTTCCGAGAAATATTCGTTCGAGCTGGTGCACGCGATGATACCGAGTCGGGACGAGAGCGAGAGGGAAGAGGCGAGATCCTCGACGATGCCTGCAAGACGCAAACGTGCTGTTTGACAGCCTTCGCGAGTGCATACACATGCAGGCGTCTTGGAACGTTTCTACCTCAGCGTCCGGTACGGAGGAAGCAAGGGAAACGTACTGGAACGGAACGAAGGACGTGATCGTCAAGCCGTGAAGCGTATGGATGCCATAAATATATATATATATACATATATATATATATATATATATGTGTGTGTGTGTATATATATATATATATATATACTCTCAAAAAACGCGACAAACGCCGAAAAACGCGACATACAAGCCCTTTTTACCGCCAGCATCCTGTTTGATGAGATTCATACGAAAAGACGAGAGAGAGAGAGAGGGAGAGGAGCGTGAAGGAGAAAGAAATAAAATGACGAATGGAGGCGAATATTAATTAACCGGCTGATCGGGACCTACCACAACGGTCTCGAGGTCCCAAAATTCCGAGCTGTATGGATTGTATTGATTTCGGGCGGTGGCGCGACGCGTCTCTTGCTCCATCTGCCTCCGAAGCAGGGGGGAAAACTCGATTTTATCTCCCGTCATATATGGACCTCTGTCGCCTCTCGATTCAATCCTGCTCTCTGGTCCAGAGTTCACCGTGTGCCGATGCATTTACGCCAGCACGTACACGCGTGCAGACGCGTCTGTATGTGTGTAATATTCATGGTATATACATGTATATTGTAAAGATAATATTAGCCGTTCAATCGGTCCATGTCATCCGAGAAGATGTCACATACTCGCACGAGGCATTCCGGGTCGAATCCGACGGCTCCGGAATGCTGATTCGTTCGAATATTTCGGGATGTGGAATTTTTTCGATTTTCCTGGAAGGAAATTCATTTCCCTTTTCAAAATGCCGGGGTTTACCTCAGTTTCCAAAAGTTTCCAAGCAGCGATCGATAAAAAAATTGCACACATGTATCTCACTATTGCAGATTATACGCTCCTGGTCGCTAGTTGTTTAACAAAGAAAATAGTTACTGGAGAACTTGAAAAAACCGAGAATTCCATTTTAAAAAACTTTGAGAAGCAGGCGGCGCTTCAACGCGTCAGTTTTTCGAAGATATCAAAAAGGCCAATCGGGTGCCGGAAAAAGTATTTATATAAACGCGAAAGTTGGAGAAAAACAGCGTGGAAAACGCGCGGAGAATTTTTTTTAATACACATTTCGGAGAGAACAGTGTGCGACACTTTTGAGAAAAATCATCTCGAAGTTTTCATCGATTTTTTGACGGAAGCAACGGAAAAAAAAAAGAAGATTTTCCGAGGACGATTCGGCGTGAAATGCCCCACATAAAAAGGGAGGCTAAAGGAGAAATCCATGGATATAAAGCGACAGTTGGCAAAGCGACTGATCAATTTGTCAATTTGGTATATAAAGGGGAGTTGAAAGAACCCGCGAGTCTCATCTCGTCGGACGTTCGTGAATTTTCCGTATATTATCGCGAGGGAGAAAAGATCGACTCGTCACTTTATCGGCAAAAATGTCTATTAGCCCGGAGACGCACGACGAGGGGAACAAATTTTTCTCTTCTTTTTCATCCCCATCATCGTATATGTACAACGTACACAGAAACGATAATATACCTTTGAACGATTAGGAATAAAAAAAAAAAATCTTTGACCAAAAACCGTGGGATAAATTGCACGTATGTGCTTACTTTGTTACACGTACAGTTTTTATCAAAAAGTTCCAAGAGTACATATTTTCGAGTCGTTGTTTGCGAATTGTCGAAACGCTCGATTCTCGTATTTTCATGAATTTCAATAACCAGCTTGGATCACGATACATATCCCTTCTTTCATCAATTCAACATCATTATCATTCTCGATTAAAATAAGACTCGAGGTGGACAGGGTGTCCAAAAATTGAGTGTCAATAATTTAAGATCAAAGTAGGGGATGAAATTCCAAGTCGAAAAGTCTAATCGCACTTTTTAATCCGATGACCCCCTGCCGAGTTGTCAATCGATGAACGTTCAGCCAATGGGCCGAGCGGAACCTCCCGCGGTGGGGCAGAATGCGCGCTTCCGATTGGCTCAAACTTTGACGGCTGATAACTCGGCGGGATGTTTTCGCATGGAGAAACAATAAAATACTTTTCGTCTCGGAATTTCGTCAAGAATCTGACAGAGGAATGATCGACGACGAATTCTGCTCCACCCCGTACGGTTACTCGTCTCTCTGTACACAAAATCTCGCATTTACTGCCTTGACTCATCAAGAAAAAGAAGTCCTCGAAAAACGTAATTCCAGTTCGTAATATCCGAACGAAATAAATAACTATTTGTTCAAATGTCGAAATATTGCAATCTATTATCAGTAGACGCACGTATACGTCAAATATTCGTCTCTGTACCCCTCTTTCTCTCTCTGCTTACGCAAAAGCTTTTAACAGTTTCGTCCCTCCGTCTACATGCTGTGGTACACTCGTGAGTGTACACACACGTACGTGCATGTATACATAGTACATACAGACTATATGTACATCTCAGCGAGGCGAGGAGTACTGAGCCTAGCAACGCTATTGATTTCCTTCCTTCCTTCCCTCGGCTATTGCCACGAGTGAATCTCAAACGAAATTTACTCACGCGCCTTCTCCCTCAGTTTACTCGGGAGCCGAGAGTACATTTACCAACGAATTCGTGTCAGTGGCAGGAGAGCGAAGTGTCCTCTTCCTCCCGACTTGGATTGGAAGAAGGCAAAAAAGGAGAAAAACGAAAAACGCGAAATTGTGAGCTCGGATCTTCTCGAGGATTCAACGTGACAAATGGATCATTGCATAATGGATACACATATATATATATATAGTATACGTACCATACAAGGATATCGACAATTCGATACATTTTTTAAAAGGCTTATCCTACAGCTTTTCAAAATGACGATTTTTTTTTCGCTTTTTCATCTTTCTACCAAAAAAGAATTTAAAAAATCGCAGAATCTCACATTTTTTTCAGCTATTTTTCCCCAGCTGAATGAAGTGCATGCCAAATATTCTTGCACGCTGGTAAATCATTGAAAGTTCACAAAAAAAAGAGGACAAAAAACTGTCGAATTACAGAACCCTGTTTACGCGTACAGGATAATTGACATCGAGGGGCATTCCGAGCAAAACAAGGTGGACAATTCGAGAGCTCTGTCGCTTCTCATTCGGAAATCGATTGAGAATAAAAAGGAACGTCCCGGTAGCTTTGTTCCAAAGCATCGCTCGAAGGAATCTGCTCGGTGGATCCAATATGGACCGATAAAGATGACGATCTTCATCTCGCTCTCTCGCTTTTGTAGTTTGCACCTGATTCAAGCGTCTGTCAGATCGTCCGAGAGAGATTCCGCGAGCTCGACGATGATCCCGACGAAAATGTATTCTCGGTGGCATCGGGAAGAGTAAAGGGACGGAAGAAGCGTGTGTGTAACAGAGCCGGGATGAGGAAGGCGAGGAAGGGAGGAGAAGAAGAAGGACGAGGAAGATTGTTGTACTACAAGAGTGAGAGTAATTTTCATCCCGTACGCGTTCACATCCTTTCACCTTTTCTCCGAGGAAGAGACCACGGATAAAGAGAGAGAAAGAGAGGGAGAGAGAGAGAGGGAGAGAGAGAGAAGGAGCGGAGGGCAGAAAGGAGGAAGAGGGCACACTCTTTCATTCTTTCTTCCTGATGGTGCTGTTGCGCTGATTCGGGTCAAGTTCACGCTCGCGTCTGTCTGCCGTGTGCTCTCCAGCGGCTCTCTTTCACTCTCGCCTTTACTCGCTCGCGGCACTTGCGCGCTCACGCCCGTTCTTTCGTGCACCTACTACTGCCATTGCTACTACCACAACTCTCGTTGCGCACACGGGTTTTTCGCTATATACAGGGTGTCCTATTTGAAAAAGACTCAAGCTGCGTTCCCGGAGGGTTAACCTGAAAAATCCTCCGGTCGAGGGTCGTTTTTACGCAAGAAAGGCCACATCCGGCGACCGCGTCGTTTTTCAACGCTCCGAGGCCGCGGCTGGACCCACCGAGGCCCAGCATCCGTTCTTGCAAATGGAACTTTGCGTTTTTTTTTATGGGATCCTCGTTTTTCTCGCTGATAATTGAGGAAATTTCATCTCCGAAGCATTCCGAAGGTCCTGAGAAGCTCAGGGATGCTGAGGGTGTTTTGAGTAACTTTTAGGCTTAAAAAAATTGAATTTTTCGTATAACGAATTGCAAAAGCGGGTCCGGATGAGCCCGGCAGAGGAGTCCGAGGCAAGAACCGATCTGCTCGTCTTGTTTTCATTTTTTCACTCTCGTCGTCGGTTTCCCGTGTGCTTTGAGATGTTTTACGAAAGGGGGGACACCCTGTATATGCGAAAACTCATCGTGGCACCGCAATTTCTCGTCTCTCGCGGTCGCTCTCGCATCTCGTCCGCGTGCATATATGTGCTCGAGACTTTATTCTTTCACCTCGGCAAAACCGCGCCGACCTGTCTGCAACCGAGCCATTGTATCCATTTCACTCCCACGTAACACATATTACGTCGATTATTGTGTCAGTGTCAATGGCACGGGCGTGTCTCCCTTTGCAAAGTGTAATATATACAAGAAAGAAAGAGAAAGAGAGAGAGAGTCATTGGACCCGGTTATGACACCGACACGCGTTTCGCACCCACGGACAGACTATTAGGTAATCTACGCACAGCTGTTTTGCGTCCGCTGCACGTTGGCGAAAGCGCTCAGCGTTCGAACTCGTCTCGGTCAATCGTTCACGTTTTTCCTTCTCCAAGAGGGCGCTGGATATCCGATGGTTAACGATAAAATGCGTCTAAATTAATGATGAAAAAATCGTTCCTCATGGGGGGGGGGGGGGGGCTAGTCGGTGATTGGCCCTCCAGAGCGAATGATTCATTTTCGTAACTGTGAAACACCGGATAGTATCGAAAATATCGGAATTCGTTGCGTTACTTGATTATTTTGAATTACCGTTTTCGTGCGAATAAATTATATTACAATGTACCGGGTGTCCCAAAAGTTGGTATGGGATAACGGTGCGGTTAGTCTCGTGGCTGAATTTCGAGATGAAAAGTGCCATGGCACTTTTTCACCAGGTGGAATCCTGACGAGTTACGCGCCGTCGAAGCTCGAGCCAATCGAAAGCGCGCGCTCCCTCCTACTCGTGCCTGCGTGGATCCGATTGGGCCGACGGTTATCAAATAATGACACTGTGAGGGCACTTTTCAAATCGAAATTTCATTCAGAGTCTAGCTTCGAACTGTCGACATGCCAATCGGCAAATTCGAAAATTTTCATGATTCTTTTGTCACTTTGTAATCGAAATTTGTTGTAAAGAAAAACGAATTTCGAAGATGAAATTTTCATATTCGGTTCCGCAGTACCGCAAAACTCTCCAATCATCCTGTACGATTTCGTTTTCTTGTCCATTGCAACGTACGATTTTGTCGAAAAGTTTGGAAGCTTCGTCCATGGACCAAAAAAAAATTGTATCAAAAAACATGACATTTCAACGTCACGCCAATGGCTCAGTTAAAGAAAATTCCTATATTTTTGATAATTTTCTTTTTCTGATGATGCACGATTGTAATCACGTTTTTTTCGCAAAAAAAAAGAAACGTTCGACACGTTTCGTGTCGAAAATTTCAAATTTCTCAGGAATACATATTTTTTTTCGAAATTTTCGCCGGTAAAACGTCGGTCGATGTCTGAGAGGTTTACGTACGGTAAATAAATTCCAATGTCGTATACACATACGCGCATTAGCCGAGAGTAAGAAAAGAACTTCTGCGGCGGTGCACCGAGGTCAATCTACTACTGAGGTCTGAAATGTTGTTTGCACAGATTTTCAAAAGGAACGTGAGTAATGTCATGGATTGTAAAACTGAGGGCTGCTTTCACAGCTATCGCGTATAATTGAGCTGTATATATTATAATGAGTTACTTTGGCGGCTGCAAATTATTACAATTATATATATATCTATATATGCAGGGTGTCCAAGAATCGCGTGTCAATAATTGAGAGCAAGATAGAAGATGAAATTCCAAGTCGAAAAGTCCAAAAGCGTTTTTCGATCCGTCGAATTTCCGCCGAGTTATTCACTGTTGTTCCCTGGCCAATAGAACGCGCGGAATCACGCGCTGGGGAGGGGAGTGCGCGCGTCGATTGCCCCAAATTTCGTCGCTTGATAACTCGTCAGGATTTTGTCGTACAAAAAAATTCTAAAGTACTTTTCGTCTCGGAATTTCATCACGAATGCAGTTTTTGCTCATCCGGACCGTCCCGGATGTCGATAACTCTATTATGGACCACCTTTTTCATTCGGCGTCTGTATCATTCGGACTAAAACGGGCGATTGTTTTTGTATCCGATCGGTTCTTCACTCGCGAGTAGGGGAAAAGATAAATGCTTTTTCATTCGTCATCTCCATCATTCGATCGCCACTGAAACTGGCGTTTTTGTGTCCCCCGATAAATTCACGCGGTAAGGGAAAAATTGAAAATTTTTTTTTGTCAATTATTCGCTCTCCGGCAAATGGAGGCCTCGAATTTATTCGCACACCCAAGATTCGACAGATTCTTTGCCTCCCATTTCGAAATCTTCCTCGTCAGGAGAATGTATACTTTGGATGCTGTGTAAGCCCCGAGTATATTCAACCTCGGATTTCTGCAAATACTTGAATATTACAGAGACAAATTGAACAAGTAAAAAGAGAGAAAATGTACATCAAACGCGCGATATTTCATACATCAATGACTCAATTATCAACTGCACGACGAAGTTATGCGTTATTTTCCTTCGGATTAATTTTTCAGTCACGAGCATGGAAAAAGTAGAATACATTTTTCTATGCCAATCTTTCGCTCTCCGCAAATGGAAACCTCAAACTCATTCCCATTTCAAAATCGACCCCATCGAGGTAACACACCCTTTGGATGCTGTAAATCTCGAGTATCTTCGACTTGTACTTTACACATTTTTTTACAGCACATTTTTCATAAAAATTTCCCCAAAATCGTCCGAACGTATAAAACACGACTTTGACAGATCGATCGGCTGAAACTTTGAGCGTTAACAACTCGTTAGATTTCGGTCGTACAAAAAAGTACCAAAGAACATTTCGACTCGGAAATTCATCTCGAATCCAGCACCGAACGATGAGCATCGAGTTTCGGGACTCCCTGTCTACATACACTTGCGTTAAAAAATGTCTAAGATCCGATGCTCGATCGGCGTCCTCCGCCGAAACTTTCTCGCCGATTGCGTCGTTCCCGCAACCTCCGGCACAGCGAATGGACCACGCCAAGTTCGATAAAACCGTACGTGAAACATATTCATTCAGCGATAAATGCAGGAAAAACAAAAAAGTAGGAACAAATTGTCGAAATCGTATGGCAAAGGAGGAAAAAATGAGAACTGAGACGGAACGAGAGGAAGAAGCGGATACTACATGGAGATGCGCGTGTCCCTGGCACGAAAGGAGCGTGCGTTGGGGTATGTATGTGTGCACAGCCTCTCGATGTCATCTCTCTCAACGAGAAAAAGAGAGAGATGATGAGATCGAGAGAGAGAGAGAGAGAGAGAGCCCTCAGCGTGTTATCCTTGCAAAGGGTTTCTCTACTGCCTCTGGCAGTTGTCGTACTTCACTCCTAATGCTACAGGACACACACACCAGCCAACGTCAAGCACATATCTACAAACATACACCGGTGTACATAGGCATCGCGACTGTACTCGCGAATATAGCAGAGTCGAGGGTTGTCTCGCCCGTTCACGCGGGGTGTCTGCGCAATATATACTCCGCTGCTGTTGCCGCTCCTGCTGCTTCATCTCTGAGCAGCAGCCGGAGGAAGGAGAAAGAAGCGATCTCCGCACGCGGTTGAAGAATATAACGCGAGTGACGAAGGTGAAGAGACGGGGAGAAGGATAAGAAGAAGAACAAGAAGAACGAAGAAGAAGAAGAAGAAGAAGAAGAAGCAAATGTAATAGCGAGAGAAGAGGAAAAAAAGAAGAAGAGGAGGAGGAGGAGGAGGAGGAGGAGGAGAAGGAAGAAGAAGGAGCAGAAGAAGTCTCGCAGAGTCAGTAGTGGGAAAGGACGAAAGGAAGAAGGGGAAGAGGATGAGGCTGTGTAGTGGTCCGTGCGGTGGTGATGTAGCCGGGGGCATCTCCTAGTACACCGAGGATACCAGAATCTCTCTCTCTCTCTCTCTCTCTCTCTCTCTCTGGTTTTCTCCCCCGCCAATGAGCTTGAGCGCGTATGTACGAGTGCATGGAACGAATAGAATGAGGGGCGGGGAGAGGGGGGAGTTCGGTGCCGGCCAAGGTATTTAAGGTACCGTGAATCGGCGGCGCACGAGTAGTTCACTTCTGTTTGGTGCGGTGGCGTGAAAGGAGAGAACCCGCACGCGCCACGTTGAGAGGGTGCGAGTGACGTTTTCGAGAGCTCCCTCAAAGTTTTCTTTTTTATTTTTATTTCGCCCGTATCCGTTTGCACCTCCCCTCCTCCAGCCTCCGTCCCTACGACCACCCTCGCTGCGCTCGCGATATAACGAATGAGAAAGCACTGGAAAAACAATAATTTAAAACGAAACGAGGATTTAAACGGTGAGCGACAAGCTTTATGTAATCCCGGCTGCGTGGAAAAAGCAACCCCCTTAAAAGCGTAAATTCATACACCGACGTTTTACGCGCGCGAGATAAACGCGAAACCGGGACGTACAGCGACGACTTTTTACACCGGACGATCACGACGACCGCGCGTTCGTTCAACTCCAGCTTCCCTTCTTCATCATCGTCATCATCATCATCATCATCATCGTCATCATCATCGTATTCGCATATAGATATTTGTATATATATATATATATATGTACATATAAATATATGTTTATATATGTATATATATTCGTCGTAAAATACCTTTGACATTTGAGAACAAATTCCGCACTCACCGCGCGCGCGCGTCTCTCGTCTTTTTTTTTCTCCCGTTCGTACCTCGAAAGCCCCAAAATTTCATAATTTTCAACGTAAAAAAACGAATGACGAAAACTTGCGAAAAAAAAGTGGAGGATTTTTACCTAATCCCGCGATAAACCTTGCTGTATCAAGGAAACTGGACGAGAGTTACGGAACGCGAAAGGATCGCGAGGAGATCGCCACCGCAGCATCCGAGATAAGAAGAAAAAAGAGGGCCGTCTCTGGCTTTTTTGTTGCTTCCGGCTGAGGACGAATATTTATTCCATCGGAATTTCCGACCGGCGAAACCCGACGTGTTCGCGCAGGTAAGAGAAATTTTATTCATTTTTTTATCCTCACGAGACGTTTAAAAGTCCTCCGGCTTGGAGGGATGATTTTTTCTGGACCGAAATTCGATTTTTCATGCTCGGAGATTGCGAAGGATTTATCGTTCATTCGATCGGTTTAGTTTCGGACAAACTCGATGGCGATTCTTTTTTTGGGTCCTCGAGTTCTCGTCGAACGTGTTTGACCTTCGAAAACTCGCGATTTTTCTCGAAATGAGCATTTATTCGGTCCACGAGCGACGTTCGAACGGGAAATAATTAAATTGCGAAAGAAACGATAAATCGTACCGACGAGCGATGAAAAAAACCTTCGGTCGGGACATGTTTTCCGCAGAAAAATTCGCGACCATCACGTGCCCTCGTTCGCGAAGGTCCTGCGAAATCTTTCGAGATGAATTTGCAAGAAAGTAAACCAAAGAAAAATGTCAGCTCACCGCGTCTTTTTTTTTCGGTCATCGAATTCTCGCTAAAGTCGTCGAATCTTGAAAAATTTTCCGATTTTTCTTAGAAAAATCGTGCTTTTGGTACCAAAACGAAGATCGAAAGGGGAATAATTGGATTATAAAAAAAAAGAGTAGCAAAATACTCCGACGAGTGAGGAAAAAGCGTTCGGACGCGATGTAATCGCGTGATGAGTGATCTGCCACCGTTTCTGCACTGAAAAAACACATTTGTTTATGCAAAAAAACGTGTAGTTGAGTACGAATGTGATAACTTATTTTGTCGAATCGCATTTATGGACAAATTTTGCGCTCGTTTCAACAAAATTATTGTTGAATGTACGCATTTGACTAAACGATTTGTTCCCCCAACGCATCTTTTTTCTCAGTGTGTGAATATCCCGCGGGACTTTTCGAGACGATCGCAAAAGAGAGTAGACCAAAAAAGAAATATACATCAGCTCATCCTTCGGTGAAAATGAATTTTTGTGTCAGAAGTTCTTCGTTATCGGTGATTTTCAAAAAAAAAACGTCAAAATCTCGTTAAAACCGTTTGATCCCGAAAAGTTTGCGATTTTTCTTGAAATCATCCTTTCTGCTGTCGAACGATGATCAGATACGAAATATTATGGAATTTTGAAAAAATTGCCGATTATAATGCGGAATTGAGCGATTGCGAGGGAAAAAAAAAGTTCGAGGGCGATTTTTTTTCCCCAAAAAAATCGTCGCGACTCTCGATGTGTCAGCTACCTCGTCTGAAAGTATTCTGGCGCAACCGTTTGAGATTCGACGTTTTGGCCAATACGTACAGAGTGGAAAGAATTTAATTCCACTGATATTCAGATTTTTATTTGAAAATTTCGTTTTGAGGACGAAAAAAACGTGAAAATTACCGCAATTCGGATTTTTTCCCCTTATTTTGGTGGCGAAGAGACCCGGAAAATTCGACAGAAGAAAGTCACATAAAAAAAAGGACAAGATAGTTTAATCTCTTTATGAAAATCGACGAAAATTTTCATCAATCAACACCGCATCAAAAAAAGTTCGATCGCGACGTTTTTTTCCGCACAATTCACGACTAAACTCGTCGGTAAAAATCTCGCTGGACCGTTTCCGAAATTCATCATCTCTTTCGTGCTTTTTCCGTCGGGATATCGAAATTCGAATTTATAAATGGCGAGATGGAAAAAGGACCGAATTTTTTATTGTTTGCAAAATTTTATTATTCAACTGTAATCTATATTAACTCAACGAGTGCATACACTTTTCTTGTACCTCATTTTTTCTGATACTGACGTTTGTATTTATGAATTAAATTCAAGAGCGAAGAGAGAATGACGAAAATATCGTCGGAATCAGTTCGTGCGAAACCGAATTTCGTTGCACTTTTGCACTATTTTGGAAAGGGCGAGGGAGACAAAAAGAGACAAAAAAAAACAAGGAGGAGGTTGAGAGAAAAGAATTTGCGGAATCTTGCATTTTTCCTTTTATTATTTTGGAGAAAGACAGAGAGAGCAAAAGAAAGAAGGAACGAATGAAAAAAAGCAGGGAGCCATCGAGGAGAAAAAAAGACGATAAAAATCATTCGAACTCTCGGAGAGAAAAAGACTGAAAAAAAAATCAAAGTTATCTCATATCTTTCGCGCGTTGTCCGAATGGACCATTTCGTTCGACGAAGCCCTTGATTCTTCGCGAACGTGGAATCGTAAAACTTTCACAGGAAGATTACACATAAATATGTCAGACTTTCATCTCGTCCCTCTTTGTCACTCCGCCGCTCTCCCCCCGTGTCGTTTTCACGATTTTTTCTTCATCCCTCATCCCCCCACCGTTATCCCTATCCCAGGGAGCCCTTTTGTCCCGGATGATATACAGCGAAAAAAGTCGATCTTTTTTATTCGCTGACTTCACATTTCGCCGTGTTTCTTTCTCGATCCTCGTGCGGCCGTAAATCGCCGAAAGTAAGAAGGAAAAAAAGAGAAGAAAAAGAACAAAAAAATGCCCAGGATGATTACGACGAGCGTCGATTTCGTGGGCAATTTCGCTTGGCTTCGGGAGAATAACGAGCGTCGTCGAGAAAAAAAAGAAAAGAACGAAAAAAAAGACGAGAATTACGGTCTTTCTCGAACGCGCCAAAGTTTCGGCCGCTCGCGAGGCGCGCGGTTCAACGAACCTTCGTGCGTACGCGTACGAAAAAATTGGTACCGTGTTTGAGAATTCCAGTATCCGAAAACGCACGGGACGAATCGTTTCCGCGGTAATTTATATTCCTCGGGCGCAAATACCTCAGCCTCCCTCCCACGCACCCTGCCCCGAGAATCCGTCGACGCAATGTCAAAGTTTCGGCATCGCCGCGGGTAATCCCCGATGTATTACGAGACGAAAATACATCCAACTACGGTATATACATCAAGGAGCTCCTTGTTTCAGGTATTTTCGGCTATTTTCGAATTTTAAAAATGAATTTAAAAAAAAAAAAGGATAACCCTCGAATTTTCGGTGTCCGGTTTCGGTATCGACGTTAATTTTCCATGGCGATGTTGCACGACGTTTTCGGCGATTTGTGACGAATTTTTTTATCGACCGGAAACTTGGAATTATTTTCTTCCATTCGGTACCAATCGGGTCAGCCTCCGGGAGCACAAAAATTTGAAAATAACTCAAACGAGGATCATCCTTGATGCACATACCCGGTATCTTTGTATACGGTATATATGTAACACTTTAAGGGGAAAAAAATGTACCGGAAAGTCGGCATGCGCCGGGGATTCAACTGATTCATCCTCATCGTGGATTCCCTGAACTTGGAGCGCGGTATTCCTCCGCGATTCGCTGAAACTACGGTGGTTTCGTACATTCGGCATGCGCGGAATTTTGAACTCGAGGGGGAAGTACCGGAACTCGACAGCTTTTTTGGAGAAATTTATTTTCGTTGCAGAATTTTTTTCGGAACTTCGTAATTTCTCGCCACCCCGAAAAACAACCCCTCACCCTTGAACAAAATTTCCGGTGAATATTCATCGGGATCCGTAGTTTTTGGAAAATTAATTTTTTAATAAAAAAAATCCGAGTAAATCGCCCCCTTAAACCGAACAAGGCTCCTCTCCTCTGATTCGCCGTTATACTCGAACGATTTTTTTTATCGAACGCCAGACTACATTTTTCCTCGTTCTCCATCGGATTTTCCGATTTAGTCATTTCCGGCGCGGAATATATTGTTCTTCTGGAGATCGATTTGACGTCACGGTTCGTTTCACGCTCGCACATTTTCCTTCCGAGTTCGATGGACAAACGCGCGATCGTATTTTTTCCGATTAGAAATAATTTTTGGAATAAAATCATAAAAGTCGAGCCTCCCATTTCCCCTCAAATTCTCAGGAGTTTTTTTTGTCATAAATTCACGTAAAAACCGAAAGAGAACGGAGTACAGCGGTCTGTTTTTTTTTCAATAGAAAACGCATTATTTACAGTTAAAAAATCGATTCAACGCGAAACTTTGATACGTGTTTCAATTTTTCTAACGAATAACATTTTTACGATCCGTAGCAGTGATAAACATTTCATGCATCGCTTGATCACATCGCGAGTAAAATTCATAATGACGCGCTAGAGTTTTTCCCAACCTCTTTTCCAGAAATAGAACCGACTTGGCCGGAACGAGGTTAAATATTCATCGCGTATTCAAGAAAATCGATCATTCGATTTTCATAATATTTCTCTTGATTTTTCCTCGTCGCCTGCCGGATTTTCCTATTTCGCAATTTCCGCCACAGTTTTTTCCTCTTTTCCTTCCAAAGCTCGCCTCGCCGTCGCGTTTTTTTTGCACTCCTTTATTTCTTACGTCACAGTCTTCCGATGTATGAACGTGTGGTTTTGATTTAATTCCAATCAGAAATCGAAGTATTATTATTTCAATTTCAATTGCTAATTTTAATTACACGAATCGCCAAGTCAAGAAAATTCGATACTTCGATTATTGCAATGATAATTCCGGCAGAAAAACAAAATCCGACCCGATCTTTCGTTTTTGATAACCGAACGGAAAATTTTTTATTTTTTCCTCGAAACTCATACGTTTGCTTTGCAAAACTGTTTATTCGAAAAATGAGCTCGATTGAACAGTTATCATTGAAAAAATTCCGCCTCGAGGGCTCGCGGTAAAATTTCGTTGAAAAAAACGAAAAATCGATAACCGAGCGTGTATTTTTTCGTCCTCAAACGAGAAACTTCATTTTGCATTCCACGTGTTGGCGATGCCTCGTGCGAAATCGCTAAAATAGCTCGAAAGAATACACTCACACGCTCGAACACGCGAATTCGAAGCGCGAGTGGCTCTTCGTCGTGGAAAAAAAAAAAAAGTTGCAAAATAAAAATCCACGGGAATGCAAAGCACGTATGGCTGGGTATACGTGCGGATTCCGGTACAATTCAAACTCGATGAACGTTCTCGTGCATCAATCATTTTGAATAAAGCGAAAAAAATCAACGGGAAGAGCCGAAATCGCAACGGCATTTTGTCGGATCGTAAAGAAAAAAAAAAACGCGTTGCGCGACTATACACCGTCTCTCGACCGTCCGAATTTCCGAACGAACCAACGGGATTGAATAATCGAAACGGGAGAGAAAAAAGAATCGTCGACGAAAAAGAAAAAACACGTTTTTCGCGACTTTCATCTTTTTTCATCATCGAAATCCGAGGGCGAGAGTGGTACGGTTGTTTATCGGCAGATGTCGCGTTGGTTATACCGTCAGGGCGGACGTTAATGAGCGTGGAAATGCGGGAAAAACAGTTTATTATTATTATTATTATTATTTTATTATTTCTCGTTTATCGAACACGCTCCGAGGCGATACACCTTGAGCTGGAATTCGGTCGAGAAAGGTGGAGTTAAAAGAGCGAACGACCTTTGGTCTTCGCGGCTGGTTATGGCAAAAACGGCACTCCGGTAATGTACTCATTACCTTACGGGAGTACGCTGCTAATGTACAATACACACACGTGTGAGCGTCAAGAGGAACGGAGGCTTGCTCAAACATACGAATATACATATTCGAATTTCCGTTATGTCGCGAGTGGACTTTTTTCATTTTTGGATTTGCTCCGAATCGTTGGTTCACACAGGCCGAAAACCGGTATGGGAAAAGATCCTTCAAACGCCATTGACCCCTGCGTAAATGCGGATACTATTTAATCAACGAATTTTAAATTAAATTTTCAAAATAAAAAATTTACCGAGTCCATGAAAGATAAAAAAAGAAATTTGAATTTTTTTTGTGTTTTTTCTCCGTTTATTCTCATTCGATCATCGCCCCTCTGGATGGACAAGTTTTTCACATTGGTGACAAACATTTTTCGGTTAATTGCGAAAAAAAATTGCGTGTACAAAATTTTTTTTTTAATCTTCGAGTTTCGGCCGAAATTTTGAGTTTCGGCTCTTGCATATTTTCCGAACGCTTGATCGCGCAAACTTGACCGTAAAAATAGAGTTTTGTCCTTGAAAAATACAAAGCAATTCGATTTTCTTTCAAACACCCCGATACGCATGCAGTGGAAGACGAGGCTGAAGAGAAACGGCGAGATGAACGCGTCAGCTGAGATTTTACCCCATGCCAGATCGGAAGAACGGTTAATCGTATTAAACAGAGTGGCAATTAGTCCCCCATCGTTTCCGAGTGTGCGGTACACGCGGGCAAGCTCCCGCGAATCTCGCCGGTGCGGCAAAAAAAAGGAAAAAAAAAATGTATTAGAATCTACAGCGCACTTGATTTTCCATAGCACATACTCTTCCTTTATCATTTTTTATTCTCTCTCTCTCTGCCTGCTATTCCGCTATATCTCTCCATGACTCTCATCGCAAGATTACAAGCGGAATGAGCCATTTTACCGTCGTCATTATGCCCCGAGTACATTATATCTCAGGATGTTGCTGTTCCTCTCCCGTGAGAATAAACTCTCGTACCTTTCCATTGTACTTTTGATGCCAATTAGATTCTTTTTTCCTTCATATATATTATTCAATAGTTAAAACGAGGAACCTCCCTCTCGAAACCATCGTCCACATCAGCGCGTATTTATGTATGCATATACATATTATTTATGCACATATACATACATAAATTTGTGTAATACGAGGCGTCGTAATTGCGTGAGAAGAAGCGAGGGAGAGCCGCGAGAGGGAGAGCGAGATGTGAAGAGCATTGTACGATCCACGAATGGACGATCGTATAAATGTTCGTTATAGTTGTCACACAGCTCGAGAGCGGATGTGCAAAAGGTGTCAAGAATATATCTGCGGAAAGATACGGTAGTTCAGGGCCAGACGAAGACACGAGCGAGTCGCAGAGTCGTTTTTTTTTGCCTCGCAGAGCTGTCTGGACCCTGCTAGCTTTGGTTAATTTCTGTCTCTGGGCTCTTGCCCATATAACGGAGCATCCCGAGAGCGGACAATGAGAGAACGAGATTTTATCTCGCGGGAGACGCGCCGCTGGGAGAGCGAAGCGGATTTTGCTCCTCCGCGATCCCGCGGACGAAGATTTTTCGCTCGAGTCGCCCGGCTCGATTCTGCGACCCTCCGGCGACGCACGTCGCGGAATCCTGCGGGTAGTTCCGGTCCGCGGGTTTAGCTTCTTTTCGACGCTTTTTTCTTTTTGAATTCGGTTTTTTCGCTTCAACAACATTTTCCCTCACTCGTACATGCCACTCCGGAGGATGACTCTTCTCGGGTGGCCACCCTCCCGCCTGGTCGACTTCCGGTGAAGACGAGAGGGCGGATCGGGGGTGCAAGGGAGTTTCACGAACTTTTTCACAAAAATGTAAATGCTCATGAGGAGAAAAGGCGTGTTTGAATTTTTTGCAGCGAAAGCAGCATCGCGGATTCAAATCAGCTTAGTTCGTTCGAGTTTTAATCAATTCAAAAGCTCGCATTTTTCAGCAAACTTCTCTCTCTCTCTCAAAAAATGGATTCACAGCCATTTTTTCCCGCGATCATCCCCCGTAAGCACCGAACGCACCCCGACAAGGCCGATTCGTCCGATTTCTTCGCGAAACGCCGAACGAAAGAGAGGCTGTACCGAAATCGTCACCCTCCGTGTACGCGTGTACTTTCGTCGTTTAATTAGCCGGGGATATACGCGAACGTACACGCGCACACCCCGCCTCGTCGTCGAGAAACGAAGCCCGACGAGAATTCCCGCGAGACAGAGGGAGGAGAGCGAAAAAAAGACGATAAACGAGACACGACAGAGAGCAGGATGCACACAAGGCGAGATGCGCAAACATATTCCTATTCCTGAGTGCCCATATAGTCTTCAGCGACGGTCCATGCGTGAACAATTCGATGTATACGATATACATATACACCGGGCTTGTATATATGCAGATGAAAAACGCCCTCGCGGAGCGCGGCCTCGAAAAAGAAGATGCGCGTACTCGACGATTTCTTCAACTCGAAAGCTCTTTATGGTCACGAGTCCTTTTTCAATATTCCCTGAAACAATATTTGCCCAGCATCCCTCGCTCGCGTAATAATACACGATCTCTTCGACGAGGTGCCAGAGCCTCGGAGCTTTGGCACGCGGATCTCTCGAGTTCAAGTACATACGCAGGGTATATATGTATGTATACATGGACAATATACATCTCCCTTTCTTTCTGTGTTTCACGGTCGTACGCTTAAAATTCAGAGCCGCAAGCGTGCGGCTGCACTTGAAAAATCTTTCGGTCAATATTTATCATTCATCGATGTGTCATACATCACCACACATGTGTGTACGATCGTGTACGTATATATCCGTCATAATCTCTCCTGTGGTTAAAATATGCACTCGAGAGGGATTAAGGACGAGTTCATCCCGATATGCGACCCGTTACTTTTGAATAATAATTAATTAGTTGCACCTGCTTTGCATAACGGATAATTTCCGTTGCTCTGTTGGTACATTATCGAGTATCGGGATCTGGCGAAACATATCCCGCGGGAAAACCAGTCCTACTCTCTCTCTCTCTCTCTCTCTCTCTCTCTCAGAGTTATCTCCGTACATTACGTCATTCTTATTCTTGGCCATTTCAGCTCTTCCGGGTTTCGGTATAAATATCCGTTACGTTTAATAAGATTTCGCAGACTCCGTGGTGGACACGTTATACGGGGTGTCTCAAAACTGCATGTCCATAATTTACAGACGGATCGGGAGTGAAATTTCAAGACGAAAAGTCTGTAGACACTTTTCGATCCGACCAACGAGCGCCGAGTTGTTGACCGATTTGTGCTTCGACCAATCGCCCGCGCGCGTTCGAGCGTCGGAGAGGGGAGAACGCGCGTTCGATTGGCTCAAACTTTGGCGGCGAATAACTCGTCAGGGTTTGGTCGTACGGAAAAATACCAAAATACTTTTCGGCGCGTAATTTCGTCAAGAATCCGTCATTGAATGATTCACGGGAGATTTTGAGACTTTTTATGGATATGTGCTTTGTTTGCTGGGTAACAGCAGCTCGAGATTTTATTCTTTCTCTCCTCGATATTCAGTGGACCACAATGGGGTATTCGATCTTTCTCGCGGCTCTCTTGATACATCCACAGGTGTATACGAGTGTTCCCAAAAACTCTCTCTCTCGAAAGACGGAAAGAGCGGCACGAATGAACAGGAGACTGAGGGGAAACCCCGCCGCGAGCAAACGAGAGTGTCTTGTTTGCTGGAGAACGGAGAGAAAAACGCAAGTGTTTTCTTGTGATTTCCCTTGCTTACAAAGGCTGCGTTGTAACCGTACGATTATCACACAAGGACGCTCATTTTTATTAATCCAATATAGACTCGGTGTCTCAAACACTTGAGCGATATAATCCAAACGCTAACAAGCAGGGTCGACGGCCGCGTCTGTTTCTCGATGCTTAAATTATACATGGAGAGCAAGGTGATGAAATGTATATGCCGTAATATTCGTCTGACGATCGTTTCGAGATATTCGAGAGCGAAATCTCAAGCGTGTTTGAGAAAAATGTCGTGAGTGAAAGAGAGGAAGATTACTACGGCAAAGGTCGTAATTAACCGTCTACCGTCCGGGAGTTCCCACAGCCTGCACTATCCGACTAATGCACGGATGAATAGCCTCGATATATATATATATATAAACACATAGATGCACTCTATCTTCTGCCTACTCACTCTCTCGCTCTCTTTCTCTTTCTCTCTCTCTCTCTCTCTCTCTCTCTCTCTCGTTCTTTCTCCGTTAATGCATGGTAGCACGATCACGAAGAGAGTTCCTCTCGTACCTTTCTCGCGGCAATTTCCATAACGTCATTCACCGAGATATGCAAATCTTCATCTCGCCGGAGACCACTCTGGTCTCTCTCTCTTTTTTTCTCCTCCTCCTTTTTTTCTTCGTGCGATCCGCGTCTCGCCAAGGACCGATCCAGGAAGCCAGGACAATGGTCCTCGATCGTATAACCAACAGCTCTGTCACGCACGTAACTCGAACGGAGATTTGAGCGAGCGGGATAAAAGTGGCGGGATAAAATTATATCATATGTATACAAGCAGATGCGGATATACATGCAGTGTATATATTAGGGTGGTTCGCGTAAAATCGAATTTTTCATTTTTCGCGCTGCCATCTCGCGCACCGGTAGTTTTCGCTGATAATTTTTCAAATCGCCGACAAACTCGACGTAATTTGTTGATCATTTTTCTCTTTTGCTATTCACCAGACTCGAGAGTATTTCATTTTAATTAAATCATTTAAATACTAATTAATCAAATTGATTTGATCAAATATCTGTTTAAAATAAAGTATCCGGCGATGTACCGACCTTTGTACGTTTAAGACAGTCGTGACTGTGTAAAAAAAGAGTTTTTTCGAAAATTCAGTGAGACGGAAAATATTACACCTCGCAAGAGGCGTTTTTCCCAGGTTTTCGAATGGAAAAATTGACCGTCGATGTGTCAGCTCCGGAATGAAAGTACAGCCAAATGTTTTTTGCAAAATTCATATAAACGAAAAATATCTAACGTTTCGTGGGGTTGAAAAACATTCCAATTAATTTCGAACCACCCCAATGCACGCTGCTCCGAAAAAAATTCTTTTACCGTCCTTTTTCTTTATCATCTTTACCATCTCAAAATTCTAATCGACGAGTAATTAATTTCAACTGCAAATACCCATCACAAAAACGCTCACTCAACATCAACCATTCGCTCCGAAGATCGTCGGTAATTCGCGACCCTAAAAATGCAGTACGCCGAGTCTGGTGCTCTTTTTTGTTTCCAAAGTTCATCGCGAGAATGGCAAGTTACCGTTTCGTAAATAATCAAACGTTCGCAGCCTGAATAATAACAAAAGGCAAAAGAAATCACGCTGATGAGTGAATAAATCGATCATAAAAAAACAAAATGCGCCGAAACGTCAATGTCCGCGGGGAGGGGGTGGAAATCGTTGTTATTACGTGAATTTCGGGCGATAAGGAAAAGTAATCCTGAGAAACGGTAAAAAGACGATGGACCGAAGGCCGCCGAAGAAAAAGAATCCAATTGTCGTTTTGAATGACATTTCGATGATGCTTGTGACGAATCGAGAGAACGAGAGGCAAAAATGAGGGACCTCCCCAATTAGGCGAGTTTTACGAGAGTCAATCAGGGTGGGCTCGGGAGGTCGGAGAAGAATGACGACGTTGTGTATCGCAATAATCATCGGACCTCTTTTACTCTCGCGATGAGTTCCCATCGCGCGGTCCAGGGTAATCATATTCCGCGTTCCACGATAATGGCGAACGAACAGAGCCGCCGGGCTGTAACGGAATCCTCTGAACGATCGAGCCCCCCCCCCCCCCCCCGCCCTTTCTTTGAGCCTCGTACGTGTGAGCCTGTGCATTCATGCAGCAGTACGTATCTGCCGAGATCACACACGAGAGAAAACGACTCTCCTCTTGTGATCTTTTGTAATTATTGCTCGTCTCGAAAATACCCCGGGGCTTCCCCTATTCGAGAATCTATTCCATATATATACTCGTTTGCCGTACTTCCTCCCAGGAAACGCCCGGCCGCCTCCTTCTGAGACCGTACGACGTGTGGTACCCATATATATAAGCGAAACGCGCCGCGCACTTGCACCGCCGTCCCGCGGAGCATTCAACTCGTAAAACGACTCTGCGAGCTTTTTTTACCCGACCTCCAAAGGTCAACATACGGCAAGCTTAACTGTAAAAGACATCCCCTTCCTTTTCTCCCCTGTGCATCTGTTTCTCCTCCTCCTCCTCCTCCTCCTCCTCTCGTTTCTTTCATCCGTCTAGTGATCTTTGCTCCTACTTCGGATACGCGAATTGTTCTCAGACAATTAGCGCAGAGTCTGGAAGGTCTGGAACCCTTTGAGAATACTTTTTGACTCACGGAGGACGCTCTTCCGGGTCAATCTGGTCTCGAGGCTTCTTGGGGACATTTTTTCATCGTCTGCCATTTTGAATTCGCGAGTGCGACCGGCGCGAAAAAATCTCTCGGGTGAACTCGAAATATCGATCGATCGGGTGATGAAAAATGTCACGGAGGTTGACGCTCTGGACCAGATTGGCTCGGAATGTAATGACGGTTATCACGATAATTTGGGAAACTAAAAATACGATGTAATGCATTGAAAAGATGAATTGGTTACCCTGACCAAATATCGTTAGTTGGTTTTTCAATTGTTAATTTAACAATGAATTTGTTGCGGTAAACGTGGTATAGTTGGTCCATGTTATGGACGAATTGTTTCGTTGTAGATATGAAATATTTTATCGTGCGTATGGGACTAAATTATTTGGTTACATAGAATAAAATGTTTTTTCTCTAACCAAATTGTTTTTTCAGTGTGGATTTGGGTTTTTTTTTATTTCGACGATTTAAGGATCCTGCGGAGGTACGATTTGAAAAAAGAACAGTCATCTAGAAAACACCAATCACGGGGTCAGATGATGGCAATATAAAAAAAAATAACGAAATTGGTGAAAAAGAAATTCTCTTTTGCGAAATAAAAATACTCCGCGGATGAAGGTGACGAATTTTCCAAAATTTATTCGACAAACTTCAAAGCGATGATAAAAAGATTTCCAGTATATTTCGAGAAAGGAATGATATAATTTAAGAAATTCAAACGCGAAAATAATTTTATTTCGTACAAAAAAGAAACCATCTTACTTCTCGGCTTCTTTTAATTTTCAAAGACTTCTTTCTCGACTGATTGTAGTTCGGATTTTTATACACCGTGCCTCAGTTCGTACTGTACCTCCGGGAGCTCTTTAAATGAGTCCCGGATTTATAATCGATAATAAAAACGCTCAAAGGGAAAATCACGCCAGATAATTCAAAGCGACGAGTCGAGGATACCCCGATTGATTCGTGCGCGGTTTTTACCCGTTCACGAAATCACAAACACGTGCAACGTGGCTGAGTAACGTTCGAACGAAGCCCACAATCCTATTTTTACTACAAAAAAATGACCGTTCAAAAAAAAAACACTGGCATTCAAAGAGAGAAGATCGAAGATCGCGTTTAAGAATAAGCCACGACTTTTATCATTAATTCCATCCCTTTTATGTTTATCTGTTCTACAGGAGATACGGAAGAGCGCCAGGAACATGTCGGCGTTGAGTGGCGGGCTGTACCGGCCCGGTATCGTCATCGCGCTTTTCATAATCCTCTCGGGATTCACCTCGACTCATTCCGGTAAGATTAGCGATATTTTAGATGCACCACGAGTGCAACAACGCCGCGATTTATATTCTCGCGCTTGAACATCGATCGACAAGAATACCCCGCCCGAAGGAGCGACAGGGAGAAAATGGTTTTTCCGTCCTTGGGATATTAAAGTAGCCTTTTCGGGATGTATCCTAGATCAACCGTTATCGGACAACTCGTCCATTTAACAGCCTCGTAAATGAGAAGAAAGGGGGGAGCTAGTTTATGCGATGCAGCTCGTGTCTTCGGTTCTAAACATCAGTACGGATGTGCGTGAGCGTTTTCTTCTTTTCGAAAATTCCAATGTTCTCCTAACCCATCATCGACCAGTCTGTTCATTTTCTTCGGGAAACTATACGGTCGTCTCTCCTATTTCACCTTCTACTCTATTTGCCCATCGCGACTCGTCCCTTTTTCAATCTCGTTCTTCTTGAATCTCTTTACTATCTACGAGAGAACATATAAGGACTATATATATATATATATATGGATACGGAACGATGTACATAGGGCTAATGGTCACGCAGACCACGTACGCGCTGTACAACTTTTTCGTCGTGATAGCTCGAGAGTATATACACCACATATATATTGACAATTGCTACGGTAAAGGTCCATCTTGGTCCAAGCTACCACCGCTCGGATAATCGAAGAAACTCATGTGCGCGAGAGAAGAACGACCAGCTATACGCCTCGTACATACAGGCTTCGTTTTCGCGGTATATCGCGTTGCACGTGAGCTGGTCTCAAACTCATTCCGCCATATCGCCTTTTTCCTTCACCGACCTCTCATTGCTGTCTCACCGAGGTGAAGGACCCCTTTGTCATTGAACACCACCTTTATGCTCAATGTTCGATGTTCGACAAAAATCGGCAATGTCTTCGAAACTGTACGAACGTCCCCGAAAGACCCATGCGGTGCTCTTATACGGGGTGTGTCGCGAAAAACATGGCGACGATAAATTGGAATTGAATCGGCGACGAAAATCCGAGACGAAAAGTCCTTTGTCATTTTTTCGTACGACGAAATCCTCACGAGTTATCGATCGTCCAAGTTTGAGCCGGTCGGACCCGCCCACTCCCCACTACGGCGCCCCGCGCGCAGCTTGGAGCTCCTGATTGGCCGAGCTGTATTGACCGATAACTCTGCAGGGTCTCGTCGGATCGAAGAGCGATCGCAGACTTTTCGACTCGGAATTTTATCCCCTATCTAGGTATCAATTATTGGTTTGCCATTCTGGGACATCGGGTATGTGTTTCATTCGTAGGAATGGCGGTTCGACTCGTCTTTTTCTCAAAGAGAGCGGTACTGAACTTTCAATGGTAACGTATTACGTAACGGATTAGATCCCGATGTACAGGATGATTTGCGTCGAGTATCAAACCCGGAAACTGCGGATTCTTTTCGCTCGGAATATCGTACTCGAAATGGAGCACTCTGGATACCGAAAAAATTTTATTCGTCCTTTGCACGAAATGTCTAGTCGAAAGATTTCTTTTTCCGCGACGGAACGACGCTCCTGTTTGCGACGCGAAAATTCATGAAATCCATGTCAATCGTCTCCGTCAAGAGGGAAGAAAAATCACTCGTTTCTATTTTTCTCTTCGAATCTGTCTCCGTCTCTCAGTGGAGCGCCTTCTAACGCAGCCTCTGAGTGTGTCAGACTTTTGTCTCGTTTCTGAGCCACTCCACTTTGTGATCAGAGTTTCTTATGAAAATAACACGAATAAAACTTGGCTTGCACTTTGAAATTCGATAAGTCGTCAACGAATGTTCGGACGAAATGAGAACTATTGTTTTTCTACTATGGTACTACGACAATTTTCTACCCACATCGCCTGTCTCTCGTCTCATCGTGAAATCAATTTATTCATCTCGAACGTGAGGTCGTTTCGAAGAATATCGAACTTGGGTATGAAAATTATTATTCACCGCAAATGGAATTTACGAGGCCATTAATAGCGGGTCAACAAATTGAGAAGAATCATGAGAAAGAAAGGGAGGAGAGCAGAAATTGTATCCAACGTTGTGTGACTGGTCAAACCTGTAGAGCTATGTCTAGAACACATATATATATCTCTATATATGTGTATGTATGTGTGTACATAGTATATATGTGCTATATAGTCGCATACTCGTGGTGGAAGATGGAGGATCGGATGAACGAGGGCCACTGACTGCGAGCGCGAATGTCACTGACCGGCCTACCGGCACTTACGGATCTATGCTTGCCTCATCCCGCGGTGCTCGCCGTCGTTATGACGGTCAAGTCCTGCGCGACTCTGACTTTTATCTTCCGAGCCTCTCGACGCGCACCTGACCCCTTGGATCTCTCTCTCTTTCTCTTTTTCTTCAGCTTCCTCAATTACGTCCTTTCCTCTCCAATGGGAGGGACTCGAACGAGATAAAATTTTTACACTCTCATACACGTAATGTTCTATAACGAATGGGGGACTTGAATTATTCTTGCGAGCGCTACATCAGCTCTACACGCACTAATCATCGAGTGTATACCGAAGAATTTCGAAAAATTGATTAATCACATGTTTCTTCGTTTTTTCCATCGAATAACCGACATTAACGACGCGTGGTCTCGGCGCCACGTGTGTTTTTCATACACAGAGTCGTTACAGGCAATTATTCGCAAACAGGGCTTCGGACAGCGGGCTTCTCATCCTCGCTTTTCAATACTCATATTTTTCTTTCCTTCCGAAGGTTCGTTCATCCCGTCTGAAGATATTTTTCACTCTGACGGCTCGTTTAATTCTCCTTTAGACACCATCCGCACGGGTTTCACCGCTGCGGGTCATTATCGAAGGAATTTACGAGTTTGTTGGTACAAAAAGAATCGATTATTCGTGGCTGCTTTTTGTCCTCATAAATGGCACGTTTGGCTCGTGAAAATCCGACGGACGATTATTCATATTCGTAAGCTTTTCAATAGTGCAAGAAAAAGTGCGCGTCTTTTTCAACAAAAAAATCGACTTTTCGTCTTTAGAAACCTCAAATTCCTCTCACCATCGATATCCATACCTCCTGCTGTTAGTTTACCGTACGTTTGGTAAAAAATGCAAACTCCAGGGGCGATTTTTCTCGTCGACGTAATTTCAAAAAGCACAAGCCCTCCCGTACTGTTTTCTCGTGTATTCGCCGTGAAATCACGTTATTACCGTCATCCGCGTAATCGAGGCTGTTCTCCGGGAGAGAGCCGAGGAAACTCGCAAATACTCCAGGAGCCGCGCGCCCCCCAGCGGGTTAATGGTAATGAACCTTTCTCGCGAGAGACACGAGACGACGACGCAAGGTCGCGCTCGGATGATTTCATAACTGGGAAGCTGAAAAGTGCGCTCACGCCGTGCGTGCTGTACTTGGTTATCCAACGAGCGATACACTCATCCGCACACGCGTTTCTTCGATGAGAGCGGATTCGTTATGGAACTCCTCTCGAAAGGGGGACTCTGTGTGTGCTTGAATGACGTAATTCTAGTCAACGGTGACTTTTTCTTCTTCTTTTTTTTAATACGTCAAGACGAACAAGACTGTCCGTTCCGCAAAGAGGATGTGCTCGGTGGACTGGTAAATTGGTATTTTCCGCGAGTCAACTCGTCGACCGGCGTATAAAAACATGATTACGCATGCGCGCTGATCGATCAATCCGCGCATTAACCGCATCAACAATTTATCATTCACATTGGCAAATTGAAAATTAAATCTTCATCCTCCAAAGTTCGATCTCCATTATCGCCGTCGCAGCCGCGTTACGCGTCATCCGGTAATCACGCTCGAGAGCAAACTCCACCATCAATTTTTCAAATCGGGAAAACAATGTATTTCTTTCGATGAAATCGACTCGAACGCAAACGCCTTCGGATTTTTCGTAGTTCGCGTCGGTGCGCGCGTAATTTTTATAGTTCCTTTGGCCGCCGCGAGCAAAGTCGGAGCGCTGGTGTCTTTTTAGACGGAATTTTAACGGAGTCTTTGATAAAAAATACACGAGGTCGTATCATTTTTTATTTCAACGCGGGCACTTTCTCGCGACGAAATCCGTGTTTTCCCATCGAAGATTTCGCAAAATCCCGTTTGAAACAACAGCCCCGAACCGTCTGGCCATCTTCACTGGAGGGCGAACAAAAGGAGCTGGCCACCTGAGAATCCTAACCTCCTCCGTGTATGTACACCCGTCGTCAGTCTCCATGCAGGATTCTCGTCGCAGGTCATTGCGAATCAGACATGATCATCACGAACAGGAATGAAAAGAAAGAAAAGACAAAGCGAAAAGAGAAAACGATAGAGAAAAATTCTTCGCGATTGTTGGCTGGCACGCATTGCCTCTCGAAAGAATAATTGACGAACGACACGAAAACACGCATCCGCGAACACAGACGCGCGCACGCACTTTGGTACGCGAAAGAGAGTACAGATGGCGCGCGGATTTTTATTCGCTTGTACTATTCGAGTTTGATCGTTGCGATACATCTGATGGGATTATTCGTGTTACATATTACATGAGGCGAGTGAGTGTTACTCACACGCCCGTGCCTCTGTGTCAAAGAGAAAGAGAGACGTAGAGACGGAGAGGCAAAAACGAGAGAAGAGAGAAAAAAAGACACATCGGTAGCGTAGGCTATTCGCGATATGTATACGCGCTGCTTCGAGCGGTAACAGAGCGAGACGTTGCTGACACGTGCAACTGAGAGTCCGTCGATACTACGTGCAAAACTGTCCAGGACACGCCGAGGCACGCGGTTTCAGCGGTCCTTTTCTCCGTCTCTTTTCTTCTTTCTTCGTCTCTCTCTCTGTCTTTTTTTTTCTTTCTCGCGTTTCTCGTACCTCGTGGGACAATGCGGTGGCACAGCCGCAGGCTCATGGCTCTCCATTCATGGAGTCGACCGTTCCCAGTACAATTCGATTCGTTGGAAACCGTCTGGATGTTGCGCGTCGATGCGGAATGCTGATTTTTTTTTTCTTTCTTTTTTAATCCTCTCTCACCGAGCCTCTTCGTTGTTCACGTAACACGCAAATCAACGCCGAGCATCGTGGAATCCGCGAGCTCAACTGGGAATCACGGGACTCGGACACGACTCGAATCGCAAGAGTCCCCAAGTGCATATGGGCGCCCGTCCAAGAATATACAACGTCGTCCAAAAGTTTTCGTACGTGTATGTCACAGTGGCTCTTGTTTGATACGATTTTTCCGAAATACCGAAATACGTATTCTCCGTTGTTTCCGAACCCACCCCCCCCCCCCCGCACCGCCATCGGCATGCTCGATCAACGAGAACCGTTATTGTTATTCCCGTTTTCGCCTGCGCGCTTGTCACGTGCGTTCAAGGTTATTGCCGTTAGATGTTTATCTCGGCCGCCTTTGTCGACGCAGCATGTTTGGGACATTCGTCCGAAAAAGCGGAACGAAATAGGATCATTTACTCGCGCGGGGAAAACTCATCGAAAGAACGTCCAGAGTCGTCTGCGAATTCATTGCGGTTAAAGTCCGTTTATTTTTATGAGGACAAAAGTTTTCATTCCGAGCGTTGGTTTCAGCCCTAATTACGCCATTCGTTAAGAAGTTTTTGCGATATAACTAACAAATGGATCGTTTTAATTTCAGTACAATTCACAATGGAACGCTTCATTCTGATGTTTTTGCACGAGAACTTTTGGATGGCGGTGTATGCGTTATATAATATATACTTTTCGATTTCTCAACTTCCGGGAAATCGGTAATATATATTTCGCTCAATTCGCCTCCAGAATCTCGAAGCAATTATCGCTCAAGAGCTCAAGCAGGACACGAAGATATTCTAACCTCGTCCGACTCTCTCCCCCCTTTATTCGTGTCATCGGGATGACGAGGATGTCGACAATGAAAAAAGAAGAACAAAGGGCAAACGATCGGTTACTTCCTATGGATGTATTGATGAACGCACGCGGGGAATTGAAAAAAATAGCGAATTACGGGTTGTATGTGGGATTTAGGGGGCGAGTTTAATCTCTCGAACGACGAGGATGCGTATATAGCGATGCGGTAGAACGAGAATTGTACACTCGATGACGAGGGGGAATACGCGATTGTTGAACGAGCCGCGCGGCACAGCTCCAATTTTAGATAAATTGCGAGAACGGTGATGCTGCGCGCGACAGCAAAGGACTCAGCCCGCTCACTCGACCATCCCATTTTCTATCTCTCTGTTGCGTGTACGTACAATTGTGCGCCCTTGTACAGGACAGCGTACACAATTCGACTCGACTAGGGCTGAACCTCTTAACGAGTATTCATCCACCCTGTCGGTTTCTTGTATACACACGCCACAATAATTCGCGCCATACAGACATCGCTCGCAATCAGTTCCGTCTCTGTACACCCACGGACCCGTTGTCTCATGTTCGCTATGGCAAACACAACAGCCCCTTTTCGCATTCTGCGATAGTACCATTAATATTTTATCTTCCTCCACCCCTGAGAATTTCCGCGTCACAAAATTCTCGTAATTCACGAAACGTGTCTCTGGCGCGAGCACACAATCGTCGTGTTTCAAACACGTCGAGTTCTTGACAATGAAGAGGAAAAAAAATGAAGATTCAGCACCCCTATTTCTCGGAGGATCTTTGTGTGAAATACCAAAAACGCTACTGAGCTGCAGAGACCTAAAGTGCTTTTACGATGTAAAACTGTGCAAGCTCGCACTTGAACTTTTGTTTCTTTTGCGCAAACGTCCAAGTCTGAATCGTTCGAACGTCCGAGTTGTTGCTGGCTGGAATTTTTCATTACACAAGGGTTAATAAACTATTAAGGCCGTTCAACTGCTTTGGGCAGCCAAAATAAGTAGGCAATATTGGGCAATTACGCTGTCAGCGAAGTTGCCAAAGATCGACCGAGGATCAGGCAGTCCGAGTTTGGGCGTCGACGAGTTTGGTCCGAAGGTGAAACCACCTTGTATTAAACATTTTTTGACCAACCTAGTCGAATAAATTTAAGTTATTTTTGGTAAAGATTGAGTTGGAGTTTCACTCGTTTGGCGAAATCCCAGAACCTTGATCCCTTTTTTGAGATAATTCCTCTATCACGAAATCCCAGGACACAACAGAGTCAATCAAGAGGGTTATCTGAAACGAGCGAGTACAGTGCGAGTCGCACGGATTCGGAGCTTGCTTTGTCGAAATTCTTCCTACCAAGCTGCAGAGATCCAAAGTGTCTTTAGCCTGTTTTTCGTTTACTTTCTTTTTTCCCGCGCCGATATCTAAATCCTGAAATTTATTCGATCAGACTCGTATCGGTCGGTGTACAATGTACTTTTTTTCTTCAAGTACGCGAGGTCGAGAGAGAGACGAAGTATCTGGAACGAGCCTTCTCGTGAATAAAACAAATTTATATCGAGAAAAATCGTAAATTATACATTGCGAGTCGCACGATGAATGCGAGAACGAGTGCGGCGAGTTCTCGCGTTGATATTCAACATCCGTTTTCGCACGTGTAGACATTGATTCTTATAAAACGACGGTGTCGCTTGTTTCGCGTTTCAGCGCCGGTATACGATCAAGAGACGACCCAAGTTGCAGAGTACGAAGGTGGAGGAGCCGCCAACGGCGGCTGCTATTACAACTTCCAACATTACCGCGAGGGTGACAGAATAATAACGAACGAACCATGCCTCAATTGTACCTGCCACAATCGAATGCTCATGTGTTACCTCCGAGTGTGTCCGTTCACAAAAGCCATCGGTCAAAATTGTAAAGTGGAGAAGCGCGCCGATCAATGCTGTTCGGTGATAACTTGCCCGCAAGTTCCCGTTCACCTGCTGACCTCAACGACGAACGCACCGGACGCCCTTTCGACGGATCTCGGTTTTCCAGACAATTACGGCTGCAGCATTGATGACAAGTTTTACGCCGATGGCGCGCAGCTTCCGGTTGATTCCCAGAATCCATGCGAATTATGCTACTGCATCAGAAACAGAACAACGTGCGTCATGCAAGAGTGCACTCTTCGTGTCTCAGGGTGTAATCCGGTTTATCTGCCAGGTGTATGTTGCCCGGTGAAATACAATTGCGGTAAGTTCCGACGGTTTGTTTCGCCTGTTCACACCTTTCCTTGCTACATCAGTGGTTCAACAACGTTTTCCTCATTTTCCAAACAGATTACGAAGAAGAACCTGGCACGACTATCGGTCCAACTCCGGGACTCGTAATGACAACGACGGTCGCCCCTAGAATAGGCGAGGCGCGACAATGCTCTCACGAAAGCAAAATCTACGACGACGGTGACCTGATCTATTCGACTGAACCTTGCCAGCACTGTTACTGCTTCCACGGTGATATAGCTTGCGCGGTCCAAGACTGCGGAACACCGATGCAGAGCCATGGGAAAAACTGCACCGCTCTACCTCCCAAGGACGGCGAGTGCTGTCCGAATACGTATGAATGCGGTAAGCATGAGCAACGATATAGTATCAAGCATGAAATCCTGTGCCCACTTGTCCTACCAACATAATTGTTTTTATTGTACCAGAAGACGAATTGGGATCCATAGAACCGCAGCCGACGCTCGAAAGTCAACAGCCACCGGAAGTCACGACAAAACTGTCCGTAGAGAAGGATGATGTTCTTCAGGCCACGCAGACGACTCCCCCGGTCCAAGCCCCCGAGTCTTTCCCCGGTGCGGACAATGCTATACCGGATCCGCACGAGCCACACTCCAGTGCTGATGACGTAACATCTCAACAGCCAGCCCTTGAAGGTTCGACGATGCTCGAAGAAAGTCAAACACCTTCCGCAATCTTGGACCAATCGACCATCTTGTCCGAGACGACTGTACCGTCACTTTCATCCAGTGATGTCAACACCGAGCAATCATCGGAACTTCCTGAACCCGGCAAAACTGATCAAGACTCGACTGGCGTGGAGGAAGAAAAAACGGAGTCTCGACCGACCGACGTACCATCGGATCACATTCGCATGACCGATGGTGCGATAATCGACCAAGAAATCACCACCATCATCCCTCAAACGGAATCAAGCACCGTTGAAAAAAGTGAGCCCGAGTCCACCGAAGTTCGAAAAGATACGCCCGAATCAAACTCAGAAGAACCCGCCGAGATTCCCGCCATCCCGGAAATTCCTTCGGTTCCCGAAGATGCAAGTGGAGTGCAAGATTCTACGGTACAACCGATAGTTACGACGGTCGAGGCGAAACCCGAGGAGACGGCCACATCGAGCGAACCAATCGCCGAACATGGCAGAGTCGAGGATGAAGAAGCCGATGTACAACCGGAAATTATCGCGACCGAAGTACCAGCTGTGGTATCACACGGAACATCCGATGTTACTGAACCAACGGTCGAACAGTCAAGTTCCAGCATCCCCGCGGAAACGCCCTTATCGACCGACATTCCAGAATCAACGCCTAAATCGGTCGAGTCCCACACAGATGGATTTACTAGCGAGCAGCCGTCCACGACGGAAGAATCTCTGAGTACCATCAGCGAATCTCCCAAGCAGCCTGACGATAAAACGAACGAATCGATTACCCAAACCGGCGAATCGGTTACCGAACATCCCCCATCGGAGGACGAAGGAAAGTTCGGTGTTGTACAACCAGAAGCGGTTACTGAAATGAAAATCGAGGACGAACAAGTTACGACAGAGTCCACGGTTGTCTCGCCAGAAGCTCACAACGAAGAAAGCACCATCGCGGAATCCAGTGACGCAGCTTCAACCACACCTCATTCTCCTCTTAGCGAAATAACCGCAGCCACAGTCGAGCCTACGGTAAAACACGAAGAGACACCTGAAAAGCCCGAGAAGACGAATGAGGACTCGACTATTGATACTGCCGTTCCTCCGGAAGTTACAGTGAAATCGGAAATCGAAGTGACCGAGGAGTCCATGAGTCCTGCTACGATATTGACTGTGGATGAAGTTCCAGTATCAACCGAATCCAGCAACCTAGCAACGAGTGAGACTTTGTTAACCGATGCGCCAATCAAAGAGACATACGATGATGAACACAGTCAAACAATTCCTCAGACGGTGAACCAGCATGCACAGACAGAAAGTGACCAAGAAGCGATACCGACCAGCCTTCCTGAAAGTGAACCAATAACGGAAGACTCGATGAGCGGTGAGGTACAGCAAACGGACGAGAAAGTTGTCCCGACAAAGGGATTACCCCTCGAATCGTCGAGCGAAGAATCTAGCTCCTCGGAAGAGTCAAGTCCGAAAGTACCATCTTCTGACGAACTTGAACGCGTGAGCGAGGAAGTATCTTCCGAAGTAATTGGAGATGCGGAAAGCCAAGTTACCGAATTGCCAGACGAAAAACCAGCTGAAGTGCCAGAAATGCAGCAACACTCGATACCATCAGCCACTGAGTCACCTATTGTAGAATCATCCAGCGAACAAATTTCAACGACGCTTCCTTCGATCGAGAAAGAAACAAAAGAAAACGAGGCCGAAATATCTACCGAAAGTAGCAGCCCTGCAACAGTCTCGGTGGAACAACCAACAATGCAGGTGGAAGCCGAAGAAAAAGCGACATCTAGCCCGTTAATACCGAGCGAAGAACCCGTAATCAATATGAACGAGAGTGAACCGGAAAGCAATGAATCTACAGAATCTTCGGTTACTCCACATGAACAAACCATGGAAGTATCTGAGGAAACCAAACAAACTTCGAGTACGGAGGCCACTAAGCAACTGGATGCTACTTCCAATCCGCACGAAGTCGACGTACCGATTGACGGCTCTACCAGTGTTAGTCCCACAGAGATTGCATTCGGTGATGAAAATAGCGAGCCCCCTGTGGTGATGAATGAACAAAAAGAGAAAACGCCGGAGGAGGACTTGACTACGGAGGGTGCTGCTACAACAGAGCCCGATGTAATCAGTAATCAGCAAGAGCATGAGCCTGAACATCCTATTAAACTGGAGCCAGCAGAAACTACCGAAGTACCTGCATTGCCAGAATCTGCTACTTCAGAGAATTATTCTCCTAGCGGTGAAGAAATCACTACCTACGCGTCAATTGTGACAACAGGCGCTGAAGAGTCTGAAATATCGAGTGAAGCACAGGTGACGACACAATCGACTGAAGAAGAAACGACGGGAGATCAAGTGACTGAGATTACCGTTGAAGACGCGGAGACGGAAAGACCGAGCAAGGAACCTGAACATACGGACGAAGCGGAAGTGACTCAAGATGAAAAACCAGAAAACGAAGAAACACCTTCCGTCGAAGTAACATTAGGACCCGTGGCGGCAACGGACGAGATTGAAGTTACTGATGTTACCATGACCCCAGTTCAAAAAGACGATGCTGGTCCATGGGCAACAGGGCAACCGGAAGAAATCCCAGTGAGCGATGCGAGCGATTTATCTACGACGCCAAAATCGAATATCCCTGCTGTTGAAGGTTCCACCGCTGAGAGTGAAATATCCACACCGACGGATATCGTGGCAGACACTGAGAAGTCAACGGTACCGAGCAATGTACAAACATCAACGGATCTTGTCACAGATACCGAAGACCTTACGGCAGCGACCGAACTTCCAGAATCAACAAATATTCCTGAAAGCCCCGAAAAATCTGAGACGAGCGAAGTTTCAGAATCCACTGATCATGTTATGGCCGCGGAACAGTCAACAGCAGTGAATGATTTACCTGAATCACCGGAGGACGTTGAAGACAGCGAAAAAACAACAATGCCAAATGAAATGTCCGTCTCACCGGAAGTTATCGATGACAGTGAACACCCTACGATTACAAGCGAAACGCCAGAATCTCCGGTCGTCATTGAGGACGCTGCAGCAACTACGGAAACGAGTGAATTGTCGGAAAGTCCGGCAATCATTGATATGAGTACTACAGGAGCGAGCGAAGCACCCGACGCGGTAGAAGGACATGAAGAAACAGCCGAAAAGGCTGCGGAAACGAGCGAAGTGTCCATTACGACAGAAAGATTATCCGAACTCACGACTGAGGTTACAATGAGCAATGCTGAAGAAGAAACGCGCATAACTCCAAGTACAAATGCAGAAAAAATCACTACCATTGCTCCAGTTGAGTCGGATGATGCTGGAACAAGTGTCGATGTAAGCGTATCTACTGCGATACCCGTGATTTTGGAAGAGGGAACAGAACCAACCACTCAAGCGTCCGATAAGCCCGTACCGGAATCTTCCACCGCAATCACGGAACAAGAGACGGGCGTTACGGTGGAAGGGCCTGTAACGCTCGGTGAAGAAAGTATTTCGGAAAAAACAGAGGTCCCGAGTTTAAGTGAGGAATCTACTGAACTAACTAGTGCCTCCGTAAATACAGCGAGTTCAACGATCGCTGCTGTAGCAGAAGAATCTACGAATACACAGGATGAATCGACAAGTCCTGAAGCCGCGACTGAGAAACCAACGGAAGTTATTACCGAAAGCGAAGAGAAAGAAGCGCCCGCTACATCGACAACTATTAGCCTGAGTGATGATCAAACGAACCCCGAGGACGGCGCACCTATCGGCGAACCATCGAGCGAAAAATCGCCTGAAATTGATCACACCACTGGATCTCCTAGTACTACCGAAGAATTTACGGAAAAACCTCAATCGACCGAAGCTCCTTCGATACCCGAAGAATCTACAGTACATCGGGACCCCACTGAAATTACTTCTATACCCGACGTAGAAACGACAGATGCGATCACGACAGTAGACGAGCGAATGACCGAGGGACCGTTCGAAGTCTATGGACCACCTGCCGGAATACCGGGAGAGGGCAGCTGCCTCGTTGATGGACAATCTTTCGCAAACAACTCAATGGTTCCGCCTTCGAATCCGTGCCAACTGTCCTGCTACTGCGCAAGTAGCATTGTCCAGTGTGACCTCGTGCAGTGTCCCCCGCCTCCAGATCATCTCCCGAATTGTATGCCTGTTCGTGACACAGGTGTCGCCGAGGCTTGCTGTCCCGGATACTCCTGTGACACGAAGCCGACAATCGACGATCTAGAAGCAGTCAATCAAATGAGACCGGAAAATCAAGACCATTCTACGCAATTGCCGAGTGTCGATTCGATGACAACACCCAGCGCCGATAAACCATCTGAGGTCACGAGTCATACGGAGACTTCAACCACTTCAGCCACTTCAACTGTAGCTGAGGAAGAAACATATACGACATCAGAATTGTTGAGCCACACCAGTCCATCTACCAAAGAAACAGCTTTGCCAGCTGCTATCACGACAGAACATATCCCACTCGAGGATAACACTCAAATCAAGTCTGATGAACAGAAGGAACAATCAAGTACAGACAGTAGCGAGATCTCGGCTGAAACGTCACAGCAATCTGAGGAGTCGCCCTCCACGAGCTCACCTGCCATTGATGCACAAACGTCTAGCGAACCTGTCGAACACGTGACCACGAGTGCTGTTGACGTCGAAGAACCTGCGGTAAGCACTGACGCACCCACAGCGAGCTCTGAAGAACCCGCCATGAGCCCCGAAACAATCGCGCCTGACACTGCAGCTCCCGTGGCTAGCACCGACTCACCGGTAAAAAGTGATGAAGAATCAACTCCAATGCGTACGAGTACGATGCAATCAGTTACAGAAGTAGAGCAGACTGTTGTTAGCACCGAGAATGGAGATTCAATCCACACTGATGCAACAGAGATGGAAAAACACCCGGAAAGTTCAACGGAGATTTCCTCGACATCTGGGGAAACCGAAAACGATCATGAAGAAGGAATTATTTCCGACCATTATCAAACCACTGAACAGATCGCCGAACATGAAGAATCGATTGTGCCAGAAAGTCCGAATGTTGAACAACAGGGAACAACAGCTGCGGAAGTCGGCCATGAAGCAGACAAACTACCAGAAGTTGACACGCGTATTGATGAAGAGACGGTTACACCAACCACGACGACTCCAAACGCTGTTGACGAAGTTCACTCTACCATTGCTGTCACGGATGTTCCAACCGACACCAAGAATCACGAAGTCGACGAGTCAGTGATGCCATCAACGTTTGAGCCTGAACAATCCGAACAAACGCCAACATCTACGGATTCCCAGACGGAAACTCCACAATCACCAGTTACCGTGCTCGAAGACACTTCAATCCCCAAGAAAGAGGATGCAGATGAGGTGTCTCCAAACCCAACGATGGAAACGGCTGGCGATGAAGACAAAACAACGTACCCGAATGAATCTCTCAACCCTGATGCTGAGAAGGAGAGCCATACTAGTACCGAAGTACCCTCGGAAGCTTATACAAGTAAGGACATTGAGCCAAGTACTGTCAAAGAAGTGTCAGAGTCGATCTCTGACACTTCTACGATGAAAGATGAAACCCCGATGGAAACGGGCTCCCCCACTTCTCCAATATCGACATCAATCGATGATCACGAGACAACGACTGTTCACGAGCCCGTCGATACAGTGACACACGAGGAACAACCGGAAAAATCGGAAGAAACAGCTTCTACTCCAACGAGCCATGTACAAATCACAACTGTTGCTTCCACAGAAATATCGGAGACGGCGGAAGTAAGTGATCATTCGGATATCACAACGACGGCTGCTGGTGAACTGCTCGACGAGCAAACAGTCGAGTCGGTTTCCAAGCCCGAACTATCGGTTCCATCGACGTCCGAAGAGAACCTTCCGGTGTCGGACCAAGTCGAATCTACGAGTGGCTCGCATGACGAATCCATTGGCGAAGAACATGTGCCGACGAGCAAACCTCCGAGCACCGCTGATGGTCAGACAGAAATAACATCAACTGTTGACGTCAACGAGAAATACGGAGAAACTCCGGAAGTTCCTGCGCAACAATCGACGACAAGTAGTTCATCGGACACCGAGGCTGTTGAAGCCGAGAAAGAGAAATCGCCGAGCGTAACAATGCCTACATTGGAATCATCCGCACCTGAGACCGACGAACAACCTACCGAGAGTTCGCTCATTACCAAAAGCGAAGTATCCCAGACAACCGTGGCAACCTCGGACGCTGCACCCACTCAAACTGATACGGAAGTGAGCAGCGATGGGCATGCAATAACGCAGGGCTCCACCACGCCTCCATCAAGTTCTTTTGTACCAGAGGGCACTTCACAAACGATGGAACCGGCTGAGGATGTCGCACCTACCGATCTTTCCAACTTGCCTGTCGATGGGGAACCGCAGCAGCCCAACGTTGACGAACAAAAGCCACTCAAGTCGGAAGTGGAAGAACAAGACACGGAACATGATAGCACAGAGGGTCCGATAATCGAGTCAACCAAAGCGGAAGTAGAGGAGCATCACAGTACCAGCGCCCCGACGGTCGATCAGACTGAAACCGGAGTAGAAGAGGAGCAAATGGAACATCACAGCACCAGCGATCCAGGCAGCCAATCGACCGTTGGAGAAGCTGAAGGACAGGAAATCGAGCAACATAGCACTCCCGCCTCAGCAATGGATTCAACCGAAACGGAAGAACAGGGGCAGCCGATTGAACACTCTAGCACTCCTGGTCCAGTAATCGAAACGACCGACGAGAAAGACGAGAGCCAGGCAATTGGACAACATAGCACTTCCGAGCCAGCAATCGAGTCGACTGAAGCGAAAGTACAAGAGCAAGAAACGGAACATGATAGCACTCCCGATCCTACGCTGGAACATACGAAAGCGGAAGAGCAGGAAAATCCCACAGAGGATCATAGCACTCTCGCTCCAGGGATGGAACAAACCGAACCCGTCGTACAGGAACAAGGGACAGAAGAACAAGGCACTCCAGTTCCAGCGATCGAAACAACCAAATCGGAAGTTCCGGAACAGGAAATAGAACACAGCACTACTGGTCCAGCGATCGAAGCGACTCAAGGGGAAGTAGAGAAGCAGGAAGTAGAAGATCATAGCACTGGCGGTCCAACCATCGAATCGACCGAAGCAGGAGTACGAGAACAGGAAACGGAACATCACACCATGAGCGGTCCAGCAAGCGAATCGACCGAGACAGGAAAAGAAGAACAGGAGGTGGGATATAGTAGCACTAGCGGTCCAGCGGAAGAACAAGCTCAAACGGAAGTGGGAGTACAGGAGATGGAACAACCTAGCACTAGCGTTCCGACGATCGAACCTGCACAAACGGAAGTGGCGGTACAGGAAATGGAACAACATAATACCACTAGTCCAGCGATTGAGCCGAGCAAGGGAGATGCAGAGGAACAACCGTTGGAGAATGAAAGCACTAGCGGTCCAGCGATGACATCAACAACAGCGGCTGAAGACATCGGTGTCCAGCATCCCGAGCAAGTCGATGTTGGGACATCCGAATCGCCTATTCAACCGGAGGCACCCGAAGAAACTCAACTGCAACATGGCGTGCCTCCGAAAGAAGAATCGACGATTAACGATACGGCGATCCCGAGCGAAGCAGATAATCAAGGCGCGGTTAATCATCCGGAAGTTCCGCCAGAACACGAGGAAAATCCTCATTTCCCCGTCAACTCTGGAAGCTATCTAAATTCGGATGAGGATTACGACGAGGACGATCAAGCGATATACGGTCCAGGCACTTGTCGCTACGGTGGCAAAGTTTACGTTTCCGCCCAACAAATACCCAGAGACGATCCGTGCGATTTTTGCTTCTGCTTCAGGAGTGATATAATATGTCTCCAGCAGAGTTGTCCCCCACCAATACCGGGATGTCACGAGGAGCCGATAAGAGGCTTCTGCTGCCCGAGATACGAGTGCCCGGTCTCCATGGCAACGACCCTCAATCTCACGACCACAACCACCACAACCACGACCACTCTGCCACCGCATTTTCTATCCCACGCGTATAAAGGTGCAACGAGACAGAGCGGCTGTCAGATAAGAGGACACGCTTACAGCGTGGGCCAACCCATAAAGTCAGCCTCAGGCCCGTGTCTTCAATGCTCGTGAGTTCACTTATTTATCGTCTTTATTTTTCAATCTCGGACGACAAAAACTGGTGGACTTTCGATTGGAAAAATGAGAATCAATATTTCGATTTAATTTAACAAAGAAACGAATCTATCAAATGAATCCATCTTGTAAAATAATTTCTTTTTTGTGATCGAAGACGATGAAAAACACTTTGTTTCAACAAAAGCGTCGATGTTCACCAAAAAATTAGATGGATCCATTTTTTTAACCCTTCTTTTCGGATACGTGAAAACCTTTCGACACGAGTCATTTTGAAGAGAAAATTTCTCTCGGCAATTCTCATCCGTCTCTCGTTTCTCCCCGCCGGCGGGACTGCAACGACAAGAATTTCCTCGATAAAATTCATTCGTGGCAAACTTTTGATATTCATTTCGTTCACTTCATAAAAAACGATTTCGATGGATTTCAGATGCGGAGGGGACGGTAACATGAAGTGCGATCCAAGAGTGTGCAGTCCGGAGCCAACGCTGAGGCAAATGATCGCTGCGGCGACCGCCAGAAGAAGGAGATGAGCAGCCCAGAAGAGTCACGTTAAAAAAGTTGTAAAGTTCAATGAGAAGGTCGGGGATGGAAAGGTCCACCGAATTACGAGCGAGGAACGAGGAATAATGGAAAGAAGGGAAGCCCAACCCTGTCAGCCCTCTTCCCCCGCGCCACAGCATCCCCCATGTACCCGCGGTGTGTTGTACAAAAGTGAATCAAATTCTACATACCGGATATACCATCCGCGAAACGTCGCCGGAACGCACGGACAATATTAAGTGTGTGTACTCGACGATCTTGAACCGAGTGGCCAAAACGTAAACGTTTATATATTATTAATTAATATTATGCTACATATATACATATATATGTATATGCATATGGATACATATATGTGTGTGTGTATGAAAAACATATGTTGCGGAATAAGTAACGACCGCATCAAGAAAAAAAATATGAAGGGAAAAATGTCTCTCGGATTGATTGATCGAGAGCAGAGAGAGAAAGAGAGAGAGAGACAAACAGGATAAATACAACAAAACTACGAGACTTACGACTGTGCCTTGGTCAAGTGCCCGTGACACTGGCTCTCGCTCATTTGTTGTTGGAAAACCGCGCGCGCCAACGCTAAATCGGCACATATAGACCTTGCCGGAATAAGAAAATAATGCAAAGAGAAGAACAAGTGAACGTTCGGAATCGGAAAAGCTAGAGGCGTGCGCGTAATAATGATATTCTGCGGCGTAACACCGTACACAACGCACAAACGATGGAACATCAATTGGTAAAAGCATGGATAAACGAATAACAAAAAAAGATAACTCGATAGAAATAGAAATTAAATAGTTAGGCGAGGCCACGACCTGTCGCGGTCCAACGACGCGAACTTTGGTTGCAAAAAAAGAAGAGCACGTGTGTATTCCTCCTGCCTAGGCGGTTGTCAAAAAGGAAGAGAAAAAAAAATGGGCAAAATCATTGACTTCCGGCTAGTCGGGAGGAATCGTTCGACGACGATCGTCACGCGTCGTGGCCTCGAGGGCGATAACGAAAATGATAATAATAATAATAATTAAGAGAACAAAAATGAACGGAAAATTAATCGACCGGAGGAATGAAACGAGAGAGGAGTTTTAAGGCGTGAGTAGAGTAAAAATCGCGAGCGATTAATTAAGAGTGTAAAAGTACGCCGATAAAAAGTCGAAACGATGCGAGACTCCACGATCCGAAAAGTTTGCAAAAGAGCGAACGAAAAAGACAAAAAAAAAAAAGAAAACGCACCGAGGTGAAAATTCAATGGCCGAGGAGTTTCGCAACGTTGATGATAAATCGAAGAGGCGGACTGAAACGATTCGACTCGAAGCTCAAATATCGGCTCGCACGGAGGACCAACCACGGAGATTTGCTTCTCCGGCGAGCTGGCGTCATTATAGTATATAAATATAAATATATATATATATATAGTATTATATATGCATATAAATAAGTATATATGTATATGTATATATGTTTATATATATATGTATGTATACATTTATACGATTCTTTATACATTGTAACCACAACGATGCGTAACGTAACAGCGGCGGCCATGAAAATCGGCACTCGAATATCGAGAGAATTGTGTTCTTTTTTTTTTTATTCCCTTCAATCTCGAAATGCGTCAAACGCACCGATAACGGGCGCAGCGTATATTTTTTTTATCGCGCTACATATACACCGTTCGCTGTTGCGCTCTCCGTCTGACAGAGCAGAGGTGAAACAGCCCCGACAGACCGAGAATTCGCCATAATAAAATCGTCAACTCTGTCAACGATGGGGGAGAAAAAAGAAAACAAAATACAATTATTAAAAAAAGCAAATCCGCGAGTCTTCATTTTCTCGACGAATCTCCCAAGCATGCTCGTCGCGATGAAAAGATCGATACGATTATTGGTGAAGGCTTCGCAAATTTTAATCGCATGCGCGAATTTCTAGCGACTCGTCGGCTTGATGGACGATAATTAGTGCATCGAGAGGAGAACGAAACCGGCATCGAGATCATCGACGATGAATCGAAAAAAACGTTTTTCCGACCTAACCCCTTAGCTAACCCCTTAACCCTTAGAAGCATACATTTTTTAAATGATCGTATAAGGGTGAAAATTCTTACTCGGAGATTTTTGCGGCGAAATTCAAGATGGCGGATCCAATATGGCCGGCGCCAAAACGAAATTTTTATTCAAAAATTTTCATCAATATTCTCGTAGAATTACGTTTTGGCGTCGGTCATATTGGATCCGCCATCTTGAATTTTGAAAATCTGACTTCGGAATTGTAATCAGCGACCCCAAAAACCCCTGTATACCAAATTTCAAGTTCTTTCCTTCGATAGATTCTTCAATAATGAATTATTTCTAGAAAAACGTCATTTTTTTCAGTTTGTTTGTTTATAAATCCTATATTATATACAATCATGCCAATTAGACTGTATTGTTATGTTCTTTCATTCCTTTAGTAACTTAAAAGTGCAAAAAACCATGCCGGAATAAGTTCAAAAGTGAATAAATAAGGAAAATTCAAGGAAGAGCTGGTAACGTGGGTTACCACCATGCTTCTAAGGGTTAATGGATAATGAGGTGGTTAACCCCTTAATAAGTGTAACTCTAGACAATTGACGCGGCAACGAGTCACCGAAGCGACATCTCCTTTTTTGTGAATTTCAAGAAATGTATTTTCATTGAAAATTCTACCGACGATCGAAATAATTGATCTCCCGTTTGCGTGAATTTCGCGAAATGGATTTTTATTGAAAATAATACATCGAACGATGCTATCGATTATTCACATATCTTAGCGTTTTTCTCATTCTTTCGCTTCACCGTTTTTCGTTGCGTTTTCTCCGACAGTTGCTTCCCCGTCTTCCGTAACTCGCGTTGTTTCTCCTTCTCCTCGTTTTCGTGCAATCGCCTCTTCTTGCGAAGCAACCAAATCTCCTTGGCCCTGTCCTCGCGTCCCTTCATCATGCTCTTGTAAAGATTACGATGCTTCTTCTTTATCATTTTTTCTCGCAGACGATACTCCTGCTTCTCGCGTTTGGCCTTTTCCCAAGGATCGCCCTTCGATATCTCACCGGTTTTCACTTTCATCGATTTTTTCTTCAAAAAAGGAAAAAACACCATCACGCTCAAATCACGCCCGGGACATTTCCGCCAAATTGCGGAAAGATGCGGAAAGAAAAATGATTGCCGAAACAGCGGAAGAGCAGATCGTCTCCATCCATCCTCCCTCCCATTTTTATCAACATTTTTAGGATTTTCTTCGCTTCGGAGGAGAAACTTTTACTTACCTTCTCCGCTCTCTCGCGTTCTTTTTGATCTTCAATGGCCTCTTCCACTTCCCCCGACGAATCCGCCTCGACTTCCGGTTCGGAATCGTCGGATTCGCTGGCGACCTCTTCGTCATCGTCGGACTCGATTTTTTCGTCCTCGTCCGACTCTGCTTTATCCTTGTTGAGTTTAAACTCAGGATCGACGAGTGCACGTTCCTCAGGCGGCATGTAAACCTCGTCGAGACGACTGTTGGTGAATGGCGACAAGTGGGGCGGAAGTACGCAGCCGATGAGGTATTGCTCCACCGGTAGAAGCTCGCGAGCGTTTACGGAATCGAAAATCCACTGGGGCTGAATGTAATACCTGGACGTTTCGATCAAGTTTTTTGAACGAAAAAAAAAAAAAAATTTATTTGCGTTCAAGAATAAAGTTTTAGGCGGTTCTTTCGGAAAAGGCGTAGTAAAAATTTAGCAGCCAGTTTGAAAAATATTCGTGGCGAAATTTCGTCATTATTTGTTATTATTATTATTATGTTATTGTTTATATATTTTTTATGTCTTATATCACGTAAATACAGAATGTCGCCAATCTCGATGTCAATAATTTGCAGCCAGATTCGGCATGAAATTCCGAGTAGAAATGAATTTTAGAATTTTTTCAAACGACCGAATCGCAATGAATTATCAATCGTCAAAGTTTCAGCCAATCGGTGAGGGCTATTCTTGCACCAGCTGGTGCCGGGCGCACGCCAAATTGTCAAAAAATTTGTTGTCACTTTTTCAAAAAAATTATCAAGACACTAGCAGAATTTTGAAAAACTCCAGTGTATTCGGAAAAAGGCATGAATCGACGAATGACGTTCTTTTTTACCGATTCGCTAAAAAGTTTACCATATTTTTTTTCGGATTTTTGTGGCTCAATAATTTGCAGCCAGATTCGGCATGAAATTCCAAGTAGAAATGAATTTTAGAATTTTTTCAAACGACCGAATCGCAATGAATTATCAATCGTCAAAGTTTCAGCCAATCGGTGAGGGCTATTCTTGCACCAGCTGGTGCCGGGCGCACGCCAAATTGTCAAAAAATTTGTTGTCACTTTTTCAAAAAAATGATCAAGACACTAGCAGAATTTTGAAAAACTCCAGTGTATTCGGAAAAAGGCATGAATCGACGAATAACGTTCTTTTTTACCGATTCGATAAAAAGTTTACCATATTTTTTTTCAGATTTTTGTAGCATCGCCGAGTACGCGAAATTCCGATCGCGTTTTATCGTCGCTGTAATAACGCCTAGCCGTACATCCTTGATGGAAATTGAATAAAATTCAACGAAATGTCAAAAAAATAATTCAAATCACCTGGAAATGAATTGTTTTGCCATCGACGGTCTGTCGACGATATGATGCGTTATAGTCTCATCGTTCTCGTCAAAAGTTGCTCCGACGAAGAGCAACTTGTCCCAAGAGACTTGAGCCCCGAAGCATCGCAGAATAAAAACGAGAGGTTCCCGCGGGACTTCGCGGTTGATGAACACCTTCAGACCTTGAAAAATGGTCTTTAATTTCTTAACTCGACTGGCCTCGAGCCTGGCTTCCTCCATTAGACTCTCGTCGTTCTGAACGAACGGAAACCGAAACAAAAAAGTTGAAAAATACAAAATGGAAAACAGTACACCGGAAACGGTGCTGCGAATAAATATCGCGAGCTTGCGTGAATCAGGAGCGAATTTTTACATTTGCAAACTCGTCGATTTCGAGGTCATCCTCTTGTCCCGTTTGCGAAGGCGCCTCGAGGCTGATCAGTGGCACGTTCAATGCGGCGATACGCTCGGAAACGTAAGTCTCCTCGTCGACGAGGGTTTTTTCCGAATTTCCTAAATTTTCATCGACAATTTCAAAATTCCGTTGATGTATCTCAATTTTTCATCCGGATCAGGTTACAAGTATAACGAAACGATGGAGAAATATCGAAATATCAATTGAGGAAAAAAAACCGGTCGATTCGTACGAAGGAAAATTGTAAAAAAAAAAAAGTTAATTAAATGAGTTATCCTCCCCCCATAGTAAACAACAGTACTTACCGGAGTTGTTAAAATTCGGAGGATAATAGAGATTCAGACTGTGATAAAGCCGGAAGTTAACAAAGCCGAGCATGACTATGTAAAACTCGACGAACGTCGACATTATTCTGAAATCAACTTCCGCCTTTGATTGCGGCTCGAAGGAAAAATGATGCGGGACTATCCACGTTATTGTTTGTCCCTTGATTTCCGCCTGATAGTAATAACCCTTTATCGAGACGAAAACTTTGCGCAGTGCTTTGGCGGCGATAACAGCGTGCAAAAACTCCACCGTTAGTCTTCTGCATAAGACAGTTTGGTCTCTCGGCACGTGTGCCATCGATGGAAAAGTACTAAACAGGAAGCACAGCGTCAAACAATCGTCGAGATCTCTCAGTGCGTCTATGAATGTCGGATATCTCTCTTTGACGATGTGATCGAGTTTCAAAGTCGGATGATTCTCCAAGTAACGCTTCATCGCGGTAAAATCCCTCATGGCTTTGGCTCGGCCAACTTTTTTGTTGAAAATCTGTTTAAATTTCAAGGCAGGGAAAAAACCACGTTTTTTTAGCGTTTAAAAAAATGTGATGTTGAGAATGTTCTACTCGGTGTTTTCGAGCGTTGCGTACTTCGAAAATGGCAAATCGGGGCTTTTTCGGGCTTTTAAAGATTCTCTCTCGCGAATGAAGAAAGGCGCCGGTTTTCTTTCGGAAAATGTTAATTGTGAGGGCTTTTTGCACGATATAAAAAAAACGCCATCGATTTTAAGGCTCCAGAACTTGGTGTTTTCGGCCGTTGTATACCTCGAAAGCATTCAAATCTACGTTTTTGGGGTTTAAAGAAATTCTATCTCGCGAACCCTCAGGAGTGTCGAGTTTCAGCTGAAGTATATTAATAATGACGTCTTTATGTGCAAATTAAAAAAAACTGCCAAAATGCAAAATGCATGTGCAAAAATGCAAATGCACTAGTAAAAATGTCAAAATGTACGTTTTTTCACGTTCATTTTGAATCTTCTTGTAGCATCCCGATGAATTTTTATTCACTGAAGGATTCGATGAAATCGTCGCTTTCGATTAAGGTGACCTTACCGATCGCGAAATTCGTACTCTATTCTCGATCGAGTTTCTACTTTCATTCACGATCGATGTTCATTCATTCGTGCATGTTCTTGAAAACAGGAAACTCAAAAACGAGCAAATGAAAATTTTAAGTTTGCACCTGCGGAAAGCATGGAATGTTTTATTTACCTTTTTTTTCAGTTTAAAGTTATTTATTCCGAATAAATCTTCGAAAAATAAAGGTTCAACAGGAAAAAAGGGAAAAAGTGTTGAAACACGAAAATGGATGTATACAGATTTTGAATTTTTTTGTTTCGCAGTTTTATTAGTATTTTCTGTGGATTTTTATTTGCTCGATTATTGGAGAGCATTATTGCTCGGTCAAGGCAGACTTAGCGACCGTAATGGTAATTGTGACTTGTTGATCGAGGAGGCACAAAAAGTTTCTCGTAGAAATTTGTGCGAGTATTGAATTTTACGAAACATTCGGTAAAGTTGAAAAGACATTAAAGGTGCAAAATATGCGCTCCAAATGCGGAAAAGCTTTCAAAAAGCACATTGATGCTACAAAATTCAAAACAACTTTGAATCGAACAAAAAAACGCAACGATTTTTTGGTCTAAAGGCGATAATGATGTTAACGAGCCCTCAGATATTTCAAAATGTCTACCAACAGAGGGCCGAAACTACGAGCGCAGCTTGGAAAAGTTTTGGTGAAAATATATGAATCTGTCTACCGCAGATGCATCGCTGCAATTGCAAAGAATTATATTTGCAAAAAAGATAATTCCGAGAAACAGTGAAAGATCCAGTCGAAAAAATAACATTTCGAAAAGGTTATGATATTAACACGCTATATGAGGTTAGGATACGTTTTAATATCGTCTGAATTATTTTTTTTTTAATTCAGCATACCTTGTATTCTCGTAATTTCCATATTATCGGCTCGTGCAGGAGGAACTGTATGTCCTTGACGTGATACAAAGTTTTTATACCGGATTCACCCTTTTGTGCTCTCTTGCGATTCCGCGGCTCCCGCGGATAAATGCCCTTGAGAATGCACAACTTGCGAAAATCGTTCAACGAAAGCTGCAACTTTTTCAGAGCTCGTTTTCTCGTCATAAACTGCGCTCCCTCTCCCGATTGGTACTGCACGAGAAGAGAAAACGATGTTGAACAAGAATTTGTAGGTTAGGAAACGCAGTAACGCACTTTTTCAAGCCTCGACTTGATAACGAGTGGAAATTGCGTGGCTGCATACCTTTTTCTTGCCTATAACGACCATGTTTGTCCTCTAGATCGATCAAACTGTTTGCTAAACTGTAATTTTAATATTTACGTACAATTTACGCGAGCAACAAAATTAAACGTCAACACGTGTTCGGCCTTTTGGCCAAAGTGTTTGTCGTATTGTGAAAACACGACGGTGGCGCCATCACCAGCCATCACTAGATGAGAGAAAGATATAGAACAATCGGTATAGTAAATAATGTTGTTGCCGACAGACTCCCGGTGAGAATGTGTGTATGGTAATTATCAGTAATTTTACCGTAACTTTACTACTTACCTGGACATAAATTACTATTACGATAGAAATGTGCTACGAGCGGGCGATTTTTCAAACTCGAATGGTTCATCCAGCAGCGAGCATCTTTAAGGATTTGTATTACTTTTAATTTACTCTCTCACAGACAAAAAGACTAATAATCGTGAGAAAAAAAAAGACTCTAAACCTCGACAGCCCATTTTCGTTCTACGGCGAATAAATTTATTCAATGTTACGCACGCGCATTCATGTTCACCGGATGTTTACATCGTTCGGAAATTCCGTTCACGTTCAAGTTTTTGCAGACCGTGAAATCGAAATTGTCTTCGATGAATCAAGAGCGAAAAAAAAAATCCAAAACGCCGAATGATGAAAAAAAAATCATGTGCATGCATAAAAAAGTTTGAGATTGAAAAAAATTATACAAAATTTCGAGGAAGCAAGGAAAACAAAAGCACGAAATTCTCTGCAGTTTCTCGTTTCTTTCGTGGCTTCGTCGTGACAATACAGCCGAGGCGTAAAGTGGAAGGAGCGGTGAAAAAAAAGAAGAAACATTATTTTAAAAAGTACCTCAATACATAACGTTTATTAAGGTATACACATGCTGATTTTTTTGTCGTTTTACTTTGTTTTTGTTTTTTTTTATGTATAATGATAATTATCCTATTTTTATCTTCACATAGTATGAATGGATTTATTCATACAATTATTCAATTGCCAAGTGAATTCGCTGGCCCTATTATAAAATAGAGTTGATGTACATATTTACACTATTTACAATCTTCGATTCGCTACGAATGCATATGCTGATTAAATAAACAAATTGCACGTCCGGACATCGATGCTGGTTTTTTTCATTTCGTCTCTCATCTTCGTCATCGTTTTCCTTCTATATTTTTTTTTCTGCATTCTCCTTCTCTTACGACTCTTTCAAGGGTGGGATAGACTCGCCCGAAACAATCTAGGCGATAGACGCGAGTATAGGCAAGTGTAATTCAAAGGCTATTCGCTATATTAATGTTTTTTTTTTCTTAAATCCTTTTCACCTTCTTTTCGTCATACATTTTCATTCGCGAGTCCCTTCAGTCCCCTCGCATAATGAAAACTGTGTGTATCACGCACGATTTCACCGTACAATCTCATCTCCACTTCGTAATTGGAAATTAAATAGAATTAATATCTTTTTTTCTACGTCTCTCGTTATTCTTTTTCAATCGCAATCCCGTATGCGGTGCGCACGAGGAACGCGCCGTCGCCGTCTCTTTTTTTCTTATATTTCAGGCATATTTAATGTTACTTCACCTCATACTGCTCTCACATACAGTTCTCGAGTCTCGACTATTTCTCCTTCATTTTTTTATAACGCCTATTTTCCCTCGAAAGAAAAAAAAAATTCCAATTCTCAAAACAATTACCTAAAAAGTCCGCGTGAGGGCCACTCTCACGCGCGAGTCGCTTTCAAAAATAAATCGCATTTTTATCCACGAAAAAAATAAACAAACAAACAAACAAACAAAAAGTCATCGTTTAAACACGAAATTAACATATTGGCTAACGTCGCGCGACGACGTAATATAATTAAACGAATGCGCCCGTCCAAGACGGAAGCGCGATTACGATCGCGTTTTTCACATTTTATTCCTACATGTTTATACGTGCAGGGTGATTCGGTGTAGGTGGCGAACTTGGAACTGCACATTCCGGACGATATTCCAGACAAAACTACTCGGCCTTTTTTCTTTAATTCTCAATCAGAATTTCGGAATTCCGAGCCAACGAGAGTCACGGATTCATTTTTGAACAATTCGTACTACACAAATAAGTTTTAGGTTGTGACGAAAGGTCCCAGCGACATATTCGGACAAAAGACGTTCGCGAACAGCGAGTAAATAATTCGGTCTGAAGTATGCAACGTTTTCAATTTTTTACAATCGCAGTGTCGAGTGGCGCTCGAGTCGACTTGGAGCGTGTATGAATCCGGAACCTTCGATTGGCCTACAGTTTCAATGTTCCATCGCTTCCCGATAAACAGCCATTGAAAATTAAAAGAAAACGACCGAGTGCTTTCTTTCGTAATATCGTGCGGAATCCGCAGTTCCAAACTTCGTAACCTGCACCGCAATCATCCCGCATATATTCCATCATCATTGTTGTTACTTAAATATATATGCATAATAATTTCTTTCCCCACTGTATACCGAGAGCAGTACGAAGAACCAACATCGATCAGTCTTAATATTGGAAATTTTTATACCAATACAAAAAATTACCTCGTACACGTTGCAAAATATATAAATATATATAGAAGAATAACGAACTAAGGTCGATGACTATTGCAACGAATAGTCAATGCGTAATTAATAGTAAGCCCTTGTCCCCTCCGTTTTTTTTTTAATCGCCCCCCCCCCCCGCGTCCTTGACGTTCATCCGTTTAGCGAAGTGATTATAACGCTTACGAAATGTGAGCAGTTTTTGTTTTAATGCTTATTTAGACTGGACACCGATCGGCAAACTCGCAATTCACACTCTACACTCTGTTATTTTTTTGTTTTCTCAGTTTGTTTTCCTTTTATGTAAAACAGTCATTGTAAAAAAATCCACTTACAACGATTGACACGTAAAAGAGTTTAATTATTTGTGTAATATTAATTGGTTACTTGTTAAATTGTTGGTTGCTCCGTTTTTTTCTCCCCTTTATGTTAATAGTTTCGTTACTATTAGTTGGCAAACGTTTGTTTTTACTTTTATTCATTTTTATTCCCTCATTCGTCACTGTTCGGCCAAGCTCCGGCTTGACTCGTTTGAACCCTTCGCGCGCTTATCTCGGACGCCATTAGCGCAAATTTGTCGCTTCTCGCCTCCTTTTGTCGCTCACTTCCGAGGCTTTCTTTTTTCCTCCTTTTCGTTAAGTAACGATCGTGTGTGTCACCGGATTGTTTTTTTTTGCTCTAAATCGTGGTCCCTAGACCACCAAATAAGTGTAATTCTTACGGCCTAATGAAAGAAAATCGATACCAGGTTTTCGGGCGCCCGTTTCGTACGCGAGTATGAAAAAAAAAAAAAAAAAACGAAAAATGAAGAGCCAAGTGTTCCGAAATCACAACGAGACGGGAGAAGAACGGGCAATTATCACGGACAAACATAATTTCAAGGATCCACGAGCATCCGTACACTCTCTGCAAGAAAAAACCGGAAGTGGAATGAAAATCTGAAAAAAATCAATCGCACGTGAAATACCGAGCGCGGTAATTCCCAACAACGACAATGCCGATAAGTTACCGACAAGTTCCGAATGAATCGTTTCGAGCTTTTTTCCTTCGATAATTCATTGATAACTTTCGAATATCGCGATTATTGAAAAAAATTGAAAAAAAAAATAGCACTCCGTATCTCGCGGTCGACTTTTTTCCAGATTTTTCTAGCATTGCCGAGTACTCGAAATTCTCATTGTCGACCCTGTTAACATTGTACGCCCCATACATCCTTGAAAAACAAGAAAGAAAAATGGAAAAAAAATTGAATAATCGCGTAATCGGTGTTTCGAGAGAGTGAACAAAGAAAAGTAATACGCGATTTCATCGCAACGATGAAAAACGACTTTTGAACAGCGTCTCCGTGTATGAAATCGAAACGCGTAAAAACCGACGGTCGGTAAAAACAAAAAAGAAACGTTCGATATTTACATCCGCGCGTGAACGCTCGTTGACGAAAACCGCTCGTCAACGACAGATTCGAACGGAATTCAAACGATCGTACGCGAGGTTTCGCTACGCGCGCGAAAAAACTTGAACACAAGACTCCGCGAATTCGGTACTCCGCCGATAATCGTATCTCTCCCCGACGAAGATCCGTTCAATTCTCCGTATTTACAGGCTCGCGAGCGTGATGAATTCTAACGTGTTTGTTGTGATTGGACTTGGTGCTACTCGATTTACCACAGATATGGCAGGTGTACGGTCTCGCGCCGGAATGCACCCGCAAATGTTCCTTGAGATAGTAAGAACGATGAAAGGTTTTGTTGCAAACGTCGCACGTGTACGCCTTGTTCTCCTCGTGTTCCTTAACGTGCCGCAAACAATTGTACTTTCTTATGAATTGGGCGCCGCAATAATTGCACGTGTAGGGCCTCACGTTGCGATGAGAGTTCATGTGAGCCGTGTAATCGCTGTGGCGGTAAAACGCGGCGCTGCACTGATTGCACTTGAAGGGCTTGGTGCTGCGCGCCGCGTGCGTCCACTTGTGCAACTGCAGGTTCCACTTGGTGCTGAACGTCTTCGCGCAAACCTGACACTCGTAGGGCCTCTCGCCGTTGTGAACCCTCATGTGCACCGAGAGCGACGAGCGTAAATAAATACATTTGCATATGGGACACTCGACGTTCTCGCTCTCGCGCTGAGCGTCGGGCACGAAGCGACGATTGTGCGCCCGCCTCATGTGTCTCGTCAGACTCGCCATGTGAATGAATCTCTCGTTGCAGTAGGTGCAAGCCTTTGGCTTTTCGTCGTGGGTCTCCTTGTGCCAGGCGAGCTTTTTCTTCGTGTGAAACACCTCGCCGCAGTGGCATATGTAGTCCTTCAATTTTCTCTTGATGTTCAGATGATGGCGGTTCTTGTGCTGCGTCAAATTTGAGTAACGCCGGAACGTCTCGTTGCAGAGGTTGCACTTGACCGGGGCGTTGCCCGTGTGGCCGTTGGTGTGCTCGTCGAGCTTTTGCTTCGTCAGAAACGCCTTGTCGCAGACCGTACACGGGAACGGCTTTATGCCAAGATGGCGCTTCATGTGCAGCTTGAAATTCGGCTTTCTGTAGAAATACTTGCCGCACTGAGCGCACTCTAGCGGGTGTATCTTCAAGTGGGCGTTGAACAGCATCACCGATGGGAACTCCTCGTTGCACGTCTGGCACTTTGATATCTCTTGGAGGCGCCGCGCCACCTCCGTACCGTGCACGCGTCTGTTGTGCAACTGCAGCGACCTCTCGCTGCCGAAACGTTGACTGCACATCGCGCACGATATTTCCAGGCTCTGCGGTATCGCTAGGCCCTCGATTTTCTGCTCCGCGTCGACCTTCGCGTTGTCCAGCTGCTGAGGCGGCTGCAGCTGGTGTAACAACGGCTGCTGCTGCTGCTGTTGCTGCTGCTGCTGATGATGATGATACAACGGTTGCTGCACGTGGATATTCGAAACGAATATATCGTCGAATACGTTCATACGCCCGTCGAGCAGCTTTATGTCCTTTGTCTCGGAGTTATTCGTGGGGTCGTTGCTGCCGCTCGGGCCGGCTTCCTTGTGCACCCTCGTGCTGTGCACCCGACGCTCCTTTGGACAATCGAACACCTCGCTGCAGTGAGAACACTTGAACGTACGTTTCGTCGGCGTTTTACGATCGCGATCGAGAAACAGACTCGAGGTGAAGTGCGTCGCCAACGACCTGCTGTCCAACAACGGCACCCCGGCCTCGTTGTCGGAACCCTCGGATTCCTCCCAACTCTCGCGCGCCATCAGGTCGTACGACGTTGACATGCGCGATGATTCCTGACCCATGTACATCTGTCGAAAATTTCAGCAGTCGAATTAATTCGTTCCTTCGAGCTCGATTCATGCACGTTCGAATGGTTTTACGCTCCGAGGATACACGCGTGTTTTTCGTTATCACGAACGACACTTTGGGTTTTTTTAAATCTTTTTTTTCATCGTCTGCAAACTTCAGGTGTTGAGACTGAAGCGACTGCGTTTGGGCGCTTCGGAGGACGATTTTTTTCCGTGCTTTATGGCGGAAATAACGTCGTCCCGTAGGGGATGAAAAAGAGAATTTCAACTTGGATATCAGGGTAATATCGAATCAAAAATATTTTCAATCGTTTTGTTGCAAAATTCGCGAATTCGAGTCATATCGCGAAATGGTAGAAGATGCAAACGCTCGCGAGGGACGAAACGGGGGTGAATTTTCCGAAAAACGTGAGAATTATACGTTAACACGGGGTCTGATGAAAGCAACGCTAATTTTAGCTCGGTTACTTTTTTCCATTCTTGTTTTCGAATGATATATAGCAGCACAAATAAATTTTTACTCATTTTTACGTTCCTCGGTACATTCACCCCGCTGAGAAGGGACTGAATGTGAAAGTAAGAATACCGTGTATTTCAGTGATCAAAAGTTATTGTTTCGTACGTTTGTCTACGGGTGGGTACGTTTTATCCCGATTTTCGGGTTAAAACTCCGTTTAATTACACAGGAAGGGTCGAAGCTCGTATATAACGTCATAAAATCGAAACAAAAGGCGATTTTGACCGTAGAGCTTCGTAAACTGCTTCGGTAGTCGCTTCAACCTGGATGGATTCTCAGATGTACTCGAAAAATCGATAAATTGATTGATGTATTGAAAAAGAGGCCGCTGGGTCTATCGACATAGTTGAAAAATATTTACACCAAATCTTAGCTGTGCTTTTACCCGTACAACTCTACCCATATTCCTGAATGAATTTGACCCTGTGTATTCTCGGAGGATTAAAGAATAGAGGGCGGAGAGGGGAGGCAGGGGAAGATGGAAAAACGAATTTACCTGCCAGGCCGATGGTTCGGTACAACCGTTGCTCTCCTGTTCCGACAATTCGCCACGAGGTGGCATGGTCTCGTCGGCCCGCATGTTGATGCTCTTTACCTCCTCGTCGATGCCAGCGCCACCCTCGCTGCTGGCCATCGACTGTCGGCTCGTGGCGCTAATCGCTTTTTGCGATGATTCACTTATGAATGTACTAGGAACTAATATCTGAAGACCATCGAACTCGAATACGTTCATCGGCCCTGCGTGAGCGTCCTCGTTGATATTCAACAATTCGGTCGATTGCATATGATGAATGGTTTTCGCAGCTTGAAAGCTTTTCGATTCGGCGCTGGTCGTTGGATCGGCCAGTTCCGACAGATTCAACATATTATTACGCAACGACGATTTTTCGCTGCTCGACATTGGATAACTGTTATCGTGTATTATTATCGGCTGTTGCGAATTTATCGTCGTAAATGAACTCACGTGCTCGGTTATGACCGACTGATGGTACAATTCGTTCGTATCGCTTTTACGATCGCTCGTATCGTCGGTGGTGCGGGTTTCGCTAACGAGACATTTCGTATCTTGGACGTTCGTCGAAGAATCGACGGGTATTTTCGTAACCGAAGAGCGCGGTGAATCGTTGATCTCCTCTTCTTCTTCGTCCTCTTCATCCGCATCCTCCTCCTCGTCCTCCTCGTCCTCATCATCTTCGTCCTCGCTCGTGCTCTCCGTGTCCATGGGACAGAACGTTCTCATCGCGTCACTCGTCGAATCTCTCGCGACGTTGCTCCTCTGTTCGCGCAGTCCAGAGATTCCGCTGATGGCCGAAAGAGGCGTGTGCGATCTCGCCTCATCGGCATTGCCATTTTGCTTCGCGAATGGCGTATGCGGACTGGCGATGTCCTCAATTTCCATGTCTTCCTCGTCGAAATTATCCTCCATGTTTTTCGCTTCGTCCTCGTCGTTGAGCGCCACTGCGTCACAATCGACGGGATAAAAATTCAGATTCTCGTTGGACCCGTAATCGGACCTGAGGGAATACGTCCTGCGTAATTTCTTGGCAACAACCACGGGAGAGGTAGGTGCCGACGAGCTGCATCTGTATCGATAAGGATTATCGAAATTCCTCTCAAATTCGTCCATGTTGCTCTCGGCGCTGTCGTTGATCATTTTCTCGGAAGATTCGTTCCGCGACTCGTCGTTGTAGATCTTGCATGTTTCGCTCTCGCCGCTTTTACCTTGGGAGCAACTCGTGGCGTCGCTCGCTTCGTTCTCGTTGATACTCGTTCTGTCCTCTTGACGCTCGTTATCGTCATTCGTCGTCTCGTCGTTGCTCTTTACCGTCGCAGCTTCGAAATTCGATTCCATTATCGTTATCAGCAGTCTCTCCAATTGTTCGACCTCCGGCACGTTAGTTTCCTTCGACGCTTTCTCCGCATTCTCCTCATTCTGCCTTACCGGAGACTCGACACGTTCGTTCTTCGTCTCCGTCGTTTCTTCGCGAATCTCGTTCTTGCTCTCGTCATTTTCAGCCCTGCCATCGTCGACGTTCGTCGTTTTGTCGATTTCGTTTTCATAAGTATCGGAAAACTCTCGACTCTCGATCTCATCGAATTCCATAACTTTGCATTGTACCTGCGTGTCTGTGATTCTCGTCGATTCACGTTCGCAGGAGTCCGTCGTAAGCCCGTCAACTTTCTCGTCATCCTCGGGGCTGGCTTCGCAATTTTCACCCGAAGAGTCCTGCGAGCCCCGATGATAATCCTGACGCTCGGTCGGTATCCTCGCTTGCGCCATGATATTCTGCGTCTGTTGTCCTCTGTCTTCGACCCTGAGTCTAAGGGCCGCGGCATCTTCCGACTCTTCCCGATTCCTCGACGAAGCATCTTCGTCGTTCGGCGTCGGCGAAAGTTCCAAATCCGGCAGAATCCTCTCGGCCTCGACTTCCGACAACAACTCTGTCGTAATTTGCTGTTTGGCATCGGGGGAGCCGCTCGATTGCTCGACGACGCTTCTGGAACTGACGTCGTTGGCGACCGTCACTACGGGTCTTATTCTCGTAGTCGGTATCGTCGTTATCGGCGATATCATCTGTACGGTGGGTATCTGCTGTTGCTGATACATGCTGTAGGGGTTGTACAGCATTTGCATCATTTGATTGGCTTGCGGCGCCATAGCGTACTGCGGTATCATCATGGTGCCGTTGTTGACGAATTGCTGATAGCTGAACGAGGCGAACTGCGGCGGCATCATTGTGTTTATCGGCGGACATTCAAAAACCGGACTGACGGGGTACGACGTCTGCGACGGCATTTGAGCACCCGTATTAGGCGACGATTGCGGCGATGACGGTACATTCTGCGGCGTCACTGGCGTCGAAGGTGACGACGGAGAGGCGGAGGAGCTTGCCTTTATGAGAGCTTCTATGACCTGCTCCTTGGGATGAGTGTCCAAATGCCTCTGAAGGCTTATGCCTTCGCGCAGGTATAAAGTACAAACGGGACAGGCGACTGCCCCGCTGCCGCTATTACCGACGTTGCCAATTTCCATCGTGACGTTTTTCGCGCCTCCTTTTATTTATTTATCTCAATTATTATTATTATTTATCCGATTGTTTCGTCTCTTGAACTTGTTTACACGTACATACGCGTAAATGTAATGATGCACGCGTATGATGTACGGATTCGAAGGTTTTTTATATTTTATGCACACGTATCTCTATGGCGTTTTATCAGCGCCTCAATAATGCCCTTTTCAACGACACTGCAAATACACGGTGGTTATCCGAGATGGGACAAGCTCGATCGGCGATGTATATGTATATATATATGTAAATGTATACACATATATGTGTGTATATATAACACTAAATTTTCCCTAATTAATGAAAAAAAACCCACCGTTGTAGAGTTCGAGGGGACCCTCGGTCACATTGCGGGCCCTATCAGGCCTTTAAGCACGTCCGAACACGGCTCGACCTACACGGTTCAGGCTGTGCCCCAAAAATATCGACGTCCATGACTGCTCTCTCACACGTTTGAGTGTGCGACACACGAGTACCGAGGAGAGAGACACGAACGGAGGAGGACGACGGCGACGACGACGACGGCAGCAGCAGCAGCAGCAGCAGCAGCAGCAGCGAACAACCAGCACAGAGCACACACTCGCGACGACAAATCGATATCCTGTTAAATCGCCGAGCCTTCCCCTTTCGGCCACACTCTTATATTAAATTACAGCACAAGGTTTTTATGCTGTTAAAAAGCCACGCATCCGCGAGGCGAAACGACATGTACCGTCATCGATCGTTTACGCGAGAGGAGCGAGAGCCTTTTGACAAACCGCGCGAGGACACACACGCGGGGGCCCTGCGCTTTTAATGTTCGATATATATACAGCAGCGAGTACGGTGGGACGCGGGGGGAGGGGGGGCAGAGAGGAATGTATTATCGAAAGGACATGGTTTTTCGCCCAGTTTTCCCAGCCCCGACATAAAAAAAAACACAACAGATAACACACAAGCGGCGACTAGGGGCGATATTCCAGCTGGGAATAAGAGCAACAGGGAATTTTCGTTGCGAGCGACAGTGCTGCCATCTGGCCCATTTCCAGCGTTCCCGTCCCCCCGCCGATCATGTCTCGTTTTCTTTTTCGCCTCTCACGCGCGCCTTGTTCCGCTTGTCGGGACTACTCCGACGCGGCTCTCTTCTCGTCTCTCGCACACCTGTTCTCACCTCTATTTTACGGGATCATTCACTCGTGGCACTCGTCCGCTGTAGGATCGTGTCTGTGTATCGTGTTGCCCTCGGCTTTAAACAAGCGAAAATAACATTGATTTTTTTATGCATTTTTTTCTCGATTTTTCCCCTTCATATTGTATTCCCTCTTGACGCGGTGTTGGCACTTTGAAAAAAAGAGTATTACTTGCACTCTCGCGACATCACTATTATGGCACGCGGTCACACGAGTTATTTTAATAATACCGCGATCGATGATTTTTACGATTTTACTTTTTGACGCGAAGACATTTGTTCCTCCACCGCAACGTTATATATATGTACGCTCCTTTCTCGCCTATCGCGCACCTCGCGAGCAAAGTGAAGTTTCCCCTTGAACGATGAGAATCAACGATATATATTACATTTTTATCGTACATCACAAAAACAATTGATCAATTTCTTGTATCGTACAATTATTCGTTTTTCGCATCGCGCGAAGATCCGTTTTGTCGTCTCCAAACGCGAGAGATAAATCGTAAAATCTGATGAATTATTTATCAAATGCACTATCGTGACGGAGGGAATAACGGACTCGAAACGTCAAATTATTCACTGCCTTCTTGACCCGCGGGGCCTGGACGAGGAGGGGGTATTTTGTGTAGTACACGTCTTTTTGGTCGATCGCGCTTGTTTGACAATGCGGATAGTTTTTCACCTACAAAAGAGACACGAACACCTACGCTCGAGATTCGTCACTATATAACCTCTCGTTGTTTAGTGTCGCGCGTTAAACTTTTGTCGAATCATTTCCATTGATTTTCTCATTTTCATTTATTAATTGAAACTTGGAAAGATAAATACGAGCATGGCTTTGAATCGCGATGAAATTACTTGGTCGGGTGAGTTGATTCGTCGCATGTTTTTCTTATAACCAATGTTTATTTCTATCCATTCTTTGCATTAATTGACCACAATCGAGGATGTTAAGTATATCGTCGATAACATCTTGATGAAATTCGAGCGTCCCCTTTAGCACTTTGCTATTATCGGATGTTCGAAGAAAAGCGTATACAGTGCAGAGACATTTTTACACTACGATTAAACCCAATTAATGTACTTTAAGAGTCTTGCCCTTGGGAGTCAAAATCGAGCATTGAAAAATTTTCAAGTTTTTTTTTTCACATCGACGGTTCGAAGCCGAAAAACAATAATAAAAAAGATGCAATTTCCCCGTTTTGTATTCTGACGCTTACCAGTTTGCTCCGAGGCATGACGAAGCGAATCGATTTTTCAAAAAAGTTTTTTTGTAAATGCAAATTTTTGTAAATTCTTAAGTCGATGCTGACGAAATAATAATAAAAGATTTACGCCAAAATGTAAACTCGAAAACGCAAAACGGCGTTTGCCGTTTTGGAGTTTACATTTTCGTCTCGCAAAATTGAGATACGAAGAACGTTCGGAATGACTTCAAACAGTTTCGCGCGATAAATCTTCAAAATTGTTGAGCAAATCTCCGGAAAGAGCGTTCGTTGGAATGAAAAAAGAATCCAGCAAAATGTAGGCCGATTAGAGGGTTTTTTGATAAACGCGCAATCGAGAATGTCCGTACTTCGTTCCAGAGGCTCGCGATTTGCTTCGCACCTGGAGAGAAGACTCCGAAAGGAGGAGCGAAGACGTGGTAAACTTGTGGGAGTCCGTACTGGTGGAAAAAGTCGATCAGCTGGGCAATGAAAGTGAGTCGGAGGAGAAAAACAAAAACAAAACAGTAACGCGAAGAAAAAATGATCTTTAACTCTGTAAATTTTCGTCGCGCAGAATATTTGGTGCTGGAGCAAGTATTCGTGGCGGCTCTGGACTGCGAGAGGAATCTTCTCGCGGAGTACTGCATCAAAATATTAACGAGAGATTTTCCCGGCAGCTTGAGGGTGCACAAGTATTACGCGATGCACCTCGAAGCTGTGGAAATGTATGTTTTTTCCACCCTCTTTTCCTCTTTTCTCTTTCGTTCTCGATTGAAAAACTTGGAGAATCTTTTATTCCGTATTTTAGGTACGACGAAGCGATCGAGGTGCTCGATTCCATAATCAAAAGGGACGAAACGAACGCCGCTCCTAGAAAGCGAAAAGTCGCGATGTTACGAGCGAAGGGAAAGAACATAGATGCTATTAAGGAGCTTACGGAGTACCTGAAAAAGTAATATATCGTTTTTATGTTTCAATAGTGTAGAAAAAGCACGTTGTTCGCCGATGAGATTGAATATCTTTGCTCCGTGTCAGTTCTCACTAATCGCAATGTCGATAATGTTAAACAGTCATTCTCGGGCAGGGAAAAAACATTTTTATTCTGCGAGCCTGGAAAAATTTTAAATGCCCAGGTTTTTTGTTATTCATTCATTTTTATCTCGTCACCGATGCAGAAAAAGAAGAAATTGCATTGTTGTTTCGTTTGTCGTGCAGGTTCATGAGCGATCAAGAGGCTTGGCACGAATTGTGCGATTTGTATTTATTGGAGCAGGATTACGGGAAAGCTGCGTTTTGCATGGAAGAATTGATTTTGCACAATCCTCACAGTCATTTGATGTACCAAAGATATGCGGAAATCAAATACTCTCAGGTGAGAAACAATTATGGAGTTTTAATTTTTCAAAAATTGATCAAATTATCTTGCGTCGGAAGAAAAAAATGTCGGAAATTTCTTTTTTATTATCTTATTATTATTATTATTCATTATCGCGATGATCTGCACGAGGATTTCATCATGTATAATACGAAATAATGCGAATACGAATGATACGAAAAAAGTGCCATGAAACGCAGTTCTTGAGAAGAAACATCGTTTCAACAAATTTTACGAGATTTCGTATTATTTGTACTTGTAATAAGAACATTTATTTTGCATTGCACAGTGCCGTAATTATCGCGATTGTTTCGAACTTTTGGTCGGTATCGAATAAAAGATCGGCGAAAATCAAACACTTTGAGGTTAGAAACAACATGGAAGATGGCGGAAATTCGCAAAATTTCGAAATCTGAATCAAGACGCGGAGAATTCTCGAAGCCTCGAATTTTAGCATCCGCCTAATCTTTCGAGAAATCTCTCGTTCTTTCGACAGAATTTTCATACGAAATAACGCCATTTTGTTTCTTCAGGGAGGTTTCGAGAACATGGAACTGGCAAAGGCTTACTTTACTCAGGCGGTCAAGCTGAACCCACACAACATCCGCGCCCTCTACGGTTTATTATTAGTGAGTTCACGTTCTCATTTTGACGCGTTGCAAATTGTCGTTGATTTGATTTTTATTCCCCAATGAAAACAAAATGTTTTTCCGCTTCTCCAAGGCGGCTAATAACATCGGCTCGTCCCCGAAATGTCCGTCCACGAAGAAGAAGGAAGCGGCGAAATTGAGCGAGTGGGCGTCAGCGCAAATAGCAAAACAGTACAAGTCGAAAGTATCCGAAGATAATATGAAAAGCATGGAGGATTTACTAGGACAATTGCAACTCGACGCTTGAAACTAACGAAACAGTTTCGTTGACGTCGAATCGACAATCTAGTTAGTTATTTGTATATTTGTTCAAATGTTGTAATATATGCGAGTGCCCATTATGGTTTCTGTTTTACCATCAGTGGCATCACGTATCACGTATCCGAACAGATCGTTACAAGTCACAGCATAATCGTTCTTTTTTTCCATCAAAACTGTCTTTGATCGATTTCTACATTTTGAAAATGAAACAAAACAAACGTACAAAAATTTCGCATACGAACTTTCGAATTTTCAATCTCGCGTGTTTCGAGTTTTCAAGCACGTTCGCAATTCTTTTTTTACAATGAAAAATGCATTCAGCGAATATCAGTGACTTTGAACGCGGATAATTTTTTGTAGGCATTCAAATTCGATCGGATCGATCATTCGAATTGTGCGAACGATTTCGCAAAACTTTTTTTTCAAACACGGTCATTTTAATCGATAAATCACGAGGATTGAGTGAAATGTCGACTTTTTCCGCATACAGAGGGTTTTTCGTGGGTATTTGAAGAATTATTGTTTTCCGAGCTGAAAAACATGCATTTACTACAAGAATCGCCAAACTCGCGTTCTTCACCGTCAATTTTTAACTACTTTTTCGTCTCATTGCGTTGAAAAACGAATTTCTGTACATTTCGATTATTTTACTCTCGTGCTTTTCGATTGAATTGAATCCAAGCACCGAGTAAATTGATTTCCGATAATAACAATATCACAATCTTGTTAACAAATTGTTGAAAAAAAAAAAACCAAAAACGTATCAAGAATCGTCGATTCAACTTTGAGGTGTCATTTTTCTCGTTGCACTGTAATTGTGCACTGAAAGAAAAAATGAATTAGAGGACTAGAGAACATATTTTAAATCCACTCTGCGATACTGTTTTGTAGATAAACTATAAATATATAAAAACAATGTTTCCAATTCGACAACATTGAGGAAGCCCGACCGGAAGTTTCCGATATCGTTTCGCGACGAATCCGACGAATTTCCGGCGACGGAAATCGTTCTATAAATTCTCCCGCAAAAAGGAAAATCGATTATTTGCACAATTTACACATTTTTGCAAAGTACCAATATTATCAACGATTATAAAAAAAAAAACCAGTCAAAACGTCGTTTTTTAATTTTTTCTCCAACCTCCGCAGACTTTTTCAAACTGCATTTCCCTCGCGGAATAATTGTACATTCTCACAGAGTGTTCCTCCTCCGCCACGACTTTGTATTATTTGTGTCACATTTTTGTTCATCGAACGAAAAAAAAAACAAGGAAAATGTCGAGATGATGAATTACATGGATCATTATCAGGCGCGGGAAAATTAGATCGAACGAAATTGCGTGCTGTTGAACAATTATAATTTTGAAAATTCGCCTCAACGTAAAAAACGAAAAATTAAACAAATTATCGTTACGTAAAAGTCTCGCCGATTCTGTCTTGTTCGTTCGCACGACGATTTCTCTCCCAATCCGCCTTGTTCTTCGCTCTCTCCTCGGCTCGCCGCGAACGTCGCTCTTTTCGCGTTTCGTCGCGAACGGCGAAATACTTTTTTCGAAAATCAACGATGTTCGCCGTCGTCATCACGTCGGAATCCCGCGATTCGCGGTTCTTCGTGTACGTCAATAATCTACGGCTCGTGTAATTGCTCAGTACTTGCTCGGAATTCCCGGTCAAACTGAGACACGGATGCGCCGGCAGATGATCGTCCGAATAATGCTCTCTGCAAGGGAATATTTATGTTTCTTCGATGAATTATTCGAAAAACGTTGGAAAACGAATTTAACGACGATTAACGGAAACGAAATGCGAATTGAACAAATTTATGATTCTTTGAATTTTTAATCGCTGAAGAATGTCAATTAATTTTGTCGTCGAAATGTCGCTTGTGCCAAAAGTTATTAAATGAGATCTGATTCACGAGAAAATGTGTAGATACAAAGGATTTTCGAGACGTGGAAAATGTCGATTTTAAAGTCAATTATCATTTTGCGAAAACTGAGGAAAAATAATTTGTACCCCAAGAAAAATCAGTGAGAATGCGAAGTAAATGAAATATTCGATTGTTCATTAAAACGTTCTCGTTGGAGGAATTTGCAAGTTTCGTGATAAAAGCAATGATTCACCTGTAAATTGGAAACCAGCAGACCAATTTTCCGTCGATCTTCAAGTGTTTAGCCGCAAAGTTCAACAAATCTTTGTAAATTTGCGGCAAATTGTATTCGACTTTTGACGGTATGTGCGACGAGGCTTGATGCTCCTCCACCGTGGGATTGGACTTTGCAGAACCGATTCGTTCGGTCGCTTCTCTTATGCCATACGGAGCTGAGATTTGAGTTGTCGATTCGGGAATAAAAATTCACGTTAATTCAAAATTTATATACGATTTTTTGGGAAGAAAAACAACTCACGGTCCGTAATAATCGCATCCACTCTCATGTCGGATTTCCAGAGTGGCCTGGAAAAATCGGCCACAACGACGTCGAGATAGTACGACTCTTTGCCGTATTGCTTCATGTTAGCGGCGACACTTTCGTCTTCCATTCTCGTCTGAGATAAAATCGATGATATTATTTTCTATTGAATTCTTTCGCGGCTCAAACTACAGTGATAATTATATCGACGTTGAGCACTTATGTTGAAAACTTTGACGAAAAATCCGTAATTTTTTTTACAATTTGAGGTTAGAATCGATGATTTTTGTTGATGTGGGAAAATAGCCTCTCGAATCTTTGTATTCGATAATGCATCGATTTGTGGCCAAAACCAGGTGAAATGAAATTGTACAGCAAGATACAAATCCAAAATCGCGTAAAAACAAACGTAATCCCGTCAACGTGTCTACCGAAAATGAGCCCAATTCAACAAAAAATGGTAGCCGCGAGCATGCTTGTGATTAACGCGATGATTTCGAAATAATTATAGCTTCGGCGAAATTCCATCGTAAAGAGTAACTTTGACCAGGGTCAAATTGCAGTAAAGCTTTTTTCGCAATTCGACATTGAAAATCGTGTTTTTCGTCGATGCGTTTCCGCATTTGAGAATTCATCGACTTTTCTGATGAATATCGAGTGAAAAAAAATGAATCCGTGCGTCGCAACGTCGAGTTGTTGCCGAATCGAAATTGCGCAAAGAAAATCTAGATTCACGGGCCATTTGCAAAATTCGCGTCGTAAAGAGTGACTCAAAAAAATCAGTAACATTCGGAGACCGACTCGACGAGGATATACATCCTTGATTATTTTGAAGAATACCTTTTGCGTAATACGACTTGGTCTCGTGCGAGCGTGAAGCATTAAAAAATCGATATCAGTACCGAGTATGTAAGCGCCGAATTGCGATGCAGCCACGAGCAGAGATCCGGACCCGACGAACGGATCCAAAACGGTGTCGCCCTCTTTGACCTGTGCCTGGTTCGCCATTATCAATGACAATTGAGGATCCATCGATGTATTGCCGATGAATTTACGCGTTTTTAGTGACAATTTTTTGATCAAATCTCTCCTGCCATCTGTGATCTGTAATTGGAATTGAAGAAATCGTTTGCGTTTGAAAAAAATGTAATAAAGCGTATTTTTCTTTGTGAAAAATGAGAAAAATACTCGATATACTTGCCCATTTACCGAAGAAAAGTTCCTCCGGATTGTCCGGTATGTTATTCGGATCCAAACCGTAATGTTCTATGTAAAATAACGTCGTGTCGGGGTTCCGTAAATTTATTCGTCCGTCAAGCGGCAGATAACTGAAAGCCTTTCATTGGCTATTAAATTTTTGTTGATCACATAAATATGTGCATATATTCACACACACGAGACGTTCCACACGAAATGGGACAGTCTCGAGACGTGTATTTTTCGTTTGTCTGCAAATTCGGTTTTGTTTTACCGACTGAGATAAATTTTAGTGAATTTCTCAAACTTTTTTCTCACAATTTATTAAGCTATCGAAATATTCGTAATATTCCGCACTACTCGTGAATAATCGAAAGTAAATGATATAGTCAAAACGTGTGAAAAGGTTCGATCAATTGTGAGAAATTTTGGTTTTTCTTTCATCTTTCGGTACATGTGCAACAGCCATTTTGCAGCAATTTGCGAGATACTTTGGTGTGTGGTTTTTTTCGAAAACTATTTAAGCACATTGTTTAAAGAGTTAAAAAAGTGTGTTCCGAAATTGCGTTGGGACATTTTTAGATATCCGGAGAATCAAAGTTTCAAAACTATTCGAGTCGGCGTGGAACGCCCCGTACATGTATGCATATAGATTTGTAAAAATGAATATAATTATCAGCGACGAAGGAACTATCGTTACCTCGATTTTTTCAACTTTTTCCTTCTGACTGAAATGCTTGCAGAATGTTTCTACGACGATCTTAAACGACTTATCGCCGCACATGTAATTATCGAGCCATTCCTGCGGGCTTGATCTCAATTGATGGTGCAAACCTTGTACGCTTGTACTGTGCGCCAATAATTCCAGGCAAAAACGTAAAGACATTGATCTGCTCGCTATTTTGTGAACCGATTCCTCCTTAGGCAGTTCGACTAGCCAATAAGGCTGAAACAAAATTGACTCGAATTGATCATGTATGAAATATTGAGGAGAAAACGACAAAAAATTGTCGCTCCTTTGATCTCGACCCTTCGTCCGTAAAGGTTTTTCGGTACCTGCCGCCGGTAACCTTGGAACGTTCAATGCGATAAATCAATCGTTAGATCACAGGAAAATGATCTTTTACTGCAATGCAGCTGCGTTTTCGCCCAGGCGCGAAATAACTAAGTTTACAGACAAAGGGTTACATTTTCGGAATAAAAATTTCGAATATTACCGTGTGTTTTTTTTACTAGCAAAAATATTCAAAAGTCGACAATAAATTGAGTTGAAAAAATGTTTTTTGTAAACATTTGCAATTTGAGATGAACTTTACAGTAACAGTAATATCAAATATTTTTGGAACGATATAGCTTTCATCAATGAGAGACGAAAGAAATTCATATCAAAGATTAATAATATATAAGAAACACAGAGGTTATACACACGTTGACAATAAGCATGCTTACATGATCGTCGGGCCTTTTGATTGTTCGAAATTCGATTTTAAACATGGACAAAATCGAGTCCAATTCCTAAAACGATAAATAACAATAATGTAACGAAAGTTATTCGAATTATCGATCGAAACTTTGCACTTTTACAGTTGTCAATAGACAGAGAAAAAAACAAATGTTACAAACGTCACTCACAGCTATCCGGAAATCAACATGTTCGTACGCGAACCAAAAGAGATATCTTCGCCACGTATTATTCATGGCAAATTTGTTATAATCCAAAGTTCAAATTGCCACGATTCGAAATTATTACAAATTTATCCTACACGAGGAATATCGTGTATTGTTTGTATTTCAATTTGCAACACACGTGCTACAGCACATTATACACAAAGTTGAATTCCTTTTCAGCCAGCTGATCGGTTAGTTCGCAATTTCTCCGCGAAACCACGCGCGGCGCTTTCCAAATGCTCCAAAGCCGACATGCTCCGGTTTTATGTACAAAAACCAACTCTGTTTTCAGTATCACGCGTTCGTTTACGAGTATCTTTCTTCCTTTACATTCGTTCATTAACCGACTCGAGCAAATCAACGTCCGGGATACTCGGTCTTTGATGATAGCGAGAAAGTAATGATATCGTACGTCCGGTTTCGTGCAGAGGACGCAGTACGAACGTCACATGAACATACACACGTAGAAGCGGAGAATGAGCAATGTTTGAATTTTACGAAATGAATATATCGTTCAATACGTACTTGTATTGTTCCGAAAGAGCATGTGTTCGCTTCGGCGTTCATCAACCGAAGTCGTGATCATCATTGTTGGATTACTGGGAGGAATTTTAACGATATTTCAGGTATCGTAGTGTTTTCCATAAATTATCATGATCGTTATTATTATTATTCTTCTCATTATAAGCGTTATTATTTGTAAACAAAATCTCTCATTTCGTAGATATGGTTGGCGCCAAATATGAAAATCCTGCGAAAAACAGGTAGGATTTGACTTGAGTTTGAAAAATTTTAAAAAAACTAAATAACTGAAACTGGACAAATTCTTATCATCCAAGACACATATTTTAACAGAAGAACTATTTTCGCTTCCTTCTCCCATGAAATTCACTTTTTAACCGTAATTGGGGCTCGAGGAAATGAATGCAAAAATAAATTTCAGCCTACGAAAACCACGCGGAAACTCCTATGATCCTGTGGTGGACGTCGTCCTTCGGAGAGGGCGAGCAATACAGAAATTGCGGCGGAAAAAAATGTTACTTTACGAAAAAACGATCGAACTTGGCTAATCCCAGTTTAAAAGTAATTTATCCATCATTTTTGTACGTAAAAAGAAACGCGGAAATATTTCGTGGGAATAATTGTAAAAAAGGGTTTAAAAAGGAACTTTATCGAATGTTTATCACGATTTTTTTCCATTTTTTTGTTTCACCATACGACTCACAAGGTTTTTCGAAAAATTAAATAATCGGAGAACTGTTTTAAAGGCAATTTTATTTTATGGAAGCAACGTCGAGTTGCAAGATCTTCCGGTACCGAGATCGAAAAACGTTAGATGGGCATTGGTCCATGAGGAATCACCGAGGAACAATCCAATGTTTGTTCATCAAGCTGCTCTACAGTTGTTCAACTATTCATCGACTTTCAGTCGTTACAGCGACGTGCCTCTCACTCTGTTGTCTTTGCCGGGAGAAAAACAGCTTCGGGGTGATTTTTATTCCCTTTTTTACTTTCAATTTATGATTTATTCTCTCGTGAATTTATTTTTTCGGATTGTTCCATATCAAAACGTTATTAACGAAATACCGAAACAAAAAACAACCCCGAATCTATTCGGAGTATTCGTCCCTTTTGAAATTGACCAAATTCGGCAGTTTTTTTAATGAGCTTTTTTCCAAATTCTTGCCATCTCTCGAAATCGGAATTTTTCAAATTTTCGAAAAGTCTTTACGTACGAGAAACGATGAATAATTCGTTCATAAAATTCGAAAATTGAACGCGAAAAAGAATATATAACCGAATATTTCCCGTGTTTTCTTTTTTCCAAATTCGTCGATAATTCTTCGAGCCTGCTGTTTGAAACGTGCTGCACTCGGTGTATTCATTTTTTGTTGAAAAAAAACAAGTTCACGAGAGACGAAATACCGATAAACGAGCGAAAAATCGTGCGTTTATCGAAGATGATGGAACGTACAGAGATTTTCCACAGGCGCGAATTATTTTCTGTCCGTGGAGGAGAAAAATCGTTTGATGAAAACGAAAAAGCTGGCTCCTCTTTTGTACATTCAGACGGATTGCGACACGGCCAGCGATCGCGATTCGTACGTCGCCGAATTAATGAAACACATCGAGGTCGACTCTTACGGGCTTTGCCTGAACAACCGTCGTCTTCCTGAAAAGTTATTACCATCTTTCCGTTTCTTTGTCATTTCCGGTTCTTTTTCAAACCGTTTCTTTCCTTCGTACCCGCAGTTTGCGAGAAAACTACATCGAGAATTTGGACAGCGATGAATTCCTCAAATTCGTCGCCCAGTACAAGTTCACGCTGGCTTTTGAGAACGCCGTGTGCGACGATTATATAACGGAAAAATTATGGAGGCCGTTGATCGTCGGTTCAATACCGATTTACTACGGCTCACCGTCGTTCCAGGTGAATCTCGCGAATTCGTTCTTCTTTTTTCCGTTTCACGAACATTTCGCCGTAATTCGAATTGTGCGAATAACAAAAAAAAACAAGTAAAAAAAAATTAATTTCCAAACCGGAAGTGAATGTTGCTTTCACAGGATTGGCTGCCGAACGACAAATCGGCGATCGCCGTTGACGATTTTCGGGGCCCGGAGGATCTCGCGAGTTTTCTTATCGAACTCAACAAAGACGACGAACGTTACAACGAATATCTGTCTCACAAACTGGCGGACACGCAGACGAGTCTGACGAACGTGCGCATCCTGCGCCATCTAGATTCGCGAACGAACGATTTTGATGATATTTTCGGTCGTTATTTGCGCGCTTTCGAGTGTCTCGTGTGTGAAAAGTTGCACGACCCGAGGAGCGCCGGTTTCACGACGATCAAACAGTACAATTGTTCGTTGCCGAGGACGATGATTCCCGGGAAAAAATCGAGTACGTTGAATTCTTGGATTCAGCAATGGAAGTTCGAGGAGTGCACCGCTAAGCTTCTCTCTCGGTGCGTATCGAACGATGAAAAGATCGAAATGCAAAATTTCACGAAAAAAGCGTTGGAGATGTACGAGAGGAACGATTGTCGTTTTCCATGACTAAAATAACGAAACGAGAGGTCTTTGCGAACTTTCGAGTGTTTCGTGTGTGAAATGTGTACACTGAATTTTCGAAAAATTACAAAAAATGATTGAAAATAAAAGGATAAAATGAGAGATGTAGGTTATGTTTGAAAGAACATCGCAGAAGCTTTTCTTCCGATGCGTATCGAACGATGAAAAGATCGAAATGCAAAGTTTCACGAAAAAAGCGTTGGAAATGTACGAAGAAAACGATTGTCGTTTTTCATGACTAAAATAACGAAACGAGAGGTCTTTGCGAACTTTCGAGTGTTTCGTGTGTGAAATGTGTACACTGAATTTTCGAAAAATTACAAAAAATGATTGAAAATAAAAGGATAAAATGAGAGATGTAGGTTATGTTTGAAAGAACATCGCAGAAGCTTTTCTTCCGATGCGTATCGAACGATGAAAAGATCGAAATGCAAAGTTTCACGAAAACAGCGTTGGAAATGTACGAAGAAAACGATTGTCATTTGCCATGACTGAAATAACGAAACGAGAGCTTCTTATATTCAGAAATGAATCATTTTCACTGTCAAAGAATAATTAGGAAAAAAAAGAAGAAAAAATGCAAAACGTGGGAGATGTTCGAAAAATATATCGCGAAAGCTTCTTTTTCCATACATATCGACTAATCGAAACGTCGAAATGCAAAGTCCAACAAAAAAAAATCATCCATGAAAAGTTGCGAAAAGGACGATCATCGTTCTTAATAAGCCGTCCGGACGTTTTTTTAAATATATTTCGATCAAATCGTAATAACGTTTCGATTTTCATAATCCGATCGTGAATAAATGAAATCGATGTTTTTAGTACAAAAAAGAATGATTCCCGCTCGCCAGCGACGTTTAAATTAGCGATGCAAAAAAGGAGGGTCGAACGCAGGAAACCTAACCTAAATCGAAGCTTTTTTCTGCATAACGGGCTGGCTCACGTTCATCAATTTACAAAGATTATTTCTGATCGGGCGTACATCGTTCACCGGCTGTTCCCAGTCGGTCGAGCTCAGCTCTGCCAATACTTTCGTCAAATCCTCTTCGGGCAGATCCATATCTTCGCCGTAGAGCGTCAGTGCCTCGTAAGTGCGTTTCGCCGTTTCTTTCCTCAGACACTTGAATTTGTTGCACAAAAAAATGCTCAGTTGGCTGAAAGCTTTTTTGCTCACGGGACCTCGAACCTGTATATCGCGTTTGAAAGAAAAAAAGAAAAAAAACATAAAGATTCATCGATCATTCGTAGGATTTTGTTTCGCAAAAAAGCTTCGATTTTTCTCAAGAACGAACGGAGATGCGAGTCCGATCGACGGGGCGATGGCATACGAATTTGAAAAACAATCGATCCTCCGCGATCGATTTTGCATTTTAATCAATTTTTATTCACACGAGAAGGGAAATTTTGAAAAATTTCTTCGAATTTGTTCTTTGAAAAGTCCCAGGACGAAATTGACTTGGAATTGAAAATGAGGAAACGCAAAGTTTTCGTTATAATTCGGTTTTGTTGGAACTGCACGATCGTAAAGTTCTCGAGTAAATTCAACGTTGATTGAAACGATAATTGACCTGCAATAATTGGCAGAATACTTTGATGCTGCTCGTTATTAATTTCGTAGTGCCGCAAGTTTTGATCTCGCGTTTCAGCAACGAGAGCATTCGATTTGGTATTTCGCTCTCGGAATCGTCGACGATACTCTGAACGCAGCCGGAGCTGAAAAGCCGATCCAAAAACGCCAAAATCGACGTTATCATGCGTTTGTTCTTGTGGCTATCTTCGAAAATGTCCAACACTTTGTTCACCAAATTCTCGAGATTCTTCTCGTCGATCTCTTTCAGGTACGAAAACAACGAGACGCTGGAATACTTCACCTGAAACGCGATATGAAAAATCGAGAAAATTCGGTGCTCGGAACCTCAACGAATCCCGCGCCATCTTGTCGAGTTAAAATCGTTGAGATGAAAAAAAAACAGGGTAAAAAAAAAGCCTACCAAAGATTCGCTGAGTCCGCCGACGCTGAAAATGATACCCCTTAAGAGTGCGTCTGTGTACGGTGGGAAGGTCAACATTCTTATAAATCGTGGAAACGTGACCGACTCGGTTTTCCAGTCTATACTCTCGGTGCACTCTTCGTAAGGGAAAATGAGCTTGAGCTCGGTGTGATGAGGAATATTGGGGAGCGGAGGGTCGCTGGAAAATAGAACGTAAAATTCGATGTGAAAATTCGAAAGAATGAATTTTCGCTGTTAAAACGCTATCAAAGTTTGAAATTACCTGTGCAAGAGGGCGCTGAAGGCGGTACCGGCTTGGACCCTCGTTCTGTCGATTCTCTCGACGGCTTGTTGCGCTATTCCACCGATGACCTTCGTCATCAGAGGTTCGGTCAGTAGACAAGACAAATTTGCTTGAGAAACCAGGTTCGTTAGCATCTGAAATAGATTTTTTCCGCCGTAACGTTGAAGATTCAACCGGAAATGGCAAAAAGCAGCAAAACATTACGTGAAAAAGAAACGCGAAAGAAAATTGTTGGTAGATTTTATTCCAACGACAAAAAAAAAAAACGATGTTACAATTTTAAAAGTTTTGTGAAGCAGAAAAACACGTTTTTTTTCCAATGTACTCCTTAATGGTGCGTTGATATCGTAGATGGTGTATTTGGTACAAAAAAAGCATAATTTTTCCTTGTTTGTTTTCGACGAGTCAGAAAAGTAAGAATTCTCACGTGTAAACCGGAAATAGCGGCCTCTCGGACCCACGCTCCGATGTCACCTCGACTGTCGGTCGTGTACTCCTCGAGGGCAAGCAGATAGCACTCGTACAAACGACCTACGTAAGGCTTCCACGATTCGGCGTCCTTCACGCCGAGAGTCTGATAAACCATCGTCAGGGAATTTAAAGCTTCCTTTCTGCTCTCGGCCCACAATAACGTTTCCTCCGTAATGTGACTGCAAGTTATCAAAGATTCCAGATAATCTTTGACTCTCTCGCGCAGCATAAACACCGGAAAGTGTCCTGTTGATCGCAATCAGAAAACAAATACAATGGTAAATGGTTCGAAATGAGCGTTTCTTTTTTTTTTTGACAATTTTTGAAAAAAACATCGAAATCGACCGTTTTCCAAAGTGTATAATCCGCAATATCTCGCGATTGGTGCGGACAAAACGAAAAACTGTATTTTTTTTAGATGATCTTCGGATGATCTTTTTTTGTCATCATTCAAAATTCCTCGTTTATCTTTTCGTACTTTTTGGTTCGTATCTGTGTCAAAAATCTTTTTTATACACGGATATGTGTATGAAAAAAATGTTGGCTTTAAGAATGTTAATTTCGATAATCGATCGTCTTATTTGTTTCGCCAGCGGGAACAGAGCCTCTTGGGTAAAATTTGCTCAAAGTTCGACAAATTTCCGCGTCAATTCGTGCCGCGGCGATACCACCTTAAGGCGATGTGTTACATCCGTAAATCGAAGCTTAGAAAAATTCTCCGGCAAAATCTATAAATCGGATCGGTTTGAAATTTGTTGTGGGTATTGAGTGATATAGCCCGGAGGGAATGACGATTTTAGAATTTCGAAATTTTGAAAATTTTTTCACTCTACAAAAAAATTTTTTTGAAAAATTTCAAAATTGCGAAATCGTCATTACCTCCGTGTTGTGTCACTAAATACTCACAAAAAATTTCAAATCGATCCGATTTATAGATTTTGCCTGAGAATTTTTCTAAATTTCGATAGGGGAGGGGGTATCCCCCATGGCCTTAAGGCGATGTGTTACATCCGTAAATCGAAGCTTGGAAAAATTCTCCGGCAAAATCTATAAATCGGATCGGTTTGAAATTTTTTGAAAAATTTCGAAATTGCGAAATCATCATTCCCTCCGTGTTGCGTCACTAAATACTCACAAAAATTTTCAAATCGATCCGATTGATAGATTTTGCCTGAGAATGTTTCTAAATTCCGATGGGGGAGGGGGTATCATCCCCCATGGCCTTAAGGATGATGAAACGTCTCACCTATCGCCTGAGCGAATCCTATTCTGACGTTTTGATTGTTCGATTTAAGCTGGTCCAAGTAGCGATTGACCAAATGATATCGGCGCTCAGCGCTGATCGTCGCATCCGTGTAATATTCGTTGAAAAAAGCGGTATGCGCCTCGGCGGATTTGAATTTAACGGCCGTGACCTCGTGACTCAAACACTCCTCCAACAAATTTTGCCAATCGTCGACGGTGGGCGTTTCGTGAACCGGAAAATGCACCGTGGCACACTTCTTTATCAACAGAGCGCAAGCCTGCTTCATTAATTCTCCGCCGAGGCCCTTGAATTGTCCACGATTTTTAAAATTCACCACGATACTTTGTATATCCGAGACTGCCGGTTTGCCTGAAAAAAAGAAGAGCAATTTTTTCGTCAAATTGTATCTGGAAAAATTTCCGTTTTTTTTTTTCGATCGACATTCGTTATTTCTGATTTTACCTATAACGTTCTCGATTTCTTCGTTGAAATGTACGTAAAGAGCTTCCAGCACTTCCGCGATTGCCAGTACAGCACCGTGGCGCACATTGAGGTCTATCGAGTTTATCAAATCTATGAGATTCGGCAGGATCGTCTCGACCATGTAACGCGGATCGGCCGAAGTCAAATTGCAGAGTGCCTGGAGGTGTTTCGTTGTTTTTCATCGCGAGTTTCGTTGACTTGATTTTATTTAATTTTTTTCAACCGTTTTTCGTACGAAAACCGATGATTTTTTTACCTTTGAAGCGAGCTCCCGGATGGCCGTGTCCCAGTGTGTTATTTTCCTCGAAACTAAGTGATCTATTATCGGTATCGTGTACTCGTTGTACTGAGCTATCTGGACGCTTGAGAATCGAGAAAATTATTTGAAAAAGTTTCCTCCGTAGCGAGATGTTATTCGTAGAGAGCAAAATCGAGAAACGGAAATTCCACGCGCAGATTTGGTGAGAGAGAACAATTCTAGCACAGACTTGTCGGTGAAAATCGTTCCCCTTTGCCGTTATTTTTTTTTTTTTTAGTCAATCAGCGGGAAAAATATACCGACCGAGTATAATTCACGAAATAATTCAAAATATTATTGTCATTTTCGAGGTAGCGATTTTGAAAAAAAAAATCGATAAAAAATGTATTTCCGAGTAGCGCGAATTTTTCTTTGAAATTCTCAACCGGAAGTCGTGGTTTTGAAATTGTCGAATCGTACGGAGAAAAAAGGTTCGATCGGCGATATTAATAACGAAAAAGTCAATTCGATGAAAATTAAGGCTGATTAAACGGTGATCGTTGAAAAAGATTGGAATAACAGAATGTGAAATGAATTTACGTTTGAAATGAAAATCGCGAAGAATCGAGCAGCGACGATTTTCGCGACGATTCACCTGATTTTGAGGTAGGCGTTGCTGCGTACTCCGACTTCGAAGTAATCGGCAACGGTGAGGATGTCGATGCCGTGGGGGAAATTGCCCTGACGGCCGACGTTTTCTTGAAAAGCAGCGGACGCCGCGCGTCGACAGTTGATCTCGCGATCGAAGCACGTGACGACCAAGAGAGAGGCCGCGATTTCTTTGACGTACGGCTGAAAGATTTCCGGCTCGAAAGCACGCGCGAACGACCAGCAGACGTAGCAGGCGGCATCGCGAATTATCGAGCCGACCGAGCCGTACGCTCGAGGTTCGTCGAAAACTAACGCGCGAAGAACCAAAGGTATGACGTCACCGAGACGGTGCGGTAACAGCAAACCTCGTCTGCCTGAGAAGTTTCGTCGTGCAATTTTTAGGTTAGGTTTTTCTTTGCAATCAAATTCAGCGGCGCTGCTGTCGATATTTTTTTACCCAGTTCAGCGAGCGCCAAACATCCGCCGTGCCACGCGGAATCAAGTTCTCTGCCCGAGAATAAATTCAGCACGAATCCCACGACCTCGTCAGCGAGGTCTATCGGCAAACGCAACGTTATTCTACCGATCCCTTTCGCGGCTGACCATCTGCGACGCGTAATTCGAGATTCATTAAAATCCCGCGTAACAACAATCGTTGCGACGAAACCAAAAATTGATTCAACACGTTCACTAAATCGTGAGAGATACAGGGGTCACGTGACAAATTTCGCGATACGAAAAATGTATTTTTGTTGATCTAAATGATGAAAATTTGATGAAAATTTACGCTATAGCCTTCCAAGCCAAAAATTGAAAAAAATGTCGTTAAATCGTGAAAAATTCAAGATAGCAGAGCAAACGAACGAAATTCGAGCACTCGTCGACGGAATTTTGAGTTACTATTGTAATTTTCTATGTTTACGGTTTATTTTCGAGGATTGAGGGATTAGGATAAAAAATTTGATTTTCCAAACCTGATGGTAATGGCTCTGTCTCGGAGACCTTGAATGAGTTGTTCGACGATTTCTTCGGTGATCGGCGGAACATCCTGCTCGTCATTGTCGTTGACCATCGATTCCGAATCGTCGATCGCCTTTTCGTTCGTCTCGTTGCTCGCTGACGTCGGCGCGAGCGTTATCCGTCTGCTGGATTTTTGATAACGCCACGACGCCAATTTTAATCTCAGTAATACGAAACCTTGAAGAATTTTTATGATCAATGTTTCTTTCTTCTTTTCGGTGAAAAATCTTTGTTTTGTTTCTTCTTCAACGAGCGGTGGTATCGAAGAAAGGATAATTACCGATTCGCTGAACGACCTTCATCTCGAACTTTCTCACCATAGCCGCGGGATTTTCTCGAAGATTCAACTTTGAGATTTTGTCGAATATCAGCTGGCAATAAGGCTTGAGATCTTCCCGGGTGCAGTGTTTCAATAGCGACGCTAAAACTGCCAAAGGTCCGTGGCTCGAAGAATCATTTTCCAAACACTGTTTTCGTTTTTTCGTGTATTAACATTTTTTGTAACTCAACATCGAAGAGGATTCGTATATTACCGATCGAAGAAAAAAAGAACACTTTTTTTCTCCAAGAACACTCAATTTTTCCGGTCAATAACATTTTCGCAACTTTCGTACTTTGAAAAATGCAATCATTTCCTTTATTCATTCTGTAATATCGACTGAGCATTACCTTCAAACACCACATGATCATTTCCTCCAAGTACAATTTTTTAACGTCGGATCTCGTCATAAAATTGGCTATGAGGAACACAGCCGCGACCGAACAGGCGTCTTTCGACATGCAGTACAACTTGCATATCTTTAAAAGTCTGAAATTAACGAGAGAAAATGGAAAAACAATTTTCAAAGAGCAGAAAAAAAAGCATGGCCATGTTTCCTCGAAATTCGTTTACGTCTTCGACGCACCTTACTATTATCGTCTGGGACGGCTCTACGTTGTCCGATGTCTCTAAACGCGACAGAGGGAATGGTATTTTCGAAATAATTGACAACCATATTAACAATACGTATCTCGTCTCCCAGATTTCTATATCGGTGGGATTTTGTTTCTCCAGCATTCGAAGAACGGGAATCAAATCCATCACCTGAGGACAAACGAACAAGTTATTTCGCGACGATGAGAAGTACAAACTCTACCAACCGCGTTATCGGCATGGAAAAATGATTTTTTCGTTATTTCAGATTTTTTCAGCGATATTCCATCTAAATTGTATACTTTTTCCCTTGGAAAAGTAAGAAAATTGTTGATTTTCTGGTAAAATTTATTTTATCACAAAATATCGGAGATCTAAATTAAATCCGTCGCCAGAGGGCGAACAATAGAGTGGTAAAAAGTGTAATCAGCGTCATAGAATAAACTTTCCCTCCAGGGATGACAATAATCCCTCCATTTTTCTACAGAAATTTCAATGAAACTCGATATCCTAAACATTTTCGAAAACTACACCAATTTCGAATTTATTGAGCTAAATATGGAAATTTAATACTCCAAATACGATACATCATCATTTTAAAACCGGAAACATATAAAAGAGGACCAAGGGTACTAAAAAATGATCTTTTCTCGAATATTTCACGAAAATTCGATAATCCGCGAAGCTTTAAAACTCTTACTTTGATGTTTTATTTTGTTCATCGTACATTGAGTACATACCCCGTTGTATAGTTAAAAAAATAAAATTCCGTAACATATTTAGAAAAATTTGAATAAAGCACAGCGACGACTGATTATGCAATCGCATCGAATGTATTGTCGGTTTGATACTCATTGTTCGCAAAATGATTACCGTCGCGATGAAAAATCATCAAATCGAACGAACGAATAAATGTTATCTTGGTTTTCTCGTACCTCGTGGGGCAGATAGGTTACGATATTCTTGTATCGCTTTACGGACATCAGAATAAACAACAATTTGAAGGCATTGTTTTTTATGTCCTCCGCAATATCGTTGTCCTTGACGATGGACATCAACGGAGTGAGAATGACTTCGAGGTGAGGATCGAGAAGATGCGGCTGATCCTGATACTGCGACAGAATAAAACTGTATCTCTCTAGAATCTTCTCGATCTCGCGCGTCTCCGCATCGGGGTTTTTCAATTGGTTTATCAGACCGATGATTTCATCGGTTTCCTTGAAAGCATTGAAGCCGCAACCGATGATTTCGACATCGATGCATTCGTTCAACACCATTTTTGAGGTTATTGCACGCGGGTTTTATTCTCGACAACAACAATTTCACCCGGACTATCGAATCATTCCTTCTTGTTTGTTTCGATGAATAACTTTTTTTTGTCAAATTAACGACGGTCGTACGCTTTTAGGCACAAAAGTTTTCCATCGACTGACGAATCGGCGGTTTATACAATTTGTAATTGACTTTGACAGATAAAACAACAAAATTCGAAACGTCGTGTGACAATCGGCTGGCGATCATGTGTGTCGCGGAGTTTCGGAGTAAAATGACAGTCTTTCGAAGGCTGCGACGGAGAATAGTTCGATATACGGCCGCGGGCGGCGCGAGTTGCCTCGCGCGAAACTCACGTTTTCATTCGAAAAAGCTCTCCCGAATGAAGAATTTTTCATCATGTCCTGCGTACGCAGCATTTCATAAAATTTATATCCCACATTAGACCGAAAGATAATTGATATCGCCGACCTGGAAAGCCCGTGCATGTCGGAAAGAGAAAGTCAACAATAATTCGAATGAATTTTCGTACGCCGTACTGGAACCGCAATTCCGAAAACACCCGTGTAGGAAAAATCTCAATGGCTCTAAAAAAAGACGTTGGGGAATCGACGCAGCGAAGGTTTGTCAAGAAAACACGTAAATCTCAAAGTGTGTAGACGTATAAATTTTTATTAAACTCATCTACATACCCCTCGACGTTTTCTTTTCCAAAAATTATATAAATCGGTATACAATCAATAACAAAAAAAAAACAACTTTGCATAAAGATTAGTAAAAAAAAAATTAAAGACCGAAAGCTCTCTGGCGATGGATATCGAGACAACAACGAAAATCGCCAGAAAACTTCAGTACTTGGCTCTAATCGACAGTTGGCGGATGCCGGAGAGTCACATGCCGAGTTTCTTCTTCAAATTATCGGCGAGTTTGTCCATGAATTCGAAAGTCTCGAGATAATCCTTCCTGGTGACCTTGTCCATTCCTTTGATGCATATAGCGAGATCCTTGGTCATGAAACCCTGCTCGATCGTATCGATGCAAACCTTCTCCAGGGTCTCGGCAAAGTTCTCCAGCTTCTTGTTGTCATCGAGCTTGGCGCGATGAAGAAGACCGCGAGTCCACGCGAATATCGACGCGATGGGATTCGTCGACGTTTCTTTGCCCTGCTGATACTGACGATAATGACGAGTGACGGTGCCGTGAGCGGCTTCAGCCTCGACGGTGCGTCCATCCGGACAGATGAGCACCGAGGTCATGAGGCCGAGAGAGCCATAGCCCTGCGCGACGGAGTCGGACTGCACGTCGCCGTCGTAATTCTTGCAAGCCCACACGAAACCACCGCTGGACTTCATCGCGTAAGCGACCATATCGTCGATCAACCGGTGCTCGTACCAAATTCCGTCCTTCTCGAACTTTCCCTTGTACTCGCCCTCGTAGATCTCCTGGAAGATGTCCTTGAACCTACCGTCGTATTTCTTCAATATAGTGTTCTTCGTCGAGAGATAGAGCGGATACTTCCGGGAGAGGGCGTACTGGAAGGAGCTGTGCGCGAACGCCCGGATGCTCTCGTCCGTGTTGAATTGCGCTTGGGCGATACCCGCTCCTTTGAACTCGTGAACCGTGTGCCGAATGCTCTCCCCCTTCTCACCGGTCCACGTTATCTCCAGTTTACCAGCACCAGGTACCACGAAATCCGTCGCCTTGTACTGATCGGCGTGAGCGTGCCTGCCGATGATTATCGGGCTGTTCCACGTCGTCACCAGACGCGGAATGTTCTTGCAGATTATCGCCTCCCGGAACACCGTACCGCCGAGTATATTACGTATCGTGCCGTTCGGGCTTTTCCACATTTGCTTCAGCTTGAACTCGGCCACTCTGTTCTCGTCTGGTGTTATCGTCGCGCATTTTATCCCCACGTTGTGACGTTTTATCGCCTCCGCGCAATCCACCGTCACCTTGTCGTCGGTCGCGTCCCGATTCTCCATTCCAAGGTCGTACGTGTGAAGCTCGATATCGAGATACGGTAATATCAATTTCTCCTTTATCGACTCCCAGATCACTCGGGTCATCTCGTCCCCGAGGATATCAACGACCGCTCCAGCCTGCGAAATACAACGATCTTTGTGAACTCGGGGGAAAAAAGAAGCTCGATCTTTCAGATACTTCCAAATCGTCGTACAATTTTTCTGTACTCGGGAAAATTTACAACGCGTAAGAAAGATTTTTTTCATATTTTTTTCAAATTCTCACGCTCTCTAAGCGCGCTCCTTAAATTCCAGTGGCAAAGATTGCATCGGCGGAACTGTACTCAAATAAATCCTCCTGATTTTCCCAATTTGATTCGAAATTATAAAAATATCCTTCGCAGCGCTGTGCGACGGGAATAATGAACAAAATGTATCATACGTTCACTGCCTCGGAGGAGTAAAACTGGTTTTTTTATGTCATTTACGGAGCATCGAATGAATAAACGAATTTATATAAATTTCCAACACTTTTTGTTGGGTTTATTATCGAAGGATAATTTTAATGGATGGTAGAATCATTTTTTAAATGGGAATTCAAATTTATGACGCTAAATTAGTTATCAGAATTTTGGTTTCACGGCGTAAAACAGGTTTTATTATATTCGAAAAATTCAACCAAAAATCGACGCTTTTCATTATTGTTCGTTACATCATCGTGCGTTGCTCAATCAACGAATAAAGATTGCACGATGAATGTGCGGAGCGTCGTTTGCTTATCTCGACGAAACCATCGCCCTCTTCGGCGAGATATTACAAAACGTGTATTCGAAGCAACATCGGAGTATGCTTATCAATAAAATGTTGTAACAACGATAAGCTCAGAGCCTCATTATATTTATAAGATTGCGCTTTCATAATTCGACACCGATAAAGTTTAGAAGACAAAATATTTCTAAAAAATAGCTAAAAAAACAAAAACAGCAAATTTTTGTCGTACAATAATGAAATATCAAAAAATTGCAATAATGAATCAACACAACGAGTATGAGTTGATCGGAAACGGAAAAAAAATCAAAATTTCACGAACCGAAACATGACAAAGCACTTTGAAATCTGTTTTATCGATGGTACGCGAATTTTCACGAAAAATACAATGAAGCAACAACGGACGTCAAAGATTGAGAATCACCGATGAATAATCGTAAATAAAGTATCGTAATTCGTACGAAAGATGTGCGGAAATCGCGAATCAACGTTAATCGAACGTTATTTAAGCGGCGATCGATCCAATGAAAAACGTTCGCGAACGAAAACGTCTATGTTTCGGGATTTTTGCGAATTATTGTATCTCGGCGCTTTTATTTACCTTTATCTTCGCCATGTCTATCGATGATACGCTGAATTTCCTGACAGTCAAGTGTCTCGTTAACGCTCGATCGCCACTGAGAATCGCGGAGGAAAATCTTGCGTTCGCGACGCGCGATGCCGATGAATCGGGAATTATATGACGTCGGGTAATTGCAGCTTTGATGAAATTCGCGTTCGTCTCGGACAAACAACGCGACCAGACGGACATGGCAAATGGCAACCTACTTTGCCGGTTATACACTTGTTCTATCTCTCACTTCCCCCACTCTCACTCTCGTCGTTCGATTATACGCGTCCTTGTTGCACTCGTTCGCCAGCGCACGATTTCTGTCCTTTTTCTTAATTCATGCGGGCGTCTCTGCTCTTCTTTCTCTCTCTTGGCGACGCTACCTGTTTGACAGGCGCGGTTTCCCCACCACGGTACACACGTATATGCCGTTATATACACTCGATGTATGTTGCTTTTACAGTGTTTTTGTAATTCTTTTACTCGCGATTGGACTTTTTTTCTTCAATGTCATCGACAGCACCGAGAACGCGGCGTCGGACGAGCGGCGAACACGGGAAAACGCGTTGTGCGTGCAATCTCGGATACTCTTGCGAATTATCGGAATTTACACACGCAATCGAGTGGACTTTGAAGTTTGTACTGTGTATATAGTACGTCCGTAGATCCGAGGCACGGAAGAAAAGATGGAAGTTTTTAGAAAATGAGAGGCGTGTGCTTATGATGCGTGCTGCGATATACCGATAAGACGAAATAAAGGTTTTGAGAATAAGAGGCCAGAGCGAACAAATCTTTCTCGGTTTTTTTTATCTTTTATCTGGGAAAATCGCTCTATTGACGCACTTTAGATTGTGGAGGGTAATCGTGAATATCTTTGTTTATTAATCGTTTAATCGAGTAAAATGAAAGAGAGAAAGAGAGGCGAATGTAATATTGATGAGCTTGGTCATCAAAATTAACCTCTCGCCCGGAAATAGCCCATCAATATGTACAAATGTAAGAAAACGTTGACCCTCCATTATCACCCGTAATTGACCCGAATACATTTTTTGAAACGCACACTATAGCTATTTTTTGCAATGTTCTTATAGAGGAACAAAAAGTATTGATACCAAAACAGATTAAAAACGGCAAAATGCGCACTTATCGACATATTTTATTCTCTCATCGAAGGATCCGACGAAAATGATTATTGCGAATATTTAAACAGTATGAGTAAACATCATTTTTTAATAATAATGTTCACGATAATTTTTTCGGCATAATGATTTTTGCGACAAATATTCCTTTATGATAGCGCAACAAAATTCTTTCTCGTCTATTATTCGTTGAATTTTATAGTTTTACAAATACATCGTGAATATTTCAGAAATATATCTCCGACTAAGCGATTATTTACAGCCGCAAATGACGATATCAACATTTTGAGGTTAATCGACAACTTTCTAGCATCTCCTTTTCCAACTTCGCCATCTTCATTCGCTCGGAGTGAAGCTTCGCGCTTTCTCGCCATTTCTTCCGCTGCTCCTCCAAGAGCGCCGGGTCTTTCAGCCGTTCCGTCTTCAATCGCTCTTTCTGGAGCTTGTTGCTTTCGCTCTTCCCCCTCCGGTACTCCTCCAAAACTGCCGGGTCTTGCAGCCTTCGCTCTTTTTGCCGCTTGTTGTTCGCTCGCGCCCTCTCGCGGTCAGCCAGCAAAACTTCCGCGTTGTTCAGCGTCGCCATCTCCAATCGCTGCTTCTGGTGTATATATTCCTCTCTCTTTCTATTCCGTTCCGCCTCCAATACCGTCGGGTCTTTCATTCCCGCCAGTTTCAGTTGCTCTCGTTTACACTTCTTTCTCTCTCTATCTCTTCTCCGTTGTTCCTTCAAGACTGCCGGGTCTTTCTTCGCTGCCATCATTGATCGCTGCTTCTGACGCTCATTCTGTTCCCTCTTCTTCTTCAAGTACTCCATCGAGACTGCCGGATCTTCCAACCGTGCGTTCTTCAGTCGATTGTACTGGCGCTTGTTGCTATCCCTCCTCCTAATCCGGTAGTCTTCCAAAACAGCCGGGTCTTTCAGGACTTGGTCTTTGCGCCGCTCGTAGCTTTCTTCCTTCCTCGTCAGCTGTGCGTCAACAACTGCCGGATTTTTTTGGCCTTCCGCCATTTGCCCACTGCTGGACTCTGATCGACATTTTTCGCGTGCCGCATCTTCCTTCTCCATCGACCGTATCACATCCTCCGCCAAGCTCCACATCTCTTCGTAAAATTCATTCGACAACGACTTCTCCTCTATCCTTTCCGCAATGATCCTTTCCGCCTCGTCGTGCTGCCACCTCGACCACCAAATTGATCCGTTCGCGGCAAGCGTCGCAGGCTCGTTAATTCCCCGATGAAAGCTCGGAGTCTGCCTTGCAATTCGTCGCTTCAACGGTTTTTTATAGTCCTGACGATAAACGTGAATCAAAATTCACATCAACATTCATGGTCATCAAAGCTCGTACGGCAGGTACAATCTCAATAAAACCAAAATGGAACGAGGATTTCGCGTACTCGCAGCAGTGCGGTAAGAATCTTGAGCGAAATCGAGTGTAATTTGCGATAATAATAGTCATTGACAATTTGTAACAGATGGTTGTAAAAAAAAAACTATTCTGAAAATATATTCAGGAAATATCTCTCTTCCCCTCCATCTCGAATGTACTGGAATATTTTCAAAAATTTCAACTCAATTTTCAACAATTTTAATTAATTAATTTGTTGATTAATGCGTCGGCAACTTTTGAAAGTCATTATTCAAAATTGCACTGTGCTGTGATTCGTGTTTTCTCAGGCTTTTCATAGCTATGTCAAATGCGCTAAAATTCTCATTTTTTTTGGTGCGACTGTACTTTTATTCAAAGAATTACCAGCTGTTCCGGAAGGCGATTTCCTCGCAATTCATTCTCGTTAATCCGCGTCGATTCCTGCGATCCCGAATGGGCAACGAAAAACCCAAGGAGGATCAAGTAAATGACTATAATGGACCTCGTCATATCAGTGTTCAAGTATGAAAATCCGCGTGTACATGTACTCAACTGTTTTCGATTCGATTTATTCAAAATTCTTCGTCGATGACGGCAACCCGATTATTACCTCGAACTATGTGTGGATTCTGTGACTCCTGACTTTACTATTTATACCCTTTATCCCCATAATCAACATTAATTCGATCCAAAAGCATTCATTCTGATACACGTGCTGGCAGATAAGAAAATTAAACAACGAAGACACTCGTGTGCATTTCAGCGATAATTTTACCTTCGACGAGATCGACCAATTTCGAAATCAATATTTGACTACTCTCCGACAGTCTTTGAGCGATACTTTTTTTCCCCCTTCGCCCGTTATCTAATTTTTCAAATTCAAAGTTTTCTATGAGTTGTACGAGTTTTGAGAGAAATCTTCATTTCTGCAGAATCCTTCGTTTGCCTTTGTACGAAATTACATTCAACGAGAAATAACGATTGATCTTCCATTTTTTATCATTTATTCGGAATGAAAATGGGAAGTTTTCGAATATAATTTTCGAAAATAGAATTTCGAAAATTTTATTGTACAAAGTGAACGAGATGATCCAGCCTCCTAATCCAGAATTCCTCCAGCTTTTCCATGTTTCTCAAAGTTTCCGAAACATTTTGCGATTTTTTTTTACCAATTGTTCCATAACTTCTGAATACTCCTGTTATTGAACATTACTACGTTTTGTTCTTCTGCTATTTTCGGGCAAATATTTGCAACGTATTATAACCGATGGTACAGCATATGTAATACCATCGACACGTGGAACAAAATTGGATGGAGTATATTTCTTATCTTGTTTCTTTGTGTCAATACACATTTCCGTCATTGAAAAAGTAAATTTTTTTCCTCATGCTTGTTTAATCAGCATCTCTTACTTTCGACGAAAATATTTAAAAGTTCTACGACTAATCGTGCGACGCATATCGTCGACACGTGCAGTGAATGAATTCGGTGAACGTAAAAAAAAAAAAAAGATCGCGGACGATCCAAAATTCTTCCACGTGACGAAGATATTTCGCGAGATCAAACATAGTCCCAGAAACGTTGCGAATATTTGTGCCAAGAATAACAGAGGCTGATTAAACATAACTATGAGTATGGAGCAATTTTTTTTATGACGACCAAATTAATTGACAAAAAAAAAGGAATACGATCGAAAAAATAGATCAAAGAGGGCGTTGTCTGACCAAAAGAGTTTCTTTACGGCGAGCAGTTGCAATGCGATTTTCCTCATGGATTCCGAAGTATGTTTTGTTAAACATATTAAATTTTATATGCGTTTCTTATGCAGAGTCGAAGCCAGATAAAACTTTTTCCAACTATTCTCAAGATTTTTCTCTATCTTTTTAAAAAACAAACGCGCGTATCCAGCGGGCTAAGATACATACACGAGCCACCCAAGAAAGTTAAAGAAATAAAGTACTTTTTTCATTATACCCTCTTTTGATTTATGTTTACTCTGTGATAATGGAGCGATAAATTATTTGATAAGTCCGTCACTGATTCGAAACTTTATACAAATTTTTCAGGTAGATAACCGTAATAAGATCACAATTTCGAGTAATAACCTCAAAAAATACTTTGATACAAATATTTTCGTGTTTTTCTGTATCGAAAAAATAATTCTTTTCCTGATGAATCTCTGTGATGCGTTCAAAATTCGATTTCTGAAAAACTCTCCTTCAGAGTCAGATGTTTGCAGAGGGTACAAGTTTTCTGCCGGTACAAAAAGGTGAAAGCAGAGGCAGCAAAGGCATACGTCGAATAATAATCATATTTCATCGTAATGGCGATGCCCATATATTCAACCGCGGCAGCAGCAATAAACTCCAATTTCGAGTAAATATTTCGCCAAAGTTGTTTCTGCAAATACGAGAATCTGCAAAATTGTGAATTATGTTTTCGGAAATGCAGTTGCTGCGTTAAAAGACTTTCCAAATTCAACAACAGGTGTGTGCCTTTTTATCGCGTCCTTCATGCGGAATATAGGTTAGAATAACAAGTGCGTGTGTTTTTATTGACGTCGATAATCGACACTTTGTTTATATTCGCTGCGTATAAACAAACCGGTGGAACGCAATCGCATATTTGACATTGAGCTTTATTTACAAAAATTTCGATACTTTTACAATTTCAATTAACGTAATCAGATCGATTTCCGAATTCGTATTTCTTCCTTAACGTTTACTCGTACTACAAATTGAATCACCGTACCCATTAAATGTGGTTTTGCAATTTTGAAAAAACACCGAAACTTGGCAAAAAATCTTTAGCCATATGAATTCAAATGGCATAAAATGAATCGCGGTACTCGAAGGCACTTTGGCGTCGGAAAATCAATTATTCCCTGAATAATTTCAGAAAATCAGAATGGCGACAAAGAGAAAGCCGGAGACTCAGGTGCCGGCGGAGGAGAACGATTTGTTGTCCATCAGACCGTTGGGAGCGGGTCAAGAGGTCGGAAGATCGTGCATAATGCTGGAATTTAAGGGGAAAAAAATCATGCTGGACTGCGGCATACATCCGGGCTTGTCGGGAATGGACGCCCTGCCGTTCGTTGATTTGATCGAACCGGACGAAATTGACCTGCTCCTGATATCGCATTTTCATCTCGATCACTGCGGCGCGCTGCCGTGGTTCCTTCAAAAAACCAGTTTCAAGGGCAGCTGCTTCATGACCCACGCGACGAAAGCCATTTACCGATGGCTCCTGTCGGATTACATAAAAGTCAGTAACATCGCGACCGAGCAAATGCTTTATACGGAAGCTGACCTCGAAGCGAGCATGGACAAGATAAAAACGATAAATTTTCACGAGGAGAAGGACGTTTTCGGGATAAAATTTTGGGCCTACAACGCCGGACACGTGTTGGGCGCCGCGATGTTCATGATCGAAATTGCCGGCGTGAAGATACTTTACACCGGTGATTTCAGCAGGCAGGAGGACAGACATTTAATGGCCGCTGAGATACCGAACATACATCCGGACGTGTTGATCACGGAATCGACGTACGGCACCCACATACACGAGAAACGCGAGGATCGAGAGAGCAGATTTACGAATCTCGTCCACGAGATCGTCAATCGAGGCGGACGCTGCTTGATTCCCGTTTTCGCGCTGGGCAGAGCGCAGGAACTCTTGCTGATACTCGACGAGTATTGGAGTCAACATCCGGAGCTCCACGAGATCCCGATTTATTACGCGTCCTCGTTGGCGAAAAAGTGCATGGCCGTTTATCAGACTTACGTGAACGCGATGAACGACAAGATCCGCAGGCAAATCGCGATAAACAATCCGTTCGTCTTCAAACACATATCGAATCTCAAGGGCATCGACCATTTCGAGGACATCGGGCCGTGCGTCGTCATGGCGACGCCGGGTATGCTGCAGAGCGGCTTGTCCCGGGAACTGTTCGAGTCCTGGTGCACAGATTCGAAAAACGGCGTCATCATCGCGGGTTACTGCGTCGAGGGCACCCTGGCGAAGACGATACTCTCCGAGCCCGAGGAGATCACGACGATGAGCGGGCAAAAGTTGCCCTTCAAAATGTCCGTCGATTACATATCCTTCTCCGCGCACACGGACTACCAGCAAACGTCGGAATTCATAAGAATACTGAAACCGCCCCATGTCGTACTCGTTCACGGCGAGCAGAACGAAATGGGACGACTAAAGGCCGCGCTCCAGCGCGAATACCAGGACGATCCCAACACGACGATGAAAATACACAATCCCCGCAACACGATCGCCGTCGAATTGTACTTCCGGGGCGAAAAAACTGCCAAGGTCATGGGTACACTGGCTACGAACAAGCCGGAAACCGGACAGAAGCTCTCCGGCGTTTTGGTCAAGAGGAATTTCAATTATCACATTATCGCCCCGAGCGATTTATCCAAGTATACCGATATGAGCATGAGTCAGGTCGTGCAGAGGCAGAGCATTTACTTTTCCGCCTCGTTGCCCATTCTCAAGCATCTTTTGACGCAAATTGCCGGCAACCTCGATACGATCGACGACAAGAAAATACGCGTTTTCAAAAATATCGACGTTACGATCGAGGGCAAAATCGTAACGATGGAGTGGATCGCGACGCCGGTCAACGACATGTACGCCGATTCCGTACTCACCGCCCTTCTGCAGGCCGAAATGATGGAACAACCGTCGAAAACCCTCCCCGCCCCTACGAAAATGGACAGAATGCATTTCAAGGAGTGCCTCATCGAAATGCTCCAGGAGATGTTCGGCGAGGATTCCGTACCCAAGATATTCAAGGGTGAGAAGCTCTACGTCACCGTCGATGGCAAAAAAGCGCACATCGACCTTCTCAATCTCGAGGTTACGAGCAAAGAGGACGAGACCTTTCAGGAAATTGTACAAACTGCGGTGACGAAGTTGCATCAGACACTAGCGCCCCCGTGCGATTCCATATGAGCGAACGAAAAATTGCTTCTTCTTCCACGCAAACTTCGATCGTGCGAGGTAAAAGACGCGAGAAATCAACACTAATCGCGGTATCAAAGAAACTTTTTTATTCTATATTGCATTGTGATGAACATTACGAAAAAAGTACCGAATAAAACAATGTAAAACGAGTATGTAAAAATTGTACAATTCTTCGATTCGTGTAAGCGTTTTTGTGACTTGTATATTGAAAAAAACCTCCCCGTTTGTCGAAAACCCTGCCGGCCTCTACGAAACTGGACAGAATGCATTTCAAGGAGTGCCTCATCGAAATGCTCCAGGAGATGTTCGGCGAGGATTCCGTACCCAAGATATTCAAGGGTGAGAAGCTTTACGTCACCGTCGATGGCAAAAAAGCGCACATCGACCTTCTCAATCTCGAGGTTACGAGCAAAGAGGACGAGACCTTTCAGGAAATTGTACAAACTGCGGTGACGAAGTTGCATCAGACACTAGCGCCCCCGTGCGATTCCATATGAGCGAACGAAAAATTGCTTCTTCTTCCACGCAAACTTCGATCGTGCGAGGTAAAAGACGCGAGAAATCAACACTAATCGCGGTATCAAAGAAACTTTTTTATTCTATATTGCATTGTGATGAACATTACGAAAAAAGTACCGAATAAAACAATGTAAAACGAGTATGTAAAAATTGTACAATTCTTCGATTCGTGTAAGCGTTTTTGTGACTTGTATATTGAAAAAAACCTCCCCGTTTGTCGAAAACCCTGCCGGCCCCTACGAAAATGGACAGAATGCATTTCAAGGAGTGCCTCATCGAAATGCTCCAGGAGATGTTCGGCGAGGATTCCGTACCCAAGATATTCAAGGGTGAGAAGCTCTACGTCACCGTCGATGGCAAAAAAGCGCACATCGACCTTCTCAATCTCGAGGTTACGAGCAAAGAGGACGAGACCTTTCAAGAAATTGTACAAACTGCGGTGACGAAGTTGCATCAGACGCTAGCGCCCCCGTGCGATTCCATATGAGCGAACGAAAAATTGCTTCTTCTTCCACGCAAACTTCGATCGTGCGAGGTAAAAGACGCGAGAAATCAACACTAATCGCGGTATCAAAGAAACTTTTTTATTCTATATTGCATTGTGATGAACATTACGAAAAAAGTCCCGAATAAAACAATGTAAAACGAGTATGTAAAAATTGTACAATTCTTCGATTCGTGTAAGCGTTTTTGTGACTTGTATATGGAAAAAAGCGACGCATCTTTCTCTCCTTGAAAAAAAATTCGATTCTAATATTTACAATTTGCTTTTCGGATTATTTTCTTCAATAAAAGAAAAAAAAACACATGTATGGCGATGTCGATATCACCATCACAATGATTCGAGCTTCGTTTCCGCGAGGTCGCCCCACGTTGTACCGATTTTCAGTTTAACCGGTAAAGGCACTCTCAGTTTGCATGATTTTTCCATTGACTCCTTGATTATCTTCCCGACTCGCTTCGCGTCCGCTGTATTCACCTGAGATTAAAAAGGAACATTCGTATACGGCGCGACGGTCTCGAAAAATCGATGAAAAATTTTGGCAAAATTTGGAATTTCTCTGCTCAAAGTATACACTTGGAATATCTCATGGTCATTACGGACAAAATGGAAAACTTTTTTTTATGACTTTCGGACTTTCAGCGTCGATATTGTAGTCAGCTTATGGTAAACGATTAATCTTTCCGTCTCACGTCGGATGGCGCTGGTGTCGCCTCAATCTCGGCGGGGAATTACCGTGATAATTACTATTTTCGTAGCGGCAAGGATCTTCGAGTGATTATCAGCGGTTTTCGTGAACGCGTTAATTAAATTTGAGTCGATCGAAATTCAATGATGCTTCCGCAGACTGACCTCGTAAAACAATTCATCGTGAAGTTGCAGAATGAAGTAAGCTCCTCTCGCGAGATTTTCCGAACTTCGTAACTTTCTCTTTACCGGATTATCCGTCAGAACGAGAGGAGCATCGGGAAATTCTCGACGGATTTGCTCATTGATTTCGACCATAGCTCTCTTGGCGATGTCAGCAGCGGATCCTTGAACCTTCGTGTTAACCGCCTGCCGCTCAGCTTGGGCTGGAAAATCAAATATTTTATTATTTTTCAGTTCACGCGAACGCAATCGTCGATTCGTTTGTTACGCAACATCCTGATTCTTTCGTTTCATTCTACCTCATCAAAAGAATATTCCTCGAATTTTTTCAAAAATATTCCCGATTTCTTCTTGACAATCGCCGTAATTGACAAAAAAAAAGATTTTTCGCACGTGCTTTGCATTACGGTTTTCTTGCGTGAAAAATTTATTTTTCAAAACTGACAAATGAGTTGATCGAAAGTTTGTGTACATTTTGGAAAAATCGTATACCTTTCATTATTCATTGGTGGTACTGAATATTTTCGAGTAATTGTTTTTTTTTCTTTCGAGAATGGAAAACGGAGGACTTTTTTTGTTCGTCGTACGAAAAAAAATGAGGTCGATTTGTAACGATTTTGTTTTCTCACATTTTTCGCTGGATATTTCGCTATTCAGTGCCGGTAGGTATCTTCGGCGTGCCATTAAAGTCGTCACGTATCCGTCGATACGAGCGTCTTCGACGACTTGGCCGAGCCACTGACGAATACCCGGATAAGCGCTCATGAAAGATTCCAAAAACTCCTTGGCTTCCGGTTCGGTAACGCCGATGGTTTCGGCGAGACTTTTCACCCCCATACCGTAAATCATACCGTAACACAATTGTTTCGTTCTCTGACGCATATTTTCATCGATCTAATCAAGGAGCAAAATAAAAAACAGAACAAAATTGCAACGATAGCACTGCGTAACGGAGCTTTCGTAACATTCATGATAATAGCTCTTTTTTTACTTCCGGATGCAGAATTAAGGGATGCAAATGTCGCAGAAGCTCGCCTCTTAATTTCTCCATTACTTTAAGAGAGTTTTGAAAAACTTTAATTCATGCTAATGGTAATTTTCGCGAAAGCTAATCCGTACATCGAAAATCATTTTGGAAATTCAATCGGGGATCAATATTGTCCTTCTAATTCGACGAGATACGAAAACCCAAAAACGTAAAAATTAGCCGCAATTGTTGCATCATTCAGGGAAGATTCTTGAACTTTATATTTACTTTGAAAATTAATGTACAAATTCAAAAATAGTCGTTGTTGCTTTTGGACTATTTTCATGGAATTTACGCCTTATAGCCGTATGCGATTATTGTTTATTTTTTGCAATGAACTTTTATTCCTTCATCAGTATTAAAATGGTCGATTTATTCCTCTGGTACTTTTTGCGATGACTATTCTGCGTACAAAAATCATTTTGAGAATCATTTGAATCGCAACGATGGGGCGTAGCGGTCACTGCCGTTTTTATTTTACTTCGTCAGGATTCTACCCCCCGAAAACGTGAAAAAATAGCCACAATTTTGTATTTCCAAAGCAAGATCGTTAGGCACCATACTGAACGAGAAAGTAAAAGAATGATCAGATTAAAACCAATTTTGGCATAATTTGAATGATTTTGTAAAGATTAAAAATAATTATAATTTTTGTTCAAGTTTTTTCTTACAGTCACGACTGAAAAACGGTCTCACTGTTCTTATAGTCGTTATCGTGACGCTCTCTAATTTCCGGCCGAATTAAAAAAAAAGAAGCTTGTTTCATCAATATCGCAAAGAAATGAAGAAAAACGAGAAAATCCGTTGCTCGATTGCGAAAATAATGACGAAAATCGCGATAAAAATCCTCGTGGGAAGCAAAGGAAAAAGAACCTCGTTCTCCGGTACGTTGTACCATCCTGCTGCGATGTTCTTGAACACGTCGCCGTCCTCTCGCAGTATCCGACAGAGATTCGGCTCCTTGGACAGATGTGCCATTATCCTCAATTCCAACTGGCAATAATCAGCCGACATTATGCAATTTCCGGTCAACGAAACGAAGGCCATTCTCACGCTTATCAAGAGACTTTTGTCCTCGGAATAAAAGTCCCTCGGGACGTTTTGCAAATTCGGCTCGTGCATCGATATCCTTCCGGTTACGGTGTTGGTTACGCAATTACCGTGAATTCGCGAACTACATTCGGCCAATCTCAGCAGCGGCAGCACCATCTTTTTTTCCAAAAAATTCATCAACGTGAAATCGTACTTTTGTGAAATTTTTTTTTTCTATCATCGTGTGAGAACACGTGAGACGATAAATATCGATTCGAGGCGTTACCTTTATTTGCGTCGTGCTCAGTTTCCTCCACGACGTGACTAGAGGAGCGATTGGATTTTCGCAATTGTCCAAAACGGCCTTTTTCGTGGAAACTTTTTTGCCTCTGTACAAATTCAAGACCTGCGGGAAGAATTTCATTCGATTGTGCGAGTCGAAAATACGAGATGGCATTTTTCACGTTTTTTCAAGGACGAAGTGGTGAAATAAACCTGAGCGACGCTCTTCGATGACGACAGATTGAATTTCCTTCCGGCTAAAGAATACGCTTCGTTCTCCAGCTGCGACATCTCGTTCTGAATGACGCTCGACAGTTCTTGGAGCGATTTGAAATTCACACCGAATCCAGTGAGCTCCATACGAGCGAGCAGTATCAAAGTCTTCATCTCGATTTCTACAAATTACGCGAAATTTTCATCAGTGCTCCGATATTCGATTCGAATTTGCGACAATCGTTACGAAAATACTGTACGCTCTGCCACGATCGCAATGTACGTTAATAAAAATGGATCGACTTTCTAAAAAATTACTCACTTTCTTACGCGAAATAAATTCGTTCTCAGTGCTCGCAAAGTGGTGTGAAAATATTGTACGCTCAAAAACTGCCGCAATTAATAAACAATATATATATATATAGATATATATATAAAAACAAATTGGCTGGAAAAAAATGAGCTAATAATTAACAAAAGTAGTTTTGATATTCGCTAATTACTAGCCTCGAACGAAATAAAATGCGAATTTGAAGAACTCGGCGATGTTGCAAGAATCCGAAGCGGTGCGACGTCGGATAATACCGATATCGAAAAGTTGTTAACAAACTGGTAAAAGAGAACATTCGACAAAAAAAAAACACTTATTTTTTTTTTATATCAAATTAATTCATTCTTCACGCGCGAGATGGCGTTGAATTTTCAGCGATTAATGTGGGAAAATATTTTGCGTATTACCGCGATTAATCGTACCTCGAAAAGTTTTCGATAAAGCCGAACTCCGCGCTTCCAATTTCGTCAGAAGAGTGTTCGTAAGATGCCACGTGAGAGCAGCTTCGTTAGTAGCTCGAGTTTCGCTCGGCATCGCATTTTTTCCATCGAATCCTCCCGCAGCGCCATTGAAATTATCGCCGGAGCGTTGCAACGTTAATTGAGCTTTTGGCAAATGTTCAGAAATCTGAAATCAATCGGTTTTTACACGACCATTGAAATCCGTGCAATATCGGGTTTCGGATTAATTACAAAATTTGTCAATTATCTCACGAGCGCGGTGAAACTTTGATCGGAACGCTCCGGATCCAATAACCAATCGGCAGTTTTTGGATCGAGGAATTGACAGGACGAGGCTATTCTGCAACAATTGTACAGAATCTTGTACGTTTCCTTGACGGAAAAACATCGTATCGTCAGGTCCGACGATTTCAGTATATCGCCGAGTAAATCCAGTCTCTCTTTTACTGGAACTCGCGTTTCTGCGAAACAATAATCGATTTTCCCTTAAGGATGATTCGGAGATACAAATCCGACAAGATTGAAGCAAAAGCTGCATACGAAACACCGACCACACCGGTTTTGCAAAATAACGATATCGCAAAGTTACCGATACTCAAAAATGTAGAATGAAAAGAAGCTCGGAAAATTCATTTTCTTCAAGCCTGGCGTATTGAATTCATTTATTTTTCCAACACACGATTTTTTTTTCCAAACTTTGTCATTCAGAAAGCTCTTTGATATCGATCGGTTTACAGAAAATGGTCAATTATCGATGATTCTTCTCCGAAAAGGTCCTACGTTACTCGGAAGAATTTAAAAATGATTGAAAATAAATAAATCTAATCTATTTTGTACGAAAAAATACGATTTTTCAGCAACTTTTCCATATTGTTGTCAAGGGAAAAGAATGATTCTTGCCATTTTTGTACGCCCTAGTGTTTTTTAGGCTTTCAAATTGACGAGTAAATTCGCGATTTGTTTCGGTATTCATTGGGATCGTAACTTTGGATAATTCTCGCACGATTTTTCGAAATCACAGAATCGTCAAATTTGTGCAATTACCATTGGTATTATCGAAGGGCATATAATGCGCAGTGATTCCATCCCAGGAAACGGCGATTCCGCAAATTTTCTTGTTACCGTAAACGCAATTATTGAATTTCTTCGTTTTCTTCCTGCCGTCGATGCTCGTTATTCCAATGATCTTTGTTCCGATGCTCGCAGTCTCTTTGCGAAAAGTTTCGCAGGCCAGAGCGACGGCGATGTCCTTTTCGTTGAGAATATCTTTTTTGAATTTATTGAATACCGTGGAATTGGCGACAACGTTAACGACTCGCACGTCCCGCGGTACGAACGCAGCTGTTTCTCGAACTTTCGACGCTTCGTTCGAACGTTTTTTCAGCGATTCCTTCAATTTATTCCTCGGCGTTTTCTCGTTTTTCGTTCCCCCCCCGACTTTTCTTCTTTTCGCCTCGGGACGCTCGTCGTCGGAGCTCAAAAGGATCGTCTCGTTGCTGCATTTCTCGCAGAGCGAGTCCGTTCCATGATTCTCGTAACTCTCCGTCGTTTTCGCGATCCTCTTGTTCCGAGATTTTCTCAGCGACTCGAGCTTCAGTCTCGTGCGATTTTTCGTCACTTCCATCGATGAGCGTACGTTCTGCGACGCGATTACGGCGTCGTCCGAGTCGGATTTGTTCGAATCCACCGACGATTTTCGCGTTTGCGAAATCCTCACGAGGCCCGCCGCGATCGGCGACATATTCGCCTCGCTCGATTTACGTTTGAGATGAATTTCCGTCGAGGAGACGTAGCGCAGTTTGGGCAGCAATCTGTCCTCGTGATTCGTCGGTCTTCTCGACGACGTATTCGTTTTTTCGACGATTCTGTCCCTCGCGATTTCGCCTCTTCGAGCTCCCAAATTCGTTTCGAAAGTTCGCGATACCGCCGCGTTTTTCGTTGTCGCTGTTGTCTCGACGTTTTCGATGACGCCGTTGGTATCGTTCCAAGAATCGTCGCTCCATGCCAATGATTTGCTTCTGTTTCTTCTAGACTCCGAGATTTTCGGCGACTGGCGAGGATTCCTCAGAGACAATCGTCTTTTCGCGCTCGCGTCGCTCCGAAGTTGCGAGCCCGTCGATAAATCGGATCTTCGATTTTCCCACCGAGAGCTTCTTCGCGATTCCGCGGATGCGCTCGTGTCGCCAAAGACCGAAACGTCTAGGGAATCTATGACGTTTTGCTCAAGGATGTTGCACTCTTGGCTATCGACGTTGAAGCTATCGTCGAATAAACTCGGACTCCTGGAGTACGGATCTTTCGGCGGAGACTTGTCGCGGATCGACGTAAATGGGCTCGCGAACGAGCGTTTTCTCGCGAATTCCATTAAAATTTCTCTTCGATCGACACTGTTCCGTGAATCGCCGGTGGATTTCGATGCTTCTTCGCGATTTTCCAGTCCGCCGTGGAACTGGACTGGAACTGTTTCGGAATACGTGGATGCGACGCCATCTTGTGTTGAATTATTTTTTTCGTCAAAGACAAGCTCATCGTTATATCTTTCCTCAACGGTCTTAGCTTCGACGTCAGCGAGACTTGCAATATTCGATAGGTCAAAAATGTTATCCGTGCAATTTCTTCCATTGATCTTCGCGTCGAGGTTCGTTCGATCATCGGCCGTTTCGACGTTCGCGAATATGTCTTCGGCAAAGATTTCATCACTGGTTTTCGATCCAACCATATTTTCGTCGCGAGCTGTCACGTTTTTCATCTTCGTGAGTTTTGAAATGTTTTTTTCATCGATTTTTCGGCAAATTTCGGTGAATCCCGACAAATCCGTTGAATCCTTCGCCCGATTTTTCTCCTTGGACTTTACCTCGACGTTTATTGGATAAACGGCGAAAATTTCTTCGTTCTGGATTTTCGAAATATTTTCCGATCGTTTATGATTCTTTTCAGCACAGATTACTCGTTCGATGTTGGTAAATCCTGACAAATCCGTAAAAGTGATTTCGTGCTCCTTCGATTTACCGAGATTCGTCTTCGGATCCTTAGCTGTAAAATTCTTCCTGCTATTCTCGTTGGACTTTGCATCAACGTTTATCGAGTCAATGGCGATTTCGATATTCGTGAATCCAACAGCTTCTTCCGCAAAGATTTCTTCAATGGTTTTCGATCCAATGATATTTTCAGCGTGAGTCGTCGCGTTTTTCGTCTTCAGCATTTCCGAAACGTTTTTATTACCCATTCTTTGACGAATTTCCAATTCCCCATGGTTTTTATCGCAGATTATTTCCTCGATATTCGTGAATCCTGACAAATCCATAAAAGTGCCTTCGTAATCTTTCGAATAAACGTTATTCGCTTTCGGATCCGACGGACTTCCGGTACGTGAGATTTTGAAAGCTTTGTCCTTCGTGAAACTTTTCTCAATGCCTGCTCCGATTTTCGTGGATTCAAAGGCATCCTCGGCAAAGATTTCCTCGCTGGTTTTTGAGCCAATAATATTTTCGTCGCGATCCGTAAGATTTTTCATCTTCGTGATTTGTGAAATATTCTTTTCACCGGTTCTTTGGCAAATTCTCAACTCATCATGATTCTCGTCGCAAGTTACTTCTTCGATATTCGTAAATCCCGACAAATCCACAAAAGTGGCTTCGTGCTCCTTCGGATTACCGTTATCCGCATTTGAATCCGGCGGACTTCCGGTCCGTGTGGTTTTGGGAGCCGTATTTCTCGTGAAACTTTTCCCATAGGACTTTGCATCACCATTTATCGCATCAACGGGCGTTTCGATGTTCGCGAATCCAGAGACATCGTCGCCGAAAATTTCCTCGCTGCTTTTCGATCCGATAATATTTTCACCGTGATCCGTCGCGTTTTTCGTTTCCGCGATTTGGGGAATATTTTTTTTAGCGGTTTTTTGGCAAATTTTCAACCCATCATGATTTTTGTCACGCGTTGCTTCCTCGATATTCGTAAATCCCGACAAATTCACAAAATTGATTTCGCACTCACTGGATTTGCCGATACTTGCTTCCGCTCCTTGCGGATTTCCGACGGACGGAGCATCCGGCAAACACTCGTGACGCGAACGACGATCGTTTAACACAGGTGCGACAATTTTAACCGCCATTTTCTCAACTCCATCATCAAATTTATCTACAGCCAATTCACTCGTGTCTTTTCGACGTTCTCCAATTTCTTCCTCTCTCCTTTCCCTCGTATTACCAATTCCAACGGATGCTGCTGCTTCCCGCCGTTCGATCGACGTTCCTCCGGCGCTCGTATCGACAGATTCACTCGTCTTTATCGACTGTTCTCGATCTTTCCATCTCAAATCATCGAGACCCAATTCATTCTGAACCAGAGTTCTCGCCTCTTGTACCAAAATGACAGCGGCCTGTTGAGGCGTCAATCCATCTCTGCCAGTGACGAAAACGCTTCTCATTTTGTTTCGCTTCGCGGCGACGAGTTCGTGCTCACCGTTGAGCTCTTTGCCGCTCTCAAACGGCAGCGCTTTGTGCAGCGCTCTTTCGACATCGAGCGCGTTAGCAGCTGCCAGCTCGCCAACGGAAGTGATACCCTCTTTGTACAGGCTTCGAGCCCGAAGGCCGTTGAGCATCGGTAATCGCAGGAGATCGAGCAACTCGCGACAAACCCCGAATTGCAATCTCGCTTGGAATTGGCCAATCAACAATTCCATGCAGTCCCAGCCGAGTTTTTTGCAAAATTGCGTCACCATACCGGCAAAAGTCGCGGCTGATTGTTGCAAATTCTGTATAACTCCGCGACAACAGCCGTACTTGTGCGACACTCTGGCGAGAGGAACTTCACGCACAAGCTCGTGAAGAGCGAGAGCGGTGTAAAAACGTTTGTGAACATCGAGAATTTTCCCTCGTCTCGAAGAGCCCTGAATCGCAGTCATGATAAAAGATTCGTTCACCCCGACCAGTTCCCCGACGCGTCTCTCGCTCTCGCTGATGTTCTTCCATATTTCCAAGAAAGCGAACCAATTTATCTGACCTATCTGACTGCTGGAATTCAGAGGGGTCACGACGTAAATAACATGCAGCTCGGTGTCGAGAACGAAGCATCTTCGGGCTTTTCGCAGTTCCTCGAAGAGAATCAGCGCGTCGCCAGGCGGTATGGACGCAGCGAGACAAGCTTTACCCAATTGCGTGGCGATCCATCTTTCGTCACCCTTCTGCGTAACCTGAAGCATGAAAAATTCATTGTCGGTTAAAAATTCAATAGCTTTCTTGGTGGATTCGACGACGAGCTCCTCGCAAGTGACACTGGCGAGAGTACATTTTGCGTAGAGATGAATATCTTGTTCGGTGTAAGCCACTTCGCTGGCGACAGCCTCGAGGAGAGCTCTCACGAGAGGATCTAATCCCTCGAGGCAAGACTGTATCGGAGGCAAGTCTGCCGCGAGTAAAGTTTTGGCTGCGCATCTCTCGTTCTCCTTACAAACGAGGATGCTCTCGCCGGCTGTATCTTTTCCCATTCTTCCCGCTCTACCGATCATTTGTTTGTACGTCAGTGTGTCCAACGGCCTACCGTGAAACATTATCGAGCGAATGATGACTCTTCTCGCTGGCAAATTAACGCCGCTACTGAGTGTAGATGTCGCCGTCAGCACTCTCAAAGCTCCCGAGCGAAAAGCACCTTCGACAACGTCACGTTCGTCCATCGTCAAACCCGCGTGATGAAAAGCCACGCCGAAGGACACTGCGTTTCTCAAAATGTCGTCCAAGCCCGCTGGACTTCTCTTCAATTGTTCCAACACTTCCATAATTCCCTCCGTCGATAATTGTTCCCTCAATGTTCGACCTATCGTTGTTTCCTCGCTACCGAGCTTACGAAACATCGTTGCGATCTGACGAGCCAATTTTTCGCACCAATCCTTCGTCGGGCAGAATATCAAAACGCTATGACCGGCGGATATGGTTTCGATGCAGAGCTGAAGGATATCGTCGGTGTCGGGTGCGAGCGAGGGAACAATCGACAAGTCGCGTACGTTTTTCATCGCGGTATCGTAAATCTTCGTGCCAATTTTGCATAATTCGTTCAACGGCACCGGCCGAAAATCCGTTTTGTAAAGTATCGCGTCCAACCAATTGGCCAACAGCGCGAGATTTGGCAACGTCGCCGACATGCCTATCAGCTGAATGCGCACTTTTTCTTCGCGAACGTTCATGTACTTCAATTTTGTGAGTAACAATTCGAGCAAATAACCGCGATACGGATCGCCGAGGAGATGCAGCTCGTCGATGACGACGGCACCGAGATTGTGAAGGTCACCTTCCTCCATCAATTGATTTATCAGCGAATTGGCCTTTTCTATCGTCGCAATCGCCATGTCAACGGCCGCGAAACCTCCCGCTGGCGAACAACCGCCCATGAATCCTTCGACTCTCAAGCCGCTGTCCGTCAACAAGTCTTGAAAATAATACATCTTCTCTCGCACGACGGATACGAACGGAAGAATAAAAATTACTTTTTTCCGACGTTCGATCATCGTTTTTATCACGAGAATTTCGGCCACCAGAGTCTTACCGGCCGATGTAGGCGCCGAATACACCAGATTGCGATTATCGACGAGCAATTCGCGACTCGACAAACACTCGACTTGCCACGGAAACATGATGCTCACACCGTGAGCCTCGTACTTTTGTAAAATTGTTCGAGGCAATCCCCAAGACGCCAATTTGCAACGATCCTGCGTTCTTATCACGGTGGACAGATCTACGCTCGAATTCGTCGATTGTTCGTTATGAGACTTTTCTTCGGTCCGATCCATCGCGTCGTTCGGATCGTCGTGGTGCGAACTTGATACATTCTCGCTATCGGATCGTTGAGATTCATCTTTCCTCATTGATTTTTTTTTCACAGCGAGAATGCATTTGTTTCGTATGTTTTTGATACCGTGTTTGGGTAACGCAAAATTATCCTTACGATGTTTCTTCGATGTTTTACGGGCGATTAGCTCTACGTTATTCGACACGCTGTTTTCTTTGTCAACAACCGTAGCTTTCGACACCGACGAAACATTGTCTTTGTGATATTTGCCATCCTCGCTGTCATTTCTTCTTTTCCTCGATGTTCCGTTCTTCGCTTTTGCTACCACGTTTTTTCTTGCCGGAATCGTAAATTCATTCGTCGAATTGCTCTTTACAACATCTGCCGGTGTATCGTCACCCAAGGATTGCATTTTTCCTGGATTTTATTCTTTTCCGTCGCAATCGCATCGGTATCTTCAGGACGGAGGTAACTTTTACTGGAAGAAACGAAGAAAAATACTCATGTATTTTTATAACTGTTAATAGGTTCAATCGTCTATTAGGATTATTGTTGTTATTATTTACAAATAATGAAAAATAAATGTATTTTTTTTGTTTGCGCGTTTTTTCTAACCTCTAAAACTTGCTATTTGTCTCACGAACGCTTCGATCACCGGCGGCTGCATTCCCATGTTTTACGCGGAGAGAAATGAGTTTTTGGGAATTAACGACTTATTATCCATCTCGAAGTGACGTACGAAAATTTGATTTCTTTTTTTGTATTTCAAAGGATTTTGGAGCAAACGCAAACACCGCGGGCAACAGGTGTGCGATGCTCACAACGGTTTCATGCGTTGTGTTTAATTTTCCGGAGTTGTAATGTTTTCGTCGCAAAACAAACGCAATCTGAGGACTTTGAAATACGTTATGAAAAATAGTATATGTATCGAATTCATTGGATGCAGCTGGAATTGTTAATTGATAAACCGAAACTTTGTATATATGAAGAACGATGTAAACAATTGAGACATTTAAATTGTACGAAATAGATGGCGCACACGCCGTTTTAAATTTTTATTTTGACCTCGCCAGCGATCTCGGCTGTACACAAACATGATTTATAGACTAAAACACGATCTTTTCGTAATATCTAGTTAAAAATATGTACATGTATCTACAGGGTTGATGCAGGTACGTTGGAATATTGAAAAAATAGTTTTATCTCCATAAATTGCATCACGGTCGCATCCATTCCATTCGAAACCGTGAAATGACATTATGAGGTTTAGGAACACTGGCTGACACTGGCCGGTATTTATTGTCAGTACTAATTGTATAAGATCGGCTTATTCGTATATTATCAGACTGTAAATACGGGCCATAATATTTGGGCCCAGCATAATGATTGCGCATACGCATGTAAAAAACTATCGCGAGTTTCTTACAGTGGCAGTTAGTACTATTGAAGCTTATTATGCATATACCGAACCGCCTTAAATGGCAAATTGTTGGAAATGATTTAATGGACTGATATAATCAATGAATATTTTCCCTCTACGTTTTTAAAGAAGATACAATTTTATTAGTGTATGTAATCGAATGACTGTAAAATTCCCGTCGTAAAAATCTCACGTTCGCGATTTGCTCTTGGGAATCTTCTTCAAAAGATCTGCAACGGCGTGTCTGTGCTTGGCGATTATATCGTAAAATTTTGTGAAAAATCGTTCGGCCGATTGTTCCAAAAATTGCTGCCTCCGAACAACGGCATCGTGTTTGTCGCGCGCCTCTTTTAATTCTTCAACAGCGGTCTCCACATTGGGAATAGAACGTTGCAATTGCAATATCTCGATTTCAACGTTCTTCATCTGTTCCTTGAGTTTGACTTCCATCTCATTCGCTTTGCGTTGCATTTGCTGCGCATTTATCTTCCGTTCGGCCATTTTTTCCATATGACTTTTCTTCTCTTCCCTCAATATTTTAAGCTTGTCCTTGAGCGCCTCCAACTCATTGGATCTCTGCTCTATAAGCACATCGGTTTCGCTCAAACATTTTCTTACACGGTCCTGCACGTTTGTCATCGCGTCGCATTTATCTTCCAACTGTTGCATGAAATCAGCGCTGAGCATATTAGCTTCGGGCATTTTGAGCTCTTCCAAATCAACGCCGATGTCGGAACCAAGATTCGTGATTATTTCTTTGTTATAAGTGAGAATGGCTGTGTAAAGATTCTTATTGACCGTCGAAAATTTCAGATCGAGGGTGAAAAGGTCCTTCTCAATATCCTGTATGTGTTTTTCATACTCTTGAAGGTTATTCTCAATCTCGAAACATCGTTGATTTATAAGATCACGTTCCTCGGCCGACATCGTTTGGTTCTCGACCAAATATCTCAGCTCATCGTACTCAATCTCTTCCTTGCGAATTTTTTCGTCCATCGCTTTGGCGTTAACCTCGAGATGATTGATCTCCTGCTGATCACGTCGTATACAATCCTGAAGACTATTCAAGTACTCGGAATCCCGACGATCCTCCTGCTGCAGGGTTTCCAAAGTGCGTTTCATTTCGCTCAATTTTTCGTCCAGATCGCTCGCTCGATTGTCCTCAGCCTCGTAGCTCGCTCTCTCCTTTTCCAAATTGGCGAACGCCGCAGCTATCTCGGAATCCATGTCGCCATGCTCGTCGTTCAAATCATGTATGAGTTGTTCAACGTACGCCATCTCTTCGGGACTCTCCTCGTTCCAGGCTGCGTAACACTTCACAAATGTGAAAAAAAACTTGCGATTTTTCTCCTCTTCGCGTTTGTCGATTCCATTAAACGGAAGTTTGTCAATTTCGAATTCGCACGCCGCCACATCCTTCGCCTCGCATACATCCACGAGCCAGCTCAACCACGCCAACACTTGAGGCCAACTATACATCGTATTTGCGGTTTTTAACCAAGATTTAGCCACTGTGCCAGGATAATGAAGCTTCTTCGCTATTTTTGGCAGCTCCTCCATGTAATTGTTCATACCGACATTGTGCTTGACGTCCAACAAGCTCAACAGACAAACCGTCGTTTCTATAAACATTTTCAGCGTAGGAGGCTTCAACGAGCCATTGGAATTGAGCATCGAACTTTGATTTATGCCGGCAAAATAAGAATCAATTTTATTCAGCATCGAGCACTGATAAAATTTTTCATTTATCGGCCGGGAATCTTTGCGAGGCACTTTGGAGGTGAAAATGCTCGCGCGCTCTGCGGATGGCGATTTGTGACGAGTCGCCGAAGGAGGTCCGACATGCAGACGACCGGCATTTGGCGTTATAGGCGTCACGCTCGATGTGCGCTGTCCTACCGACAGATGCCCTGGAGCTAAAGGCGTTTTAGTTACGGCAAACAACAAATTCATCGAATGTTTCAGTTTTCCTCGAACAAATCAAAGTGTTTTCCAACATTTTTGCGCTTTACACATCAACTTACCGGGTATTTTTAAGTTTGATTTGCGATGAATGCTCTGACGTTCGCTCGATGATGATCTTATTCGAGGACGCGGGATTTGTGAATTCTCAATCTGGGAGGACCCTTTGGATTTGAAAATTTGCGTTCTTCTGACGTCCGACGGCCCTGCGCTTCTAGCCTCGCGATCATATACCGACGCCCTGTTCGGATTTAAGGATAAACTTCGACCTGTCCAGTTCTTCCGCATCTTGATGACGATATGTTTGCGAATTACCGAGAATTATTGCGTGAACTGTGAACGAAAACGACTGGCACTTCGTACTACGAAGCATCAAAACAATCTCGCGTTATGAGACGTTATAAATTCAAATCAAACTTCAGTGTACCAGAAAATAAAAGTAGTTTGATAGAATGTCCACTCTATCCATCGGTATCGTCGTGTTTGGAGTGCATGGTATGATGTGTCCATGGGTAGATGGCGATAGCTGTCAAAGCTCGCGCCGAGCGCCAAATTTGAATGAGGATGTTTTGATCGCAAAAACTCTTTGTACGTTGGAAATGATTAAAACGCATTGTAGATGTATTAAATGGATTTGAAAGTCATTTAATACACAATTGTAATGATCATTGTGCGTCGTTGAGCGAGCGGACGATATTTTTTATGCTTTTTCACATCTTTTTCAAATGTACGCTGTTGGGAAATGGTGTTCAGCGCCAGTGTATATGCGCTTGTCTACGGAAGCGATATAAAAAAAAACTGACAGAAAATTTTTGAAAATTTCACGAGATTTCACTTATTTTCTCTTTACAAACACATACCCGCAATTATAAATATATAAATTGAAGCGTCAGTTTCATTGAAACGATAATCTGGAAGTAAAATTTAATTCGACCAAATATGTAAAAACGTACGTTGATATAACCGAAATTTTCACGTGGATCTATATACGTGCGGCTCAAGATTTTTCATCAATAGCATGTTTACCGAAGCTGTCATAACATTAACGATACGTGAAAGCCAAAAAATATGTGCAAACTCTACGATCTAACCTACGGTACGGTCTTTCCTATCAACACTTTTGTACGAAAGTTAATTCTCCATTGATAATAATTACCGAAAACGTGATTTCGAACGATCATTATACCGTTTACGACATAACCTATGCCTTTTTCGTACGAAAATTTTCTTCCCACTCGCAATTATGTTATTTCCAACGCATTTTTCCTGTGACGAAAACTTCCAGAACGAGTGAAAGTTTATCAAAAAAAGTTTACGCTCCAGAAATTACGTTTACTCTAGCATAATGACCAGCAAGGTCAATACAACATGCAAGTCTTTAGCTGCGCGAACTAAGAAAGATAACTCGGATGTTCCCGCCAAACAGTCGCAAAAGTTAACCAACAAAGTGAGTCACAAATTTTAACGCTCGTCGATAATAGTCCTCACAAAAACGAAAAATGCACTTTTTAGAAACTGAAATCTGCGTCGCCCAACGACCTTGTGGTTATCGACAATCGGGGCACGACGATCGAAGTTACCGTTAAGACGAAAGGACGCAAAAGCGGCTCGGGAATAGTCAGCGGGACGTTGAATGCGCCCAAAACTATAGAAGAGAAAATAATGAGCGCCAACATATCGGAAAGTCATACGAGTAATTGGAGCAGGACTTTGAGGGAACAAAATCGTCCCATTATCAAACAGGGCGTGCAGCAGCTGGCCGGACAGATTCAATCGACCAAACATACGAGACGAGAAAATCACGAGCACAAAGAAATTCGTACCGTAATGGAAACTCATCAATCGCACAAATATATCCGAGTGAGTTACCGTCCGTCGGTTGCGGACTCGATGCTGATATTATTAAATATTTATTATATAAAACAAACATATCTGTTCTTGAGACGTAATAACAGCCAGCAGGCACCGGTTGCAAGAAAAATTGATGAAATTTTTCAATCACATCACTTTCTCACAAATTTTCGCTTGTTTAGTTTTAATTCTGACTATACTTTACATCAAAGAGTACGTAATATCGCGATAGAGCGATAGACGATCGCGTTAAGAAAGTAAATGGTATATTTAATCGTACTAGTATTTATTTCATTAATTATTCGATAAATAATTAATATTGACGTTCCAGCATCCCTGATGCAATAATAAGAAAAATGACGGGTAGCGAAAATGAATGTTCACCTTAATGTCCAACAGCAAGACAGCAGAATATTCGATGAAATTCCGGTTAAACAAGCCGCTAAAAAATCATCCGAGCAGTTGAAAACTTTGTCCAATTCCGCCGTTCCTTCTACAACTACGATAGCGAGCAGCTTGGAGTCCATCGAGGTGACCGACAGAGGGGTACAGTGCGGAGGAATATTCGATTGTTCCAACGATAGACTCGGCATTTACAATCCTGTGAGAATGCTCGGTATTTTGATGCAAGAGATGGAGGGCTTGGTCAGAGACGAACGATCCAGCAAAATTTTGACCGAGATGGAACAGGCTCTTCTCAGGATACCCAAAGAACAGGGCAAACTTCCTCCGGACGTGCGTTTAAATTTTCTCTTTACCACGAATTCGAACATTTCGTTTACGCTTGATTTTAACGAATTGCCGCGAATTACAAATCAATCCGAGCTCAGATGCATTTTTCAAACTCGTCGCAACCGAACGTTCACTTGTTTTTCCACCTCGTCACGTCGCAGGTTCTCGAAAAAATCACTTTGTGCACAAAGTTGGAGGCCGGAATGTCGCAATTGGAAAATACCAGTAAGGAGTTGGAGGCAGCATCCGCCAAACTGCGCAAAGACAAAGAGACCTTGCAGCAGTATGTATTCGTCCTTCGAACGGTGTTTCTTACAATTTTTTTTCATCGCATCAACAATCAATCGAAGAAATTTCGATGAATTTCTACGATACAATTTTGACAATTTTGACAATTTGGACAATTTTGACGAGAGAATTATGAAACAAAGGGGAAGGAAGATCTCCATTTCAACGCTAAAATCTCGCAATTTTAATTAATTCCAGGCAATTCGCTAAGCAGTCGATTTTGTTGGAGGAGAGTCAGCAGCGCGAGAGGAATGCGGAGATAGCGATGAAAAAATTGCGAATGGATCTAAACGAGAGCTCGAAAGTCGCAGCTGAGAATAGAAAAACCATAGGTTTGCTGCGCGACGAAAACAAGAACGTGGAAGTGGCGCAGAAATTAGCCAGAGATCTGAGGCGAGATTTGAACGAGCAAATAGAATTGGCCGAGCAGAGATACATGGAAATACAGTATCTGAAATTGGAGAGAGACAAACTGATAGCTTTGTCGTCCTACAAGGACGTTACGTTGAGCGAATTGCGAAAAAAATTAAAGTGAGTAATTACGCTTGTGAATTTTTTTTTGCAATTGAATCATCGCGGTTAATCCCGGCGAAGTTGAACAAAAAACCACGATTTCGGATCCGTGTAGCTTTTTTTAAATTCTTTTTCTTCGGAGATTCGCAAAAGCAAAAACAGCGTTAATTCAACACGCGCGAAACTCGAAAGAGAATAGATTGATGCGTAATTTGAAAATATTCATTCGTAATTCTGTCGAATAAAATATTCCGACAATTTGTTTATATACCCGAAGCTGAAAGAAAAGCTCGACGTTGGATTATTTACTGTCAAAAATGCATTCGTTCAAAACACGGTGCTTCAAAAAATACGAAATTGCATTAACGCGTCGTTTTTTTTTCAAATTCGTTCAGAGATCTCCAAAGTCAGATATCGGAGCAATTGGTTAACATACGGGAAGCCGGCAGTCGCGAAATATCGGTGATTCACGGTGGTTTGGCCTGTTCCTCTCCCACGTCGACGTCCTCCAAGAATTCTTTGATTCCGCGATCCTGCCCCGAGATATCCGAGATCTCCTTGTCGATGGACGAGTGTCCTCGTGAAAAAGCGCGACCGGACAGAGTCCTCAACGATGAATCCGACGATTGCGACAAGAAAATCATCGAGGACAAACCGTATTCGGAATTCATCAGTCTTCCGGGGGAGGAAACGTCTCACACGTTATCCTTGACGCAGCCAAAGGACGAAGCGACGAAACTTCCGGATTCACCCGGTAATTATCATTCATTTCGATCGATAAAATCGCCCCGGACAAATCTGATCAAAAAAATGTTCCTCCGACGCGAATCAGCCAACAAGAACGATCACACGACGCCGAGCAGCAGAGAATGGAAATTGGACGAATTTCGCAGCGCGCCGAATCTCGATTACGGCGAAACGGACGATTCGAAAAATCGTCCTGAAAAGGACGTCAAGGAGCATCGCGCGAGGTCGAAAACGCGGAAAGTCTCGTCGAGCATCGAAAACAAACGGACTCTGGACGACGAGAGGAATCGCGACGAGGGTGAAAAACTGCTCCGCGTTAAACACTGCTCCGGCGATCCCGTGAGCATTAAGGAGCAGTTTGAGATAATGTTTCAAGATATCCGGCGGCAGAGCAAATTTCTCGTGAACGTGCAGAGCCCAGCGCGGAATTATCCGCACGCGGACTGGAGCGACAGTTCGATCCCGACGATAAGCGTCATGTCGGAATCCAACGTCGCGTGAAATTCCGCGATTTTCCGATTTTCGATTTTCTTTGTTTTTTTTTAACAGGCAGCACGTTCGAGCGAAAACCGGATACGAGATACGAATGAAATATCCCTAGACTTCCGATCAACGTTTGAGAAGGGTCGAAAAATCAGAGACGACGAGTTCCGGTGAAGCAATAAGTTAATTTATTCGTAGATATCGTTGCGATAATTCGTTAATACGTAAAGTCTCGCGCGACGATGACCGTCGCTTTTTGTTTTTGTATTTTTACAACGAAACGATAAATATATATTTTCTTACGAACCTTGGCTTTGTCAGAATTATCGGAACACTGGTGGGTAACGAAGAAATCGTGTGGTAAAATAAGAAGAAGTGCGTTTGATCGATGCTCGATTTTCGGGCATTCGGAAAAAGATAAAACGAGAATATTCGTCGTTGCGATCGTAATTGCGTCGCGACGCTGGCAGTTTTGTTAGAAAAGCGAGTGAAATTGTGTTTTTTTTTTCGCCAGGAACTTTCGTGGCGAACAAGGGGGACGAGATTCGAGACGGAAAGTTTGTTTCGTTTCCAAAAAACGTTATCCCCCATACTGTGCTCGTGCTGACGAAAAGAAAAAACGTATCGATCATCGCGTCATCGAGCTGTCGCCAACATCGAAACGAGAACTGAAGAACAATGGAAAGATAAACAAGGAATGTGCAATGACGATAAAAGAAGATTCGTCGTGATGAAAATCGTGTGCCGATTTCCGGCATCTTTTTTTGCCAAGATCGTTGGACCTCCGGGCCGTCTTATCTCCCTCGGCTCTTCGTGATGCACTTCCGGTATGGAACCGCGAGCTGGCCAAGATCGAATCCATCAAAGGTCCTCCAGATTCGTGTCGTATCGATATTTGGCGTTTCTGTACGTGTGAACGCAATACACCAGGCTTATCAGGAGCGTAAAACATCCAAAAATGAGGAAAACGATACCGAGAATCCTGGAGGGGAAAAAAACGTTGTTTTACGGAAGTTGAATGTTTTCTTCGCGCGAGCGAGCGATGGGAAACAACGAAGCGTCGTCTTACCACACGAAGAAAGGCTGAGTCAGTTGGGTAACGATGAGCAAACCGAGTATAACCAAAATCAGTCCCAAATTGAGTAGCAGCATGAAACAACAAATTCTGTCCATGTACGAACGAAAGGGATTGCAGGTCGCTGTGTTTTTCACGGTAATTCCATCGTACCGAGACGTGTGAGTCTTCACAGTCGAGTGTCCGGATCTCGCCGAACCGCTGTGATTGCTCGGTGCCCTCCCGGCGATTCGCGAACTCGGAGCTGGACTATTGCGCGAACCGCGACTGAAAGTCATTCGACGTTTGTCGTACGTTTTTTCTCGTCAATTCTATCGATTTTTCTCAATGATTCAAAGTCGTTCTCCCTTGCTCTTTTTGCTCAAATTCAACGCCCGAAACTTTCGAACGCCTTTCAATCAAGTTTTTCACTCGATATTTTCCAAAAATCTCCAGTTTTCTGGAGGATTTGCTTTTCGTTGCAAGAATTTCGAGGGTAAAATTTCGACGGTTCGGTAGGTAGACTATAAATATTGTTATTTTCCAAAGAGCGCGAATTTTGGTGCAAAAATTTTGGAGCAAATTTTTGAAAAACCTCGAATTTTGGGCAAAACTCGTTCGTCGCGGAAAATTAGTGGACTCGAGAGGTAAAATTGGGTGGACGACAATTTTTCGCGAAGATACGAGACACTAGTGACGTTTTTGAAGTACCTCAAGTCGGATAATGCTCTGTGAGGTGCACCGGTGACGTATAAATCCGATCCGTTGTAGGAACTCTCGTGATTCGATACTTTGCCGGGACCTTGAGCACCGCGTGACGAATCTCTCGACAAATCCGAGCCCTGACCGTTTCGCACAGCGTACAACTTTTTCTCATTGACGATCTCATCGTTCGGCCTTTTGCTTCTGCCGGGTGCGATCGGTTTCATCTGCATCTGCGCATCGAAAGAGTTGATTAATTTTCGATTATAGAAAGTCCATTTTTTCTTCTTTATTATTTATTTCGATGATCGATTGATTTTTTTTATTATTGATTTAGAGAGGCAGCGATGTTTTTTTTCTTTTTTTTTTTTTTTTCAACGAGAATCACACAAACTACTTACAACCGTACTGTGCTCGTAGGCCGTCGCGTATTCCGAAACTGTTCGCACAGATGGAACTCGATGATTCTCCTCGATCGAGTCGTTTCGATACTGATTGCCGCGAGTATTCCTCGACGAATCTCCATTATTGAGAAACATGCTCGTCGCACCTTGTTGTTACGTCAATCTCGTCGTATCTTTCAAAAAAATTTTGCATTTATTCGACCGAATGTGAAATCTTCTAAAAATACATATTTATATCGGCGTACGGACCTGAAAAGGCAACATTCGTACATCGATTTTCTGTCACGTGCATCGTACGTCATTTCGCAATGGGACAAACGCCTGCTCGCGAGGAAAATGCGTGGGTGCAAGGGCAAGGAATACTGAATCGTAGAAAACCTCGTTCTAGTTTTTTCGAATCGACAAAATAGGTTTTTGAACGATTAAGGGGTAGTCGACTCGCCAAAAGTGTCAAGATTGTCGTCGACTGTCGTCAAGATTTTTCCCTGCCGTCTGTGAAATTACGAACGAATGTTTCACCGAATTTTTGGAAAAAATTTTTCAAAATTCAAAATTACAGATTTTAGCAAACAGCTGGTGGAAAAAATCGGGACGAATTGCAGAATTATCGCAAAAAATATTTATATATTTTTGTATTCACATTTGTATATTATTTTTATTTGTGAATATTCCCGGGGGCTCTTGAAGAAATATCTGTAATTCTGAACGTTCCGAAAGTGCTATCCAAGTTTTATACGTTTCCCATGACGGTACTTTTGACGAGACGACTACCTTGAGGTGTTTCATCGATTTTCGTTACCGGTATTTTGACTCGTTATCATATTTTCTGAAAACTGCTTTCGACGAGTGTTATTGAGCAGGAAAACAGCGAGATAATTATTTCACGATTTTTTCTAGAGGCGCGATAAAACGCTAATAAGAGATTCAAAAATATTCATAAAGAAACTCGTGAACTTTATTCATGCTGAAACATCGCGTCACCCGCTGAGTGTTTAACATGAATTATACAAACACTCGTATATTTGTTATTATTCATCGTCTATATCCGGCGTTCAGCCACACCCAGATTTTTACTCACGACGAAATCATCGACCAACAACTTCGAGTATAAAATTTATGTTTTCGAAGCAATTAGAAATCTTGGTCAACAGAAATATCCGAAAATGGGAGAGATCGTCTGAATTCTTAATTCTTTTTCCTCTCAAAACCATGATTTAACGCGCTTTCGAATAAAACTAGTTTTATTCGAACTAGTTTTTTATAATAAATAAAACTAGTTTTATTCGAACTAGTAACTAGTTTTTTGGTCAACAGAAATATCTGAAAACGGGAGAGATCGTCTGAATTCTTAATTCTTTTTCCTCTCAAAACCATGATTTAACGCGCTTTCGAATAAAACTAGTTTTATTCGTAACTAGTTTTTTGGTCAACAGAAATATCCGAAAATGGGAGAGATCGTCTGAATTCTTAATTCTTTTTCCTCTCAAAACCATGATTTAACGCGCTTTCGAATAAAACTAGTTTTATTCGAACTCGTAACTAGTTTTTTGGTCAACAGAAATATGCGAAAACGGGAGAGATCGTCTGGATTCTTAATTCTTTTTCCTCTCAAAACCATGATTTAACGCGCTTTCGAATAAAACTAGTTTTACTCTTCAGCTTGAACGACGATAAGTTTACTCAATTATTTCCGATCTTTTTTCTTGTCAGCGATTTGTTGATAATCCGGTACCGTTATTATTGTCCGAAATTAATGTACCTTTTGTGTGACTCGAGATCTTTTTTTCAGTTTTTTTTTTTCGTCTCCGTAACATTATCAAGCCGTGAATGAGTTACGATCTGATTAATGGCGAATAATCAATAATTCATCACGGATTATCGAACGATAATTCATTTGAAAAACTGACCTTCGTAATTGATTATTCGTAATGTTAATTCATTCATGATCAGAGTTCCGATAGTCAATTCCGTATAACTCGTACAGTTGAAACATTAAATTATTTCTAGAGCTCGTTTCGATACGAAATAACAAAAACGATTTTCAGCCGTGCAAGGGTCACGATTAATTATGAGCGAAATCTCGAAATGTTATCTTCAAATTTCATACGATGATGCCGAAATGTTTCGAAATTAACGATTGTTAATTAATTGAAAAAAAAAACAATTTTCCGAAATTGATTATTCGCGATATTAATTGACTCGTGAACGAAAAAGCGAGGTCAAACGATTTCATACTTTTATTTCTATTCCGTTTGATGTTTTTCAAACTTTGACGAAAATCTGCCGACGCTTTAGCACACTCGAAACTTTGTCGAAGTACACGCCACGTTTTTGCTTTTTTTTCGACTTTGGACGAATCAGCACGTCGAGCGATCTGCCGCGTGAGAAGAACTGATGGACGTTGGGAAAATAAGTCGATCTTCGCGAGACGCGATTGTTGACAAATTGTCGTGCCACGCACCGAGCAAGGAGGGAGTCATTTTCAAAGGGTCACCTTCGCACGTGGGTTTCTTCGGGCGTCTTCGACCGAGCCATGCACGGCGGTTGTGCAAGACTGTAGAACAACGTTTCTCAACGAACGTAATACGTTGGACGCTTTTGGTCCAGATGATACGAATTTTTGTGATGCTGAGATTTTTTTTTTTTTGAAATTTTGAGTTTTCAAATTGTCAGCTCGAAAATGCGAGAAAAATCGTTTGTTCCGAGTACAATTTACGTATTCGCGTAATGATTAAAAAATGTTAGTGACAAAGTACGAGACGCGAATATTGAGAAAATGCGACTGCTTTTCAGCTCGGCTGTGCGGTTGAGGAAAAAAGTGACCTTGAAAACGACGAAGGTCGCGCATTCGTTTCTTCGTGAAAACACGTACTTTTGGTCCAGATGATTAAATTTATTATTGGAGCTCAGCTCGAAAATGGCGGTAATTGACGCGGAGCAATTCTTATGAACGTTTACGGTTTTTAAAATCGACACTTCCGGTTTGGTTGTTTTCGCGATATTTGAGATATTTGAGAATTTTCGTGTGTTTTTGGTGCTCTTCTCGGCATTCTGGTTGACGCGGTATTTTATTTCAAAGCCAACTACGGTCGTCCCCAGGCAAAAGCTTGTCTCATTTTCTCTCGATATATATTTTTTTTACCGAAACTTTCACCCGCGATTATCCAATAAATCCGGAATGTACAGACAAACGTACGTAATGAAAACGTACGGAAGGCGCCATCTATTTTTTCCTCACATCGTTATTTTCGTTTTATACGAAACAATTAATGCGCCGTGACTCGTTTAATGCAATAATAAAAAAAACCGTGCTAATTGCAGGGAGCTGGGGAAAAATTAATCGTAGTTTGTATTTTCGCCGCAATTATCGCCGAGAAACGAGAAAACTTTTTTTTTTACCTCCCCGCTTTTATTTACCGCTGATTCGCATTTTATTATCATTGTTATTATTATTCCGGGATGTATTCGTTTATAGAGAAAATACGCGCACTTTTAATTCGGGTCAAGGCCGTGAAAACAAATGTGAGCAGCACTCGTCGCGCGAAAAAGACCTCGATGCTCGATAGAGCGCGTATGGCAGAACTTTCCAACGGATGTGAAATGGACGAGCACGCTTTTATCGTTCTTTTTTTAGAGAAAAGGAAAAAAAACCAATTATTCAGACAAAAACAACTTTCTAGCGTTTCGTCGTCCTTTGCATTTAACACACACACACACACGCGTCGACTTTCGAAAATGAAGTTTTTAGGCCAGATCGCCGATACCATTTTTCGCGATCGAGTCTCGATTTGTCGAGGAAAACGTAGGAAAATACTGTTTTGTACGGTGAGAAAATGCGTTTTCTTTTGAGAAAGAAGGCAAGATAGTGGACGGAATCGCGGAAAAGTAACGAAAATAATTCGGACGATTAAAGCCTGACGCACGACCCAACGAGTTTTTTTAGTGCAAAGTGAGGTTATGTCGATTCTCACAGCTGTGCGCTGTCAAAGCTACGAGATCGTCGATTGTTTTTTCACGGATTTTTTTTACGTTGGACGAATGGAAAACGCGGCTTTTCGAAGCTTCGACGACCGAACAAAGTTAATGTCTCGTTAATCGCGTTATTCATTTACTCTCGTAATTTCGCGAGATGGACGGAAAAGAGGAAAAAAGCGTTTTCGAGAGCGACGTCCAAGTCGAAGCGATCGCGCGACGAAAGGGGCTTTCGATTGTTGAAGAAACGTTTTTTTTACGTACACTCACCGCGAGAAAGAAGTACAAAATGATAAATGTACGGAAAGAACGAAAAACTCATTGATATCGCTATACCTGTGCAATGATAATAATAATAAGGAGAGTCGTGTGCACTTGGCGCTTTAGACAACAGAGCGGAGGCTATAAAAAGAAATATCGCGTGAAAAACATTTGTTTATTATTCACCGCAGAATCGGAATCGCCTCATTGTCGTTTTTCACTCGTTGAGATACTATTCCTTCGCTGTCTTTTGCGGAGAAACTTGAAAGATTTTCAAGATGACATGATATTACTACGACAAATGGGAAAACGACGCGAACTCGTTTTCGTGGCTCCGTGGCGCGATCTGGAAGCTTACTGGAGAAGGAAACGGTCGGGAGGCGAACGATCCACCTGACGAACCATCCGTGCGTACATATATGTGTATCGCACTTTCAGAAAACCCCGACGACGTCATATATACACATGTATATATGCAATGGGTGACCCATTGACTTACCTTTTTCTTTTCGAGTCTCGCACGAAAATATGTTAGTTTTTTTGCATTTCATAAGTCTTCTCGAAAGCTTTGAGGAATCAAACATTTCTAGGGGTCGCTAAAGAGTTTTGAAAATTCCTTAAATAGGCGAAATTCGACGTTTTTTTTCTTTTCCACACTCCATAGAAGAGATATCCCACAAATTTTAGCTCGAAATATAAATATTCAGAATTCGCTCAAGAATTTTTCACCTCGTGGAACAACAAGGTCAAACGAGATATGGGTCACTCCGCGAGATCAACATTTCTCGAGCGACCTTTGAACACTTATATTTGGATTCTGCAAAAAATTGATGTTCCGCAAAAAAAAATTTTTTTCGTCCAGTCGGTAACCGTTACCGATCGAGAGACAACCGATTCCGAAGTTTTATTTGTGATGAAGATTGAACAAAAATAACCGTTCTTCCCTTCGCAATTTCCATAAAATTTATACTTCCCTGCACTTCCGGTTTCCTGCCATCCGCTGCGATGGATATCCGCTCGGATGTTGCGGTCCATGACCATACATATACGGTTATTCCAAGCGTGTTTGCATTGAGGTTGTTCGCGCAGGCGCGTAGGAAAAATAAGTAAAGATAAAAATGCACGAAGCTCGCGCGAGGCAACGACCATTTCGGTTTTTTCGTTTAAGCAATCGCCGAGACGGAAGGGAAACAAAAGTGCGTAAAAAATTGTCCCATCTCCGCGCCGTGAGGTAAATTTCCGAGTTTTCTCAAAATTATCTTCCTGCGAATTTAAGGACCCGTGTCAGGCCTTGTTTCAGCAACAATCAAAACGTGAAAAAAAAAAAAACAATCGCGCGTACCGAGCACAACAATTTTGTACAATAATTACACGAAAAAGCTGTCAACGAGTCGTTGAAAAAAAAAGAATTCCGACGGCATTCGGAAAACTTTCCATCTTTTTTCACATTGCGTTAATTCGTTGCACAGTTTTTCCGATTAATTTTTCCAAAGTTTTCCGAAGCTTCGAACGTAAAATCTTCAAACTTTAAACACTTTTTCGCAATAAAAGAAAAAAAGTCACCGTAGCACGTCCGCAGTTCCATCCGAATGACCGAGGCTCGTTCACTCCGATGATAAAAACCCGAAAAAAACAAAAAAAGTACACGACGATAAAAGAGTGAAACTCGTATTCGGTCAACTCAATAAAATCTTTATTTTTCCATTTCTTCGAAAAAAATTGTACCATCGTTTTTACGAAAATATATAATCAATCATTGTTGACGAGTTAAAATAATTTGGAATGAGGAGACCCGACTTTTTTCTTCGTCGAATTGATTCCGAGAGTGAGAGAGAGAGAGAGAGAGAGAGAGAGAGAGAGAGAGAGAGAGAGAGAGAGAGAGAGAGAGAGAGAGAGAGAGAGAGAGAGAGAGAGAGAGAGAGAGAGGGAGAGAGACAAACCCAATCGACAAAAGTTGACGCTCGTGTTTGCACAGCAGGTTTCCACTCGTTGCGAGTTTCATAAGGCTGTCAAACAACGAAGGTGTTGGACACATTCGCCGATAGACTTCGTCCGAGCACGTAAGATAAACGTATTAATATCCAGGCTGGCGATGGAAGTCGCGCGGAGAAGGAAAGTAACGAAGATTTTGTACAAGATGATTGGTCGTTGATCATCGACGGTAGATTGAAATTCTCAAATGACGGAGGGGGGGATGAACGAGAGCGACGAATGTAGAATTGAGAAGCTGCGCAAGAGCCGATCGGAGGGCTGATCGAAATCCGATCGAAATTCAGGAGGAGAGAACGAAAACAAACCGAGAAAAAGAAAAAAAGCGGAGTATTTGCTTCTTCAAATCGGTCAATGGAGGCGCGGGCGATAGTGGCTCCACTCGAGGTAATCGATAAAAGGTTCAAAGACTCGGCTACAGATTCATCAAACTGTCCGGGATCTAATGATAATGATAACAATGACGACAGCGTTATCATCATCATTGTATAATAATAATAACAATACGATCAAAGTGCAACGTGGCGTTACGATAATTTAGCTTCTCGATAATGCGGTTATTCGATGAGACCCTTGGCTCTGAAGAGGTCGCGCATGAGATTTTTCAAATAGCCAATTTCGCGATTGAGCTCTTTAACCTGATCCCGAAGCTTGACGTTGTGATCAACGAGCTCCTGCTCCTCACCGACGATCTCCTTGATCTCCTGTTTTTTCTTCTGCCTGTAGCGCGTCGCCGCGTTTTTGTTCTGCTCCTTCTTACGGACCTTTTTGTCCTCGACGGACGGTCGCGAGTAGGGTTTGTGACGGTTTTTCGTCAAACGGCAGGTACGCTGCTTCGCGGAGGCGCCGGGGTGGTCGCTGGAGTCGCCGGTCCAGTCGGGATCGTCGGGACTCGAGGAATCTTCCGAGGAGAGATAACTACCGCCGGAGCTCGTCGACGGGCTCGAAGGCGCGATGTCGCGGGCGCAGGAGCGCACGTACTCGTCGACTGCCGCTAATTCGCTGGCAACGTCGCGCAGCGGCTCCAGGGATATGTTTTCCGCGTTCCATTCGCCGGATATTTGTCCGAGGTAAGAGGAAACGTTCGTGTTCTCCAAGGAAGCCTGCTGCTGCTGCTGCTGCTGATCTTGCTGAGGATGCTGGATAATTCGAGGAGTTGGGTAAAGATTGTGCGTTAAAACCGGCTGCAGCGTTACCAACAGTTGCGTGTCGATGCCGTTGAGTCTCTTCGGCGGCGGAGACTGCGGTGGCGTTAGTGCTGAATTTATCGCCGGATATATCTGATGGCAAGCCTCGACGTCGCCCAGAACGCTCTCGAACTCCTGGAGCAACGTTTGCGTCGTTTCTTGATGAACCTGATGATGCGCCTTGGAGTCAGCGGGGAACACGATCGGCTTGTTTTGCCCGCATTCCGGCGCTGGCAGTTCCTCGAATATCGGCAGCTCGATCTTTTCCTCTAACCAATCGGAAAATGGCTCTGTGGAGCACAAACGGACAGGATCAATCGTCGATCATCGTTACGCGCGATTTTGCCTGGGTGGAATTGGTACTTTGGGCTTTTTGCTTTATTTGCTGGCTGATCGGACTCGCCGCTCGAATTGCGGAAAATTTTGAGAGCAGATTCGAAATATTGACGGAATGATGGCAATATATAGGTAGAATGGAATTTTTTACATTCTCGAAATGTCTTTTCATCAAATATATCGTTACTTTATGTCGGTTTTTTTACGCGGGGCGATAAAAAATTGAATGCGACATCGGGGAAGAAAAGTCGGCAAGTGTTGATCGTACAAAAAAATACGAAAATGCCTTTAAATTATTTACATCGAATTTTGCGAGTAATATCAATAAATTTTATATATAACCGGAATTCAAATTTTCCAGTATTTGTATGTATTTAAAGAAACAAAGGAACCAAAAGAGGAATGTGGGAAAAAAGGATAAAGATGGCTGAAAGACGGAAATTGCCGATTGGGTGAGGAGGAAATTGCAAATTTTGGATATTTATGCGAAAAAATGTGTCGCACGCTTGATATTTTTGACTACGACCGTCGCGAGAAAACTCGAGAAATCTTTCGAAGCAAAACGACGGGTTGTAAACAAAAATCTAATCCAGCGAAAAAACACGAAATAACGGTTCGTTATAAAAACGCGATTTCGCGATTTAGCAGCAAGGATATGATAGACAGAGCTCGCGACTTTGTTCGCGTGTAATTAGTACATTTTTTTATCTAATCAGACGCGCGTTTGCACGGCATATCGCGAGAAGACGAAAAAAATTTGCGCGAGAAAGAATAATCGCCAGCGGACGTACTCAAAAATGAATTTCTACCTCAAAAGCTTGAAAAAAAAGTTCTTACGCAAGAAAAAAAGGGAAACCTCGAATGCGACAATAAAATTTCATCAACGCAAGTGCGGCGATTTAGCCGTGAGAATCTGACAAACGGAAACGGTCGCTTTTCGCGTTCATAATATCGGAGCGTGATTTCACGAGATTCGATTGAAAAAAAGAAACCGATACACGCTCGATGAGCTTTATCCGCGCAATGTTAAATCAATTGCGCAACGTTCGGAGCGAGGATAAATAAAATTTATAATTATTCCGAGCATCGGCGGAGAGGAACGCGGGAGTAATAAAAAATCCGCTTCAACAACGTGGAAAACGATCGCTCGAAGCGGGTTTTTACGATTATATTTGTTACAGAAACGCGCTCGTGCATTTGTTACCTCGCGAGCGACAACCGGTAGGAGTGTCGCGGCTAAACTATAAATAAATAAAAAAAATATCGTATTCATTATTTTTCAAGACGAGGAAATAAATGATATTAATTTTTCAACAAGGACAAACCACCTCGGACGTTTCACGAACGATCGTCCCCGGCAGCACCATCGCCGACTCTGTCGTTTCGCAATTTTGCATATTCATTAACAACAGCTATGCACCCGCGCGATAATCATAATACTCGACAAATATAATCGTTCGATTTGTAAACTATGGAGAATAACGCGATAATGGAAAGCAAAAAAAAAGAAAAGAAAAAGAAAACGGTAAATAAATATTACAAATAATCATCGAGCTTATCGTTCCTCGCTGACAGCGAGGAGAAAATCGAACGGGCGGCAAAGCGAAGCCAGTCGCGAACGAGGCCAACTATGGAATAAACTTGTAGCACAAAAAAAAGGGAAAAAAATTTAGATCGGCATTGCTCTAGAAATGATATTATTCGCCAAAGATAGTTGCTGTAACTTTGCTCGTTGCTTTATCTCGAGCTTATTGACCTTATCTCGCTCGACGAGAGTCTTTTCGATCGTCAATTGCGAATTTAATGAGACAAAAAAGAAAAAACGACAAAAATTCACGCAGAGTTCCGCCTCGCGAGATGACGCTTCGATGATCGATCGAATTTATTTCCGAGGGTTCGTCTCTGTCGCTGCCGAGTCAATTTTGCGTATAAAGCGTCAGAGAACAAAGACTCGACGGGGACACGAGTGATTTTCTCAGTTGTATCGCAATGATCGTTAGTTCGAGAGCATTAATTGCGCAATATTCGAAGAATTACTATCGCTCGTAGCCTACTTAAACAATATCTTTCGATTCAGGCGTCGCGGAAAAAGAAAATGTTGACCTACGCTACGGATCTCGTCGTTGCGATTGTAACATCGACGAGCATTATTCCGGATAATTCTGACACGCTTCGCGATGGATATTCCCGATTATAATCTGGAATATGAATGATTTCGCAGTGAGAACGAAGGAAAAAATGAAAATACGTCATCTCTCGCGTGAAATCGAAAGTTTTCCGAAAAATAAAGGCATTCGCGCGCGTGAAAATGCATTTTATCGAAGATTGTGAAATTTTTCAAATAATGTTCACGCTTTTCGAATTCGCCCTTAAGATAGTTGTTTCGCCAAAAGTTTTTTCTTAGGAATTTCAAAAAATTCGTAGAGCACGTTTTTCAGACCGTTATCGCACGATCACGCGCTCAATTTCGACGGGATTCACCGTTTGGATTCAGAAATATCTCTCGTCGAACGGTCCGCTATTTTGCACAGGCTTTTTTGCAGGGCGCCGGAAAATCGAACGCTACTCGCGATTAAACCGCGCCCAAATTTTTATCTACCATCTCTGAATTACAAACGACTGTTTCACGGACTTTGGAGCAATCTTTGCAATTTTGACCGTCCAATTTCGCGGATGTAACGTACGTAACGATGAATTTCGTGATAGACGAATATTTCCGAATTTAATTTGAAATATCAATTATCTCACAGCTCCAAAAAAAAAAAACCGCCGTCGCGTCGCATATGGAATGCCAAATTTCCCGAAAATAGACGCGACTCGGTATGTTTATTCGCCCGTGTGAAAATGCGTTTTATTAAGAATTATGAAATTTTTCGAAATTCTTCAGGCTCAAAAATTCAAACAGCCGTGATTTTTAAAAATCGACTCTCGTACATTCAACGAGCGATGTTCCAACGCGCCGAGTACCTTCCGAGAGACAATGAAAAAACGTCACGTCTCGTATCGAACGGAAAGTTTCGCGAGAATCATCGGGCACCCTCTTGCGTTGCGTTTCCGCAAAATTCCCGCAAAACTTTTCGCGCTCGAAGATTCAAAGAGCCGCGATTACGTCTGAAAATCCACGATATAACGCTCGCAAGCTCGGACGGAGCGTGAAATTCGTCGTTATCGCGTTGAACAATTTAAAACACGTTGTCCACACGAAAACCAGTTGGCAAGTTGGGCGAGACCCGTTCGTCGCTTGCCACGCTCGAGCGCGCACGCACCGTTCCTTCCAAATGATATTCTCGCTCGCTTGCAACATGTGATAAACGCAGATATGCGTTTTCATCGAAAAGAAAAAGAAAAAAAGCGAGAGATTTCCTCATAATACGATTATGAAAAACGAAGAAAAAAAAGAAGAAACATTTCGACAACGACGCACAAAACGCAACGTCGTCACGAATGTCTCGATGATTAAATCATCTGTCGGTCGGATGTTGGGAGAGAGACGCGGCGTTTCACAGATTTATCCCGTGGGAGTCGACGCGAGCTACACATTGATAAGGAACGAACGAGAGAGCGAGATTTCGTGCGTCGAGGTCAACGATCTTGGGGATTTAACGCGCAATAAACGTACATTCGTCGGTAAAACCTTACGAACGAAAAGAAGAGAAAAAACGAGCGATATTCGATACATCATCGATAATCGATGCGTTGCAATCTGCTTTCTTTTTTTTTATCAACCAACTCGAGATAAACGACGTTGGACGGGGAACCGCGCGAAACGCGACAGCTGTGCAATCGCAACGAGCGCCACATCCTCCTCATCGGGTATAAAACAGAACGAGGAAGGACCGGAGAGGGGTTCCGTGGAGCGAAAAAAATGTTTTCATCGGAGAACAACCTACCGCCGTAACACGCAACAGCCATAATCGATGTCGTACGGCCAGCTCGAGGCAATAAGGTCGATTATCAGCTGTCGCACCGAGAGGCAAAGGAAAATAACGGGAACGACGAGAATTTTGTGCCAGTTTGGCAGCGAGCGATGCTCCTCCTCTCGGTCGTTATCTCGAACGGTGCGCGACAATGGTATTTCAAGGTCACGAGAGGGAAAAGGGAAAAGAAAATGAAAGGGAAGAAGATCAAACGACGATCGATAACTCCTTCGCAACGGGACGCCTCGTTTGTTTCCCTCTCGATGTTGACGACGATCCGGCGAATCAACGTCTTTTCACCAATTTCTGCGAGTTTACGATTATTTCGCGGTTCCACGTGTAACGATACGCGAACTGCATACTATTGTAAAACATTAGCACGCTCCAACATCGAGATGGCAGTTCTGACAATCGCGTCACCCTTAAAGATGCCAGTATCACCGATGAAACGTTTAAATCACTCTGATGTTTCTAGCGAGTCCCGCTGCCCATGTGACGGCGGCACGTTTTTAGCTCCCCGGAACGAGGCGAGATTGGAAACGAAGAGGTGGAATTTCTATTCTTTTTTTTCACTCAACCTCGTCGCACGACCGAAGAAACAAAAACCGAAAAAGGGACACGAGAAAAAAAGACGAAAAAAAAAAAAAAACGACTACGAGAGCGAGCGAGATCGAAAGATCGCGGAAAATTGATCCCGCGTCAATTTCAGTTGGAATCCTCGGCAATCGATTCAATTGAAATCATCCAGGCGCAATCACCGTCACTCTCGCCGATCTATCGAGAATCCTCGAACGGGGGTGGGGGGGGGGTCTTATTCGCGTCTTTTCGTCCAACTTTTCGTGTCTTTTCTCTCAAAATCAAAGACACTCCGCATATGGTGAGAGCACGTTCGACGCTGAGTTTGAATACCGCGGATGGCGCACGTGACGCGCGTCGGAGCCGAGTTGGGAAGAATTTTACAACGACGGCCGATCTCGGGCATATAACAACACGCATACAGAGACGCGAGCGGAGCTGACACGCGCGATTATCGACACACCAGATTGCGGAGAGCAAACGCTCGCGAGAGCAGACTTTGTCGCTTCGAGGAGGAGACAAGGAGAGCTACTGAATAAGAATTGTTTCTTCCTTTTTTAAACATAGGAGCAGAGAGGGGGGGGGGGGAGATCGAAGCAACGAGAGAGTCGACGTCGTTGTCATGTGGATCGTGTGGTTGACCCGCGAACACAACCAAAGATCGAACATTAACTTATCTTTGGACTTTTTCCCACCTCCGCTGCAACCAGCTTCTCTCGTTCCCTCCTTTTTTCATACCTCCACTCTGTAAAAGCCGAGTCCACGCATGAGATACCTTTCTCTCTCTCTCTCTCCCTTCCCCCTCTCCGCTGCAGCGCCTCTTTATCCAATCGGACTTGCTTTCTAGAGGTTAACCAGTTTGTTCCACTCTCTTTTTTTTTTCTTTTTTTTTTTCGCTAAAACGAGGGAAATAAAAAGCAGGAGCGAAAGAGACAAACAAGAAGGTAAAGTGTCGGGGTATACAGGGCGGCTGGAAAATGATGTGCCGTCCGGAGTGTGTGCGATGGACCAAAAACGAAGGTTTTTCGTCGCACCCTTTTTTTGCACCACTTGGCGGTGCAGCGGAAGGATTCTCGGGGCCATCGAAACCGGAAACGGTTAAGGATATTCGGACTCTGAAATGGCGGATTTCCGCGATGGTTTTCAAGGTCACTGGATTCGAAATTTGTCTGATATCGGTTTTTCGAAGATGGCGAGGGGAAGGGAAAATCGGTGTCTAACGTTTTTGACTTTTCTTTGGATTTTGGTAGCAACGCTGATTGCTGATTACGCTAAATTCCTGGTTTTCTTTGTCCTTGTTGAAATCATGCCTGCCGGACGTCCCTAACCCCCTGGCGGCGTAGCGAAAACAAGATGTTTGTGCCACTTTCGTCTCGGGAAAGGATCTCGACAAAATTATCTTCTAATCTCGGTTCTAAGGTTCTCGAATCTTCCGAAAACGAATCAGACGCTAGATTCTCGAATTCCAATATGGCGGATGGAATTTGGCGAGCGCAAATTGAAGAATTCAAAGAAATGTGATCCAATGTCGGATTTTTACATTTCAAAATGGCGGATCCAACGTGGAGAGTGTAAATTCGAAAATCCGATTTTCGATGTTGAAAATGACAGATCAAACTCGAAAATCCGCTCTCGTATTCAGATCCGGCCATTCCGAAAACCTTGATTTACCGACTGACGGTAAAATCGGCAGGATATAAAATTGTTTTTTTTTTCTGAATCCTCGAGTGGGCGTCACTCGGACTGGGAGGGTTGAGAATGGCAGGCCGAAGTTTCGGCGTAAAATGAAATAGAATGAAAATTTCGAGTACTCGGCGATGCTGGAAAAATCTCAAAAAAGTTGGTCCCAAAATGCCCAAAATCGTTATTTTCGATAATAACGATGTGAAAAAAGTCATCACCGAATCGTTCTTCCGCGTTAAAATTGATTCGTCCATTTTGCCTGGCCAATCCACGCGTATCGTTCGGAATCTTTTCTCCTCGAAAAAACACTCGTTGGTGCGACTAACTGGCGTCAAATGCCCATACACGGGACGAAAGAAGGGTGCAACGTGAAAAACGCGCGTTCGGCGGATTTTCCGTTTTTCCAAAATGTTCCCCTACCGCAAAATCTTTCGTCGTCTTCGTTCGTGGGTTAAAAGCCGACAATCTCTATCGAAAGATACACGATTTTTTCAAGACGGATTTCCCACCATGAGCTATCGAGCAAAGATTCAGAAAGAAACGTCAAAGTTGTCCGATTTTTCTCGATTCGTCTCTCCCTCTTGCTGAGGAGGAGTACGGGGGGGGGGGGGGGGGGGGGCAGATAACGCACAGAAGCGAACGGTGCTTGGCTTCACCGCGTGCAGTCTCTCGGTTTTCGTTTTATCGCTTTCTCCGCACTCTCCCGCCGCTTTTAGAGTCTGATGTTGCGAAAAAATGAAAAAAAACAAACCCACTTTGGGTTTCCCATTTTCATTTCTTCCTTGTTTGTTTTTGACAGAGGTTCGGTAGTGAAATTTTCGATTTCGTTCTCGTTTTCGTTTTCGACCATGTTTTTGATTTTTCAACGTTTCTTGGCAATGAACTTTCTCACCTTCCTTGATCCATTCCTCCAATTCCTCCAAAAGTTTCGTCGCCACTTGAGCGCGCGATGGTTGCTCCTTGTAGAGCTCCGGTTCGCTCTCGTCGTTGTTGAATGATGATGAATTATTGTCGTCGATGTTCAACCAATCATCCTCGACCTCCTCTCCGGCCGATGTCCCACTAGGGGACACCGGCTCGCGCTTCCACTCCCAGGACTCTGCTTTCGATGACATCGTCGATGGGACCCACGCCGGGATTTTCCAATAATAGTGAAAATGAAATTTGTGTCGTCGCACGGACGTAACTCGCAGTGAGTGCCATTTTGGCCCTGAAAATTGGTTCAACGTGGTTTTAGAGCATGATGAAAATATCGTCGACGTTCGAGATGGTTAAAACGTCGTTTCTCGATTTGTTCGGATTCTTTTCTCGTTTTTTTCACTCCCCTCCTCGAGTATTTTCACTTTGAATCGCGAATATTGTTATTTTATGCGTTACAGCGCATCGACGCGGCTGGATGAACATCGTTCGAGACCTCGAATCGCTAACCCCCGTGACCCTAAGCTCGCCAAGGAAAGGAAAATAATAATTATGAAATTGATACCGAGACTCGAACGGGACAAATGTGATAACTTTTTATATGCAAATTTCAGTTGTTGCGAGAGCAAAGGAAAATTGTTGATACTCGTGCGGCAACTGATGTTTACAGTTTAATGATTGCTCGTTGCTGCTAAAAGCGCACGTCGAATTTTTCCATGTGAGAGAGAAGAAAATGTTACGCAAACTGGAATTTCATTAATGTTCCTACTTGGCTTTTGCAGCGAAGCTGACAAACGCTTCTGTTTTCCAATAGTTTTATTCCACGAATTGTCAAGTTCGAACTTGCATTTTTTGGTGTGTTTATAGAGTTTATTAGACGTGAAACACAAAAATAATGAGTGAACTAAAATGGAAACGGAAAAAGGAAAAAGGTTATTAGCGAAAAAAAATCCGATGCTTTCGTTTCAGCGCTGAGAATGATCAGAAAACTGCAAATACAAGCTCTGGATTTTACTGACGATCTTTTTGCAATGCTTTTGATGATATGGAATAAAAGTTCTGTAATTTTGTTAAATATTCTCTAAACTCTAAATACTCGACAGAATTATTGTAAATTCTAATTCACTTGATATTTTCTCGAATGAAATGTGACAAATTCCGATATACAAGTTTTATAAAATAATATTTTTTCCAACAGCGAAGCGAACAAACGTTTTCGTTTTCCAACAGTTTTATTCCACGAATTGTCAAGTTCGAACTTGCATTTTTTAGTGTATTTATAGAGTTTATTAGACGTGAAACACAACAAAAATGAGTAAACTAGAATTCAATCAATACTTTTGCTTGGTTTTTGGAGCTAAACGTTATTAGCAAAAAATAAACGCAAGTTATTAGTTATATTTACAGTTTTTTCATTATTCCCAGCTGCTAAACATGGATACTACTTTTTTGTCTAATAAATTGTGCTTCAAATGGTAAATCACAGTATCAAGAAAAAAGCCTCAATTATGGTTTTTTGTACAAATTTTCTCGCGTTCCTCGCCGAATAGAACATCACTATTTATGCTCGTTATCGTTTTGATCCCAACGCCGTCAAATGTCTCATTGACGATCTACGCTTCAAATTTAACAATTTACGAGAAAACGGTTGTCACAAACATCGTAGATCAAAAAAATGTTACGAACCACCCTCGGCGTGGACTGTTTTCAAATTTTCGAACACGAACGTGTAAAAAAAATGTAAACGGAGCATGCGTAGAGGCTCCATGGCTTATAAACAACTGCGAAAAGTTTTGTTGTTGCAAAACTCCACCGACTAAAGAACAAGAAGCTTAATGGAATTTCTTTTTTCTTTGCGCTCGGAAGATGAAGCGACGTTTGAAATCAGTCTTATTCCGCATTACAGTCTCGAATCGTCCTTCGTTAAATCGTCATAGTCGATTTCCAATTGTTTATCAAGCGCCGTGGAGCATTTTTTGAGCTTGTGACGCCTTGGTGACTCACATTTTGTTTGTTCCACCGACTAAATCGCAAAATCAAGCTGAATGAATGAAAAATTGGTCTTTGAAAATGATGTATCTCTTTGGACACGAAAAACAGCATATGGTTTTCGCGTATTGCGACAAGTTGTGAAATCCCATTGGAAAGTACGGTCTTGTTTCGAGTTGACAATCCCGAATGGTAATAATGATGATAATAATATTGGTCAATGATCAGCGAAGTGCAACCGAAAATCAAATTTATCGTTCCACATGTTTTGTTTCGATACTTCTTGCCCTTTATGACGCAATCGCGCGCGATGACGTCATCGATAGATTGCGAAAGCACAATCGTGAATTTGATAAAAGCGCGGAGCGAAATTACGCGTGCGGCGATTGCCAAAAGTGCCGAAGGGAAGGGGATGAAAGTTCGTTAGCGCGAAATCATTGACGAATAATGATGTCGATGATTCTGGCGTAAAATGGTACGCGAGAATGCGTGCATGCGTTGAAAGGTCAAACAAAATGGCGTCGCGCGGAAGAACGCAAGCATGTGAAGCCGAACGTGCTACGCAAAGCGGCGTTGGTGTGTCTTAGCGCATATGTTAATGAATAAACAAATGAAAACAGTGGAATTCACTTACTCCATGATTATAATCGGTGTTTTTTGGCACACTTGCGTGTGCAAGCCGGGTACCGACTAATAACTCATCTTCGTCGCTCTTTTAAAACAGACAATAATACAAGTCGCGTCTTCTTTGCAAGTTTCATGGAGGGAGAATGAGACATTCGGCCGGATTGGAATTCGCTCGCGTCGGTCACGTGACACTCGCCAGCTCTCCCCTCTACTGTGTCTTTTGAGTGATATGGGAATACTCGCTGACGTCAATAAGGGGGAAAATCCGCGCTGAGGAAGGAAAAAACAAAACGCGATCCACTGGAGATAAGAGCAGATTTTGCAGATGAGGTTTTCTCGGCATTCCTGCTTTACCGACGGTTTTGTCGACGCTAAAAGAAGTCACTTTCATAAAATGTAAAAGCAAAGATTGCGATCTTTGGTGATTGGCAGTGATTCTTTTGCAGAAAAAAAACCAACTTACCGTCGTAGACATTCGAATTTCAGGAAAAAGTTGGGCGAAAAAAATTACCAGGAGCCTCGCGTAGAAATGACCTTTTATTATATAACATCGTTATATTTTTCAAACTCAACATACCATCGCATATTGGAGCAGTCTGTGAGTGTCGGATTGACATATAAATGAGAAAAATTTTGCAATCTTGTCGATAATTGAAAAAAAAACTCTCTAGCTTTATTTTTAAAACTTCATTTCTTTGTTCCCGAAACTGGAAAATTTCAAACGAAAAACAATGTACCAAATTTCGCTTTGAAGATAGATTTTTTTGTGGTTTTTCCTTCGATCAATTATTACCTGGATTTCCCAAGTACTTCCGGTTTCTTCTCGCCACGAGCGCGTAGATATTAAATAAGAAATATTTTAAAAAAGTTCGAAATTATTTATCGCCTAGATTTTCCAAGTACATCCGGTTGTCCCCGTCAGTAGCCTTGCATCAATCGTTTCTCAGTTTCCATCTTGTACGAAATAATTTGCATCATTTTACAAAATACGTTGAATTATTGTACGTAAATAAAAAGGTTTTGCAATCGATAATTTATGAATAAAAATCCACTACTGTCGCTGCGAGTTCTTGCACTGCAGATTGATTTTCGTCTCTTCGTTATCTCGATCCCTGGAAGTGAATAATTTCGAATGAAAAAGAAGCAATTTACGAAATTTCTTGACGCTGAATTTCATCGTCTCTTCCACCATGTATTCTTACCTTGATTTTCCAAGCACTTCCGGTTGTCCTTGCCTGTAGAACCACATTAATCGCTTCTCAATAATCCCGTCCGTGCTTCCTTTTTCACGCATCCTCAGTTTATTCATTCGCGCATGTAACGACGATTCCGTCGTCTCATTCATCCTCCCAGAATCATTGACGCCCATTTCCGCTGTATTCGATGATCCCTCAAAATTGTTACGACCGCCAAACGGCTGTGTGGCTTTCAAATTTTCGTCAAACAGTCCCGATGGCCGGAAATTGCCGTCCTTCAATCCTTGCCTCCAGATACTTTTATTTCTCTCATCGATGTTCAGCTCGTAAGCAAAATTGTCACCAAACTTCGAAACGTTTTTTTCAACCCCGAAAACATCGATACCGTGTTTATAGTCGTGAAAAATCCCATTTTCCCTCGTTTCACCAAAACGAGGAGCATTCTTTACGCCGCTTACTTCGATCGTCGTACTTCCAAAATCCGATGTTTTGAAACTTTCTTCTGTAAAATCCTGTTCATTTTTTTTCGCAACAACTCCTTCGGGATTTTGCAAATTTTTCGATGTTACGATTTGCCCAACGGACTTTTCGTTCCAAGTTTCCGTCGTCTCAGCACGAGAGATGGCATTGATTCGATCGAGCATCGACGGATATCGCGTGGTAATGATTTTCGCGTCTTCGATCGCTCCTTTCAGTTTCATACCGTCGATGCTGACGCTGGAATCTTCCACGTTATCCCGCAATAATGCGGTACTCCCGTTGGCGCCCGATCGTACAATTTCGAAATTTTCCACTCGACCGGAGTAATTCCTTGTTTTTATTTCGTCATTTTTTCTCATCGCTGATGCGAGATTCGACCCTCCCTCGGTTGAATTTGAGAGATACTCGGTGATTATCAAAGTGCTTTGAGTCTGCGTCTCGTTCGACGGAAACGCTTGTTCTTCGCTGGATTTTAATACCTCAAATTTCGTCAACTCTGAGATTAGCGGCTTTTTCGTCGTTTTCGTTTTCATCGAAGAATATCCCTCGCTGAAAATCGTTGCGGGACTCGAGAATTTATCGGTTTTGGGTGTCGCGAGTTGCGGCGACGTTTCCGCCTCGTGGGTTGCGAGCTGGTCTCGCGGAGTTGTGTTCGGAGATTGAATTTCGGCAGCTTCGTTTCTCGTAAACGCTACGACGGAAGAAAACTCAGTTCGGTTCGAAATGGTCGTCCATTGAGCTTTTTCTTTCGCCTGCTTCGTTGAAATTAAATCGTTTGTTATTTCATCTTCCATTTGCGGTTTCGGAATATGCGAAAATGATTTCAACGATGCTTTCCCGTTTGAAGTGGTACTTAATGATTCCTTCGATATTGACGTTGGATAAATCAATGGCGATGTCAAAAGACTTTCTTTTGCGTTCAAAGATTGTGCAGCATCCATTTTCGTCGATGATTCAAACCGCGAATCATTTTTGCCATCGTCGATCGTCATTTTTATCATCTTTTCACTCGAATCATAAAGGATCGAAGCTTCCGGAATTTCTTTTTCGTTTTGGATTTGCGGTTTCGGAGTGTGCAATAATGATTTCAACGATGCTTTCCCGTTTAAAGTGGTACTTAATGATTCCTTCGATATTGACGTTGGATAAAACAATGGCGTTGTCAAAAGACTTTCTTCTGCGTTCAAAGATTGCGCAGAATCCATTTTCGTCGATGATTCAAGCCGCGAATCATTTTTGCCATCGTCAATCGTCATTTTTATCATCTTTTCACTCGAATCATAACGAGTCGAAGTTTCCGGAATCTTTTTTTCCATCTGCAGCTTCTCTAAAGTTTCTTCGTGTGGTGTTTCACTTTGGAATTGCGGTTTCGGAGTGTGAAATGATGATTTCAGCGATGCTTTCCCGTTTAAAGTGGTACTTAATGATTCCTTCGATATTGACGTTGGATAAATCAATGGCGATGTCAAAAGACTTTCTTTTGCGTTCAAAGATTGCGCAGAATCCATTTTCGTCGATGATTCAAGCCGCGAATCATTTTTGCCATCGTCAATCGTCATTTTTATCATCTTTTCACTCGAATCATAACGGATCGAAGCTTCCGGAATTTCTTTTTCGTTTTGGATTTGCGGTTTCGGAGTGTGCAATAATGATTTCAACGATGCTTTCCCGTTTAAAGTGGTACTTAATGATTCCTTCGATATTGACGTTGGATAAAACAATGGCGTTGTCAAAAGACTTTCTTCTGCGTTCAAAGATTGCGCAGAATCCATTTTCGTCGATGATTCAAGCCGCGAATCATTTTTGCCATCGTCGATCGTCATTTTTATCATCTTTTCACTCGAATCATAACGAGTCGAACTTTCCGGAATCTTTTTTTCCATCTGCAGCTTCTTTAAAGTTTCTTCGTGTGGTGTTTCACTTTGGAATTGCGGTTTCGGAGTGTGAAATGATGATTTCAGCGATGCTTTCCCGTTTAAAGTGGTACTTAATGATTCCTTCGATATTGACGTTGGATAAATCAATGTCGTTGTCAAAAGACTTTCTTCTGCGTTCAAAGATTGCGCAGAATCCATTTTCGTCGATGATTCAAGCCGCGAATCATTTTTGCCATCGTCGACCGTCATTTTTATCATCTTTTCCCTCGAATCATAACGAGTCGAACATTCCGGAAACTTTTCTTTTATCCGCGGCTCCATTGAAATTCCCTCGTTCCCCAATTTATTTTGAATTTGCGGTTTTGCAGTATAGCCAAACATTTTCGCTGAAGAATCATCATCAGTCTGCATAAAAAATGGCGTCAACGATGATTTCCCGATCGAAGGTAGAATGAACGGTCTCTCCGTCAAGGTCGACGTTGGATGAATCAACGGCGTTGTCAAAAGACTCTCTTTTACGTTCAAAGATTGCTCGGAATCAATTTTCCCCGATGATCCGATTCGCGAGTCATTCTCGTCATCGCCGATGATCATTTTCGTCGTCATTTCATATTCTTTCGCGTCAAACGGCGAATTAAAGCGCGAAGATTCGAGACCAACGTTGTTTTCCGGTTTTTCACGATTTTCCGGAAAAGCCTCATTTTCCGCGACACCTGTCGACGAAATTGAGACGATATTCGACGCAAACTCCATCAAGGTCGAAGCCCCCTTTATTTTCGTCGAACTTCCACCGATCCCATCATGCGAAAGTTTCGTCGCGTTCTCATCGTCACGAGTTTCTTTCGAGTGATCATTTTTCATGCTCAAAGTGGAGCCGGAAGTCGTTGATTTACCAGCGTTTGGCGTCGCAGCCGCAGGTGCGTCTTCCTCGGCGAGGATAAGCGAGGAATCCTCGTTGACCGCCGGCGTATTTTTCGACGAGGGGTTCTCGTGGGTAACTTTATACCCCGAGGCGTTGAATTTCGACGCGGTCGGTGACGTTCGCGAATCAACTCCCGCTTCCGTCCTCCCCTCCGAAATCGACGATCCCGCGTTTCCGCGAGTTTCACCGCGGCTCGTATTTTCGTCAAAACCGTACTTTTCGCTGAAAAATCGTACCTTCGTCGAATTCTCGGTGGATCCCGAAGATTTTTCAGACATCGATGCTTGGTCGTGCGCGACGAGTAAGAGCCGATAAAGACGATCGAATTTGTCCTTGAGAGGAGAATCCTTCGGCAGAGCATCGCGAAGCAGTTTCAGCCTGGTCCAGTCGGCTTTCAGGCTCCCGAACGGTCGAAGATCCTCGATGTTTTCCCCGGCGAACGTCGAATGACCGAACGAATCGTCATTCCCGTTCAAGGTCGTTTTTTCGATACGCTGGAGATCGAAATCGATGCAATTCCCCAACGATGTCTCGTCTCGAGGAAAATCGATGATAAAAAAGAAAAACAGTCGCGTATTATTCGAAAGTTTGCGTTAAAAAAACCGAAATAAATGAAATAACTGAAAAAAAATGTTTTTTCGGAGTTTACCGATTTTTGCGACGATCAACAGCGGCAAAGAATGCAAAAGTCCGTAAGCGAGTGTCTTTCCTCTCATGGCTCGTACGTGCACTGAAAATTTCCGTGGCTGCTACGAAGCGACGAGTCGGCGACGATGCGACGTTGGCGAAAAAAATTCTTCGGCAGCGAAACTTTTTTCCTCGACGTCTCGTTCGAAGGTGATTCAACGATTTCGGAGTTGCGTCTCGCACCGAGCGAGAGACGGCAAATAAAAAACCTCCCGGAAGATCGAATCCGAAAATCCTTGAAAAAAAGCTGGCAAATCTGGAAAATACGTCAAAAGTATCATTAAATAACGATCTCTCGGTGGAATTCTCGACTGGAAAAAAAATGTCGGAAAGTGTGAAAAGTTTTTTCGCTTTTCGTAATTGTTTAATTTTCAATAACGCAATTCTTTTTCGCATGATTCATCGATTTTTGATTGGACTTTATTGTCTTTCTAATTAACGCAACATGTTAGATCGTAAACTGTTTGGACAACGTTCTTTTATTTGTTTTTTTTAATTGATTTTTTCTGTAGTTTCTTTGGAATTCGAAAATCCTTGAAAAAAAGCTGGCAAATCTGGAAAATACGTCAAAAGTATCATTAAATAACGATCTCTCGGCGATTTCTCGACTGCAAAAAAAATGTCGGAAAGTGTGAAAAGTTTTTTCGCTTTTCGTAATTGTTTAATTTTCAATAACGCAATTCTTCTTCGCATGATTCATCGATTTTTGATTGGACTTTATTGTCTTTCTAATTAACGCAACATGTTAGATCGTAAACTGTTTGGACAACGTTCTTTTATTTGTTTTTTTTTTAATGATTTTTTTCTGTAGTTTCTTTAGAATCCGAAAATCCTTGAAAAAAAGCTGGCAAATCTGGAAAATACGTCAAAAGTATCATTAAATAACGATCTCTCGGCGATTTCTCGACTGCAAAAAAAATGTCGGAAAGTGTGAAAAGTTTTTTCGCTTTTCGTAATTGTTTAATTTTCAATAACGCAATTCTTCTCCGCATGATTCATCGATTTTTGATTGGACTTTATTGTCTTTCTAATTAACGCAACATGTTAGATCGTAAACTGTTTGGACAACGTTCTTTTATTTGTTTTTTTTTATTGATTTTTTTCTGTAGTTTCTTTAGAATCCGAAAATCCTTGAAAAAAAGCTGGCAAATCTGGAAAATACGTCAAAAGTATCATTAAATAACGATCTTTCGGTGGAATTCTCGACTGGAAAAAAAATGTCGGAAAGTGCGAAAAGTTTTTTCGCTTTTCGTAATTGTTTAATTTTCAATAACGCAATTATTTTTCGCATGATTCATCGATTTTTGCTTGGACTTTATTGTCTTTCTAATTAACGGAACATGTTAGATCGTAAACTGTTTGGACAACGTTCTTTTATTTGTTTTTTTTTATTGATTTTTTCTGTAGTTTCTTTAGAATCCGAAAATCCTTGAAAAAAAGCTGGCAAATCTGGAAAATACGTCAAAAGTATCATTAAATAACGATCTCTCGGTGGAATTCTCGACTGGAAAAAAAATGTCGGAAAGTGCGAAAAGTTTTTTCGCTTTTCGTAATTGTTTAATTTTCAATAACGCAATTCTTTTTCGCATGATTCACCGATTTTTGATTGGACTTTATTGTCTTTCTAATTAACGCAACATGTTAGATCGTAAACTGTTTGTACAACGCTCTTTTATTTGTTTTTTTTTAATTGATTTTTTTTGTTTCGTTTCTTCGATGAAATTGCTGCCTTTCGACGTTAAACGCTCGTGCGAATAGGCCCGTATACGAAATATCGAAGGAACGCGAGCTTACAGACGCTCCAAGTCGCCGTGTTACAATTTTTCAGCGATGTCACGCGTGTTACCGGGCTCAATGTCAATCCCGTTTTTTCGTTCTCTCTCAAGATTCATTTTCTCGTGTCTATGCTGCCAGGGTCTATTTTTTTATAAAAATTCTCCTACGTAGGTACATACAGAGTGACGATTCTCGAATCGCTGCTCTCTTTTATTCGCGAGATTTTGCAGACTCTTTGTTAAAAAAAGAAAATGAGGAATTCGTCGACAAAAAAAAACCTGCGTTTCAACCTGCGACGGTGAAATTGCGTTTTGAAATTTCGTTCCATTTGCCATCCCCGTTCGTTCGACGTGAATTTTTTTTGAATAAAAAACAAATTGTAAACACCGAGAAACTTCCGAGCATGACCCTCGTTTTTTTTTTATTCGAAAAGTTGATAAATTGCCGTTCAAAAAGCGTCCGATTGTCTTCACACCGGAAGTCGCATAGAAAGGCGTCGGCGAGCCGAAAATCGTCACCGTGTTTGTACGCTTTCACACATAAATACGCAAATACGTCGTATCTACGCGAACATATATTTTTCAATCACGATACAATTGGCCAGCTTTTATACTCTCAAAACCGACGTTTACGCGATCGAGTCGAGATAAAAAGAAAAATGACGCGTCCCGACAATGTTTTTCGCAAAAAAAAAACAAAACAGCATTGACAGGAACTGTCAAAAAAACTGATAAACTCATCCGATTCGCACGATGTAGAATGCACTCGATGCGGTAAACGTTGGTAATCGTCGTACAAAAATATCGATACTGCCGTCTTGTTCTAAAAAAAAATTATTTTCCGATTACGTTCTTGGTTGAATAATTAATAAAAAGGGGAAAAAACGCTCTGTTCCGCTTGAAACTTTTCGTCTGAATTCGGAAAGCACTCCGGGACAGAATGAAAAAATATCGTAAACTCGAAGAATCGTCGAGGCAAAAAAAGAAAAAAAATTTTGAAAACGCCGGATTTTGTTGTCCCTGACGATTAATTCTCACGCCTCAGTGACACACGAATTATTACAATCCTTTTAATACGAGGTATCTCTTGTACAACGTACAAGTGTCTACACGGGATGTCCCAAAAACGGATGTTGGTAATTCAAAGTTGGATTCATGATCAAACTCCGAGACGAAATGTTTTTCAGTATTTTTTTGTACGATCAAAATCTGACGAGTTTTGCATCATCGAATTCGTCGGTGCAAAGAAATGCTCGAGGACTCTTCGACTTGGAATTTCATCCCCGATGTAGGGGTAAATTATCAGTATCGGGTTTCGGGACACCCTGTATATGTTTATATATTTATTAGAGCGCTCCGAAGAAAAAAAATTGTCGATATTTTTTTTCTCGATCGTGACGAAAGTTGCACATGTTGAATGAAAAATCCCGCCGATGGGAAAACTTTGCTGTCGCGATATTCAAACGCGACGCTCGCTCTCTGAAATTTTCACGCTCACGTGAATTTGTTTTTTCATTTTTTATAAAGAGATTTGTAATTTTAGTCGATACGAAGATGCAAGCTTCTAGTCGTGAGCATTCTTGCGGGAAATTCCGTGCTGTTACGTGTAAATCAATGATATTTTGAGCAAAAATGTCGTTTACTGAAAAAAGTCGTGTTTGTCATCGTAAAAACCGTGGGAAAGTCGACTTTTTACGGATATCAGCTTTGAAGTCGCGTAACTTTCGAACGGCTGATCCTGGAGCCTCGGAGCTCCCGAGGAATTTTGCAGAGCGCAAAATTTCCTACGAAAGAGGACTGGTAACGAAAATCAGCGTGGAAATTTCGAAGAGCCAGTGCTGCTTTTCAAAATTGACGCGAAAATTTCTCCCTTCGTCGGGATTTTTCATTCACCGTGCACGACGCTTTTGCGCAACGGTCGATAAAGAAGAAATCGCTTTTTTTTCGTCTTCATTTCGGAGAGCTCCGATATTCGTATAATTGTATATACGCGCTATAATAAACATTTCTCCATTTTCTCTCTTCGCACATACTTAAAACGTATAATTTCCACGAGAACCCACGTTTGTATTCTTCTTTTTTTGTATTTTATTCTGTTTGAAACCCTGAGCTACGATTCTACCGCCACGACGAATTTGCCTTCTCTCGGTGAATTTTCGGGGAAAATAACGAATCCCATATTGCGTGTTTTGTCTTCTTTATTGCGTGAGAGAAAAAAAATGAAAAGAAAGGTAAAAATAAAAACGGAAAGACAAGAATATTCACGACGAAACGCGAGTGTTTCCGATCTCGTGAAATTTGTTGTACATTTTTTGCTTGTTTTCGACTTTTTCGGAAACGGACCCATGAATGTTTGCGCAGCCATATACGCGTACGAGGTTTTCTTTTATGCATCCTGCAAGAGCAAATATCACAGTTTGACGCAGTACAAGCGTGTCGGCTTTGGAGAACTGAGGAGTAAAAGTCAAAAAAAAAAAAAAAAAAGGAAAGAACAGAGACGAAATTTTTGTTTTTTTTCAACGAAACTCAAAAAAAAATGGGAATTTTCGTGAAAACTTTGAAAAACGCGCGAAGGTCAACGTCCGATTTGAAGAAAAATGACGAAAAAAACGCGGAATTTTCATTCGCGCCGAGAAACATTCGGATTCGTGGTGCGAGCGAGAGAGAAACACAAAAACGAAAATTCGCCGTGGCTCAACAGCCGTTTGTTTATCTTTAAAACTTTTATTATGCTAGTCACTAATCACGCTTTTGAGGGGCGATTCGTGTCGGTCGATTTTCAGGGCATTACATTTACACGCGATGTCATGGGCATTGCACGCTAAAGAATTCTTTTTAAAGGACGCTTTCGCGCAACGAATTTCGCATATTTCCATTTTTCTCGTTCAAAAAATAACAACATTTTTTCCAAACGCACGAATCTCGTCGAGTACGCACGGCCGACGTCCAGCGACTATAGGATAACAAAGTGAGAATTTCGCGAGAATTTTCCCGGACGGAAAATACCGTTCGGGATAATTTTGAGTAGCAACGACATTGAAAAGTTGTCAAAAAATTGTCGAAACGGAAAATTCGGAAAATATTGGCCAAAAATCTTTTGTTTTTTTTTTCAAACGTTTTTTCAACGTTTTAAAATTGCTCAGTCTTTCATCGGTCGAACATTTCTCACGTCTGATGAGAAGCGACGAACGGGTTTCGACTTTTTTTTTCACTTCATAACGACTTTTTTTTTTAAATTACCGCATTCGGTATTTCACGTCCAATTAGATTTTGCTCAGACCTTCGTAGGATCACCACCAACGTCTTTTCAAACGAAATCGTCAATTTTTCTCAATACGCCGCGGTTTTTCCTCAATTTTGTCCGCGCGTTTCGAAATTCTACTTTTCCAAATTTTCTCGAGCCTGCGCAAAAACGAAATACCACGAAATCGCTCGTTAAATCGGTCGAAAATTTCTCACGTCTGATAAGAAGCGACGAGAACGGGTTTCGACTTTTTTTTTAAATTACCGCATTCGGTATTTCCCGTCCAATTAGATTTTGCTCAGACCTTCGTAGGACCACCACCAACGTCTTTTCCTCTCTCGCCAAACGAAATCGTCAATTTTTCTCAATACGCCGCGGCTTTTCCTCAATTTTCTCCGCCGGTTTCGAAATTCTACTTTTCCAAATTTTCTCGAGCTTTCTCGAAATCTCTCGTTAAATCGTTCGAAAATTTCCCGCGAGTAACGACGAATAACGAACGATTTTTCGCTTCTCACCATTCCCAAAAAAAGAAAACATCGATAAACAAGTAAAAATTCAAAACACCGAAAAAAGAACGATTTCCCTCGGAAGAAAAGGCTTTTTCCCCAATATCCTCAAGCCTCTCTTTCGTCCTTCGACAATTCGTTGACGACTTTTCAACGTTGCTTTTACGTCCCAATTGTTCGCTTTGACGCTATAATCGCCGAAACAACGTCCGACAGCCGCGAGGAAAGTTTGCCCAATCGAAAAAGAAAATAAGACAAAACGTACTTCGAATCACGACAAAATTCGATAATTTACAAAAACGAAAAAAATGAAAAAAAAAAATCCATCAACCGATCGCACAAAGATGAAGCCCTGCCGCATCATCTCGAATTCAACGATCACGAGAACGTGCCGATTACCGATTGGAAAAGCAAAAAAAAAAAACAACAAAAAACATCATCATCAACCGAATATTCCGTCCGTAAGATGGTCGATGGTCGTTGCGTTATTTCGTACCTTAAAATGATTCTCGTACATTTAGCAATGGTCGTTTGTCTCGTTAAATTCGATCCGAATGACATTGCACTCGCACGAATCGCGCACGCCGATAATATAACAATAATAATAATAATAATAGTAATAGTAATAATAATAATAATAATAACAATTAGTCAATAAAGATCCCTGAAATGTACTCTGCTACGTTTCTCGTGGCACGCGTGAAAGATGCTGAGCGCTTCGATCAACAATCCATTAACATTATTCCACTTTTTTTCCCATCCTTTTTTTCCCTCTCTCTCTCTTCACTTCCGTTTTTCGCATTTTCTCTCTGTACAATCTCTCGTATTTTTTCATTGCGAAGAATTTAAAAAAATCGCGCACAATCGCCCGATTCCGAGCGCCCCCCCTTCGACGATCGTTGCTCCTTCATCTCCTTCTTCTCGCCTCATTCTTCCCTTTTTTCGCTCTCTGTACAATCTCGCCCAGCTCTCGCGCGCAAAGTGACGGAGGAAAGAGAAAAAAGGGTCCGCGCAAACGATCGCGTTTGCGCGACGATTTTTCCGACGCTCGTCGTCTTAGCCCCCGCGACTCATTCGCTTATTTACAAACTTTTGCACAAAGATCCTCCGACCTCCGACCTTTCCGCCGCGTCTTGCGGCGAGTAATTTTGATATTTTTCGTTTTTTTTCTTTCTCATTTTTGCGATCGATCTTTGACGAACTTTGACGATCCGCGATCCGCGCGCCGCCTCGAAAAAAGCGAGATGGAACGAGAATTTTCGAGCTACTTTTTTCGAAATCTGAAAGATTTTGGAGTGTCAACGAGTTTTGCGAGAGAATCGAGTTGATTTTCGAAAAAAACGAACGAATTCCATTCGACGATAAGGGACACAAACTTTTCCGAATTTTCCGAAATATTTTCCGAACCGTCGGAGCAACGATGACCCCCGTGAAATTTTCGGAGCGTTACGATTGGGAAACGAGAAACTGCGAAATACCGCGGGCGAATGAATTCGACGCGAAAAAAAAATGATTTTCCGAAATATTTTCAGACACACGTTTTTTCCCGTTTGACAAAGTCTGCGAAGATCTCGCTCGTTTTCGTCTTTTTTCGAGTTAAGGCGAGATGTGTCGCATCCGTAAATCGAAGCTTAGAAAAATTCTCCGGCAAAATCTATAAATCGGATCGGTTTGAAATTTGTCGTGGCTATTCAGTGATATAGCCCGGAGGGACCGACGATTTCAGAATTTCGAAATTTTGAAAATTTTTTCACTCCACAAAAAAAAATTTTCGCAAAATTTCGCGAAATCGTCATTCCCTCCGTGTCGCTCCACTAAATACTCACAAAAAATTTCAAATCGATCCGATTTACAGATTTCGCCTGAGAATCTTTCTAAATTTCGATTTAGAATTTTTCCAAATAGAAAGAAATTTTCTAAAAACGACGATTCAACGCGAACTCGTTTCCTCCCGCAAGATTGCACTAAAAACGACGACTCTCAACGCGTCGTCTCGTTAAACGCGCGAACGATTGCCGTACCTGTAAAATGGGTGGCCAACGTTTGACTCGCCAATGATTTCAACGATATCCCCTCCCCCCTTTTTCATTTCCCTCCGCTTATCGCTAAAAAAAACCTCTATGAAAAAAAGAAAAAAAAGAAAAAGGAAACGAGCGCGAGTTTCGTAAGAGAAGAAAAGAAAAAAAACGACGGTGAAATTTCGATAAAAAAAAGAAAAGGAACCAAAAAAAACGAGAAACGAGACGGAAAGGTCGGAGGCGAGCTCGTTTTAAAAACTCTTCTCATTCTCACTATCATGTCGTCAATGTCTGTACATTTACTTTTACTTCGTTTTTTTTTTCTTTCGCTTATATCCCTCGCTTATTTCCCGAGATGTGCTCGCCCCGGCTCGGAGACGTTCGTAGGATCGATTTCGATGAAATTTCATTGGAAAATGCCGTACGTTATTGGCACTCGCTCGATCGAAGATATATATATATATACACACACTATATACTAGATACATATATACATATAGTAAATATATTATGTATATAGAGTATGTAGCACATATGTATATGATATATATATGCTTTTCGCGTGAATCTCATCATCGATAACAAGCCGCCTCCAGCATCTCAACGAACAGTTTGTTCATGGGCACTTTGCCGGTTCGGTAAACGTTTGACCAAAATTTTCTCACGACACCGTCGGCCTGCCTGAGGCTCGGCAGCACTAGGAACATGTTTTGCGTGGCTCTCAGGGCCTGGCCGGGCCTCACGGCGGCCACGCAGTCCGACAGGGAGTTGAGAATGGAATCGCGAAAGCTGTACAAAGCTTGAGGCTCGTCCAGCCTCACGTCGCTGTTCGTCAGGATCAGCGCCTTTAGAATGTAGTATTCCTCTCTCGCCAGACCCAATCGCTGAATCCTATCGACGATTTGGATACACTGCAATTCGAGAAGAAACGGAAAATTGAATTTTTGATATCGTCTTTGATGTACCGATCGACGAGATTTTTATAATCCCCCCCCCCCCCCCCCGCGTCTTTTATTCGATGGTTAATTTGGCCAGTTTTGTCATTACGTGAGAATAAAGCTCGGCGCAGTGACATTCGCGCGCGAGCCTCTCGTCCAGCGCCAAATCCTGAGCGAACCGCAGACGTCCTGTATTCGGCATACTTCTCCAAGCGAGACTGAAGGTGAGAATTTCGGCCCACGAGCTCTGCAGCAGCCGCATCTGGTCGTTCAACGCCAAGCTGCTGAAGCCCGGTATCTGTTTTGCCCATCCTGTTGTTGTTTTATTTTGTGAGAAAAGGAGGAAGAAAAAACATGAAGTTTTCGACGGAAATTCAATAAATTCGATAATTCCGCGGTATTATCAAACGCCGATTTTTCTGTGAAAAACGAAAATTCAATGAATTATTCTCATCAAATATATATTTTTTTCTCTCAATTTTTGGCTGGAAGTATTGAAAAGAAGATGCAATTTTTTTTTGAAAAAGTTACAGCAATTTTTCGTAATTTCCCTCGTCCATGTTGATGTCGATTTTGAATTGTATTGATTCGTCAATGTTTCAAACACTAATTTCAAAGGGTAGGCGAAAAATGTGAAAATCCGCGAACGAAAATACATGTGCGTACTCGGAGGGTAAAGAAGAGCCGAGTTTGGGGTATAATTACCGATAACACCGACGAGCTCGCGATCGTAAAGATCCGACAATTGCCCCAATATCCTCTGATCCGTGTCCATCGTCTGCGATACATTGAACACTTGAAGTACATCCGGTTCACACGCTATCAGCGCTTCGATCAATTTATTGTCTACAAAAAAATCATACGTGAATTCTCCAACTTTTTGGCCAAAAAAAAAGTGAACAGAAAACAATGATATTGCGTGATTCTACGTTCGTCGATTGTCGCAACACTGCAGGTTCTTTTTTTTTCAAAAATACTAATGACGCTTACGCAGTATTCTCGCGACGGTCACTCGCGAACGCTCTTTTGCCAGCCAACGCGCGGAAATTCGCACGACTCGCGGGATGTTCGAAACATTTTAGGCATAAAATGCTATTCCCATTGTATTACGTCATGTTATTATTTATGTATTTTATACAATATACAATTATAGTCGGTCGAGATTATGAAAATTTTTCCAAAAATTCTGTTATATATTCGTTTATAATTCAGAGTCGGCAGGGAAAAAGAATTTGCGCGAAAAAATATCCACTCGCACTGCCAAAGAGCTCGTGCGAAACTGAACATGCTCTCCGTATACAATTTCGAAAAAAACCTCCTTTGGCGAAACTTTTGTCTTTTTTACTTTGAAATTTCTAAAGTTTTTTGAAAAATTTTCATCATTTCGATCGCTCGGTTTTGGGACACGTAATGTATATAATATATTACAGAATGATAATAAGAATAATGATAAATAATACATGTACAAAATGTAAAAATGTCTTTCCGGGGGGGGGCTGCTTTTTTCATGGCTTTGTGTACGTTTTTTGCTTTTTTTTCAAATTACCAAGACACTTTATACAGTATATACATGTGATGTAAAATATATAATCAAACAGGAAGAATACATCGCGCTTAATATTTTTCGAACATCCCGCAAGTTGCGCGAGTTTTCGCACACCGGCCGGTAAAGAAGTTCGCGCTGTGACCGTCGCGAGGCAGCTCAAAAATAAAAAACGACTGTAAATCGATTTCGCACTAAGGGAAAAATAGCTTGAAATTCGCATCAAGAACTTACTTGTAGTTTCTCCCAATCCTGGCATTCCTACGCTCGCTTTAAACATTAAGTCGGCAAACCAAACAAACAAAATGATTTTACACTCGGTAAAACGTGTCAGGGAAAAAAGCATGCTCGGAGAGTATCGTCGCTTTGCCCGAATTCTCAAGCTCTTTTTTTTCTTTTTCTTTCTTATTTCGCATATACCTTAATCCTAAAAAAAAGAAACGTTTTTCGGGCCAGAGCAGAGTTTTCGACGATTTTTTTTTGTTTTTCGTGTTTTTCCGTCTTGTTTTATCTTTTTCCAATTTCATTCGGACGAAAACGAAGAGATTCGTATTTCGCATGTAATTTTCGGTATGAATTTGTTTTTTACCTTCCAACGTGACGGTTTTCACGGGTAAATACGGATCCGTGGCTCTTCTGTACTTTTGTCTTCCGCCTCGCACGCGATCGAGTCTCACGCCCTCTTTGAGCATTCCCTGTCTGAGACACTTTTGAAATCGGCACGCCTGGCACGCTTTTCTCCGCCGCTTGTTGATTTCGCATTCCCCGTTCGCCGGACACGTATACTCTATATTGCCTGTCGGATGATTCAACGATTTATGGCGCAATTTACGTTTTTTCTTCTTTCCTCGAACGAAAAAAAGAGAAAAATGCGACTGGGAAGATTATTTCGAAAAGTTCGATCGAGAAAATCGCGAGGATCGAAGATTCGACGCGTTTTTCGTCATCTTCGAGACGAATCATCGAATTGCGATCTTTTTCTACTCTCATTTCATCTTTTCGTCTCTGCGAATAATTCTCTGCAATTAACGTTTTTTCTTCTTTCCTCGAACGAAGAAGAGAGAAAAATGCGACTGGGAGGATTATTTCGGAAAGTTCGATCGAGAAAATCGCGAGGATCGAAGATTCGACGCGTTTTTCGTCATCGCCGAGGATAATTCGGGGATCGCCAATTTTTTTTCACCCTCGACGTCAACCGATGAAAAGTTTTTCAAATTCATCGATTCTCATCGATACTCGCCGCGTTTTTTCCATCTTCGAGACGAATCATCGAATTGCGATCTTTTCCTACTCTCATTTCATCTTTTCGTCTCTGCGAATAATTCTCTGCAATTAACGTTTTTTCTTCTTTCCTCGAACGAAGAAGAGAGAAAAATGCGACTGGGAGGATTATTTCGGAAAGTTCGATCGAGAAAATCGCGAGGATCGAAGATTCGACGCGTTTTTCGTCATCGCCGAGGATAATTCGGGGATCGCCAATTTTTTTTCACCCTCGACGTCAACCGATGAAAAGTTTTTCAAATTCATCGATTCTCATCGATACTCGCCGCGTTTTTTCCATCTTCGAGACGAATCATCGAATTGCGATCTTTTTCTACTCTCATTTCATCTTTTCGTCTCTGCGAATAATTCTCTGCAATTAACGTTTTTTCTTCTTTCCTCGAACGAAAAAGAGAGAAAAATGCGACTGGGAGGATTATTTCGAAAAGTTCGATCGAGAAAATCGCGAGGATCGAAGATTCGACGCGTTTTTCGTCATCGCCGAGGATAATTCGGGGATCGCCAATTTTTTTTCACCCTCGACGTCAACCGATGAAAAGTTTTTCAAATTCATCGATTCTCATCGATACTCGCCGCGTTTTTTCCATCTTCGAGACGAATCATCGAATTGCGATCTATTTCCACTCTCATTTCACCTTTTCGCCTCTGCGAATAATTCCCGACTCGTTTTTTTCCGCGCTGATCGTTTCCCGACGGAATCTCGACTCGAAAACCAGGTTTTTCGAATGATGAATTTAATTAGACGAACAAGCGGCGATTGAATATTCATCGCGTCTTTTTTCCTCTTTGAAAACTACGACGGAGTTCAACTTTTTTTCACTCTCGTTTCGTCACACGACGATGATTGCGACTCGAAGAGAGGAAAAAACGATTCTTCGATTATTGTTTGTTCAAATAAGACACCAAAATGGCTACGACGTTCTTTTTCATGAGAAACATCGTCGATCTTTTCCGGAAAAATCCGAGATTCCCACCTTGTATCGTTCTTTTGAAAAATGCTTTGCAGGCCTCGCAGGACGCGACGCCATAGTGAAATCCACTGGCGACATCACCGCAAACGAGGCACAATCGCCTGGGCATCATGTCTTCTTCCTTCAAGCCTCCCTGTGACGAAAAAAAATTTTTTTTTTCTCTTTCTTTTTTTTTCATCGGCACGAAATGATCGATTGTTTCATTACACCGAACCAGCGACGCGGATGGCATTCGCGTACGATAACAAATGAGAGTTATAAATAAGCTATGCGATAATTGCGCGAGTATATAGAGAGGGGGGGAGGCGGCAAAAGTCTGAAAGTTTTACGGCCTCGTGGCCAAGTCCGACAAACCAACAGGCTGTTAGAGAGAGAGTTAGTGAACGATTGAATATTTCAGTACGTCGATAGCGTTCGGCGACGCTACCGGCTTAGGGATTGTCCAAAGTTACCGTCACGACGAAACCGAAATAAAATGAGAATTTCGGGAACTCGGGGATGGCGGTGTGAGCGAAAAATTCGGTCGCACCGATGGCACAAAGTACCCGGATTATGGATAATAACGATATCGAAAAAATAGTTAAAAAATGTGGAAAACTTTAGAGTTTGAAGTACTTTTGGTTGACACTGAGTGTGAGCGAAAAATTCGGTCGCACTGATGGTACAAAGTACCCGGATTTTGGATAATAACGATATCGAAAAAATAGTTAAAAAATGTGGAAAAATTTAGAGTTTGAAGTACTTTTGGTTGGCACTGAGTGTGAGCGAAAAATTCGGTCGCACTGATGGCACAAATTACCATGATTTCGGATAATAACGATATCGAAAAAATAGTTAAAAAATGTGGAAAAATTTAGAGTTTGAAGTACTTTTGGTTGGCACTGAGTGTGAGCGAAAAATTCGGTCGCACTGATGGCACAAATTACCATGATTTCGGATAATAACAATATCGAAAAAATAGTTAAAAAATGTGGAAAAATTTAGAGTTTGAAGTACTTTTGGTTGGCACTGAGTGTGAGCGAAAAATTCGGTCGCACTGATGGTACAGAGTACCCGGATTTCGGATAATAACGATATCGAAAATATAGTAACGAATTGTTTGAAAAAAAAATCGAAAAAAAATTGAGAATGTCTGTTTTTTTTTCAATTCGACGCGAAATTTGAAATTTGAAGATGGAATTGAATTTACCGCATGAGGATTGTACAAAAATGGGAAAAAGAAAATTCGGTCGCGAATGGCTGATTGGCTGAATGAAAAGGGAGGCGAAATATATTTTTTAACTCAACTGATGTAATTATCTACCTCGGGAGTTCCGAGCGGTTGCGTCGTCGAGGAGCAGTGTTGCATCTCGGGACTGCCAGGACTCGTTCCACCGCCTCCGCCGTAATCCTGCATGTCCATTTTTCCACAAAGTGCCTTTAACGAGAGAAAAACTCCCGATTTACACGATTCTTTCAAATTTTGTTTCGTCTTTTTTTTTTGTTTTTCTTCGGAAATTCGAGTGTAGTCGTTTGAAAAAATCAACAAACACTCGTTCGATGGGGAGAGAAGTAAAGTTTTCCAAATATTTTCGGAGCCTTTTTTTTCAACGATTTGCCGATTTGATATTGTCGTTATTCAAAATGATTGCAATTTTACATAACTGATTCCTTTTTTTTTTTTTCGATTTTTATAGCCTCGCCAGGTTCGCAAAATTCTCGATCTATTTTTTTCCAATTTCAAAATGACGATCTGTTCGTTCTGTTTCATAATTTTCCCGAAATAAACGGAAAATTCTTCGACTGATTGATTGTTTTTTTTTCGAATTTTTCAGCGTCTCAAAGTCCGCGATCTACTCGTTCGAATTTCGGAATGACGAATAAATCGTTGCGTCTCATAATTTTAACGAAATAAACGAAAAATTCAACCGAATTAGAGGAAAAATGAACGAAAGTTTATTCGACTTCGACGGGAAAAGAGATTTACCGGATGATTTTCGGATTTTCTTTCTTTTTCAAAGGCTCGACGATAGCGCTTTTTAGCGTTATACAGCGAGATAGCGATATCTATAGCCTCGCCAAGTCCGCGAAATTCTCGATCTATTTTTTTCCAATTTCAATATAACGATCAATTCGTTCTGTTTCATAATTTTCCCGAAATAAACGGAAAATTCTTCGACTGATTATTTTTTTTTCGAATTTTTCAGCGTCTCAAAGTCCGCGATCTACTCGTTCGAATTTCGGAATGACGAATAATTCGTTGCGTCTCATAATTTTGACGAAATAAACGAAAAATTCAACCGCATTAGAGGAAAAATGAACAAAAGTTTATTCGACATCGACGGGATAAGAGACTTTTGATTTTTTTGTCTTTTTCAAAGACTCGACGATAGATTAATTGATAGATAAATTCTTGCACCCCGTATCGTACACGATTTATGATTCGCGTACTTTTTTCAAAATCGCCGAGTACTGAAAATTCAAATTTTTCAAACCTCGGTTTTCTTTTTAAATTGTAAAACAGTGAAGATTTTTATAGCCTCGCCAGATTTGCGAAATTCTCGATCTATTTTTGTCCAATTTCAAAATGACGATCAATTCGTTCTGTTTCATAATTTTCCCGAAATAAACGGAAAATTCTTCGACTGATTGTTTTTTTTTTCGAATTTTTCAGCGTCTCAAAGTCCGCGATCTACTCGTTCGAATTTCGGAATGACGAATAAATCGTTGCGTCTCATAATTTTAACGAAATAAACGAAAAATTCAACCGAATTAAAGGAAAAATGAACGAAAGTTTATTCGACATCGACGGGATAAGAGACTTTTGATTTTTTTGTCTTTTTCAAAGACTCGACGATAGATTAATTGATAGATAAATTCTTGCACCCCGTATCGTACACGATTTATGATTCGCTTACTTTTTTCAAAATCGCCGAGTACTGAAAATTCAATTTTTCAAAGCGCTAAATGGTAAAACAGTGAAGATTTTCTCCCCCGAAAATTCGATGAAAAAATCGTACCTCTTGATGCTGTATGGTGGTACTCGGTGAGCAAACTTGGTGATAATTTTGCGTCGGTGTCGTCGGATTCTCCACTTCCTGTTTGATACTCGGCATCGTCCTGTTATTACCCACTAGAGTCTCAACGGCGTTACCAGACATCATGCAGACCTACAGATCGATGGACAAAGAAACGAAAAAATAAAACTCAAAATTTCCATCGAAGCAAAAAAACGGACAACGTCTCCTCAAAGTCATCCGAATTAAACGGAAAAAAGAGAGAGAGAGACAGTGAGGCAAGGTATTCCGTGCACACGTCAACGCGTCTCGCGTCGAAATTGCACTTTTGCATTCCCTCGTCTTCTCTTTTTTTTCTCCTCTTCTCTCGTCTTTTTTGTCTTTTTTGTCTCACGAGCACTATTTTTACGCTCGCGGGATCAGCGATCATTTTTAGAACCCAACCGCCGTGAATTCGGCTTTTTCGTCGGACCCGCTAAAAGTTTTCGCGTTAGCCGCGATGCAAAAAGAAATAAGAAATAACGACGTTGAGTCTCCGCGTTTATTATTTCTGTCTCCCGCTCTCTCGATGATTTCTTTTTCCTTTTTTTCACGGAATTTTTTTTTCTTTATACGACTTTGCACGACTAACCCGGTAGATTGGCGCGTTTGCTCGCTGATAGGTAAATTTCCATCAATAAGCTTTCGGTCTCTCGTTATAACGAAATTAGCGCCGAGTGACTCTCGCGTGCGCTCCTCTTCGTTTTTCTTTCCTTCTTTTTCCTTCTTTTTTTCGCAGACGGGGTATTATGGTCGCGCGTGTATCTATCTGTATGAGCAACGAATGAACGAACGAACGTGGAAAGTTATCTCGTTGGCCTTGAACCTGACTTATCCGAGCGAAGAACCAGACGCAGTCGTCGTCGGGGGTACAAAAATCGACGTTCGTTTGTGCGTTCTTTCGTACAAATAAAAGCTCGCGCGGACCATTATCTCCAGGAGGGATCGCGGTAAAGAGCGATTTGAGAAATATAAGACGAATGAGTGAAAATAAACGCGTCGGCCGAGGATGGAAAAATGTTTTCTCTCTCTCTCTCTCTCTCTCTCTTTCTCTCTATCTCTCTCTCTCTCTCTGTCGCACATCGATAATTTTCTAGAGGCTTCATACGCGGACTTTTTTTTCTTCCCAGGTTCGAAATGGCAAATCTGGACGAGCGAAAATACGAGAGACGTATTTTTTCCTTTTTCGGTACGATATTTCAATCGAGGATGAGCATGAGAATTTAGAGTGATCGGAAATGAAAATCTGGAGAAAAAAATCGATCGACCGTGGGAAATCGAGGACGGTCATTTTGAATAATAATATTAATATATTAATTGATGTTATCGCGTCAATGGCGAATAAAAAATTGTTGCGACGATCGCAATTTTTTTCAATTTCGGCGCGAACATTTGCGACAAAATAAATTGCGAATGTCGTTCAACGGGCGATTTCGTTTGTCGAAAAAAATGATGGAATCGCGAAGGTTCGAAAAAAAAAAAATCGACGAAACTCAAGCGCGTAAAAACAGATGAACAGAGTGATTTGACACTAAAGTGTTGTGAAACGATTGAGTTTAATAAAAAAGGACAATTCTGCGGATATTCCCAATTTTTTTTTTTTTTTTCAATATTTTCTCAACGATTTTATCAGATCGCTGCAATTTGCAGGCATTTGCATTTGTTTTTCGCATCTTACGTATCTTATTTATTATTATACATTCAATAATCCATTTTTTATCGACTTGGTTATTTCAACTTTTGTGAACTTTTTTTTTTCAAAATTACCCCGCTCGGTGCCTGTGATATTGTTTAGACTGTTGTTTTTTTTTTCAAATTTTAATCGCGTATTTCATTACCCAATCTTTCATTCCAACTATTGTCAAATTTTTTTTTCAAAATTACCGTCCGCGGAGTGTCTCGAACGTGGAATTTTTCGTCCAAACTTTCATCGCCGAGTGCGCGAAATTCTCATTGCACTTTCGCGCCCTCGCGCGTTCTCGAGGGTCGAATAACGGTCGGAGACAGAGCCGGCGAATCGGAGGGTCCAGGAGGGATGAAAGTCGAGGCGAAAGTGCCTTAGCTTCGCTCTCGTTGGCCTTGAACTTGGCGTTTCCAAAAGAGGCAAAAGCGGCGGCGATCACTCGGAAACGCCGCGCCATCGCAATTTTAGACGCGGCCGAGTCTTGGCGGAAATCGCCGACGTTTAAAAGGGGGATGCGAGGAAGGAGGCTGAGGGGAGGCTAAAGGGACGCAGCGTTAACCTTGAATTTCACAGTGACTCTGAATCCGGACCGTAACAACTGCTTTGACCGACTCTTTTTTTTTCTCTCTCTCTCTCTCTCTCTCTCTCGCTCTTTTTTTTCAACCTCAGCTTCGCACGATGCTCGCCTCTCCGTGGCACTTTACGCGTTTATTTCTGTAACGCAATTGCTCGACAGCGGACGGTATTATCCGTTCGAACGTTCCTTGATACCGCGTGAAAAAAAAGGCGAAAAATGACGCAAGAAAAAGTCGCGATCGTCAAAATCATTCCGCGCGAGAGTCTCTTCCACTCCTGGCTGCCCTTTGAGCGAAAAGATCCGAGTCTCGAAGCGCCTGACAGCGATCAGCTGATTCTGACGATTCCTTTCGCACGATATTCGAGGGACTCGGAGATTACTCGGGTTGGAAAAAAATTCACAAAAATTCGCAAAAATGATTCGCTCGTCGCGAAAACAAAATGGATTCTCCAAATTTTTTTCGGTTTTTCTTCAAACTGTCGATAACTTTTCCGTGTTTTGTCACTAAATAGTCACAAAAAATTTCAAATCGATACGATTTATAGATTTTGCCTGAGAATCTTTCAAAATTTCGATAGGGGAGGGGGTATCCCCCATAGTCTCAAGGGAGGATCACGAAACTCGTTGAAACGTCAATACGAAATTCCGCAAGCACCTAAAGTCACGCGGCATTTTTTTTCGAATTATTTTTCTCTCCGATCTCTCGGCGGGAAACTTTTCTTCTTTCTTTCGCGAATTTATTATCGTTTCCACGCATTCGTCGAGAGCTGCATAAAAGCTCGAAACGAAATTTTAAAATAGTTTTCGTAAAATCGCGTGGGTGATGTTTTTCTTCGTTTTTTTTTTTTTTTCTCAAGTTTGACCTTCCCCAACGCAAAAACAATTCGGTATCGGTGGAACGGAAAAATTCAAGCTCGAGAATGAAACAGCGAGAGAAAATAACGTGGAAATGGTCTCAATCGAGAATAGCGGACCTTTTTTTCGGCGATAATATCAAATGGAATGAGAATTTGAGAAAAATCGCAAAAGATGCTGAGCACCGCAACTTCGAGTGATGATAATATTAAATCGTTATTTGAGAATCGTTGATGAGAAAATTCCGAAAACATTGAGAAAATCTCTTTTTTTCTTATATTGAATTAATTCGTTGATTTTTTCGATGGTTTGATATGTTTTTTTGCAATTTTGAAAAAGTTACGGAAAATAGCGAATTATTCATCGTTTCTCGCATCAAAAAAGGTTTCGTTCAAACTGCTTCAAACACAATTTGGAAATGAATAATCTCGAGAGACAAAAAAAAATTTGGAGGAATGAGAATTTCGCGTACTTGAGAATGCTGCGAAAATACGAAAAAAGCAAAAGATGACGAGAATCGTTGATGAGAAAATTCCGAAAACATTAAGAAAATCTCTTTTTTTCTTATATTGAATTAATTCGTTGATTTTTTCGATGGTTTGATATGTTTTTTTGCAATTTTGAAAAAGTTACGGAAAATAGCGAATTATTCATCGTTTCTCGCATCAAAAAAGGTTTCGTTCAAACTGCTTCAAACACAATTTTGAAATGAATAATCTCGAGAGACAAAAAAAAATTTGGAGGAATGAGAATTTCGCGTACTTGAGAATGCTGCGAAAATACGAAAAAAGCAAAAGATGACGAGAATCGTTGATGAGAAAATTCCGAAAACATTGAGAAAATCTCTTTTTTTCTTATATTGAATTAATTCGTCGATTTTTTCGATGGTTTGATATGTTTTTTTTGCAATTTTGAAAAAGTTACGGAAAATAGCGAATTATTCATCGTTTCTCGCATCAAAAAAGGTTTCGTTCAAACTGCTTCAAACACAATTTGGAAATGAATAATCTCGAGAGACAAAAAAAAATTTGGAGGAATGAGAATATCGCGTACTTGAGAATGCTGCGAAAATACGAAAAAAGCAAAAGATGCCGAGAATCGTTGATGAGAAAATTCCGAAAACATTGAGAAAATCTCTTTTTTTCTTATATTGAATTAATTCGTCGATTTTTTCGATGGTTTGATATGTTTTTTTGCAATTTTGAAAAAGTTGCGGAAAATAGCGAATTATTCATCGTTTCTCGCATCAAAAAAGGTTTCGTTCAAACTGCTTCAAACACAATTTGAAAATTCATCATTTCGAGAGACAAAAAAAAATTTGGAAGAAACTCGTAACGACGAATACGCTTTTGACGATATCTCGATTGTACAAAAACACATCCATTTTTTTTGTGTTTTTTCGCTCTCGACGCGATATTTATCATCCAAATATAAGCTGATTATTTTTTAATCATCAAGGTGAGCATGAATGACTATGCGCAATCGATGAGCCTTTCACAAATAATGACATTGAGATTTTCAAAAAAAAAAAAAATTATACATACAAACGTTATGGAATAATGTGAATTATAATCGACGATATTGAACCTTTTTGAGTGCAAACAATAAAAAAAACAGCAACAATAAAGGAGAACGAGAATTTTAAGTATTCAGTGATGCTGTAGAAATTTGAAAAAAAGTCGTATTCAAAATTTATTAATAAATATCGTGAAAAAAAAAGAAATCTCGAAAATATTCGGAAAAGTTATTTAGTTTCCCTCCACAGGAACTAATTCGTCCCTTTTTCTCGAATACACGTGACATTTTCCCAAATTTTTTCGTTTCGAAAAAATTGGATGCTGATAATTTAACGCCACATCGGGGATGAAATTCCAAATCGAAAAGTCTATACGCACTTTTTCGTCCGACGAATCCCTGCCGAGTAATCGACCGACAAAGACGCAACCAATAAGACGCGCGAGGCTTCGCGCCGGAGAGGGGAGAGCGCGCGTCCGATTGGCGCCAGCTTTGCCGGCAAATAACTCGTCGGGATCTCATCGTGTGAAAAAATGATGCGACACTTTTCGTCTCGGAATTTCGTCGAGAATGCGAATCGAGAAGAACGAATGAATTATCGAAATGGTGTTTTAGGACACCCGGTATACAGATACCTCGCGAGATCATTAAAATCGAGATTAACGGTCGTGTCGAACGTTGCGCAATTCGGTTTATCATCGATGGCGCGATGTTAATTGAACCCCCGAGTGCCGGGTGTGAGACGGATAAATCGAAAAACAAAAAACGGGTAAAAATTTTGGAAAAAAGAGATGCGCGAGGCGAGAATCACGGACGAGTCTGTACAGAGCAGAAAAACGAGAGTTCGCAGGGGAGCTGAATCGATATTACGAGGATGAAGACCCTGGGCTTTGGGGCAGAGGCAATGAGCCATGGCCTTCGTTTGAGTGTTATGTTATCGGCTTTGCAAAAGGAAGAGAGAAAGAGAGATAAAGAGAGCCTCGGCCTGATTTCTACGCGAGAGACCTTGACCATCATCTCAAGAATTCATATCATCTCGTTCTTTGATCAAAATATCGATCAAGCCTCTCGACTTTTCACGTCGCCCCCTCTCGTCCGCGAGCGCCACTATTTTCCTACAAGTTTTCACACATTTTTCCCATTTCTGTAATTATCATACGATTTTGAAGCTCCCATCGTTGGAATCCAACGAAATGTACCGCAAAACTCCTCTTTTTTTTATTCTCGATATTCTACGATGCGCCAAATATTTTCATCGATTTTTCGGAATAACCGCACTCGTGAAAAACAAGAAAAAAGTATAATGAAAATTCGGTTCGAGACGAACGATGCAAATTTCAAGATGGCATCATTTTTCATCTGCTATCGTTTTTCTTCATTCATCGTCGTTATTTTATCGACTCCTGCCAATTGGCTCGGTGTGTTTATTGTTTTAGTTTCTTCTCTTCTCTCGCGCGAGAGCCTTGGAAATTTCGCGTGGAGAAGATAACGCGCGATTTCGAACAATAACACGGAGCGATGTTTCGAGCGAGCCTCGACAAAGATTTTTTTTTTTTTCATTCCAATACAGAAAATTTCGACGAGGTGTTGACGAATTCCAGGCTACGCGCGGGCAAGTTTCGTTTGAGTTTGTTTCTATAATATTCGCAGCATCGAATAGGCTTTTTTGTCGTTCCAATGTCAACGATGAATTCGTGACGAAATTCTCCGTCAAGAATTTGTTTTCAATTTCTTTTTTATCAAGCTTCTTTTCTTCTCGCAAAAGCTCCTTTTTTCCTGCCGACATTTTTCTATATTCAACGTTTTGTTTTTCTCAACAGCGCAATGACAGCTTTGGGACGAAATTCTCGGTCGAAAAGTGAGCAATTGAAATTTTATTTTCACCCTGCAGAGTTATTAATTAAGAGCCTACAACCGTCCGGGAGATGCGAATTTTTCTCTCGCGTCTGCTTTTTTTTTTACCCTGACGATCCACCTGATTTCCTGATCACTCTATGGACCATCCTCCATCAGTGCAGAATCACGGGATCGTTTTTCGAATTTATTTTCGACACGTTTGAAAAATGATCGTTGAAATTTTCAGAGGTAATCAGTTTTTTCGAAAAAAAAAGAAGGAATAAATAATAATAATGATAATAATCGTTCAATCATCGCTTTTTTGGCGTTCCAGTGTCAACAACGTAACGATGAATTCGTGACGAAATTCTCCGTCAAGAATTTGTTTTCAATTTCTTTTTTATCAAGCTTCTTTTCTTCTCGCAAAAGCTCCTTTTTTCCTGCCGACATTTTTCTATATTCAACGTTTTGTTTTTCTCAACAGCGCAATGACAGCTTTGGGACGAAATTCTCGGTCGAAAAGTGAGCAATTGAAATTTTATTTTCACCCTGCAGAGTTATTAATTAAGAGCCTACAACCGTCCGGGAGATGCGAATTTTTCTCTCGCGTCTGCTTTTTTTTTTACCCTGACGATCCACCTGATTTCCTGATCACTCTATGGACCATCCTCCATCAGTGCAGAATCACGGGATCGTTTTTCGAATTTATTTTCGACACGTTTCAAAAATGATCGTTGAAATTTTCAGAGGTAATCAGTTTTTTCGAAAAAAAAAGAAGGAATGAATAATAATAATGATAATAATCGTTTAATCATCGAAATTGGATCCAATTTCGTTTTTACAAGTGTATAACGCTTTTTTCCAACATCAAGCCCCTTGAGTATCCTCCATTTTTAATTATCCGAGATCGGGCAAATTCTCCAAATTTCGCGGTGCGAGCTCGCGATCGCGATAAATTAAAACGCGTCTGAGAATTTACCGACGTCGATCGCCGTTCTATTCTCGAACGTGCGACTTTTTCGACGCGAAACGAATTATTCCTCGCGACCGAAAGCTCCTACCGCACAGCGAGAGATAAAACAAAGAATCGCGAGAGCGTAGGGAAAAAAAAGATCGCGAAGAAACGAAAATGTTAACGCGAAATTTTGATTCGAATTGAATTAAAAAAAAAAAGAATTCAGAACGTTCCTGAGACCGGAGAATTGCTTCTCCCCTTGAAAAACCTATCTTGCGGCTGTCTTGAGAAATTAATAAATCTTTTTTTTTCCGAGGCGTTATCGTTAGATAAATTGGATCAGATCCGAGAGAAACTCTTCGATCGAATTTTTCGTTATCGGATTTTTCGATCGATTATTTTCGTCGCCGTTTGAATCGTTTTTTTTCAATCGCTCGATAACGCTTTTACGTAATCATCAAGATCGATCTTTCCGTTAAGAAAATTCGGATTTTTTTTCGTCACGATTCCGAGCTCGAAATTGTTTTACTGTCTCACAAAAGTGTTTTACTGAAATTGTTTTTCTTCTCAATCCATCTAGTCGTTATTTTTCAATTCATGTGTTGTACGGAATAATATGATAATTAAAATATCAAATTCCAAATGTCAACGAATATTCAAGATTTTCTCGACTTTTTTTTTTAGACAATGCGCGGTAGTTGGTGGAAAGCGAAAAATGGGAGAAAAAATAATGGAAAAACGCGAAAAAAAATCCTCTTTTTCGACTTCCGGTTTACTCGGCGTGAACACTTTGGTCGATCGATTTGCGTGGGTGTGACAAACGTTTTTTTGCCGTCAAATCGAAATGAGCTGGAAATTAATGTCGTAAATTCCGGATTTTCTCGATTTTTCGATTTTTATTTCGCAAAAATGGATGAATAACATTCGGCGAAAATCGACGATGGAGAAAAATGCTTGAAAATCGTAAATTCCTCGCGATAGATCGATCGATGTAACGCTACGGAAATTAATTAACGGAGAAACTCTTCCGCAATGTTTTTTTTCTTTTCCTCCTTCTGTGTCACGGAGATACGGCGATCATGGAATGTACTCTTTGGCTCAAGTACGAAGTAACGAAATGATGTATGTAATAATGTTACATTGCGTAACAGGACGCGCAAAGGAAATGGTAGACTCGGCGTTTTCCTGTCCATGAGGTTGAATACGTACGAAATCATTGCTTCGCGCGAGTACATTCTTGCACATACGCACATATACAGGGTGATTCGAGATGGGGAACTTTTCAACCTCGGAATGTGAACGGTTTTTTAAACAAAATTACTCGGTTTTTTTCCCCTTCATTCTCAGTTGCTTTTAAACAGGAAACAATGAAATTTCGGAATTCCGGACCAATCAGAGCGGTCCTCTGAAAAAAAAGGCGTCCAAAATAAAGAGCAAAAAGGCAGAGTAGTTTCGATGTCAATATCGTCCGAAATCATGGTCTCTAAACTTGCATCGTGGAAACTCTACGAGAAATCGAGTTTCCTCGAGTTTTTACACTCGATTTTCTCGAGCTTTCTTTATATTTTCCATGTTTTTTTCACGAGTGTGATAATTTTGAAAATTTCTTCGAAATATTTCAGAGAATCATCGATTATCGACGACGAAAAAAGCTTATCTTACATTTCGTTGGATTCCGACGATGCTAACTTCAAAATCGCGAATTTTCATTGTCTTTTTTCACGAATGCGATAATTTCGAAAAAAAATTTCGAAATATTTCAAACAATCATCGATTATCGATGACAAAAAAAGTTGATCTTACATTTCGTTCGATTCCGACGATGCAAACTTCAAAATCGCTAATTTCCATTGTACGTACCGACTTTTTTTCACGATTGCGATAATTTCGAAAAAAAATTCGAAATATTTCAAACAATCATCGATTATCGACGACAAAAAAAGTTCATCTTACATTTCGTTGGATTCCGACGATGCAAACTTCAAAATCGTAAATTTTCATTGTATGCATCGTCTTTTTTTCACGAGTGTGATAATTTCGAAAAATTTCTTCGGAATATTTCAGCGAAAACTCCTCCAGAGTCTGCAGTAGGATTTTTTTATGCCATCATCTTTATATATATGCATAGAAACATGTGTATTTCTGGGACATTGGATTTTAAGTACGAGAGCCATACTTGGCTTTCGTAACTCTCGCGATAACGAACTATGGGTTACCTTGAAGCTGTTCGCGGGCCAAGCCAAGTGCATGAAACAACACAATTTTACTTCTACGAATTGCAAATCTCCTGGAGGATGCAACCGCGAAGGAGCGAGAAAAAATTGGCTCGATCTCAAACCTATTTTGTCGCACTCTAAGCCCATTTTTGCCTCGCTGAAAATTCGAACGAGATTAACGACTCAATCTCGCTCGAATGTCGTTGAAATTAATAAACGAACGATCAACAAATTTCGGAAATATAAACGTTATATTTTCAAAAAAAATGTCAAAAATACACGCCATTTTTGAGAAATTCATGCGGAAACGTCATTGACATTCGGGTATCGCGCGGGCTAAACCCAACCCGGATTTTCGAAACCTATTTCGGTCGAAACGTTACGACAAAATTGTTCCAAAATCAAAAAAAAATTCTACATTGAAAAAAAACCTTTTTTTTCGATTCTATTAGTTCAGAGTAAAAACAAATCACGTTTTACAGCTGAGCACGCTGCTCTCCCTTTTTCCCAACTTTATCGAACAAAAATTGATCATTTTTCAAAAATTAATTACAAAACACATTACCAAAAAAGTAGAAATCGCGTTTCAAACGCAAGCCTCTCCAACTTTTCCCGAAAAGAAAAAAAGAATGCGCCATTTTTGAAAAATTCACGACAAAACGCGATCGTCGCGAAAACCGTCACACTCGCACCGAAACCGATCGAAAAAACCCAAGATCTATTCTCGAAATCATTGGTCGACGGTTCGAACCTCGAAGCCCGTCAAAGATCGTCGAATTCACGAGAAAAATTATTTTCATACGCGAAAGTTTCGCGTATAGAAAAACATTCTTCAAGGATTTATTCGGTGGCAACATATTGTCCAAGGTTATGGCCAATGAGCAAGCAAAAGCCTAGCCGTGCGGCGTTGTGTGCGGGATAATGACGTCACCGCCGTCTCGTGGCCTTAAACTTGACTCGCCGCCGCCCCCCCCCCCCTCCCGCCGCGCCGCGCGCGCCGCTGGCCCGTTCCGCTAACGCCACTACCCCTCTTACACAACTATGTGTTTTGTGTAAATATGCCGCGCAAGATACCGCGCGCATCCTCCCCCGCGCACGACGCCGATGTAAGAAAAACCACGGTGCTGTGCGTAAGCCTCCTCCCCCCCCCCCCCCCCCCGCCGCATCGTCCCGGCAAGTTGCATCTGTTTTCTCCGATTCTCGAATTACAATCCGCTCGAGTGATAAAAAAGTTTGCTCGAAATGCGGAATAAAGTTTGTTTCAATGAAATCATTCGTTATTAACGTCGATTATTCTCGATTGTTCTCGATTCGTTATATCGAATAATTCGCGATGACATTATTTCGGACTTGAAACTTTTACGAATTCCATTCTCGATAACTAGATGGCGGATCCGTCGATAATTACGAGGATAGTTGTGTGACATGGGCTTCTACAGAGTGTCCCGAAACTGAATGTCGCAAGATTCAACGCTATATTCGAAATGCAAGTCGAAAAGTGTTTGAGCACTTTTTGGTCCGACGAATGCCCGCAGAGTCATTAATTAATATAGTTGACCGACAGATGGCGCGCGCGTCCGATTGCCTCAAACTTTGACGATCGACGACGCGTTAGATTTCGGTCGCGTGAAAAGATGCGCAACGAAAAATGCTCATCGGCGATAAAAGAGCAACGAACAAATCGCGTTTTTCGTATCTTTCGGAAAATTCAAAATTCAAAAATCACATGTACAATAATTCTCGACTTTCGATGTTTAGCGTCGAAAATGTGCAATAACATCAATATGCGTAATTGACATGTTTAACCTGAAAAGAAAAAACATCGTACGAAATCGTATGAAAATGGTCTTATCCGCAGATTCGAGAAACGTCGAAGGATTTTTTGTTTTCATTCGCGTCTTGCTGTTTTTAGATCGTTCGTTACACTTCACCAACTGTACAAACGCAATACGCTGCAAGTACTCGCGATTGTGACTCTCGTATCCCCCCTGACGATGCGAGTGGCTTCGTAAGACTACGGCGGAGGGGGGGGGGAGGGAGAAGCGACACACGCGGTGTAAATGCTTAGGACGAATGTTGGTAAACACTGCGCGACTCTCAACGATCGAAACGACAAAAGCGAGTTATGATCCATAATTAGTCAATTTATCTCGATTAGTTAAAAATTAGTGCACCTCCTCACATCGACAATCATCTCGATCCCTCTTCGTGAAATGCTCATTTTGAGATAGTAATCTGCGATCAGCAAAAAATGCAAACTTTCGTCGCCTTTTTTTTCAATATTCGACGCGTTAATTTTCGCATTCCCTTTGCTCGCCCAGGTATTTCCCACATCGATATATGTATTCCATGATTATTTCTAGATTTTCGAAATTCATGTGCCAACCTTTTTTGGTTTTTTTTTTTGGGAAAAAATGAAAATTTCGAATTTTCGTTATTTTTTTTCTGCTTTCCGGTTGTTTTTGAATTTCGTATATCCGCACGAGTACTCCTTACGAAAATACGCATATTTCATGGGTTTTGCTCGTTTTACCGCTTTCAGCGTTCGATTCATATATTTTCTGAAGAAAATGTTCTCAAAATTGCTCTTTATTTACCAACTAAAATTGCGATATTGAATTTAAAAAACTTTTTTCCCTTCGTTCGATCAATTTCGAAGAAAATCATATTTTTTCGTGCACTTTTGCTATTTTTATCGTTGGATTGAAAAAAAAATCTGTATCATTAAATTGGCTTAATTTGTTTGAAGCAGAGGTACATTGATTAATAACGGTTTTTTAATAAAAAATTACAAATGACAACATATCGGACGCACGCATCCTGCCGGTGAATGATTCCACGTACATTAGCGATTTTACAGGCTATATATGGCTATATATATAATTATATGGATTATTCATAAAATCGCAATTGCGGTAATAACGACGAACGCGAGGCCCAATGCCTAAACATCATGAAGGATGTTACAGCGATTGCTGTAAATGCCGCACTGAGCGAGAACTCTGAGCGCGAAACGAAAAAATGTCGGTTGAAAACGCGCGAGAGACGGAAGCAGGAGGTAAGCGAGACGCGACTAAAAGGCTGTGACTCTCGCGGGACAATGAAAAGATCGCGCGTTTAAAACGCGAGTTTGTGGAAAATACGACAAACACGCTCCAATACATGTCCCGCTTTCGAGCCTGCTCACTTTTATCACGAATGAGCTCATCGTGCAATCGTCGAAACAGTTTTTTCCCCCTCATCTACTCCTCTTTTTCTTCTTCCTTGTCTCGAGCTCGTGTCGTTCAAACACGCGACTTTGAAATCCTGACATCAACGAGCTCGTCCCACGTAAACTCGAGAACTTTATGATTTCTTCGTTTTGTTTTCCCTCCCCCTCGCGTTTTCGATAAAATCCTTCGAGAAAAAAAGCGGCAACTTTGATGAAAATGAAAATATTTGAAAATATTGATCGAACCGACAGAAATGTACACGAGAATCAATTATCGTCATCAGCAACATTTTTATGAGCCGCGATTCAAGAAAAATGCATAGAAATGCGTCGATCGATGCAGAGCGCCATCTTTCGTCGGAATTAAAAAGTTACGATGATACGTGTTTTTTTTTATCAATTTTGCTATATGAAAAGTGTTTAATTGCGGTGGGAATACGTGAAAACGATGAATTATCGTTGTTCGAATGTCGAAAGGAAAAAAGAGAATGCTCATTTACGACGATATTTTCATACACTCGCGAATTTCGCACCATCATAACCTCAATCATTTTGCCTCTTGGATCGTTGGGAGCCAACGAATGTTCGATAAATCTCTTCTTTCTTATCAACGTTCTGCGACGTGCCGAATATCTTTTAGTTGAAAACAAAAAGTTGAAAAAACAATGAAAATTGAGAAAAATCCGATTTACAAAGTCGGGAAGATTTGAATTTTCGTTCAGTTCGAACGATGCAAACTTCGACGTTGTATAACCTCAAATTTGCTGGAACTGCCGGCGACGCCAGGCAGCCGCCAGGCCTTTCGTTTTTCTTTATTTCTCTCATTACGCTACATACGCAACGTCCGAACACGTGAAAGGATTATCGTGAAACACTTTGCGGGCTTCCTCGATACTAAGCTAGGAAAACAAAGAGAAAGGGATCGAAAAAATTTGCGACAAAATCGCCGTATGAAACGACGCTATTGAAAACGAAGAAATATCTCGATGCGATTTAACGAAAGTGTTTATCGTCAAAAGCATCATCGGGTCATGAAAATTCAATCGAAAAAAACCGTCAGATCGAAGCAAGATAATGTTAACGATACTGAACGAGTGTTCGTAATCTAGGAGATTCTTTATTTCGAAGGACATAGAACAAAATGGCTGCCTGAAAAAAAACACCGCACACACACGAAGCGATCGAAAATTGCCACGCGAGGGGCTCCACTTTCGACGATGAATTTCATTGGATCGAAACATTCAAAATGGCGGTATTAACATCGAATTGAAAGACTTTTTTCGTAATTTGCGCGAAAGTATGATCGAAAAACACGAAGCGACGCTCGTGAGAGAAAAGCGAACTAGCAGAAATTGAGGTAACAAAAAGAAAATCGGGTGTACCCGTGAATAGACGTGAATATTGCTGCAAAATTTCATCCTCGAAAGTATGATTTTTCGTGACACCTACCGAGTCGTATATCCAAGAATCCATGGTCGTGCCGTACATTCTTCGCCGAGAGACGGAGAGGAAAAAAAAACAAGTGAAAAAAACTCGGCGGCGAAAAACTTTATCACTCCACCTATGTTATTCCACCGCTCTCGGTGTTTCTCAACGATGCCTGAAAGTCTCGTTTTTTCGTCTCATCGAAACTCGCGTCGCGTACAACCACGGATATAATTGTTATATATTACGCAATTCCGGTGTTTCGATGCTCCAAGGGAGCACGTCAGCGTTACCGGTACGAGAAACTTTGAGAATAATTAACTCGCGATATCGTCGTCGCGTAATTCGACGAAACTAGCGCGCGCTACGCTAGCTGCGAGAGGAGAGCCCGCGAAGGATTTTGGCGCGCTCACACGCGTCACTTTTACCTTCGTTTTCGATCTGTATACCACGTGTACATGCGTAATTTACGTACACATCGATTTATGAGCATAAAAGTAGCCTCAAACACGCGTGTCTTTATGTACTACGAATGTGCGCGAGACGCAACGCGGGAGCGCGATTCGTCGATGCTTACGGCTCGAGAGGCCGCGCGCGACTGTGCGAATGCCGGTGCCGCGCTGCGAAAAACTCTCCGGTCTGTTGTGACACAACGAATTCGCGACGTTCGCGATCCCCGGAATACACTCTACGTTACGGTGTTTCATACTTAAGCAACTTTCTTTCTCCTTTTTGCAAATTGAAAAACAGAGTATACATACTAAGATAGCGTGAACAGGAGCGTTCTTATTACACCAAAATATCGTTCTTCAATAAGAAGATAAAGCCACGAGATAAATAAGACAGCGTTTGCGAATTTTCAAAACGTGTCTATAAAAATGCGAAAAAAAATCGATCTCATTCAAAATAACGAGCACGATCATTTTTAATTCTTATATTTTTCAAAAATTACGAACAAATCGTTGAAAAAAAATTCCAAAAATATTCAGAAAATTTGTTTTTCTCTCGTACTAAATAAATTCGTTCCCCAGTATACTTGAATTTTCTTCAAAATGTTATGAGCACTTTGTACGTTTATTTAATGTTTATTTAAGCAGCCCTCGGAATTTCATGCCCTGAGAAAATTCGTAAAGTTCATTTTTCCTTCAATTTTGTGGAAAATGATGTCGAATGAAAAAAAAAATGTTTTTCCCGCGTTATTCGAGTGGGAAATTGAATACTCCGAAGAAGCCGAGTCTGCAATTGACCTAGAATTTGTTTGCCCACGTGAAAATGTTTCTTATGCCGAGTATAATCTACATTTTGATTGGGAATGTTTTTGTCGTTCGATAACAATGAACGAAATAAAACGTACGATTCCCAAGATGCGCATTTCGATATCAGTATATCAAGTCGTTTCTCCCGTATCAACAAATTGTAACGAGAAAAAAAAGGCCTTGAGACACTCCAAGACATTGAGCAAATACAACTAACGAGCTCGAATTTTTGGGCCAACGAAAACAACGTTTTTCCACGCATTGAAGTCGCCGATCATTATTTTTTTAACTTGCTCGATGAAATCCGACAAAAATCAAAGCTACCACAAAAAAATTGATCCTAGATAATAACAATATTGAAATCTCAGGAACAAATTGTTGGAACCGCAGAATTCTCAAAGTATGCAACAAAGTCCCTTTAAATTCGTCGGCTCGTTTTTTTTTTCGCAAATAACAATTTTTTCGTCAAAAATTTCATTTTTTTAATTTTGAAAACGAAAATCAAAAATTAACCTTCCTTTCTTGTGCATGAAGATTTCTCGATACTCGTGGGAAATTGTCGATCGTTTTGTTTGTCGAATTGTTTTTTGAGCATTTTTCGATTTTTTTTCGCAAAACTTTTCAATAACCGTATTTTACCCGTGAAGGATTTTCCTTTGGATACTCGAACAAAACATCGGCGAGTGAGGAAAGTTACGAAAAAGAAAAATTTCACGATTACGTTGATTTTTTTTCCACGACATTGTCCCTCGAGCTTGGACGCTCGTACGCATCGATTAATCGACATTTTCCTTCGAACGCAATAGGCTCCTTTTTTTTGTCAATAACAACCCAAGTTGGCGTACGAGGCTGCGATGTACAGTATTTTCAGAGCCTACTTCGAACAGTCGGTGCTCTATATTTGGAGGAGGGCGTTGGCAAACGAAGGATAAATATATCTATCGCCGTATAAGCAGCAGAAAGAGCGCGAGAAACATTGCAGACGGGGTGAAAAAAGAGGGAACGAGAGAAAAGGGAGAAAACAGGAGATGAAATAGGGAGAACGATCATGGAGCATTGCGAGGCCAGTCCGAGTTTTCTGTGGCGAAAAGAGTGGGAGGAGGGTGGGTGACGAAGGGAAGGGAGGTGTTCGAGACAACGATGGCCTTGAACTTGAATGTTTCGACGATTTTTGCGCACGACCACCGCGACGCTCGCCGAAAACAGCCTACCGTCTCTGATACGAAGCGTATATATATATATATATATATATATATATGGGCGAGATGCTCGATCGACGATAAAAAAATTTAAAATTAAAATATTCGAAAAAACGCTGGAATTAACATCGATCGTCGAGCAAAAATATCGACGACCGTTGAACGAACGAAATGTTTTCCTCGAATCAAGTAGGTTCATGGCGTGTCTAACGATGACCAAAAATTAATTCGCAGAAAGTACAACGATGACGAAAAATAAAATGCACGTATGGCTGAAAAATTGAAAAAGACTTTTTGTTTTGTTTTTCGGAGGTTAAGCGGCGATCGTAGCGCACACGATGAAGATGTTGAAAATTCAAAAACCGTTTGAAGAAAATTGGAATTTTGAAAATTTTCGAAACACTGTTTTTTTTTCTTTCTGAACCAATTTGGTTTGTCCGTCGAGTGCACTCGAGGTTTTCATGATTTTGTCGAATGTTATTCGTCCCCTGCTTTTGAAAAACGCATATTGATTTCTTTTTTTTTCGTGCGTAATTTTTGAAACATGATTGTGTCAAAAATTGAAATTTACATGGAAATTTTCTTTTGATAACACTTGTTGTTATTCAAAATGACTGTGCCGAGTATCTTACGGATGATTGATTTTTTTTCCGATTTTTACAGCATTGCTCGAATTTCGAGCGATTAATACAACAATAATACCCTCCCCCCTTGTGAAAATGCAATAAAGCGTAAAATGCGCTGATAACGAAAAAAAAAGAAGGAACACGAAAAAACGAATTAACCCGCAACCTCCGTAGATACAATGATCATTGATATTGAACTTTTTCGATGTATCGCGCCTCGATTCGACGACTTCGCGTGAAAAGTTACGGTCTAAAAGTTCCGTCACTCGCGAACATCGCGAATGTGGAAAAAAAAGAAGAAAAAAATTATCTCACGGTGAATATAGACTGAGAATACAAAAGCTCGAGAGATTAATACGAATTATGCTTTGCGTTGAGAAAATGCAGCAAAGAGAAACAGGCGATGATAAAGGAAAGTAAACAAGCGAACAAAGGCCCGAATTATCTGTCGAGTTATTATTGTTTTTTTTTTACCGCACTGAATTATGACGTTTGCCGTAATTAGTGAGAAAGAGAAGAGAGGGGGAGAGACAGAAGAGGATTTCGTAAGTCGATTCAGTCGTATCGAAAAGAATCAAGGTCGCAACGATTTATTGTGAAATCCACGAGTGACGTGCGTCATGTGTATTTTTTTTCCCTTCGGCACTCTCTAACGTGTCGTCATTGTTCAGCGACTCTCGAACGCGATAAAAGACAGAAATGAACACAGCAGAACGAGGATTTCGTGAGAATTATCATCGATGCACGCTTTTTTTCGAACTGGAGACGGAAAAAGTTCCTAATGTGTAAACACACGCAAGATAACAAAGATGGCGGACGCATTATTGGCACTTGGAGTGTTAGATCACGTTTTAACAAGTCCCCACTCCTTTGCCCCCGCCGCCGCGCGTCCCTCAATTTCGTTGCGATAATCAAATAATGACGAATTATTGTTCATGCTCGATGACAAAGGACGCTCTCCACTCACCTCAGCATTTGTAAATCCCTTGTGTATCTTCCCGTAACGCCAAGCACTCGCGAACAATGTTGTTTTTTTTTCCGCGGAAACTCACGAATGAAACTGAGCAATGGCCGATTCTACGGACCACTAGCGGTAGAAAAACTCACCGTGATCGAGAGAGTGCGAAACAAAACAGCAGCGCCATGACGCGCTAGTGGCGAGCGATCGCGGTACCAGAGCGCGTCGTTCAACAGCAAATGCCTCGCCATCTAGCGGAGTTTGGCGGAACTTTTTTGTACATACCGTCTGTCGCTAACTGCTTGAGTCATCGAACTCTAGTGACCAGCTTGGAATCAACGCCACCGCGCCGCTCGCGATGGAAGTTTGCAAAATTCATCGGTGATTAGAGCGCCGCTTGTGGCTAGTGTGCGAACTAATGTATTTATGATTTTCATCGTAGACACGAGCGATCTAACGCAAAATGGTTCTGCAAACATTATTCATATAATGGAGATATTGACAAGCAATGTAATAACGAGTTTTTCGTTAAAATCAAAGTTCATCTTTTTCGGTATACAAAAAGTCGCCACAATTAGCATATTTTAATAATATAACATCGGCACTTTTGAAGGTTCGCAAGATGGAATTATATTTTGCGCAGAAAGGCGTCAAAATCAAAATGTATCAAAGAAAAATGGCGTTTTTCTGCGTTCGCGCAGAATTTTAATTTGGTGTTTTCGAGGTACGCAACGGTCGAGGAAGGGGAAAAGAACACAACGTTTAAAACTGCAGTTTTTAGTGTCGCCCGTGAGCGATCGTTTATGCAAATGATTCAACGATCAGCGAATAACGGAATTCAATACGAAAATAGTAATAAATATTTACATTGCAAAGATACGTTGTAATTTTTTCTTTCTTTTTTGATATTTTTTTCATCCGCGAGTATCCTTTTTCCATTAGATCTTCAATATCTCGCAATCCACTTGGTTCTTCGTCCAAAAACCGTCGTAGCTCGGTTTCACGATGATTCTCGCGTACGAATGCTTGTTCAAACGCTCGGGATTTATTACCAAACAGTCGTGCGTCCATTTGCAAAAATGCCGCATATCCGACGGCAGAAACAGCATGTGTGGCTGCTGATACATGAACGCGTATTTTTCCCAGAGTATCGTGTCGATGTTCACCTCCGTCGATGGCGGATACAGAGGATAAAAACATCCCTGGGACAATATGTGATTTGCCAAACGGCCGAGACGATCCATGCCGATCATGTTTCTGAAAAAGACGAATATTCGGAACACTTTACAATGCCCTCGGCGAAAACACGCACAAATTCATGAAAAATTCTCCGTTACTCTCATTTTCCATTTTTCTTACAGTTGGAATTCGTAAAATCCACAATTGAACATGAAACACGACGAAACACCGACGGTAAATTGTATTACGATTCATTCGCGTTTGATAAAATCTGTAATTGCGGAATATGCGTGAAAATATCGAACCGGAAGTACCACGTACTTTTTTGCCAGACTTTGCGAAGAAAACTGCGAAAAAGTATCAAAGTACGAAATTCAAATGGCATTTTTGTCTATTTCGTATTGAAGAAAGGTACGCGCGAAAAGAGGTGCGAAATTCGAACGGTATTTTCATTTTCACCATTTTCTTGAATTTCGCGAATAATCGTAGAAATATCACAAAATGGCGATCACATTTCCTCCAACGTTTCGTCATCGTAACGGGTAATGATTTTCGCAACGAGACTCACTGATGAACTTCTTCGCCGCCCAGATGTCGTATGATGTCGACGGAGGTGACGCCAATCGTCAATCCTTCGACGTCGAGCATGCAAGGATCGGGCATGAGATGAAGATTCGAGCTGTGCATTGATTTCGGCAGGAAAAATTCGGGAGTCGGATACAGAGGATCGTGATGAGCATCCTGATGCGACGGAATCATCACGACGCGAGTGCATTTACTGAAATTTCGAAGAAAATAAAAGTTACTCGAAACTCGTGTCACACACGAAAAAAGCCTTTTTTTCTCTCATTCATCGATCGCAAAGCGGCGCTCGTACCCTTCGACGTAATTCATGACTTTATCGACGATCCGCTGAAAGAATTCCTGAAACGTATCGGGTATCGTGGCGTTTTGAACGTCAGGATGATTGGAAGAAACGAATGGACCGACGAGAATCAATACGTGAGGCTGGGTATCGGCCACGTGTTCCATCAATCGAAAAAGCGGCTCGTAGTCCAAATTAGCGTTGTCGGTGAACGGACCGGAAGCGACTACGAAATGAAGATTGTCATCGATTTTCGGTGCGGCCGACGGAACCGTGTAGCCGGACGAGAAAATCTTGGTAACGCTGAGCTCGTTTCCGCTCGGATTTGTACCCTCGACCGCCAGTATCTGCCCGGGGAATATCGAGTAACTCTCGATCCCTTTGAGATCGAGCGCCACGCTCGACGGCGTTTTGAGATGCAACGGATGTTTGCAACTCTCGAGCATAATCGCCGACGAGTTCAATTTACCGTCCATTTCGCACACGATTCTGCCCCACGTGCGAAAAGCCTTTTGCGATTGATTTTTCACGTTCGACAACAATGGCGGCGCTTCCGACGCGCCCTCACCGGCGCCCTCCTTGTACCACGCGCTTATCAGCCGCGTGCCGTACTCGCGACAAACGCGCTGCAAGTTTGACGCTTTTTTCTGCAACAGCTCGAACATGTACATCGCCTGAGCGGGAACGTGCGGGTCGCTCGTTTTGCGAACCCTAACCTCCCATCCATTCGACGTTTTCCAATCCACGACATCCCCGCCGAACTTTTGGAGCACCTTGCCTCTCTGCTTCTCGAGTACTCTCCTCGGGGTGTCTCTGGAGAAAAGCCACACGTTTTCACCGATTATTTCGAGACGATACACCGACGGATTAATTGTTGTTATTATTTTACTACTTTGTTGCGTACTGACGTTTTCTTTTCGTAATTCGCTGGCGAAAGAGTCGTGCTCAAAGCTCGTATCTTGTTCTTCTGAACGATCGAGCAGTCCAAATCGTCGGGACTCCTGCTCCTTTTTACCTGACAAACATCGAACTCTCGTCAAATTTCGTTAAAATTTCGAAAAAAAAGTTTTTCAAAATTTCGAATCGATCGAGTTTATCGAAAGATTCTGCAAGAGTGACACGAATTATAGTTACACATAAGCGAAAATCATTGGTGGAGGAAAAAATCGGGTTTGCTCTTGATCTTGTTCAAGTTTTTCAAAATTTCGAATCGATCGAGTTTTTCGAAAGATTCTGCAAGAGTGACAAGAATTATAGTCACACATAAGCGAAAATCATTGGTGGAGGAAAAAATCGCGTTTGCTCTTGATCTTGTTCTTCTGAACGATCGAGCAGTCCAAATCGTCGGGACTCCTGCTCCTTTTTACCTGACAAACATCGAACTCTCGTCAAATTTCGTTGGAATTTCGAAAAAAAGTTTTTCAAAATTTCGAACCGATCGAGCTTATCGAAAGATTCTGCAAAAGTGACACGAATTATAGTTCCGAATAGGCGAAAATCATTGGTGGAGGAAAAAATCGCGTTTGCTCTTCACGGAGGTCGCGAAAATGTCGTCGTGTTTCAACGATCGTTTTATTGGCGTATTCTGTACCCCCGTAGACGAGTGTGTATCTAGTCACGATTATTGCAAAAGGAACGTGCACCAAATTCATACTCGTCTATGGGATCGGCCTTGAAAAGGCTCCTCAAAGTATCATCGTAAAAAAAAACCTAAAGATTTCGAAAGGAAGGAAAAAATCGCTTTGTAAAATCGCTGAATAACATTACGCAGCGAAGACCGATCGCTGCACATGCGCATTTGCATGTATATGCTTTGAGTTAAGGATCTCGGCGGGTACAGTCTCGACAAAACCGATATATCGTATATAATAAGAATTTCTCGTATTCAACGATGCCACAAAGGAGTTTGGGAAAAATCAAGCGCACGAAAGATACGCGGGAATTTCGAAAAATAAGAATGTTGAAAAGTTGTCGACGAATCGTCAAATAAATGTGAAAAAATGTTGAAAAACTCGGAAAACTGATTGTTCTTTCACACGAAATCGATGTCACAACGGCTTTTTTGAAGATACCCGAATTCTTTTTTTAGGTTATGTCGGTATTTTAAATAACCTTTTTTTCAGCTTTGTTCAAAACTATACGAACGAACGAGAGACAAATCTTGAAAAAAGGAATCGAGTTTATTCAAAAAAAAAACGGACGGAACAATTTTAGTATGAAAGGAAAAGAAGTTTTCGGGATTCTTTTTGAAAATTTTCGTTTTTATTGAAAATTACTGCGATCAGTATCGTAGACGCGATTGATTTTCTTCGCACTTTTTGTAGCATTTACGAGGACCGAAATCGGAAAAATAGAAGAATTTTGTCGGGCTCGCAGAGTCCCCGTACGATTTCGTCGAGACTGTACGTTCCATACATCCTTAATTGAACAATTAGATCGTTCGGTTTCTGCAGCTTCGTTCATCTCGACGAAATAATCGATCATGATTGGTGAGCGCGAGTGAAAGCAAACGCTTGATAAAAAATCGTGATGATGGCGTGAGAACCACTGATGGCCAAATGTAAGCGAATTTTATCGGCCACGCGATCACATTGGCGGCTCAACCTTTTCGATGTTTACAACCCAAACTTGCTTAATGAGTGTGGATCTAGTCACACCTTTGACACATGCGCACTAGACCATCACTCACTCAGCACGTTTGGACTTGAATTTGAAAAAAAAAAAAAAAAACGTCCCCTCGGCATAAACGCACCAGCTCTCCCCCTTCCCTCCCCCCTCGCCTACCGAATATTCCTGTGTTCGTCAATCGGCGCGTAATCCGCGTCAAAAACAAACGAATACAAAGGGGGATTTTCCGAAAAACCACGCGACTCCGTCGTTTTGTCTCGAACGTTTACCTAACCTGTTGCTTCTTTGCAAGCGGTGCTCAACCACCAGAGTAATTCCGTCCGCCAGCTTTGTCCGCGCTGTTCGCTAGCGCGCGCGCCTGCTCGCGATCGTTTCACTCCACATCAATGAAAGATACGAAGCATACAAGGCAAAAGCTTGGAAAAGTTAGCAATTCGTAGCAGTCGGGAAAGAAGAACGCGTTGAGAAAACCACTGGAGTGAATTGTGGCTCGACTTTTGTATGTACATATAAAAACCAAGCTAATTATATACTACGTATATATACATATGCATCGTTGATACAAAGATGCGGGAAGGTTAACTGCCATTAACCTGCCACGAGAGAGCTCGTGAAGAGAGCGCGTCACTTATGTGTCCGCGTTGTTTTTACACTCGAGGTTTCCCCCCTCGCCCCTCTCCCGTCACATTTATAACCCGTTAAACGTATGTGTATCGAAAGACCATGAATCAAGCAAGTTCAAAGCGAATCGGAGAGCAACGGCTGTTCGGCAATTATGCACGAAATTCACGCTCAAACACGTTAAAAAAAACGAACGACGCTTACGCCCTCTTTCGAGTTTCATTCATGATTCTTGAGGGAATGTTTTGCGATAATTGTCAATGCTCACTGTTTTTCGCGCACTCATCTTCTTTTAAATTATGATTGAAGTAAAAAGTTCCCCGCCCCCCCTCCTTTGTCTCTTTCGCTCGTCTCGTGCCCCCCCCCCTCCCGCGCCGGCGTTCGTAAAACGCCATGAAACACGAATGACGCGCCTCAAACCATACTCGCGAAAGGACGGCCCTGTACTGATCGCTGAGCGAGCAATGAGCATAACGCGCGCTCTCCCGACACGAGAGATAGCGGCAGGGGAGGGGAGGGAATAGAGGAACCGACCATGGCCACAGCGGGGAGAAGTTTCTTGCCGTTCCGGATTGTGGAGGTTTTCGGGTAACGTTCTCTCTCTCTCTCTCTCTCTCTCTCTCTCTCTCTCTCTCTCTCTCTCTCTCTCTCTCTCTCTCTCTCTTTCTCGACGATTTTTCTCCCCTCTCTACTGACTACTCCGCGCGTTGCCTTATGTACTACACAACACCCATTTGCGTCTCTTTCTATAATTTACGAATGATTTTTCGAATCTTGATCTCTGTACTCTCTTCTCTTCCACGGAATACCGGAGCAATTCAATTCCACGTTCCCTCACAAATCTTTCCTTGTTTTTCGATTTTTCGGCTCGCCCGTAGCCGAGAGCCGAGTGCGCGCCAGCGATCGCCGGTAGATGGCGCGCGCTCGCGCGTTAGAATCGCGGCGAGTCGGACAAGCCCGAATCTAACCAATCACAGCCGATTCTCGTCTCGAGACTAGTCTAGCTCGCGTCTCCGCGTGTTAACCGAATAGCAAAACTTTACCGCGGTTACACTACGTGTGCGTTATATCCTTTCACTGCGAATTATTTCACGCGTCGATTTTGCCTGATGGTTCGATCTTGCCGGCAGAAACGGCAAAAGAGTATCCCGAGGTAGCCCCCGCGGGCCCCTTTGACGCTTGTGCCACTCCTGGCTGACTCGATATATATTTATATGTATCTATATATATACGTATATACATATTGTATATACATGCACAATACACATCGTGGGAAATGACGTTGAACTTTTACCAAGTTCTACTCTCGCTCTCTCTCTTTTCTCGTGTCTTTCACAATGCGGGGAATTACGCTGGGGCAAATGGCGCTTACGCGAGAGCCTCCCTCTCGGTTTTACGAAACGCGCGTAAGAAACAGGACGTAGAATTTGTCTTAGGGTGTCTGCAGACCTCTTCAAGCATACTCGCGTCGGGGATATTTTGACGGAAATGGCTCAAAAACCGAAATCGAAATAAAATGACAATCGTGCGTACTTAGCAACACTATAAAAGTCCAAAAAAAAATCAATCGTATTTAAGATTCTGATCACGATAATTTTCAATAATATCAATGTCAAACTAGTTTTTTCCCGAAATCGATTCGTTCATTTCTTATGAATACACCTGCATTTTTTTCAAAAATCTGTCATTATTTCGGAATTCCATTTTTTCTAATTTAGTTTGAGCGTTAAAATTTTGTCACGACGAACGAGAAACCTTCGTGCACGAGAATGTGCATTTTATTTTCATTCGGAAAACTCATATTCTTCCCACGCAAAATTAATGAATTTCATCGGAGGGAAAAGACTGAAGATTTTTTGAAAAAATTCGAGTGTATTCAAAAAAGTACAACGAACTAATAAAACTAACGTGAAAAGGAATGTTACCAGAACAATTTTAGACATTCAACAGTTTGTTTTGACTCGATTGCTAAAGTCCGCGTGAGTTTTCCTTGTTTTTTGTCGTTGCTGAAACAAATGCCTCGCATAAATCCTTAAGGACCTATCGACCGTTACCGTGTCTCTTTGTCGCGTGCTCGAGGCGAGGATTCCGTGGGGTGGGACACTGCAACGCTAGTTTCGCGTTAATCGCCTCCGATTAATCGAAAATCGAGAGAACAATAGAGGGTAAGCTCCAATTTCTCGAAAAGACGATCATTGATATACGGGAAGAAAAAAAAGCAAAAAAAACGTTTCGTATCACGAAATCCGTAATATCGGGAATATAAGATACGCGCGACAACGTTGACGGATAACATCGCGTTCATATCGTAAAACTGATGTGAACGACCGCCACGAGGTCTCGATCGAGAAAACTACAGAGATGTACACGTGTTAGGGTGGTTGCAAAAAACCGAAAACTTTTTTCTTCCCGATGTATCGAAAAACTCTCTGGACCCTTAATGTCAGCATTAAGGGGTCCTTAGCGACTTGTGCACTGTTCAGAGAAAAAATATACATGATGCAACATTCGTGCAACACCCAATTTCAATAATAAAAATAACAACGCTTTCCAAGCTGAACCCCCAGGCAGCCGCAAAATTCCAAAGTTACAAGAACGAGATGTCTCGTTTTATTCAAGGGAGGAATTAAAAATGGCAACGAGGGAGCTGATAATATCGATGTCAAGGGATCATTTATAAAGCAGCGTTTCTCGAGGTGCCGAGCAATCAATTTTTCAGCAATAAAAAAGTCTTTTTTTTTTCAACCACCCTAACATAAATACATATATAAATATACGTAAGACCTTGAGCCTTTGCCCGACAAGAGCGTGGCGGCCATGATCTTGGTTCTCTCGTGTTTGCTGCATGTTTATTCCCTAATCCCCTCCCGAACGCCCTGCCGCCCTACGCCAGATGCGAGAACCTAGAAATCCGTTAAAGTCTTCCCCCCCCCCTGCCGCTCTTCCTCGCGCCATCTCTACCGAACGCCGCGACGCTCTTGTTCTTTCTTTCATCAGGTACAGCAGCGGCGACGTCGCCGCGTCTTCCCCCAGCTGTTTTTTGCAAAATGGCAGACCACGTTCCCGCCCCCTTTCTCAAAACCAAAGAATCTTACGCGAAGCCTCGACGTCAATCTTATTCTCCGCGTAATAATCATAATAAACGCGTATTTCTCTGCGATATCAACGGGGGAAAGGAAACAGTCTTCGACTTCTCGGTTTATCGAGCGATTAGCGAAGGATCCTCGAAATACCGTCCGTGGGAATGAAATAACGAGCGCCCCCCCCCCCCTCCAACAGACGGCTTCTTCGTTGCTTCGTAATTTTGTGATTCAACGAGGGATTCGATTATTCGTAAGATTAATGGAGAAATGCTGGTAGTCGAGTAAACGATGATTGTTCGTAGGGCGATTAAAAGCGATGTATTTACCGTGTACATGGTGTGGGGGAATAGAGAAATCGTAGGGAGCTGAAATCGTCGGACGACGAAAGATCGTGGGAATATTTATTTGGAGAATGATGGTTTGAAGAGTGACGCTGGAATGGAAAGATCTAGATTCTTTTTCGGGCGGGTTTCGAAAGATGGACGATGAAGGAAAAAAAAAGACGTGATGACATTAATTCAAAAACGTTACGGTACTGTTTGGTGTTGGACGCTCGCGCGCGAACAAAGGACGGTTCGTTATTACATCGGAGGAGCACAATCGATTCGAAGAAGTCGCTTCACGTCGTCGACGGCACCGAGGGCGCACGCACACGCCAAGAATAAGACACGAGAGAAAGCGAGAAAGCCAATGGTTTGTAAATCGAGATAAAGTCCAGTCAATGCCAAGGAGACGAGAAGAGAAAGAGAGAAAGTGAAGTAGGCAGAATGAAAAAAAAAACACACACACACACAGCATAAGCAAGCTCGAGCTGCACGCGACGAGAGAACGAACGATCGCGTTGAAAGATTTGGCATCGTTTGTCTTTGTTTTTTCAGACACTACTCTGTGGGAAATTCATGCTCGTGTAGCTCGAGAATGAAAAAAAAAGATAAAAGATTCTCGCGCTGATGTGTGGATTAATGGAAATTTGCTTTGAAACATCCGCAGGTTACGAGACGCGCGAGAAAAAGAGTGGGAGCGACGCGGTGTAGGGACGGGAGAGGGGGGTGGGAAGGAGGAGGCGAGGAAGCGCTTGAGGTGGAAGCTTGGCGTCGTGCCCGATTCGAAAAAAAAGCAACAGGTAGGTATAAGAGCGTGGAAGCGCGTGAAACGCCGACAGCGGCGCGTCCTAGCGGCGTCCATTGCGTCACGAGAGCGTCCCGCGAGACTTTGCGAAAGAATAAGACGAAAAAAACAAGGAAACATCGCGAATGACGAATGTTGCGTTCGATAGGTTATGGGAGCACTTTTATCGTTTATTTATCTCTCACGTTCACGATCGCCGCGCATTTCGCACGCAATGATAATTCCATAATCAGTGTACAGCGAGAAAGAAAATGAAATGCTTTATTCTTTTCAACGCCTGTACGGGTGCAGGAAACTGAGAATACCGGGAGAATGAATCATTGCCGCCGTTGTCGGGTTTTTGAGCGTCGGAGGTTATTTTCGTTTCTTTGTTTTATGCACACGTAACACTGATACTATGGGAAGAATTATCAAACAAAGTGTCTAGACGCGCGCGCGTGCGCATGTGCGCAATGCCGTACGCGTTTTTTCTACACTCGCGAGTTCCGTAAATTCTCGAATGCAAAACAGGACGCGATTTTCATCCACCATGGAATTGTTGCGCGAATCAGGGCCTCTTTTCTGCGGTTTTTTCGATGCACGAATAGCAGCAAGATACACACACGAGCTTACAGAGTTCTGACTGAGCGTCAAACTGGAGCAACAGGTTGCGTTCGTAATGCGCAGACTCGAGCTCTCCCGGCACAAAAAGTTCTCGAGGCGCGCGCGCGCGCATCTTTCCCATACTCCTCAACGATATTTGCCATACATACGTTAAACCGTCAGGAATAGGAACGAGAGAAATCACGAAAAACGCAATCAACGTTTTATTACTATTTTTTTTCCCATTTTCACCATGTAACTCGTGAAATTCGCGATAGAGGGCGCGACTCGAGTAATGCGGAATAAAGCCCGAAATCGACGCACGCCGAGGTAAGAACAAAAACCGGCGGGACGAAAAATAATAGTTTTCGAATCACGTGAGAATCGCTGGGAATCAAAGTGATCGCGGGAGTTTTGCGGATGCCGGCGACGGTGAAGGAAACAAGATGGTGCCGACGCCATCGAGCAAACTCGATCGTGCCGATGTGTACGTCGCTTCTCGAATGAAAAAGAATGAAAAGAAAAGATCATCGACCAATCATAACCTCAAAAATCACAACCAAACTCAATCACTTTTCATGATTTACGATTATTCCCGATGTGCATCGAAAACGATAATGCCCACAGTGAGAGAAACTTGCTCTCTTGATCGACCGAGGAACAGAAAAAACGAGAAAAAAAAAGAAGAAAACTGATGCGGAATATCGAGGAAGAGAAGTTTTTTCTCTTCTTTTCTCATGTTACGTTCGCTTCGGTTTAAGTACGAGTATATTCGGTTATGGACGTTGAGAGACGCGCACACACGCTACGGCGAAAAACGATGGCAGCTACGGAGCGCGCGTCCTTGAAAACTGAAATTATGCCCTTTGAAAGAAATCCGGTCGGGTCTCGGGATGGCGGTTGCGCGACGAGACGAAGAGTGGGAGGAGAGACATTTCTCTTCTACTCCAGTCTTGAGCTACAAGAGGAACGCTTATACGTATATATCAAAGTTTTTCTTCCACCAAACCGACCTTTGTATCGCCCATTTTTGTCCCTCTCTCTCTCATCCATAGCACACGCGAAAGATTCGTACGACTCTTTCTCCCCACTTTACTATCAATTCTCTGATATGACCAGAGGTGGCAGCAGTTACAGAGAGGAAACGCGCCTTTGTGGGAGCGTTTCTTTTTCTTCATTTTTTTTTATCGAGAATAGTGTGGGGATAATGGCGGGCAATCTACCTGAGGGATTTTTGTGGCGGGAATTACATAGGTGCAATTTTATACATGTATATATATTAGGGTGGTTGTATAAAAATTTTAATTTTCTTCGACTTTGACTCCATATCTACCTTGTTTTGGCATAAAAATACTAAAAAAGACTGCGTCTTTCAATATCATTATTAAAATGAACCGTTTTTAAATGCATTCAAGAGCACAACAAAAATTTGACAACAAATTTAACAAAAACATCCAGTTAATGGTTGAATTCTGAACGAAATTGCCGTTAAAGTCATTTCAAACAGCGAAGAAATCCTATGCCAGCGATAAAACAAGATTTGCACGAAACTTTGAGTTCGAACTCGTAAATCTATCGAACGGTGGATCTTACGAGTGTAACGAGATCTTTGTATTTTTTTGTCAACGATTTTTCATTGCGGAGACACCCGAAAATGTCCCACAAGGACCAAATCAAACGAGACGTTTCGAACTTGTCCTCGAAAAAAAAACTGCATTTAAAATGGCACCTTGAAATACAAAAAAATCGATTTTTTAAAACCACCCTAATAAATATCTACATTTTTCGATCAAAGTTCCGAAGAAGGTGCATTTTTTGTACAAAAACAACCTGCCTTTTTATAAAGCACATCCGACATTCACGGAACCACAACTCGAAGCAAAGCACACGTCGCGTTCATTAGGGTGGTTGCAAAAAAATCTAACGTTTTACGAAGATATTTTCAAAAACAAAAACTCGAACTTTTTCCACCACCCTAACGCATACGTACGTATGTTTCTGTTCATTAGGGTGGTTAAAAAAAGTTTTTATTCACAAAGTTTCCACCCAAAAGATTCGAGTCTAAAAAAAAAATCCTACGCCGCTTTGAAGCACCTGCTTCGGAAAGTACAGAAAAAACGAAATTCCCTGAATTTTCGATACAAGCTCCCCCTCCCCCACAAACCCTCTCTCTCTCTCTCTCTCTCTCTGAACTACAAAAGAAAATTCCCACGCTGCAATACCGTAAGGGGGGGGGGGGGGGGGGGTATTTCACGCTCACAAACCTACTCGAGTAGAAACGCCGATGAAGGACGAGGAATAGGGTTAGAGGCTATTGACAATTCGATCCGCCGTGGAGTCGCATGAATTCATCACGGAGGAGGCATTCGAGGTTTTCCGCGTGCATTGAAAAACGTCTCAATCGTCGTACAAACGAAAAACACCTCGGCGAGTATTGTTTCAACGACTTTTCGAGACGAGCCTTCGGCTTCCGAGAGCTTGGGAGCCGCAGGAGCGTTCAGAACGTTGAGATTCGATAAAAATCACGTGTGAGAATAATTGCTCTTAGATTGCTCGAACAAGCGTTGAGAGAAGTGCAGAATTTCAGATTTAAACGTTGAAAACCTGATTTATCGGTCTTATCTCAGCTTCCCCGTCCATCCCCCGCCCCCCCTCAGCTTCGATTCTTTTCCTTAGACACAATCGCCAATCATCGGAATAATCCGCAGCGTTGCGACTCTACACGAGTGCAACATGTCCCATGTGGACTCTGCGCCATTCGCCAACATTGCATCAAGTACCCCGAGTTGGATTTTCCGCTTTTCTTATTTTTTTCTCAATTTTCCAGAGTCGGGAAACTTCGCGAAACTCACGTTGAGTCGGTTTTTGAAAAATCGCTGCAAAAACAGTATCCGTCCGACGTTGACGAGAAAAAATGCGGATCGTGCTCTCAGGGTCGCGGATAATTAACGGAAATCGCTTTTTGAGGAAAGCGAATGGCGGGATTTTGAGAGAAAAAATACGATTTTTTTTATTTACGCAATTTTTCGATTTTCAGTATTTCCAACTCGATTTTGGCAATAATAGTCTTTGAATGATATGTTTCTGGGAAAAAAAAATACTAACACAGCGTTCCAAAAACGGAAAAAGGAAAATCTCGTCGAGATCGATGCGCGGAAGAGAAATATCTTCGCACGATAAAAATCACAAATTTTCATAATTTTTGATTAAAATTAAAAGAAGTAACAAAAATTACGAGGCCGACGCGCAAAAAGGACGCGATTTTTCATAATCCTTAAAAAATCGTATTTCCAGCTTTCAATATTTTCAACCAAAATTCGGCCATCTTCCCGAGAAGAATCGTCAGACGCGATGACGCTTTTGGAGAGAAAAAGTTGTAGCACAGTGCGTGCCCCAAAAAGAAAAAGGTACTCGGGTCGATTCCGTCCGTTGTGACTGCGGAGAGTTTGAAAAAGATTGAGAGCGAAAAGGTCACTGTGGGCACCTTCGAAATGAGCGTGATTCGCAATGCCGGAAAAGTTGGAGGGTTTTCGAAAGATTTTTCAGAAACGAGAGGGAAAAGATGGAAACAAAGTCGAGCGAAGCTGCGAGGGGGACGTTAAACTTCTCAAAGGATACGTTCCTTCTCGCAGGTAACTCGCAAACCCAAACCCACACACACACACACGCACACAGATTGCCGCGTCAGAAGTTGGAGGAAGAATTGGGTCCACAGGTAGACTCGTTACGTCATTACTACTATGCCTACCGCAAAGAATGCGCGAAACAGCGTTGCCAGAGCTCTCTGCGTATAAATCATCCTTGTTGTCCGAGAGTTGAGTGAAATGAAACAAGAGACAGAGAGAGAGAGAGAGAGAGAGAGAGGGAGAGAGATAAAGATGAATAGAGAGCATCGAGTGAAGATCGAGGGCGAAATTTATTGCCCGGATGTTTCTACGGGCGATTTAGCGTCGACGACCGTTAAAGAGACAACGACATCGTCCGAATCTCGTATCTTAACGCCAAAAGAAACATTGCGGGAGGGAGGGAAGGGGGGGGGGGGGGCAAGAATCAAGAGAGAAGGCAGATTCGAGAGAAGAACAAAAGGAACGAAAAGAGTGAGCGTTTCAAAGCCGTTTGTGGTTTTCGTTTGAATACATTTTTTTTTTCCAGCGAAACGCCTGCACGCTCTCTATCGTGCATTTTCACGAGCGAATTTGTTCGCTTTTTTCGCCCTACTCCTCGTTTCATTTTCGTTTCAATGTAAATCTCGGTATTCTGTTCATCGTACGGTTGTAAGTTTCGATGCTTTCGCTTCGCGCGAGAGACGAGATGAGAACCTTCTCGCGGGTGTAAGAGAGAGAAACAGGACGACGCGAGGGGAATGGAAACATTTGTGAAGTTTTTAGAGGATTTTGGTCGGCGAGTTCACGTGGCAACGACAGAGATTCGTGCTCGGGGGGGACGCGGCGTTGCCAAGCGGCCGCGAGCTTCCTGTATGGGGCGTTCCACGCCGAACGGGCCAGTTTTGAAAACGCTTTTGTTTTTCCGTTAGATTTTTTTTTTGAATTCCAGCCGAGATGTTTGCGACTGTTTTTTTTTTTTTTTTTTTTCAAAATATCGCATTTTTTCTGCACTTTCCAAAAAGAAACGGCAAGAGCTTCTCGCGCGAGTTTTTTCATGACGCTTCTTCGACTCTCGTGTTTGGTCATTTTTTTCAAAAATGATTCGTCGATTTCATTTTTTTTTTTGGATTTCGAAAAACAACGCTTCGTAGTGTCAGTTTTTCGGAAAAGATCAAAGCGGAACAATTTCAAATTTTTCGTCCGATTTTTTTTGCCGAAGGCGCCGTCGGAAGGAAAAAGCGGTATTTCGAAAAAAAACTCGAGAAAAATCGCGAAAGTTTATCTCACGAGGGGTAGAAAATCAATTTCGGGCGAGTGAAAAATTCAAAGTTCCGAAATTGTCCGATTTTGCATAGAATGCCCCATATATATATATACTATACATATAAATGTTAATATTGCAACAATATCGAAGAGAACAAAAGAGTACGTCACGAGCATACTGTATCTCCGTCAGAAATACCCTATATTTCCATAGATAGTTATGTAAATTTTCACTCGTCAATGGGAGAAGGAATAATACACTTAATTATGAGCCGAATGCAGTTTTTTGTCCACATTGTCGAAGGCTATTATTTACTACGCCACAAAATATGAATACACATGTGCTTGCGTGTGTTATACACACACACACACACGTTAAAGACCACGATTTATGGTGAATGCTCGACCCTTTTTTTCAAGCGCCACTACTGGTCCTTGAATGTAATAAATACAGAGCAGCTTCCTCTTCCGCCGAAAATTCGCTTCGTAACGCGACTATATTATCGTCATACGATCATCGTTATTTCAAACGCGTCGTTTCGTGATGAAAACGACGGGGGAAAAAAACTTTGGCACAACTTTGCAAAGATCGTTATTCGTTTGATTTGACTAACTTTTTCGCGAATTCCGGAAATGACCCGGCAACGTTTGCGACTGAAAATCGATGCTGTAAACGAATATCGAAGGAATATACCGGTCGCTTTTGGTCAGTTCAATGAATGTATCAAAGAGGGCGTTTAGACGGTTTTTTAGGACCCCAAAGCTCTATTTTGCTCTTATAAACTAATTATCGACATATTTTTTGCGATTTTTTTTTTTCTTTTGCGAGAATATGTTATAAATTGAAAACTCACGGTAGGCGTAGTCGATCCTTTGTATCCATAAATCTCGAGGATGTCTTCGTTTTCTCTGTTTCTCGGTCAAGAAAAATGTGTAACGGAGAGCAACGGCGTTGTCCGGGATGCCCGGAATTGACGTTGAATCGGAAATCGGTCGATTGTTATCGTATTTAAGGATACGTGAAGTTTCTGTTCGGCAAAGGACTGGAGATTGTCGACGGAGACATCTGTTGGCTCTTCGTCGTTGTCGAGCCGACCGCATTTTTATTATCTTTCTTCAGGACGGAGCGCTCCAATTGTCCGAGGGTGTCGAGCGTCGGCTCCAAGCCGGAGTCTTTCGCCACCATGAAAGCCATCCACATTCCGACAAACATCTCTGCGTCGACGTTGTAAACATCGCAGAGGTCAAGACCTGCGCAACGAGCAACAAAACCTGTACTCTGCTCGAAATTTTGCGAAACTTGCTCACGTCCGATCTTTTTCGGATTTTCGATCGGAAAATGGGATGGGGAAGCGTTATCGAAAATTTTGAATTTTCGCTGATGAATCGCAATTTCGAATGAAAAATTGATGAGAACACAAAGTGCAAGGATTTTGATTTTTTTTGCAAGTTGTTTTACAGAGAGTGAAAACGTGAATCATTCGTGCTTCGGTAAACGCGGCGTATCATAACCTCACTTTTAGAGCGAATGTCATATTCGCTGAGGAGAGAGATTAATATCGGTGATAGAGGTTGCAAAATAGTGTACAAATGAGATAAGCTGCTCGTAGTACTGTATTGAAAAGCGTCGAGACTTTGAAAATTGAGACATGAACGGACCCGTAATGAATTGTCCAAAGCGATGCGTATGACGGCTTCGGTAAGCGCTCGCCGGTTTTCGGGACGTGCAAAAGTTTGGAGTGACTGTTTTACTTACATTTATTGAGAAACGTTTCATCCTCGACGTCCACGCCGAATACTTGGAAATGATACTTCAATGTTTCAACGAGAACCATCTTGGTCCGAATAAATTCCTGAGAGCACGGTCTTCGCGCCAAAACTGCCGAATATCGCGCGGCGGCGTGTTCACGAAAAGTTCGTTAAAAAAAAGCGCGAAAGAAACAGAGCGGGAGAAATGTGAGCGACGGCAGCGCTCGTTAGTGGCAGCGACGCGTAGCGTTAGCGCGACGCGCTATTTCACCCTTTGGCTGCGTTCAAATCGTTTCTTTCGTCAGTTTTTTTTTCCAATTATGCCGCAACACACTCGAATTCGATTGAATAAAGCTGCTCACATGTGCATCATGTACAAAAACTCGGAAGTTTGCGAGAAGCCATTGAAAACAATATTAGTTTTCTTATCGACTGTCGGTATTTTTTCAGTGCTGGGGAGAAAAAACACGCAAGACGTTTCAAATTTGAATCTTGAAATCGTAAACGTGAAATCACGAATAAAGACAATCGCCCAAGCATGACGCGCGGTCAGACGATGTTAATTTTGGATAAACAGAGAGCGAGTTTTTTTTGCTGTGTAGGCAAAAGTCCACACTTGTTCAAATCTCGTACAAATTCTATTCCTCTTACGCATGCTGACGTATAAAACGCTGGCAGGTCTTATTCCAGGAACTTTAGAATAGATAAAATGTGAAATTAATGGATCCTCCACAAATCCTCGGGGATTTTAACTCAGCCAGCAGAGTTTTCGTCAAAATAAATGTCACATTGATTCATTGGAAAATACCATCGGGCCGTTGTATTTGCAGTTACAAAAAGTATGACAAATATTCTCCAGAAGTCGATAAAATTTAAAGGACAATAAAGCACCCTAAAATCAAAAGATTTTCGTCGGAAAGAATAAAACATGTCGATTGCATTCATGCGATAATCGTTCGCACGGTCCGGAGAATGAGCAAAATTCCTCCGGAAGTTCGCTTCGCAACGAAAACTTGCTCATCACTTCGAAGCTCGATTGGTAACAAAGTACTTTTGTTCGTTCTCCCAAACTTTTTGAAGATCCTCCGATGTTTTCGAAGACGGAAATCGATCGATCCACGATCGAATAAGTCCAGCGAAAGTTGGCTCGTAATTCTTCAGTATTACATCGCCAGAGGCTTCATCTGCAATAAACAATGGCGATAAGACGATGTTTTCTTAAGGTGCGAAAAAGTTGTTGCGAAAACTTGCACAGCTTGCGGAAAAATAGGAAGACATTAGGCCCGACATTTATTATTTTATCGTATTTCCTTTTTCCTTCCCCATTTTTCCTAGTCTTGCGGCTCTATCATATTATTTCGATTATATTATATCATTATTCAAGTACTTATTACTATTATTTTTATAAATCACAGTATATTACATGATATATTGTATTTCCAAACGGAATCAATTGCGAAATGAATGATTTTCTGAAAAAATCTATGATATATTCATTTATAATTAAGAGCTGAGTGGGTAGAAGTCTGGAAAAACGTTGCAAAAAGTCGCAAAAATAGAAACGCGGTGTGTTTAGCAAAAGATATTTCTCAATTGATGATAAACGGTGTATTCTACGAAAATTATGCCAGCGATTATGGACTATCGTCTTGAACCCGCTTTCCGAAAGTCGTACAGGTCCGAGAGAACACTTTTGGCCAAACAGGTACGTTAATCGGCGATAAAATGTTCTCATTGTCCCAACTCACCGCTGAGAAACGTGTTGGATTGCACGAAGATTTTCCTCGGCTGTTTGTGAGCGAGAACAATGTTTCTCCATTGTTCCCAAGGTCGCGGACCGGAAGCCGGCACCTCGGTATATTTGTCGTACATCGATTCCGCGGCGTCCACGTCTCCCGTGCTCTTGTAAACTTGTAATTTTTTCAAAAATTCACCAACCACGCGTTTACCAACAGTGGGTATTTTGCTACGATCCACGGTCATCCTGAGGTTCTTTCCCGGCTCTGTTTCGACGATTTTGACAAAATCATCGCCGGCTTCGAGGCAAACCTGCAGGAGAGCGTATCTCGCCTGCGAGTGAGCCTGCAGCCATTTTTTCGTCGACGGCTGATACATCTCGAGGGCCTTCGCGCAACCGTTCCACAAAAGCGAGAGCCAGTTCACGTAAATAATGTCGTCAGCGTCTTGTCCCTCGTAACCGAAAATTTTGATGACCTCCTTGTCGATACTCAGATAAAGTCCAACGGCTTCGGCTCTGCATTCCTCGTAAGACGACGATATCACGCCGAATTTCGAGTCGTACGTTTCGCCATCGACGAACCATTTGTCGATCGGCTTGTTCGTCAGTGGATCGACGACTCTGTCCTTGTCGAAGTTGAAATCGCCGTTGGCGAGCTTGCGAAACAGCTTGCCGCTGCCGTGGCCGAGCAACTCGTGAAGGCCAACCTGCACGTCGAAACTGGCGATGCGAAACTTGTTCATCAGGGCTTGATCCTCCTCCGACAAGAACGGTATCACATCCTGTTTCGTGTTTGCCGGTATAACGTTGCCGAGACTGACGTTTTTGAAGCCCTCGCTTTGTCTTATCTCGTCGTAATTCGGTATGTTTATACCGGAAGGAATCCCCGAGCCGGCGTAAGTCAATACATCGAGGGACGTAAAGTCCGGCCGGAGAAACTCGTCCTTCTCGAAGTCAGCGCCCCACGGAAGAGTCGGCAGTAACTCCTCGGCCCGGCTGACGAGGGTCGCGAACTTGCGCGACATCTCTTTGTTCACCATCGCAACAAAACCCTCGAACTCGCCTCTCTGTCCAGTAGGATCGCGATAGGTCTCGATGAAACCGATGTAGACCTCGACGACCGGGCCTTTGTCCTTTATCCAATATCTCGAGCCGTCTTTGTGATCGTTCAACGATCCCGTTTTGAAATGGCTTATATACTTGTCGAGCATGTTTCTCTGATTGTCGTTGGCCGCGTGTACTTTGGCTTTTTTGAGGTTATCGATCACGGGAACGAGCAAATTGGCGTAATCGCCGCGCGACACTTTGAACGCCGCTCCTTTGAAAATTTCACGAGCGCACGTGACATTCGGATCTTCGCTCGTCTCCGACGATGCCAATTTGATCTCGTAGAAGTTTCGCGCCTTTTTCACACCCCCGTCCTCGTACGTTTCCGCAGTTTTGAAACACCTCGTGTTGTAACACTCCAGACCTTTGCTCTGCATGAATTCGTTCACCAAATCCGAGTCCGTCTTGTCGCAATTGCTCGAGAAGTACGTGGTCGTTCCTTGCTCTCCGAGTCCCAGCGACTTGACCTTTTCCTCCAGCGAGTATAAATCATCGTTTATCCTGCGCCAAATGCTCTCCGTCTCCTTCGGCTCGCTTTTGTACGCTCTCGACGCTCTCAATACGGTCTCCAGCTTGTTTTTCGGCAAATTCGGTATGATTTTACTGTCGCCGAAACTTTTGTAGTTTCCCGCGTTGGATAAAACACCGCAGACGTAGACTAAAAACGCCTGAAAAGAAAGTATACGGCGCGATGATTACGACGCGCCGGCAACTTTTATTTTTCTCCACGTTGGTCAAACTTTTTCATGAAAGTTGCGAGGTTTACTGGAAAATGATAGGTTTTGCAGGAAAAAAGTGGCTATATCGATAAAAAATATTCAGCGATGTTACAAGATCGAGGAGGAAGAGGAAACAGGTTGAAAAAGTTTATCCGATAACGTAGAAATAATTTTTTGCTCGAGAGTAACTCACGGTAAACTCGTCTTCTTCCACGCCGGCCTCGATGGACGATTTTTTCAATTGTTCTATCGGCTCTGCCGAGAATATTTTGTGAATTAGGGCAAATATGAGCGGCGATTCCGGCGAGGTTTGAACCAAAACTATCAGTCCTCCGTACCAGGATGCTTCGCTCAAATAATGCGCGTACAGTTTTTCTTGCCGTGACAGAGCATTGAAAGCGGTCTCGCATTCGAGAACGACAACGGGTTGATCGTTCGGCAGCGTGTAAAGCGATTTATCGTCGCTCATTGTGTGAATTTTTCGACGTCTGAAATTAATAGGCAAAAAAACGATATTTTCAAAACGCTCGTGAAATTTCAACGAAATACAAAATGGAATTTTACGACGTTAACGTTTATTGTCGGGCATAAGATAAAAAAAAGAAAAAAGTAGTGTTGATCGTACTTTTTTTAAATTTGCGATAAATGTACGTGCGGATAATTTGACCTACTGGAAGAAAGTTGTCGATTGTCGAATGTGAATATTGCGTTTCACCCTCGATGGTTTTGTTGCACTGAAAGTTTTGCTCAAATTTATGGTGTTTTTGGACGAAACGACGAGCGATCGTACGGGGCTCAACGCGGGTGATATTTGCAGAAACAAATAACGTGCTTTTGACAAATAAAACATCTGCTGCTATCACTATTGTACCGTGTCAACTTGCGTTTGTGTGCAGTCATGTGCAACTATATAATGATCGGGGATGGGGGTGGTAATGCAGGCGCGTTTGCATTGGCCGGAGCGTCGCTGGAGCAAATCGACGGATTTTGATATGCCGTTTTTTACGGAATGTTCGTTCGGTTATTTAATCTTCGCTAAGAACGGAAATTGAACGAAAGGGTTCATGTTAATAGTTTTTCTAATTCCACATTGTGGTTTAAATATTTCCGGTATGTGAATGCGAAAGGGTCACATGACCGCGTAGATGCAGCAACGCGAAGGACTGTCAACTTTTTACTCATAAACAAATCACTCTGTAATTACGAAGAAATGATAAACGCTCTTCTCCAGGTTTAACACAATATACTTAAGCCGAGTATTTATTTCATGCGACATTATGTTCCATAATAATCTAGATTAGAAACTGACGACGATGATCGACCGAAGTGGTCGTCCCGATGAGCGCCAGAAATTGAAATACGATTCGGTCACTCCGTAATCGCTTCGAGAACACATGCAGTACAGTATCGTCGCACGTATCTTTACTTATCCTGACTGAGAAACCGGCATTCAAACAGATTTTGCGACAAAACACATAGATCTATATACCGTTCGGTCGTTTTTCCTCCTGCTTAGCATTCCCCACTCCTTCGTCCCAAAAAAGTACGAATGCCCGCGATAGTATTGTGGAAAAATGGCGGACGAGAACGAGGATCAGTGGTTATACGGTGATTCCGTTGACGTTAAAGAAAATTCCGAGGCCGAGGAGCAAGCGGAAGATAAAAATGACGACGGCTCATCGCCGACGGACAAGGAATCCCGAGTCGCCGACGAGGAGAGTACGGAAAACAAACCCGAAAAATCACCGGAGGTAAAAGCGTAAACATAACCTCCAAAAAATCATCGAAATCACCAAAAACATCGCCCCGCGATTACCTTTTCATCCCTTCTCGTCTTTTCATACCGTTTTGCACGCAGTTATCCGGAGATTCGGAAGTTCCCGACGGTGAAACGACAGTGCCGACGACGAACGAGAACGAAGACGCCCGACCGGAAGTGAACGGCGATAATGAAAAAGAAGCGCAGAATCAGAACGACGAGGACGTTCAGAGCGATTCCGACTCCGACGACGATGTCCACGTCGTCATCGGCGATATCAAATCGACCCCCGCTTACGGAAGCTTGAACATCAAACGCGGCGGTCTCTTAACCAACGCGTCCGGCGTACCCGACAAATTGAACAAACAACCGGGAAAATTCAGCATCGACGAGTTTGAGACTATCGGAGTTATAAACGGCATAGCGGCGCACGAATTCAACTTGGATCAATTGGAGGACAAACCGTGGCGTCAGCCCGGCGCGGATATCACCGATTACTTCAATTACGGTTTTAACGAAGAGACGTGGAGAGCGTACTGCGAGCGTCAGAAGAGAATGCGCAGCGAATCCGGCGTAGGACTGATATTGAACGCCGGAGGAGGGGGAGGAAATACAGGCGGCGGTGCGAGGGTCCCTCAGGTCGCGATTACCAACGACAATAGCAAATATTCCGGTATAATGGGACCGAAACGTGCGGGACCTCCACCCGGAAGAAAAATGGCGGGAACTATAGACGTCATCGGCAGCTCGGGTTTGGCCTCCAGGAGAAACCTGGATAAATCGCCGCCGAAGGAGAATATCATACAAGTCATGACGGCGGACAGACGAGAATATTCAAGGAAACCCGGTTTTCCGGATATGAGCGTACCGCCTCCCGGTGCCGGAATTCCGCCGGCCTTCGATATGCCACCTCCCGGATATCAGGGAGACCTTCCTCCTTTCTACATTCCCGAAACAGATCCGTATTATCAGAGCTACGAGCCCACTCAAGACAGCCAATGGGGCAACGATCCGGTAAGATCATTCTTTTTTTTTTGTCTTCCTATTCCATTTATAGTCAATCGTTTAGTCGGTTAAAAAACTGTGCAATTGTTTTGTATATTCCAAATTTTATGCCTACATTGATTGTATTTCTTTTTCCAAATGCTCCATACGACTATCCAAATGATAGTCGGATTTCTCATGATGTTGAAGTTTGCACCGTTGGAACTCAATGAAAATTCAAATCCTCCCGATTTTTTGCATTGAATTTTACACAATTTTCACTTTTCTTCGTCAAGTTTCATAATTTCGACAATTACTAAAAGATATTTGCCACACATCGCGGAATATTGACAATAAATACGAGCTTTATCCAACATTCGTTGCTTTCCAACGATGCAAACTTCAAAATCATGATTTCTCGGCTCGTATAGTCGCAAACTCGCGACTATAAAAGTCATTTTTCTTTCAAACTCATACGGAAAAATAACTGCTTTAAAATGCGAATTATCGTTCGTTCGATGATTTCGCTGCTGCCTGTATATTCCAAATTCTCGTTTTCTCCTTTTCTCAAATTCTTCATATCAAAGTCAAGTTCGAAATCGACTTTTACGAAAACCCAAAATCCCGAATGATCATTGATCTCCGAGTATCGTTGCGCGATTTTTGGGCGATTAATTCGCCCGTATCGTTGGACGATAAACGAGTCACGTTGACCGGAAATTTCGACAGACGTGGCAACCGACGAACCTGACGATGCCGATGACCGACCTCGAGGAGGAGAAAGATTGCGGTCCGAAGACGATCCCGACGATGGTACCACCGATTTCTATACCCCCGCTGATGCCTCCGAGGGAACCGAAAGAATCGAGAGATCGCGACAGAGATCGAGACCGCGAGAGGGACAGAGATCGAGAACGGGAACGCGAGAGGGAGCGCGAGAGAGAACGCGAATCCGAGAGGTCGGACAGGACGGAGCGTGACCTTGAGTCGATGGGCCGCGAGAGAGAACGGGAGCGCGGCGAGCGCGACAAAGAGTCCCTGGCGAGAGATCGTGAGAAAGAATCGGCAGTGAGGGACGAGGACAGGGAACGCGATCGATCGAGGTCGCAGTATCGTCACAAAGAAAGGTGAAAAAATCAAAATGCAAACGCAAACAACGCTATTCCCCATCTCGTACCATCCTTAAGGCCATGGGGGATACCCCCTCCCCTATCGAAATTTAGAAAAATTCTCCGGCAAAATCTATAAATCGGATCGATTTGAAATTTTTTGTGAGTATTTAGTGATACGACACGGAGGGAATGACGATTTCGCAATTTCGAAATTTTTCAAAAATTTTTTTTTGTAGAGTGAAAAAAATTTCAAAATTTCGAAATTCTGAAATCGTCAGTCCCTCCGGGCTATATCACTAAATACTCACGACAAATTTCAAACCGATCCGATTTATAGATTTTGCCGGAGAATTTTTCTAAGCTTCGAATCGGATCGGTTTGAAATTTGTCGTGAGTATTTAGTGTGATATAGCCCGGAGGGACTGACGATTTTAGAATTTCGGAATTTTGAAATTTTTTTCACTCTACAAAAAATTTTTTTTTGCAAAATCGGTCCATCGGAGGAGTATATCCCTCATGTCCTTTGAGTGCATCCCCGATCGTTATTCATCGTGTCTTTTTTTCTCTCTCTTTCGTCGGATCTTCCTCGGAAAAGACACAGACACCGATCGAGGTCGCGTTCGCGCAGGCACAAGTCCAGATCCCGCAGTCCGAGCCGGAGAAAGAAGAAATCCCGAAGATCCGACAGGGAGCGCTCCAAGGAGGAGAGCGAATGAGAAGCGTGGAATTGTGGATTTTTTTTTTCCAAACGAATTTGCGGTTTGTTTCTTTTCTTCGTTCGTACCCGGGGCGACATCGAAGGCGAATAAACGCTGAATATTCGGCGAAATGTGTGCAGGAAAAAGGGAGGAAATAAAATTGGCATCAACGCGAAAAATGTACAGATTCAACGGCGATTATCGGGAGAATTCGTTTTTACGGCTGTTCAGTGAACGAGTATCTTTTTTTCTTTTTTTTTTTATACCAATTGCTCCTCGTTGTTTTTATGGGACTTTGAATTGGTTGCGTTTGATACAATAGAGGAAAAAAGCTCGAGAAAATGCGATTGTACTTGGAAAAAAAAGCAGTCCGATTTTTAACGTCTATGTACTTTTGTGCTCCCTCCGCTCTTGAAAAACTTCGGGAAATTGCGTAACACGCGTCGAGGCACTGGCAAATGGCATTTTTTCGCCAGTATCGAACGAAAATACAGACTTGATATTCGATGAAATTTTGTGAAGAAAAATCGATTTTCACCTCCCCCCCCCCCCTGGAAATTTGTCAGTTCAAAGGCAATTATTGCGACGATTCGAACGTGTCTTTTCGCATACAACTGACTCGTCATTGTTTTCATCGAATTACTCGCGTTCGACGGGAGAAAAAAAAAGCTCGAGAAAACACGCTCGTACGAAAAAAAATGCAATATTCACCGTCGGTGGGAAATTTATATGCGATCCTCGCGTGGATTTTCAAACTTTTGCGCCAGTGTCGAACGGAAATGACCGCTGGATACTCGATGAAATTTCGCGACGATTAAACGAATTTCATTCCCCCGAAAAACGCGCAGATTCAAAGGCGATTATTGCGACAGTTCGAGTGTTCTTTTTTTTCGCACGCGAATTACTCATTTTTGTTTTCATCGAACGCGAATTTCGACGCGTTTGTCGTAACAAAAAAGAACCGGAAAACCACGAACGTACTCATATGAAAAAAAAGTCCGATTTTTAATGTCGCTGGGAAAAAAACGCGTCAGCCTTTGGGAAATTCGTGTACAAGTTTTTCGCCTCGATTTCCACCAAGCTCACTCGTCATTGTTTTGATCGAACGTGGAATCTGTCGCATTGGACGAAATAAAAAAAAAAGCGAGAAAAAATACGCTCGAATAAAAAAAAGTGCAATTTTTCGTGTGTCGACCCGCTTTCGCTCTCGAAATTTCACGAAAATTCAAAAATACGCGATTCCGAAAATTCGTCCACGTCTGAGCGTGTTCAAACGCATTGATCATCGAACTTCCGGGGCAGAACCGAGATTTTAACGCGTTATAAAAAATCGCGCATTCGTCGCTCGCGGTGGGAAAAAGTTTTCACAGGCACTCTGAAATCCACGGGTGTTTTGCCATTCAACGTATGGTTTTATATCATAATGTTATTACAGAAATGGTATTTTTGTTTGTTCGTTCGTTTGTTTTTTTTTTCGTTTTTTTTAAATTAAAATTAATAGTAGTTTTATCGGTAAATCACTCGCTGGTTTTGTGGGTCAATGATTTTGATCGCGTCGACGTTTTCCACGGTTCAACCTGAAAATTGAGCCCGTTATTTCCTTTCCTTCCTGCTCCCTCGCGCACACAGCGGATTTAATCGATTTCCTTCGGTTTTTCCGTCTCGCCTTTCTCGTCGAATCTTTCCTCCTTTTTCTTCGTGTTTTTTTTTTTTTTTTTCGTTTCATCATCATACATAATGGAAAAAAATGTTACATTTGTACAGCCATCATATACATGTTACATTTAGATTATCTTTAATTTATTACCATTTTTTCTTGTTTGTTTTCTCGTTTTACTGTCTGTCTTGTGTTCTTTCGTGTGTGCTTCTCGCGCGTTCCCTTTTCTTTTTTCTTTTCTCGTTTATGCCTACTTTACGAGTGTGACAATGTCGCGTTACAATCATGACAAACTACCAGCACGGGCCTTTCGCGTTAATCATCCGGCGCAATGAGTGGACGAACAATAAAGAAAAAACAAAAAAACAGAGAAAAATGAAAAAAAAAAAATGTTGTTTCACGTTATTTTCCCTCCGGCGTACTTTTGTCGAAATGATTTTTCGATCGTGCTGTTTTTCGAGTCACTTTTCGCTGAACAAAAAAAAAACAAATCCGACGTTCTTTTTTTTCAATTTTTCTTCAATTCTCTGGCCTCGAGTCGCTCAACGCGGAACGCCATGAAACTCGCTCGCGTCTAAATCGAATTTGCGAAAATGACAATAAATATCGATGATGGGAAAAACACTGCGTTTTTTTTTTTTTAAATAAAATGAATATTCGTGTGTGTATGTATATATATATATAAATGATTGAAAAGAGAGAAAGAAGATACAAAATACAAAAGAAAATACGAAAAAAGTGAATCAAGCGACGAAAGCAATATCGTGTAATTATTATTAACAGCTTCATCGATAATTGCATCTACGCCTTTGACACGACATTTTGCGAGTACGAACGAATATTGATTATCAATTATACCGAAGCGTTTATGATAACTTGATTAATTGATTATTTATAACGTTTATTTATTTAATTATCCAAGAAGCGCCGTTTTTTTTTTAACTTTTCCGGCGGCTGCGAGCCTCCTAAGCGACTTTTGAGGACAACGCGCGACAATCGACTGCCGGAGCTACTGTTTTCAATCTGTTTTTTTCCCTTCCTTTCTCGTAAAATGCATGCTAGAGACTATTTTCCGTTGTGTTTTTTTTCCCCCCCGGATATCCCCGATCTCGTCGAGGAGCAGCCAGGATTTTTCGGTCGATTGCGCAAACATTGCAAAAATGTTGTTTAATAAACATTGTTCGGTTGATAACGCAACGTTAAGAATAAAAAAGAAAAAATAAGCGCGGTACGAGCTGACTCGATCGAGGCGCGAAAAATCGGAAAAATAATTCGCGAAAACAATCGCGTTCTCACGGATATCAACGGCGTTATGAATTTTCGAAAATTACATAAAATTACATTTCGATCGACGCTTGGTCCGTTCTTTTTGCTTTTTTTTTATCACCGCTCGCGAGCACGCTGCTCGTTGTACGACGAGCGGCAAATAAGATCAAAAAGAGAGAAAAATTGACGAATTTCGAAGGCTCTCGCAGACTCGGACGAGGAAATTACCAAAAAAAAATTGTCGTTTTTTTTTTTGCCTCCGAAGCTTTCATCAGGCTCATAATCGCAACAACAGCGAAATGGAATGCGAATTTCGAAAGACTCGAACTGGTTAATAACATTCGAATAATTCAGACGTTAAAATTATCGATTTTTCAGAGAGATTTCCGATCCCTCGAACAGGTCCCATCGAAATTTCAAAACGATGTCAAAAAATTCGGAAAGAATTTTATTTCGAAGCGATTTTTCGAAATTCGCCTTATTTTTCCAACCACATCGTAGAAAACTTTTCGATATTTCGATGTAACGTCCGAAATTCGTATTGAATTTCGATCTTGTCGAATTTGCACCTCCAAAAGGCGTCCATGACGTTGAGATCGATCGAACGTATTCGAACGACGTTCGACGAGATTCGAATTAATGTTTTTCCATTTCGCGTCGCTCGTCGGATCGTTTTCAACAAATGTTCGTCTCTCAAAATCGACTGTTCACTCATCGGCTATCGAAAGATTCATAAACGCTTCCACTCGCAGATGGACAAGTCCGGTCTGATATTCCCGCGTGTGTAATTCATGTGAGATGTGTGTATCAACGTTGGATTAACTTTATTCCTTCGAATTATTTGTTTGTTTTTTTTTTATCGTCGTTTCTTCTCATGTACATAAATTTCACGAGCACATTATGAACGGGGGGAGGATTGACGATGTGATGATGCTTTGTGTAATCAAACGTTTTTCATTTTTTCATCATTTAGAGTATCGAGGTTATTATTAGACTTTAATCATGCATCATTTTTACGAAACTGCTCTCAATAATGCTTCCTTTTTTTTTTCTTCTTCTTCTTCTTTTAAATGTTACAAGACACATCTATTATTCGCACTGCTGCTCTGCCTGTTGTAAAAAACATTGTCGAAAATGATCCTCTTATCTTCGTGGCTATTTCATCGTTTCTACATTCTATACACTAATATACAAGTTTATGTAATTTCTTTTCTTGCTGCTGTTGTTGTCGTTCGTTTTTTATTATTTTCATCGTTTCATCCCCGCGATCTGCCCTTCCCACTTATCTATGTTGTTATTATTATTATTATTATTATTATTATAACCTGTTAATTTTGTTTCGTCAAATACACTTGTTTAAAAATTTTATTTTCTCTCTCGACATCCGGCGTGTGTTTCGTCAGTCATGCGTGCTCTTCTTCGGTCGCGATTTTCACGCCGATTTTTTTCGATTTTCACTCACAGCTCGATGTTGCGAGCCACTGGCTCGTGTTACAGCGTCTCACGACCGTCGGAGATCTTTTTTTTGAAATTTCTTTTTCCGGCGCGTGTCCGTCATGTTTGCGTTAAAAAATTACGAAATTTCGCGCTCTTTCTTTCTTCATTCAACGATCGTTTCGCGTTCGATTCGTCCGACGATACAATTGCGCAGTTTGGGTCTTTTTTTTTTTTCTTTTCTCAATGACACGTTTTTGTTGTCGTTCACACACGCATCTCGACGAATTTACAGTAAAAGCGAGACTCGAGCCGCGCTGTGCGATCATTTTCATCGATGCGACGTCGTGCCGCGGTTCTTGACCTTGACGACTGTTTGCCGCAACGTTTTACACACTCGGTGAGTAACGTACGAGCCAGTGGAGCCAGCGAGTCCTTGGGAGAATGTACAGTAGATATATTAGGGTGTGTGGAAAAAAAACGTGGTTTTTTGTTTTGTTTTTCTTTCAAAGAGGTTCAAGAGTTTCGGGTACATGGGGAGGGACGTCGGCTGGAATTTTGGCCCTTAGATTCGATGTTGAAACGCGCTTTACCGCACTTTTCTATTCTTGAAACAACCTCGCGCTTGCAGCTTTTGTTATTCAACAACCACGGGTCTCGGAGTTACGCGCACCGCATGTTTTTGTAGGAAATGAACCGCTCTACAAAAGAGGTCCTCAGCCGTAACGTCGTGAAGTTAGCCGTTGTGGAGTTACAGCTGGTCAAAGTTCGGATTACACGGAAATTGTCGATTTTTCGACATTACGGTCAAAGGTCAAGCCTCGTTGCAAATTTGGATAAGACTTTTTTCGCAGGGCATCAATTTTGCGATCGAAAAATGCCGAACGGTATTGCAATCAGGGCGAATCTAGGGAAAATCGCTCGAGGATTGCCTATTTTTTTCGAAAAATCGTTAAATTTGATTAATCTTTGTGTTATTTATTATGTTTACGTCCGTTTAAAAAAAAAACGTGTTTCAAAGAGTATAATTTTATACAACTGTCTTATTCAATTGCTAGGCTGTAATTTCTAGAAAAAGGAACATTTTTCGTGAGCATCGAACTTCGTTACGCCGCCGTTCCATGGCGATTAGTTTCGCGGCGCTCCGACAGAGGGCCTTCTCTCGTAGAGCGATTTATTCCGCGTTATCGAATGACAAAATTCCAAACGCGCTCAGATTGTTTTTCCCACATCGTTTTCGTGGAAGAAATCGAAAAGTGCGCCGAGACGCCTCTCGCCACTGATATTAAGGGCTCGAATTCGAACTGACCTTTCTTTTACACGTAAACGAAGGTTTTGAACCTGTTTAAAGAGAAAAAAAACGAAATTTTCGTTCCGACATCCCCTCATATATATTTATACGTGAATTTATGTATAATGTTTTTTCTCTCGGAAATTCCTGCGCGTAAATATCCGCGCGTGTTTGCGTGTGTGTTTTTATGTATTTGTATGCATTCGAGGATGGGTTCGGGGCGTTTTTTTTTCTCGAATATAAATGATGATGCAATGGTGTTGATTTTGAGGTTAAAGCGACTTAAGAGAATAGCGCGCTACTGTACATCAGTCTTAATATCAGGGCGCACCATTCCCACTGATGTTCGCCGATTTTTACTTCTTTCGTCTGTTTTTTTTTGTTTGTTTTTTCTCTTTTTACGTGCTTTTGTTTCAATGTTTCATTCAATGTACGTAATGTTCGTGACGCGAACGAGCCAGAGCTGTGTTTACGGTCCTCTTCGAGAAACAACCATCGTGTTAATTACACCAGCGTGAAATGGCAGTTGAATTTCGGTACAGATGGCGTACGTGTCGTGTGTGAAGGCTGGGCATTTTTTTCGTCGTATTTTGTGATATCGCTTGTTGAATTTTTCATGTTTCGTGTGTTTTTTTCTTCTACTCTTTTTCTTTTGCCGGATAATGCGTATATAAATGTATATGCACGTATATGCGTATGGGGGTATCGGATATTCCGCAAATTGATGAATTATTTCGCAAAGAAATAGAGAGAAAAAATCTTCAAACGCCATCTACCGCAGTCCACAAAAGACGATACTTTTTCATCGACGCGTTCCCCCACTCTTCAAAATTTCACTCTTCTTCTCGCTCTGTATCGATCGAATTTTCGAAAATCCTCGATTTTGCTTCGAGCGAGATGCTTTTGGATGGACAAATTTTGGCGATGAGGTTTTTTTTTTCATTTTGAAAAAAAAGCGAATACAAAAATTCGTCCGTCCGACGGGATCACACTCGGAGCGGAAGCGAGCGTTTTTAATGATATTTCATCGGTGCGATGAGCGAGAATAAAATTGGAACGCGAAAAGCGCGGGAATCCCGCGCTGTTCGAATGGGAAAGGTATCGCCATTTTGGCACTTTTTAAAGGCGTTCGATTTTGTTTATTATTTTCCAATATTGTTTCTAGACCTCGAAACTTACGATTCGGAGTTTATTCGAGTGAAAAAGTCAATTTGGGAAATAACGCACCTCCCGATATTGATATAAATTTGTTTATTAATATATATGAATATTCGTGTATGTAAATACGCAGGGTCGTCGTTGATTCGATGCCTTCCTCAAAAAGACTTATTTTGAGGCTAATTTCCAACGAAATTTGATCAAATAAACCTTCGAGTTTTTGGATTTTCGTTTCCGAAATTTCTTCTCCGCCAAAAGCTGACGATGGTAAAAAAAAAATGGCTGCCCTCTTTGGGAGGCTCACTAAACGACGAGGCTATCCCTGCAATTTGTACCTGGTTTTAGACAACTATTGCAATCCTCTTCGATCCGAACGCAATTTTAATTTCTCTTTTCTCGCGACTCATCGCGCGTTTACGGAAATCTCGAGCACGGATTTGTTTTTTTCCCTCACAGCCCCTCGCCAGTCGTCGCGAAACGTCGGACGAAATTTTGAAACAAAAAATAAAAATTCTTCGATAACTTCCAAAACCAACGATTTTCGAACCTCAGTTTTTTCCGAAAAATCCCTCGCGAATTACGACCTTTTCCGTATTTTTTTCAATTCTCCGTAAGTTTCGCCGAAAAATCGACAATGGCGAGGAAAAAAAACGTAATCTCGAGGTTTTTCGAGGCAGTCTTTCCGGTAATTTACAAGCCTCCGCTGTGTACGATTTTTTTCTTCGATTACGAGTGAAACGCGAATTTTCCTCGACTCGTGGTCCACCTAAAGTTTTCCTCGCGCGAGAGTACTTTCTTTTGAGCGATCGATTCTCGGAAGATGAAAAAATGCCGAAAAAGGAAACATCGAAAAATGCAAAAACTCGAAAACCGTTGATTTTCGATCTTCGCTTTATTCAGTCAAATTCGTCGCAAAAAGTGGCCCTGGAAAAAAGCCTCTTTCGAGGAATGCATCGAATTACCAATAATCCTGCTTTACACAAACACTCATATATATATATATATATATATATATGTGCATATACATGTAGATACCACAGAATCCGTCAAGTGTCTTGCGGTGTGTGCTACAAGTGGGAGGTCGCAGATCTTTTCATATATATATAATACAATTAGCGTGTAATAGTAGTAATAGTAATAGTAGTAGTAAAATCATATACAATTGTTACAATATTTAAATAGTACTTATTACATGTATATCATCAACCGATGGGTTTATGCTTTTTTTTTTTAGGTATACATATACAGTTATATATATATATAAATATGTATATACGTATATATACATGTACATATTATATGCTCGCACACACATACATACGTGTATATATACATATATACACATAAAATTAATATTTATAGGGTTACGCGTAATTTATCTTCTCGCCCACGTGACAATAATTCGCGGTGCAATACCGAGGTGGCGCGTCGCAACGCCGCGCAGGGAGATTTTTTCGCGCTCGTACCCTCCTCACTAGCGTTGTTCATTCGTTTGCTCTTTTCTTTTTCTTTTTTTTTTCTTTTCTCCTCCCGTCGTCGAAACAGCGCAGTTTCTCTATCCCTCTTCGAATCGCGACATTCCCGCTGCGCGTCTCTTCGCTCGCCTCCGCCTCTGATTTTTATCTGATTTTTCTTTCGCGCGGCGATGCACACAACGCCTATCCCCAATTTTGTTACTCGGACGAAAAACGCGACGATGAAATTTGCACGATGAACCAAGACAGCTCTCGAGCGTCGAACGGTCTCGGTCGCTTTTTCTTCCTCGTACTTTTTTTTTTTTTTGCTTTTTCGTTTAATCGTGGGGACAAAAGCGCTCTGAAAGATATACACTCGAGGGGGGCAGGGGGGGGGGGCGTGCCCGGCTTACGCTCATGTTTAACCTCTTTCATCGATTCTTCGTCGTTCCGATCGTGACACGCCGAAGCACGAATATCGATCGTTTTTCGTTTTACCGGATGTCGATAACATCAGCCGGCACGTTTGAGCCCTCGCGTATATTCCCATCGAGTATAAATACGAATAAAAATACGACTTGCGACCGCTACAAATATTTCTTGTTAGAGCTCCATTCGAGTGTTTTCTCTTCCCTGGATTTTCTGCTTTCTTTTGTTTTTTTTTCGCATGTCCAACACAGGCTGCGCGCGTTTGGGCGGGATGTATCAGTGGGGGGAGGGAGGAGGAGGGGGAAGGCCCTCCGTCTCGCAAAACAAGGCTGAAAAGCAACGAAATGATAATCCCTTTGTGGTTACGCAACTTCAAGGATCGAGAGACTCGAATTGTTTTCCTCATTGAACGCAGAAAATTCGCTTTACATTTTTCTCATTCCTCTCGTTGATAGTCGTGGCCTTTTTTTTTTTCATTCTCGTCTCTTTTGCTTTTTTATCGTTATCGTTTTATACACGACCGCGTGACGGTTCTCGAGATTTATCGTGCGGTCAACAACACTTTGCGCTATATAAAAAATTTACACTATTTATAATCAAAAAATCGTCTCGAAATTTGTTTTTTCCTTCCTTCCTTTCCTCGTCCTCTCGTTTTCGTCCGTGTCTATGTGTACTTTGCTTTTTTCTTTTCCATTCTCGTTCTTCTTCGTCATCAAGAAGCTTAAATAGTTTTAAAGTGATAGCGATTAAGATATTTTCATTTTTTTTTAAGTACCACTAACGTTTCGTACTAAACACTATGTGAAGTATGGGCGAGGGGTTGGGAGGGGGTAAAAGGATCGTTAGCGGTATTCGATCGGTATGGAGGGACGCCGTTTAAAAAGAGTTTGATATTTTCGTATTTATAAAGTGTTATACGCGGTCGTTTTTTTCTTTCTTTTTCTCACTATTTTACGTTCGTATATACGTGTGTGCGCATATATTTACTCACACACACACACACACACACACGCACACACACTGCTAGCGATTAGTATTAGCGATCAATGTATAATCAATAAAGAGAAAGAGAGAGAGGGGGGGGGGGCGTTGGTGGCGGGTGAGGGGCAGCGGCGTTAATCGAAAAAAACAAATATTTATAATATTTAAAAAGTAATAAGCTGTAATTGATTAATTAATAATGAAAGTAATAATGATATAGTAAATAATCGTTAAATCTTATATCGAATACGACATGAGAGAGAGAGATTTTGCGTTCGTTTCGTTCTTTCTTTTCCCCTCCGTTCTTTCACTTCCGTTTTTTTCGTTCTGCCTCGCCTCTTTCTTTTCCTCGATTCTTCATTTCGCTTTTGTTTTTTTTTCATCAATTTCATTTCATTCCACAACGATTCTCAACATCGACACGACGATCGATCAATGTTCCTTTTCATCATTTTTACGTCGCTCCGACCTAACTACATGTATTTTATATAAAACGATGCGTTTTGTTTGCTTGTTTTGCTTTTAACTTTGCTTCAAATTTACAGATGACGCGCTGATTTACAAAGGATGGAGGAACTAATTCGTCATTCCTTAATTATCATTACATATTATGTTCAATATTTTTTGCTTTACATTTATATAATTCGTGGTGTTTTTTTTTTATTTAAATGTCCTGTTGAGAGAGAGAGAGAGAGAGAGAGAGAGAAATATTTAATGGCTGGAATGTCTGTCCTGTCTGTCCCGACTGTCATTTACAAAATGTTTTCCCTTATCGTTTATCGATTCGAAAAAAAAATACAATAAAATAAAATTGTCACGATTGCGGAAATCGACGGAAGTTGGGGGTGGGCGCAAAGACCTTGCAGGATTTTGGTCCGCATTTCGTTCGTTTCTTTGTTATTTTCGTTTTCGTCCATGTTTATCCGTTTTCCCGATCGATTTATTCTCCTCACGGGGATCTTTCGTACCCGTGTCTTTTTTTTTCCCTCGAGAACTCTCATCCCTCGCAGCGATTTTTTCATCTCCGATCGAACGATTCGAACGCGATAAATTGCAAAATTCAACACGAGGGGGCGTTGAAAAAAGTGTTTTACGACGCTTGAGAGAGAAAGAGAGGCTTTTTTTTTAGTCTTCAGCGGAAGTTATGTCACTCCGTGGGCAAGTATTCGCAGGTCCAAGGGATAAATGAGGGGGTGAATTTTCTTGAGAAAACGTGAAACAGAGAAAACAATAATCAATCAAACATGGACTCCGCTCATGTCCTCATGTTCGGGGCTGGTTTTGCATTTCCACGAGGTTGCAGGCTCGAATCGGCCATTTTGATTTCATCGACACTCGGCTTGGTGTATAAACAACGAAAACAGCGAAAGAAAATCGTTTTCACGTTTTCCAGAAGATTCATCCACCTTTCGCCCCGCGGAAGGGGTAGAATCTACCGTAATTTCGATGTCTCAGCGAATATCGGCGAATTTTCACCAGAAACGGTAAGAATACAAAGTATCCTCGGCGACCGAGCATTTTTTCGCAAGTTCCTCCACGAATGTTCGAGTCAAAGTGCCTCTTTCATCCCTTGGAAGGGAACGCGACGGAAAAGTAACGCCAAAGGTGAAAAAACAAAACAGGCCACTTCCGGGGTGGCGTTATTCGCGCCGGGGACTGCGAAAAACGTTCCTTTCTCATCCGGCGCGCGTCCAAACATGGTCGTTTCGGGGTTGGTCAAAGACGCGAGAGACCGCAGTGATTCGCTTTTGTTTGTTCGTTGACGACTTTGAGCGCGCAAGAGCGTCCGAGCGAAGGTCGAGAGAGAAAAGGGGGGCGGGGGCTCGGGGGTACTTACGAATTTATCAATTTCATTAATAAACTGTTTATGTACAATATCTTACAAAGAAACTTGCCGCGATTAAACTTTCATCAAGACTCTTTTGTTCCACTTTGATCGTTCGGCGATCATTTTTGTGTTGTTTTTTTTTCTCGTTTTATACAGAACGCAATCTCACGACGATTGTCCCTACGATTAACGAAATATATATCATATACATTGTACAGGGGGGATGCAACGCGATGAGAATTGTGCATTTTTAATGTTTGTCGATGAATCAATGCATTTATGTTCAATGTTTCGAACGTCAATGGCGCCACCGTCGTCGAACAAAGTCCAGCCGGGTTAAAAAGGCTTCTCGAATCTTCGACGAATCATTTCGCGCGCGAGACTCTTTTCTTTCTTGCCGTTCCCCGGTTTCGAACGCTCGCGCGGATTTCGACATCGCTCTCGAACGATCGTTCGAAAAACGAGCCGCCATTTTGTGGCCGAATTTGACGAGAGGGCGTGGCGAATTCGCGAATAGAAAGTCGTTTTTTCGTGCCTTTTCTCCGTCTTTTTCTTTTTTCTCTCAAACGCGCTGAAAACTCTGCGCGAGAATCGCTGCGAGGGACTTTCGCCGATAAAAAGAGCCGCCCGTACTGATATCGTTTCGTAAAAGGAGACAACGAAATGTGAACGCGAAAGAGACAGGGTGAGATTAATTACACGCGAGAGCTTGTTGCGAGGGGGATTTGAAAAAGAAATGAAAAAACAATAGATTTCTCGATTTTATACAATATACAATTAAGATCAAAATATGTTCAGAGATCATCATCCGCTGATTCAAAAAGCGGTGATTAATCGAGGATTCGTTAAGAAAACAAAAGATCATGAAACGCATCGTCATTCCGGCTTCATCGTCTTTTCTTTCTTTTTTTCGTCAATAAATTTTCGTATTTTACAATGTTGAAATGGACGTTTCGTCGATTCGCACGTCCCATCCAAGAGTCCGCGATAAAAAATCGGAGAGAGAGAGAGAGAGAGAGTTGGAATTTTCATTTGCTTGGGCAGCGGTTTTTGGAAAGCAACTCATTTTTAATTTTTTTTTAAAATGTTTTCGTTATAATACACAATATTCACAGGATTTGTTTTAAAAAAAGGTGAGAAAGGGGGGGGGGGTGGAAAAGATGAGGGAGAGAATTTCGGAAAAATAAAACGTTGGGATTTGAGTTTGGTGCAGTTTCGGGGAAGCGAAATTTTCGTCTGAAAAAATGGTATCTATGCACAATTGTCATTGAATTTATGTCACAATTTACAAAATTACCGGAGGTAAACTAGCGGATGATCTCATTTAATGGTAAATGGAATTGCGAACGGATGGTTGAATTTGCACTTTTTTTTTCTTTTTTTTTTTTCAAGCACTGATTCAAGGCCGAAATTCAATGTCGTTACTTCAAAGTCAAATTCGCGAGGAAATTCCGAGTCGAAAAGTATTTGGGCATTTTTTCCTACGACGGAATCCCGAGGAGTTATGGGTCGTCAAAGTTCGGGCCAATCGGGCGAGCGCGCTCCCCTCTCCGACGCTCGACGCGCGCGTGCGATTGGCCGAAGCTCTTATTCATCGATAACTCGACGGAAATTCGTCCGATGGAAAAACGGAAAAAGACTTTTCGCTTGGAAATTTCATTCTCGATCCAACTGCAAATTATCAACGCGGAATTGCGGATAAAATTTTTTTTTCAAAAATATCAACCGAAAAAACCCAAAAGAGACGAAAATAAATCCAACGATGTATTTGGTCTCGTAAAAGCCAACTTTTTCGTTGATTTTTCCAAAACTTTGGCCGGCACTGCGGATTTCGTCAATTTCCTTCTCACTTTTTTTTTTCGTTCCGGATTCCTTTCGTGCATCAACGGCAGGCTCGAGCCATGAAAAATTTCGTAATTTGCCCGATATTTTTTATCCTCTCGTGTAATTCAAGTTCAAATAAAACCAAAACGTTCGTAGTGCGCGCGTGTGTGTGTGTGTACGTCGATGAGCGGAAATGAGGAAGGAATAAAAAAAAAAGAGTGCGTGATAAGAAAAGGAAAAAGGGATGGCGTTTTGGGTCCGGAGTTACGGTAATTTCGACTCCCGTTGTCAGTCGCTGAACGGCCGGGTGTCTTTGAAAACGCGAGTAGCTCCTGCAATCTCTATCCTCAGTAGATTCTCGTCAAAAGCCCGACTGTTTTCTTCTCACTGCCTACTTGCGAATCTTTCCCCCCACCCCCTCACCGTTTGATCGCAAACCGATCATCGGTCGTCGATTATCGTACTTAATTAACAACGACCTCAAGGCGATTTCGATGCAACGTGAGAGGCTCTCTCTCTCTTGAGCGTTGTTTCACGCTGCATCGGCCATCGGCCGTCTCTAAGATATCTCGATTAACGTTGAAAACGCGCTCTTATGTTTTTCACGCAAATGCGCCATTTTCGTCGCTCCTTCGTGTTTCGCCTCTCACTCGTCTTCTCGTACACGCGGAAACGATGAAAAAATCGGTCTCTCATCGCGTCGTCAAAAATGCTTCGCAATAACGATCGTTTCAACGTTCTCGAGGGGAACGAAGGAGCCGCTGAGAAACGAAAAAAAAGAGAGAAACGCGTTTCACGCGGCTTTCGCTCGAGGTGGCAAAAACCGCGGCAAGAGAGATCAGATAGAAGAAAAGTGAAGATCAAAATCAAAAAAACCATCGTCGATGACGCACGCGCGAGTTTTCAAAAATCAACGCAACCCGGCTAACGAACAAGCGTCGATCGTCGATTCTCGAATCCCGATCGATCGAGAAAATACGCCGACGCTCATTCCTCTTCTACCTTTCTTTCGAAATCTTCGCTTCCACCTTTTTCAAGTTCCCTCTTTCTTTCCCCGCCCGCGGTCGTTCGAAACCGACTATCGCGCTGAAAAAACGCGTTTTAACCGCTCGCATCCTCGATCTCTCAAAATCGACACTTTCGCTTCTCCTATCTTTCCCTCTCGAACTTTCAACGCTTCCTCGCATGTTTCTCGTTTCTCTTTGCTCGTCTCGTAAAACTCGCCGAGTCTTTCAACCGATTTTACGTCGGATCGAGCACGTTGATTTCCTCCACGAGACGTTTTCCGGTTTTTCGTTTCCGTTCGCGTTACAATCGTGCTTTTCTTTTCTTTATAAAACCTGCGCTGGTTGCTGCTGCTGCTGCTGTTGTTGTTGCTGCTGCTGCTGCTGTTGTTGCTGTTGTTGTTGTTGTTGTTGCTGTTGCTGCTGCTGGGCGTTTGTCTGTACCGGTCCAGCTGATGACGTCGGTGGTCCGATCGGACCGAGATCTCCGGTACCCGCTGACGAACCAGCCGGCGTTGTAACCCCCATTGCCGATGCTGTTTTCATGAAAAACTTCTCCAATTTGACGATTATGTGCTTGCCGTACGTGTATTTGCGCAGGCTGCCGAGATGCGGGCGTATTTTGTGCATCAGCACTTTGCGCTGCGCCGGCTCGGCGACGTCGATCATCTTCTGGACGACGTAATTCGCGTACTGATCTTTCATCATCACGTTCAATGCGCTGAAAAACGAGATGTTTCGTCATCAATACCTCGGGGCTTTGTCGGGGATTCTCGTTTGAATTCGCGGCTTTGTGCGCCGAAAATATTTCGAAATTTCTCGCGTATAATTCGCGGCGATTGGAGAAAAACTGTTCAGCGTCGTGCGCGAAATACATACGTTTTGCTTCCTGTTTTTTTTTTTCAGTAGGAGAGAACGATTTTGGCAAATAGTTTCATTTTTCAGCGTTTGCGCGCGTGCAGAGCGGAAAATTGGAGTTTGACAGTCGCGGGGGCCTCGAGGAGAATAATTGTTTTCCATGAAATTTGCAACTTTACAAGCAACGAAAAAAATTAATTTTCTTCGGGAAAAAAACAGTGCTTTTCAAAGGTCATTTTTGCAATTTTTTTTTTTTCACAGAGACAAAAGCAAATATCTCCAAACTACGCGTGAACGACTTTCGGAAGTTGGAGAAAAAAAAAATGGTTGAATGCCAAAAGTAAAGAAGCGCGAGTATTTTTTTAATTGATTTTTCTGGCGTTTTTTCTCACTGTAGGAGAAAAAAGTGTATGAAATTACGGCAATTTTTGTTTTTTCGTATTTTCGTCCGGAAGGCGGAATAATCACGTTAATTCCCGTGGCAGCGCTGAAAATTCGACGAGTTTCAGGCGAAATAATGGAAATAACAGCGTCAAACTCACTTATCGTTGAAGCCGCAAACTTCCTCGATAAGAACGGCCCGTTCCTGTCTGGTCGCATGCGTGACACATTTTTCGACCACATTGCTCGCAAACTTGTGCTGCGAGAGAGCCAATACTTTTCCCCTAACGCTGCTTATTAATTGGGCCTTGTCCTCGATTTTGCCATGTTCTGCGTAACACGAGGATGGAGGAAAAAGAAGAAAACATTGAATTATCATCCGCACAGCGTGGATTCATCGATTTAATCCGTTGAATCGAAAATTCCGTTTTTCATTAAATATGCAACTTTGTAAGCAAAGAAAAAACGTGATTTTCTTCGGGAAAAAGCCAGTGCTTTTTGAAAGTCATTTAAAAAGCATCGAGACATGGAGTTATGATTTTGCAGTCTTTGACTCTTCACCAAAAACATCGATAAGCAAATTCGATCTGTTCCACTAGCGAGTTTCTCGCGCAAAATTCCAAAATTCGAAATTGAAAAACCAGATTCTTCGTTACTGGAATTCGCGTCACGACAATTCATCGTTCTTCATAGAAACACAACACACATCGATTTTTCAACAAATCGACAAAAAATCTAGCACCTCCATGCGAAGTTTCCGGTATATCCCAAAGTGTAATTTCCAAAATAATTTTTTACCGAGCTATTCCGTAAAATCTATCGATTCCAATAAAATTGTGTTTTCGAAATTTCAGATTTTTCGTTACAGCGCTCGTCGCCCGATCGATTCTCCTCGACAGAGAAAAGATCGCGCGATAAATCTTCAAGCACTGTCACGCAACTTGGATTTCGTAAAAAAAATGTATGACGCAACTTTTCACGCGAAAATCCCACGAAATAATTCACCGATTCCTGTCAAATTCCAAAAATACTGAACAATTTTCGAAAAGAATTTCACATTTTTCCCACCGAATTTTCCAATCGAAGATTCCTCGAAATTATCCGACGGAATTAATTCCTAATCGTCCTGATAAAAGTTTGATTTTACAAAACAAGAAAAAAGACAAAGATATTCACCGAGCACGTGTTGAATGACGTAATTGCCATATTGATCCTGAATCAATTGATCCGTAGCCGCGTGAAGTTCCTGCAGAATGCCTTGAGTCTGTTCGGGCGTGCAGTGCTCCAGGATACGCTGAATGACCCGACAGCCATAAGGATGCGTGCTGAGCGAATAAACCTGACCGGCGAAAGCACCAATGACGAATTGCAGCGCCCGCGGCTCCACGCATTCGATGCACTTTTGCACAACGTGATTTCCGTTCTGATCTTTCACGCATTTCAGAACATGGCCGTCGAGTTCGCGAACGATTTCCTGCTGCTGTTCCGGCCCGATCGACTCGAGAGCCTTTTGTATGACGCGACAACCGTACATCTGCAGCGCTAACGGTAATACGTGACCCCGTACCTGAGAAGCAAAGAGGCAAAATGAAAAAAAAAAAAAAAAAGATCGCGAAAGATAAAATTGCAATTGACGAGGTTCGCGTCGGGCGGGAATCGCGTGAAAAGGATCATCGTTATCGGACGACCATCGGTCGAGCTAGAATCGTGACAATAACAGCTGACGCGCACTCTTTTTTTCGTCGGATCAAAAGTCGGAACGCCGGTATTTCCGAGCGAGCATTTTTGCACGGCGGATAAGCGTCCGGGTGAGACGAGAGGGAAAATGCTCTTTTTTTTTTCATTTTCCGTTACGATGGTTCGTAATTGTTTTTCGTTTTGCAACTTTACGATCGCTCCCGACGTTGAAACGCGGGTTTTTTCATCACTCGAGCATGAAAATTTCGCGACACGGTGGAATTAATTCAGTAGAGAAAAAATGAGGATCGCCGTCCGTGGAGATCGAGTGGAATAATTCCGCAGGGCGTGAAACATTTTTTTCAAGGGGACGTTGACGTATCTAAGGATATGTCCTTCATTTTGAATGCTGGAAAAAACGACTTTTTTCAAAATTTCACGCAGGTGCTACGATTCTCAAGCGGGTTCGGGCGAATCCGACGGTAATGGAAATTTCCAAATTGAGATTTGGATTTTTCCACCGCTGGACAAAATTTCTCAAGAGTTTCAGTGCTGCAACTCTTATACGCGTGACCTCGCGGCGGGCAATTTCTATTTTTTCAACGCAGATTTTCCCAACTTTGAGAAAAAAAAAAAGGAAAAATAAAATATGCGCAGAGTATGCGATTATGCGAAAAAAATGAAGATTAATTTCTCACGCATAAATTTCATAACGAAGAGAATTATTTTTCCGTTCTTCACGATCGAAAGAACGGAAAATTGACCTGTTTCGTCGAGGCACGAGTGTCGCGCGGACCCCCCCCCCCCCCCCCCCCTTGAGGGAATTTAACGACTCGGAAGTGCTTTTGCTTACCTTTTGCGCGAGCGTTGATTTTTGCTCCGGTGTGCCAAACTCGAAGAACTTTTGTATAACGTAATTGCCGAAAACGTCGGTCATTAGGGAATAAGCGGACGCGAGAATCTCCTGAAAGACAAGCTGTTTCTCGCTCGCCGAGGCGCGCTCGAGTTTCTGCTGAATGAAACGCGAACCGTGCTGATCCTGACTGAACTCGACTATGTGATGCGCCAAATCTCGCAACTGTAGACTCGGGAATCTGTGAGATTGGATTATCAAACGCGAAGAAAAAAAAAATCGAATTATCGTCAAGGTCAGGTTGGATTTTCCTATTTTTTTTATTGTAAAGTTTGTTATTGTTAATTCAGAAAAAAAAAACAAGAAAAAGCACAAACCTGTTATTCCGGAAATCCTCGAGCAGGCGGGATCGTCCTCCCGCGCTTTTGTCGCCAACGCCAGCGGCCCCGCCGCGTCCGGGCTTACCGACGAGATTCGGAAAAAGCGAGCTGCTGGAGCCGAAAACTCCGTTTGCCGTCAAGGCCGGAACGGCGTTCGCGCGGAATTTCGCTTCGGCGCCCGGTGCCGCCGATACCCGGCTGGCTCCGCCGACGAGGACACCCAGTGAACCACCGAGTGTCGGCGGCGGCGTCAGTGATAGTCCGAGAGGACTCGGCGAAGCTGTCACCGTGCCTGAGAAGGGTAGAACATAAAAAAAAAGCAAAAGTTACCTTGAGAAAAATCTTTGCCGGTCGATGGAGATTGAGATTATTCAAAATTACTGTTTTAGTATTGTTTTAGTACGGATTATTCGAGTACGCGACGGCCGATATGACGTTTCAGGGTCGATAAGGAGGATTTCTCCGTGGGAAGGTCGTTTCACGCTCGAAAATTTCCGGTGCGAGCCTCGCTCTGTAGGAAAGTAAATCTTTCGCCCTTTCTCGGCAATGTGGCGAAAGTGAGATTGCCACGAACGCAAATTCTCGATGGTTACTTTCGTCGAAATTCACATATTTTTTCAATCTTATCCTTCATACTGGATCCATTTTGAATTTAAAAAACCGAGCTGCAGATTCGAGTGAAACGAACTCAAGAATCAAAAGATACTCATTTTCGTCGATTTTCGATACCATCATTATCCGAAATCAACGCGCTTGGTACTTCCGGTATGGACGATTTTTTTCAGATTTTTTCACCGCGCAAAGTAGGGTGCGTAAAAATGATTCTTGAATGAATGAATAATTCTTTGTAAATTCCTGTTATGTCACTGGATTTTAAAATTCTCTAAAAAAAATAGACTCTCACCCAAAGCTCCATAACTCTGAGCCCACTTGGCTCGACTGCACTCCAGGCTCGGACTGAAAGCCGACGTGTTCCTGTCGAAGGAGTCTCTTCTGCCTGTCGAGGACGCGCCCAAACCGAGACCTAAACACACGTAGAAAAGTCGCTCATTTTTACGTATTCATTAATCGAGCTGAAAAGTGGAACAAGAAAAAGGAAACGAAACACGAGATACATAGATCGACGGTGACAAAATTGTCCCGTATGCGCGTATACTGTACAGGATTAAAGAAAACATTGAAATTACAAGAGGATGAATCAAACAGTGGAGTCAAGCCGAGTTAAAACATGCACGCTATGGCTACGATTATTATTACAGTTATTCATTATTATTACAAATGTAACAGCAAAGAGAACGAAGCTTCTGTACGGCGTAATGCGATCGACGATCACACGCGTTTCAGACGCTAATTTCGAGTGTGTTTTGGCACAAAAAATCATGTTTGCCGGATGTGCGACGACGAGGAGCCATAAGAGAGGAAGAAAACGGAAGTATCACCGGTCTTCATCGTGTGTACCTGTGCTCTGCAGTTGAGCCGGGGAGCCGAGAGCACCGAGAGGCGAACCACTGTAACCCAAAGCCGCCAAACCCGCGGCGAGTCCCGAGCTCTGCTGTTGGGCCTGCTGTACCGCAACTGCCTGAGCTTGAGCAACGGCCGCGCTGCACGCCGCTAGACCTGCACCAAAAGCCCACAACCGACGCGCGTCCGTTTAATTGTCAATCGGACAGCTATCGTTCTTTTTTCTTCCTCCTTTTTTCCCCATCGTTTCTCTCGTTTCCTCGATATATCGACAGCAGCACGATTATTTCGCGTCAGTGACGCGGGATGTACGCGGAATTCAATGTCAATGAATCGAAAAACCAAAATGAGCGACGAAATTTCAAGACGACAAGCGTTTTACGATCGATTTGACGGAAATACGGGCTGTCCCGAAACTGGAAGTTGATAATCCGGGGATGCTACTCGGGGATGTCAGAATTCAAGTGCCGATGTTATCACTCGTTATTCTTTTTACACTTTGGCATATCGAATATCGAAACGATTTTCTTCGTCACGTTTCGTCGAGATAATTCTTCGTGTTATTGAACGGCGGAGCTGGAAAATCTGGTTAAAAAAGAACGAGCTTTTTTTCATCATCGATGACAAGTCTTGAGGTGAACTTTTTGATGATTCTTCGCTTTTTTTTTCATACGAATAATGTCTCTCGTCGCATCCGTTTGCGACGGAGGCAGGTCGGACTGCAGGGAAACTAGTGAATAAACGTGATTAATGTTTCTGCCGTACGGAGCGCCGTTTTGGGAGTCCATTAAATGTCCTATTAATCATCGGGGCGTACGGAAACTACCGAAATTGGTTTTTGCTGCTTCGATACTCGGAAATTAAAAATCGCGCCGTGAATTATTCGTATCGAGGATTCGAGAGCGAGGAAAAAAAGAAACGAGGAACCAACGTGCGAATTTCTATCGATGCAAGCTCGTTGTTTTCTTTCTTTTTTTTTTATTATTATTAAGAAACTTCTGATCGTCGCCGAGATTTTGTCGGACGTCGTTTGTACAACGGTAACGTTGCTTATTTCGGATTGTCACGGACATTGCACACGAATCTCTCGCACATTCACGGCTCTCGATTCAACATCGAGATCATCCCCTATTTCAGTGACGAAGATGCTAACGAATGAGTTTTAATGCGAAGGGCGTTGTGTATAATTTACAAAAGCTTCTGTTTTTTTTTGCTTTGCGTCAGTTGGATTAAGAATAATGTGACGTGGATAACACCAAGCTGAAAGTTTATTATTACGTACGAGGACACTGGCAATACGCAGAAGATGGAAGATGAAAGATATTTTCTCTTTTTTTTTTATCAAACAACAGGAGGGAAGAACAGTGGAGACGTTGCTTGTTTCATTGTTTTTCTTCCATTTCCGGTGTGACATTCTTACAGGAGATTTTCATGGGAAGAACGAATGATGTTGAAGTTTGCATCGTTGGATTATTACGAACCTTTTTTTTTTTCGTTCTCAGCGTGCGAGACGCAAATATCTTCGCAATTTTCAAAGTTACCACGACCATGATAACGTGAGAAGGATTCGATAGAAAAATTTGGGAAATTCGTCGTTTTTTGCGGAGTTACGATCATGCAAACTTCAGTGTCATTTAACCACACCGTAGTCACACTATCGGAAAATCTCGTGATGGGTGAAAAAAAATGTTAATTTTTCCTCGATTTTTCGTATTCTCGACAAAAAATACTGGCACAGAATGCGTTCCGAAAATGTAAAAAAATATCATTATGATATCATAAATCATAACTCTTTCAATTTTGAATATTTTCAACTGAAATTTGGAGGTGTTACTCCGCAGATGTGATGCTACTGGGAAAAAATTACTGGCATAGTGTGCGTATGAAAATAACAAAAAGAAATCACGATTGTGCTCATGCACAGAAACGACACTTTCACGTGAAAAATCACAACTTTTTCAATTTTCAATGTATTCAAATGAAATTTGAAAGGGACGCTCCTTGGATGTTATGCTTTTGGAGAAAAAATACTGGCATAGAGTGCGTATGAAAAAAGTAAAAAGAAATCGCGATGAGGTCGATGCACACAAAGGACACTTTCACATGGAAAATCACAACTTTACCAATTTTTAACGTATTCAAATAAAATTTGGAGGTAACACTCCGACGATGTTATGCTTTTGGAAAAAAAATACTGGCACGATGCACGCTCCAAAAAAGTTACTTCGATCGATTTTGCCAGTAGTGACTACGGAGGGTTGAAGACGACAGGGAATTGAAGGATATGAGAGATATGTGATTTACTCACCTAAGCACTCGCCAGGCGTTGCGTTACTGTGAGATGTTGGAGTCGGTTGCGAATATAGACTCGGTGGTGGCGGTGCCGGTGGTCCCGGTGGCGGTTGAGACGGCGCTCTGTTTACAAGTACAGGAGCTGGACTGACCAATCTCATGGGTGTCGCTGCTGAACCGAGACCTCTGACACCTCCCATAACTATGGATCCGTTCTGATCGTAATATGCCGGTATCACCTGATACTGGCCCTGGACCTGGAAACCCAGCCAAGATCGTAAACTCGTAACATCATTTTGTGAAATACGTTTGTTCGATTTCCGTAATGAATCTTCCGCGTGTTGTATCGTTTGTTGCGTGACGAAAATGTTAATTAGTTGCATCATTAATCTTCCGCAAGATCATCGACATTGATGACATTTTTTAGTTCTTATTACATTCAATTCAAATTCCAACCCTCTCGTATTTTTTTCTTATTTTAAATGAAATTTCTAGGTGTCGTATTTGCATGCAGCGTCCGAGTACGTGAAAGTGATTGTCCGCGTGAATTTGCGACTCACCGTCTGTGCAAGATTATTCGCGCTGTCCTGTGCAGCGGCTGCAGCAGCCGCCGCCGATGAGGGTGTGAGCGGTCTTCGCGGTGGTGGTGGTGCCGCCGCTTGGGGTGGCGCCTGCGGCAGCAGACCAGCCGGATATACCCATGGACCAACGCCATAATATTGCGGCACTACGGGAGGAGCTCCGGCGATTAAAGCACCGACGTAAGGCTCCTGTCCGCTTATAACGGTGTACGGCGCTGTTGGGAAATTTTGTTGCTGCTGCTGTTGCTGCTGAGCTTGCGACGCGGCTAGATACTGTTGCTGCTGCTGCTGCTGCTGTTGTTGCAACAGCTGAAGCTGTTGTGGTGTCGCTCCCTGCGGCTGGCTTCTAAACAATTGCTGCAAAAATAGGAAAAAAACGACGCATGAATCACCAAACATTTTTTCGTTTATTTTGAACATTTAAAAAATATCATCTTTTCATAAATCCAGAGATGTTTTCATCCATAATTTTGAAACTTCGCATTCCCATTTTCGCATTCCCCAGATCGCATGAAGGAGAGAGAGAGAGAGATAAATGAGCAGAGAACTAGAGGAGCAAGAGATGCTGAGGGAAAGAGAGAAAGAGGTCGTCGAACTCGTGCGGACGTTCACCGCCAAGCGCATTTGCCCCTTTCCATAACATTTTATCTAGGATCCCCTCGGGTTCCTACTATTCACACGAGTCATCGTGTACAGGGTGCCCAAGAACTTGACGTCGAATGTGCAAAGTTGGATTCACGATTAAATTCCGGGTAGAAGAGTATTTGAGTATTTTTTCGTCCGATCAAACCCTGATGAGTTATCAACGTTTAAAGTAGAGCGAGTGGGATGCGCGCGCTTCCTTCTACGGCGCATGCGCGATAGATCGTGCGCGCCCGATTGGACCAGCTCTAAATGAGTCAATAACTCGGCAGGAAATCGTCGGACGAAAAAGTGCATATACATTTTTCGGCTCGGAATTTCATCGTGGATCCAATTGCAAATTATCAAGTGCCAATTTTGGAATTTCTCGTGTAAGACATCAACTTTGATTGAACGTTAACGGTATGATCAAGTTGGACGAACCAAGTTCCGGTGTACGATTACGAATGACAGAGAAAATCATCCAGGTGACACGAAACTATACTTTCGTACATTTCAGAGCAAAGATCGATGAATTATCGGGATCGCTCGACCATGACCGTTTTTTTTTTTACAAGGCTGGTAAATATAAAGAGACCCGAGCATCATCCGCGACGCTAAATAATTATAGAAATCCTTTTATCCGGAAATATTCCATGGTACTCATTATGGGAAGTCATCATAGACGTGAATGGTCGCAGGATAATCGACCTTGAAAATTGCGATCGAAGAACAATCATTGGCACAATCAACAGCACGATCATTCTCGAGCTCGTTTATTTCGCAGGAGCTCAAAGTGAAACAATGAGACACAAAAAACTTTGCCACGGTTAAAAATAAAGATGGGAATTACGAGCTTAGTGCGTGTGTCAGTGCACCGCTCAACGCCCTTGCTCCTTTTACTCCTCGCACGATGAAGAGTACACACACTTTTACACGTAATTTCTGGATCGGTTTGAGGGAACTGGCGTTTGTATTCACCGAGTCGTAACACACGACGTCCCACCGAAGCAACGACGCGTTTCGGCTATCGACCTCGTATCTCGATGCTCCTATTCTCTCTCTCTCAATCTCTGCCTTCTTTTCCACCAAGGTTACGGCCATGTCGGAAAATCAACGAGCAGCATCGTTGTCAGACGTTCTTCCAATTAGTCCCATTATGTAAACGTTAATGAGGAGAGTAAAAAAGCGTAGATGAACGACCTGTCGACGGTATGTAATTATCGATTATTAGCTGTAATTATCGTTATCTCCGGTACTTTATTACTTTGTTTTCTCTTCCCAACGGTGGTGCAGTAATTAGTATGATTTTTCGGTCTTTGCCGGCTAATCACGCATTTAATATATCAAGCTCGTTCGAACGAATAATAAAAATGTTTGTCCAAGCGATCGCAATTACGTGCGAAAACTCTATCAGTACATGCATGTTTCGTATATCTTGTCGAGATTGTAATTTTTGTTGCTTCTCAACGCGAAATCATGTATCTTTTAAAGGTTTTTATTTTTTCAAACTTTCCAAATGTTCGTCGATAACGTTTCAATATTATTATTCACAATTACTGCGCTAAAGTCTCATGATTTTTGTTCATATTTGTACAGCCCTCTTGACAACGGAAAATCGTCCTTGTATTTTATTGTTTTTAGAATGATGGTCCTGGGTGCGACAATTTCCGGATTTTTTGCGGATTTCCATGGGATATTTCGTACAAAAAACGAAAAAGTGAGTCAAGCAAAGAAATATTGTCTTTTCGTTGTTAAAACGAAGATTTCATTACGTCTTCCAGCATCGACGATGATGGAAGAAGGATGAGCGATAAAAATCAGGTTGATGATTTAGTGGCGACCGAAATGCTTTATACGAGTCCTCGGTCCGAGGTGACTCGAGGATGCAACACGCGACAGGTTTTCCTTCGAGGCTTAGAATGCATTGTCCGCATTGTCTACTACTAAGGCTGTGCCATATCGATTCTACAAATGCGGGAAAACTGGCCACGTACGCGTTACGCGAAGTCGCACTTGACAGCCGGGGAAAAGAGGCTCGCCCGAGACGAAAGGTGCAACTTTGAATTCAAGCTTGCCAAATGAATACTGAAAAGACATTTTTCGTTTCCATCCCCCCGAAATCTTCAAGAAAATGGGATGTAAAAGTGTGAAATCGTTTTATCTCATAATCTAATCTTCCGGTGAGAAAAAAATTCGAAGTAAAGTCGCTCGGACGAATGCACGATTCATGAAAGATACATCAAGTCTTTTATAGACTCTTTTTTTTTTCGTTTTATCGATAATTTCCGGTGACGTCGGAACAGAGTCTTGAGTTTCTTCTGTATTATTTTCATTATCTTCTCTTCAAACTTTCAAGCTTTTTTTTCTTTTCGTTGTCGTATTTTACATTTTTTCAAATATACATCTAGTAGAGAAAGAAAGAGAGAGAGAGGGAGGAAACGACGGAGAGGAGAAACAACGAAATGTACCGTTGGAAAAAGAGGTCGATGCCTTTGGGCGACGCGAGCCGGGAGGCTCGATTAGTATTCCCTCGGAAACTCGTGTTTCAGTACCTCGGGATAAATAAATCATGGTCATACATTAGCATGCATGATTATTCGATGAAGTCAACTTTAGAAAAAAAAAAGGATATGGGAGCTCAAGATGCCAAGAGCTCGTACGATATTTCGTCGTGAGATGAGGCATCAAGATTTATGTGAAATTTCGAAAGCAACGATTTCAGAGTCATCCAGTTGAGGGATTAAAAATGAACCGGAGATAAAATTCCACCGAAAACGAAGTAGAAGAATCTAAATCCTGGGCGTTCAAAGATGACGTGATAATCCGATGAAAATGTCACACAAAAGCTACCCAGTACATTGATTTCAGATAATAAGAATATCGAAAAATCGCTAACGAATCGTTGAAAAAAAACCGTGGGCAGAAAAATGTTGGCGAATTTTTTTTTCACTCATTTTTCCGAAATTTTTCATCCTCTCGAAATTTCCATCTCAAAATTCGCATTTTCATTCTACTATCTTTGAAAAAATCAATAATTATCGTAAAAAATTCATGTATTCGGAAATGAGGGCGAAATGGATCATTTTTCGAAATGTGTCAAAATGTCTGAAAAGAAAAGTATATACTATATAATTTTTCTTTTTTTTTTTGAAGGAAAAAAACAAAATTTCACGATAAGAGGGGGAAAATGACTCGACTCTGGAAATATCGTCGTTAAATATATTTTGTAGGAGAGACAATGAAGCTTCGATGTTTCGTTGGCTGCAGGCACGTTCTTCGCGGAGTACCCTGGTTATTCCGTGCACGGTCGCGCCAGGTGAGCTAACGGTGTATCTCTCGGATCACCGCGGTTAAGTAACGGGCTGTATTGCCGCATCGCCATACCGATTCTGTAGTCGGGAGAGTATTTTTAATATTTTTTTTCATCTCCAAACATTACCGGACGTTGCTCCTTTTCATCCTTCTACGTCGTTCTCGTGCTACTCCGTTGTACTTTTTTCTTCATTCCTCTTTCGTTTTTCTCTTCGTTTTTTGTTGAATCGTATCGATAAATCCGCGTCTACCACGGGCGCAAACTTCTCAACGAATCTCGATGTTATTCGGACGTTCGGAGAGTTCGTTTTTTTTTCATTCATTGTTATTCTTCGAGAAGAAGATTCGCAACTCGTTACGCGCGCTGATGATTTTTCAGACGATTATAGACAGACTTCAACGATGAAAGGAACGAAATTCGAGTGTAAATTCGTCGATTTTTTGAGATGGCGCGATTTTCAATTTTTAATCATTAATTTTAGGCGTTTGTAAAATATTACTTTACGAAAGCGATTGATATTTTCATGCCTATCAATCTGTTGTCCAAGCTGCAAATTTTTCGAGAAAATTGATTGAAAGCAAAAGTTAATTGCATGTTTTTCTTTTCTTTTTTCAAAAATATTCGTCTCTGATGGATGATTTTGGATTATCGCGTTTTTTTTCGCAACGCAAATTGACGGTTTGCACGTTTTACGGTTATGGCTGACGAGGAATATGTACTCGTATTTCTCTGCCTCGACGCAGCTGCAACCAAAGCCTCGACAAATACGTCGAGATGGATGGTTTCGCATCGAGAGGGACTGGGGCGAGTTTCAAGGACGCGATTCAATGATATTCAACGTAATTCATCTTTCGGATACTCGAAAAGGTTGAAAATATATTTATGACGTTATCGGCGAACGGTGAATTCGTCATTTCACGAAAGTACGCTGATAAACATTTCAATTATTCGCTACATTTGTCGTAATTCGCGAGAGACATTAAATCGACATAATGCAGTGTTGATGCAACCGCAGGGGTGTTGATACGTGACCGCGAAACCACAATGGGGTCATGGACAGACGGGGAAAATAATCCGCGAGGCGAAAAACACTTAAAGCTCGCCAAAATCAATTCTCCTGTGGAATTGAACAGATTTCAACTTTGAAAGATCGAGCTTGAGTGGAGAAAAAAAGTTTGCCCGGAGAGTACCCAGTTATATGTTAAAAAAATCTGGGATAAATCAGTCATACGCGAGTTGAGGTAAATTTTCCGAAAAAATTCTCCGTGAATTTATCGAAATTTACAAAGAGTGGAAAAACTTGCACAACTTGGAGAATATTCGAAAAATATTCGAAAACATTCGAAAATTCAGCGTCCGACCGAAAAAAAAACACTTTTGGCAGGACAGCTACCCGCAAAGTTCCCATTATTCTCCCACGTTCTCGTCGCAGTCTCGTGATGCAACACGTATCGTCTACCGTAATGAAAAAAAAAAAAAAAAAATCTTCCCACATTCGCCTCAGTCCGTACTATCCAAATAAAGTACAGAGAGAGGTCGCTAACGAAAGAAATCGTCGCGAGGTCAACGAATTTACCGTTTATTTCGTCGAAACCGAAAAAAAAACACACGTCGTCTGTGATTCCAGACCGGATATGTACTTAAAGTCGTTAGTTTTGTTTCTCTCCTGTGACTGTTACGTCTGTGACGGATAAAAGCGTCCGCGAAGGGATCGACGAGAGAGCAGGCCGTAGTACCGCTAATGCTTCGTACGATTGTACGACAAACCGGTTTTCCACGTTCGTTTTTTTTTCTTTTCTCTCTCGATTTTTTTGTTCAATCTCCCTTTTTCATCTCGGACCTAACTTGTTCACAGATATTACAAAGCGAGAAACTAATAGAGGTAAAAAAAGAGTGGAAAAAGTGGAAAAATGCTGGAGCAAAAAATGAAAAAAAAAAAAAAGAAAAAACAAGAGTTCATCTCCAAAGGATGAGCCTCGGAGTCTGTACGAAGTTTGCCGTAGGTGAGCGTTTGAATTCGTACGTAGACTCGAAATATATCCGTGAAATAAGGAAGAAATAACATCGCAGGGTATCTTTTACCGAGTGGCTTGCGGTACTACTAATGGCAATTAGCGGTACTCGCTCAGTCGCGATTCCATCAAACTTTCAGGAATTTTGCGGTAATCCTCGAGCTCCGCGAGAGCTCTTTCCATAAACGTTTCAAAGTGCGCCTCGCACCGTGAGCTTCCTCGCGATGCATACGAGAAAAATCGATCGACCAAAAGTGTCTCTCCGGCATGGAAAACCGGCTCGTTTTCCTTTCTCCCCCCTGCCAGATACTTTGACAGTCTTTTTCCTTGCGAAACTACGAAAGTTTTTCTCGTTTTTACTCTTTGTCGTACCAGTATGTTCATTGTGGAGGGAAAAAAAAAGAATAATCGGGAGAATTTTCCATCTCGATAAAACTGATATACAATAAAAGTTTCGCGGACTTGGCGATGTTGCAAAAGCTCGAAATAAAGTCTTCAACGATAAAATTCGAAATTTATTGACAAATTGTTGAAAAAACAAGATGGAACGTTTTTTTTCCGTTTTTTCGATATATTCCAACTTTTTTTCGCGATTCTTTGGGTGTTTTGAAAATTCTGTTTGTTAATTTTGAATAATTCGGGTGTATCGAGATAAAAATGAACGAGCCGAGTTAGTGGCTGGAGAAAGGAAGTTTTCGTGTTTCGTATTTGTTAGGATTTTCAATGTCGAATTAATGGGAGAAATAAATGACAATTGTCGTCTCGATGTAGTGATTCGAATGAAAGGTTATCAGTGGGACGAGACGCGAAGCTTAAGGGGGTGTTGGAGGGTATTACTCCAGCGAGAATATGGAGAGTGAGTCCTTCGGGGAAAAGTTATAGTGAGGATATGTTAGCTCGACTGAAAGGAATAAAAATGAACTCGATATCTCGATCGAAGGAAGTACAACGGAGAAACAAGTCGATGCTGGGAGCGCACCATGTTAATAAACGCTGCATACTTCGCCAAGGCAATTCCTTTCTCTCAGAGGTAAGTGCCATATTAGATGACTTTTGCATGTTTTATATGTATACACGGAATTATTACATAAATATATATATATATACACATATATCAATATACCGGGTGTCTCAAAACTCGATGTTAAATATACAAAGTTGTATTCAGTACGAAATTTCGAGTCGATATGTATTTTGGAATTTTTTCGTACGACCAAAACTTGAGGAGTTATCAACCGTCAAAGTTCGAGCAAATAGGAAGCGCGCTCTCCCCTCTCCCGTGGGCACTGCGCGAGGGCACGCCTCCTATCGATCCAACTGTATCAATCAATAACTCAACGGGGATTCGTCGGATCGAGAAACGCTCAAATACTTTTCGACTTGGAATTTTATCCCCAATCCAGCATTAAATTGACAGCATCTACTTTTGCGACACCCTGTATAAGCTGTGTTAAATAAATACTCGCGTATAAAAAAAAATTAGCAAGTACAGAGTAATATCCCGAGAGTTATAAACGCACAAACACATGAATATGATCTCGATGTTAAATGTACAAAGTTGGATTCAGTACGAAATTTCGAGTCGATATGTATTTTGGAATTTTTTTGTACGACCAAAACTTGAGGAGTTATCAACCGTCAAAGTTCGAGACAATCGGAAGCGCGCTCTCCCCTCTACCGTGGGCGCCGCGCGAGAGCACGCCTCCTATCGATCCAACTGTATCAATCAATAACTCAACGGGGATTCGTCGGATCGAGAAACGCTCAAATACTTTTCGACTTGGAATTTTATCCCCAATCCAGCATTAAATTGACAGCATCTACTTTTGCGACACCCTGTATAAGCTGTGTTAAATAAATACTCGCGTATAAAAAAAAATTAGCAAGTACAGAGTAATATCCCGAGAGTTATAAACGCACAAACACATGAATATGATACTCGATGTTAAATGTACAAAGTTGGATTCAGTATGAAATTTCGAGTCGATATGTATTTTGGAATTTTTTTGTACGACCAAAACTTGAGGAGTTATCAACCGTCAAAGTTCGAGCCAATCGGAAGCGCGCTCTCCCCTCTACCGTGGGCGCCGCGCGAGAGCACGCCTCCTATCGATCCAACTGTATCAATCAATAACTCAACGGGGATTCGTCGGATCGAGAAACGCTCAAATACTTTTCGACTTGGAATTTTATCCCCAATCCAGCATTAAATTGACAGCATCTACTTTTGCGACACCCTGTATAAGCTGTGTTAAATAAATACTCGCGTATAAAAAAAAATTAGCAAGTACAGAGTAATATCCCGAGAGTTATAAACGCACAAACACATGAATATGATCTCGATGTTAAATGTACAAAGTTGGATTCAGTACGAAATTTCGAGTCGATATGTATTTTGGAATTTTTTTGTACGACCAAAACTTGAGGAGTTATCAACCGTCAAAGTTCGAGCCAATCGGAAGCGCGCTCTCCCCTCTACCGTGGGCGCCGCGCGAGAGCACGCCTCCTATCGATCCAACTGTATTAATCAATAACTCAACGGGGATTCGTCGGATCGAGAAACGCTCAAATACTTTTCGACTTGGAATTTTATCCCCAATCCAGCATTAAATTGTCAGCATCTACTTTTGCGACACCCTGTATAAGCTGTGTTAAATATATACTCGCGTGAATATAATACTTTCGCAATAATACTCGCGTATAAAAAAAGATTAGCAAGTACAGAATAATATCCCATGAGTTATAAACGCACAAACACATGAATGTGATCCCGACATTCTCTCCTTCTTTCTCGCTCTCTCCCCGAGTCTCTCTTCTTTCTGTTTATACGTTTGCCGCGTATTACGCGAGCGCACGCACAATTTTTCATCACTGAACTTTAACGCTGCGAGCAATTCTTTCTTCTACCCTGATTAAAATCGCGTTGAATACGAACGACGTGTGTGTTTCCATGCTTAACTTTAATATCCAAGTCTTTCGGCAATACATATTTTTCCAACATTGCAGCGACTTTATCGGGGTTTCAATCGTCGGTTTGTTGGAAAAGAGGCGATCTTGCGTCATTTGAACGTCACTGATCAATTTTATACCGAATGCTTCGATTTTTTTGCGAAAATTTCATCAACTCGAAGCGAGCTTTTTCGCGTGACGGAGCACAAGTTTCGCCGTGAAAAAGGAGAATATTTTTCGTCATTTCTCGTAGGAATTGACGGCTTTCTCTTTCCTTTTTCGAATTAGCGAAGTACGGTAAAGGTTGCTCGTCATACGAGTGCGATTATGTGCGCCTGTGAGAAAACGCGATGAAAGATAAATGAAAAAGGTGAGGCTCGTCGGTCGTGATAGCCATTAGACATCGGAGAATCCTCGGAAGGGCTACCACACCCTCGTTGGGTCATCGGATAAAAAAAATGGAAAAAATACGAAAAAAAAAAATGAAAAATATATCCCCCCTCATTTGGCTAAAAGCCACTCTCCCGTTGCCCCTCTCGACAAGAATATCTCGTATCAAGGTGTGTCCCAACGTAATCACCGCCTTATCACGTCACTTCCGGTTCATCCACTTTTATCCCGCGTAAGATTTTATTTAGATTACATCTCCCCCTCCGCGTGCGAGAAAAAATGATCAAAGAAAAACGCGATTGTATTCCGACAACACAAACAAATCAGTTTTACGAAAGAAAAACAAGTTTTCGCAATATTTTCACGATTTTTCCTTTTTTTTTCTTCACCAATTCGTTGATGAATAAAAATTTTTTTTTTTCATTCAAAATTACCTGAGAACTTTGATTTTCGATTCAATTGCCGCTGGAACGCGTGCGCCCTTAAAAATTGTGTTTCAAACTGTGACTCAGATACAATCACGAGAAGGAAGAAATAAATATCGAAAAACAAAAAAAAAACGTTTGAAAATGCATCGAATGTCGCCAAATTCATCGCTAAACAGTATTTGACCTCAACATTCCAACGACAAAGTTCCTCTGACAAACGTATAAAATATATCGAAGGTAAATTTCTGTCGTAGAAAAAAAAAAATCAATCTCTATAAACGCGCGATGTTAATTTTTTTTTTTTCATCGAGTAATGAAAAACCGGTTGTCCATAAATTCTACGGATGCCGCAGCCGGCGCGTAAGAAAGTGCGGAAAATAATTATCACGTTTTTACGAAGAATATCGTTGTATCTCTCTTACGAATGTCCGAGATTAGCTCACAGCGAATTTTTCGCTCTTATCGAGTCTGCTAACGAGCTACGGAAGAAAAAGAGAGAAAAGAAGAGAAAAAAAAGCATACGTGAGAGCTGCAACTACTCCTAGATGACCTTTGGAGAATTGGTACAGAAAAAAAAAAGAAAAGGATGTTTAGTTGTTCGTGCCGAATTCATAATTTCACTCGTTTTTTTGTTCTTCTTCTTTTTCTCTTGTTTTTTGTTTTACGTAAGCAAGATTCTCGGTTATATACGTGACAGGAGAACGTAAGAATGTCACAATTTCATGAAAATGTTGCATCTCGTTTCGTTCTTTTTTCTCCCTCTCCCCCCTTTTTTTTCTCTTCGCACTCCTCGGTGGCGATGTCCCTGTTCGCCGCCGGGCTCTATTCCATGATTTTTATCACCTCAGTTTCTTCTTTTCTTTCTTTATTTTTTTTTTGCTTTTGTTGTTTCGAGCACCAATTAAGTCAGCTCGGCGTACGAGCAATTAGCACGAGGAGAGTCTCGAGAATAGGATCGCGAACATAATAATAAGGAACTCGGGCGAACACCGCAGCCGCGCGCGCGATCACTCGAGAAAGCGTGTCTCTGATCCGCGAGAGCGTGTCCGCCCGGAGCTCGCCATTTCTACTTTGTGTCTGTTTTACTTCTGTCGAATTATACACGCGATCTTTTCGACTTTTAATCATGAATTTTTCATATTTTTCGACGTAGCTCGAATATTCCGGAAACGAAAAGACAAAAACGAAATTTCAACGTGAACGAAGGTACGGAAAATTTGCTTTTATCGATTGGCAAAGTTTGCACGATGCTTCGTAGACTTTTGCGCTGAAATGTTGACTCGTAAAAAAAAACGATCGCCGGAAATGACGAGGGGAAAAGAAGGGAAAGAACCTGGCGAAAGTGGAGCGCGAGAATTTTTAAAAGGTAACTGGGTGGAGATCGGGGAAGAAGCCGAGTCTCGAGTCGATCGTTGTTGTATTTTCCTCGAGCTCGATTCTCAGGCGGAACGATTTTTTTTCTTTTCCTCGCGCCGAGACTGACCGACAATCTTTAACGAGAGTTTTTTTTTCTCATCATTCATTCTCTAATTTCACGTGATTCATAGCACATTTTGTGGTAATGAAATTTATCGAATGGTTTCGTAAAACTTGTCAATAAAGCACGAAGAAATCTTTATATGGAAATCAGAAACACTGCGGAATGTGAAAAGATATTTATGCGTCATGATTCGTCTAGATTGACAATTAGCGATCGTAAGAATGCCAGACTCTGCATCACCAACTTTGATTAAGGAGAGTGCGTGACGTTCGTCTTTGTGAATTCATGAAACGAGACAAGGGTGTGCGGTGTCATCGACTCTGCGGAGTGCGATGAAGGCGTGACGGAAATTTTACAGGGTGGGAATGGGGAAAAAAACTCGGAGAGCCTCCCCGGGGAGAACCGTCGCCGTTGGTAACCTTTTCCTTGCGCGATACGTTCAATTTGTTTTATTAGAAAATTTATATATACATATAACATATATATACATAAATACACAAAAGATGTGACGAAATTGCAGTCAAATACTTCAAAATCGGATTCCTTATGAAATTCCGAGCCGAAAAGTATCCGGGCACTTTTCGATACGACGAAACCCTGGCGAGTTATTGTGGAATAAAGTTCTCGCCAATGGGAGGCGCGCGATAGCGCGGCACTGCGTTATCGCGCGCGCCTGATTGGCCAGATTTTCCTTCGCGAATAACTCGTCGGGATTTCGTCGTATCGAAAAACGCTTGAATACTTTTCGTCTTCAAATTTCATGCTGAATCGAATTTCGCACTTTTGACACTCGCCTCTTCAACACCCTGTATAGCAAAGGCGGTATTTTTGAGAGACGGGAAGAACGAGAGACCGGAGCTTGTGTAATTTGTGTGTAATATATATGTATGTAATATATCGACTCGCGTTAAGCAGGGGGAGCTCGTAACATAACGCCATCGCGTCCTTTCCTCCCCTTTACTCGCCTGATAGATTTTGATTAGGCCGTTATCACACCGTTATAACGACAGTTTGTTTGCCTTCACTTTGCCACTTTGTCAACTCGCGTTGACTCCATCAACATGAGACTCTGCGCAACTAACGCAGAGATGCGGCGGTATATTCGATATCTTGGTCTTTGCCTGTATTTTCATGCCCTATATTTGAAAATGTTTACGTACCCCTAAACAAGAATAATCAATATAATTAGAAGAAATAAAAAACGCGATGGATTATTTTTCAAACCCAATTATTCGTGTCTTTATTTGCAACAATGATAAAACTAGATCAAGCGCATCGATGTTTGACTCTCCAACTTTTCTCGCGTTTGCACTAAAAAAACTCGATTACTCGGCACATTTGCTCTATCCTAGCTTTTATCGCATCAGGCTTCACCCAAGATTCCTGTCGTGTCATCGTTTCCTGTTCACAAAGGCGTATCCTAGCGGAACCATATGGTCAATCATCCAAATCGATGATACATTGTTACACGTGACGAATATTGAGTCGAGCAAAGTCTCATGGTCGCCAAAGTTTATGGGGTAGGTCGAGGGGAAAAGAAAGAGCGATAACGAAAAATGGCCTTGAGAAGCGCGGCATTCAGGGGGGGGGGGGGTACAGTCTTTATGAAATTATTGACATGTTCCATTAAGGTATGTGTAAACATCAGCAAATATACATTAAGTGTGTTGTAAATAGGATTTAAAAAAAAAACAAATTTTTCACGGTGCACGCTAATGAAAATTGCCCAAAAAATAGAGTCACGGTCCATTTACGGAATTTATTGATAGTTTATCCCGGGTATGTGCCCATAGAGAGTCTAACCTCGGCGGAAACGCCATAGAAAACGATATAAATTTATCAACCCTCCGTTGGGGTTGCCGGTAGTTGCGTACTAAAGCACAGTCATAGGCACGCTTGTAATTAATACATCATTTATTAACAAAATCGATAACGCTTCGATTACAAATAATCTCGCAGTAGTCGTTTAACGAAATCCAATTTTAAAAAACCAACTTTCAAATAATATTGACATTTCGGAACCAACTTTTGACGAAGACACGTCCTCCAGAGAGCCACAATTTTCCGCTTGACGTTACGAAACATTGAGCGTAAAGTAAAGATGAAAGTAAATAACAAAAGTTCCGTCATGAATCAACTGTGAATTTTACTCGATATTCTCGGAGAGAATCGGGAGAAAGTCGATAATATCTCGATAACATCGGCAATGTGGCAAAGCCTATAATGACAGTTGAAATAGATTTAAAATTGATTTTTCGAGATAAGAGAGACCGAGAGGAGTGAGTATAAGCCTGAAGAGGTAAAGACGAAGGGTGGTGCTTCGGATTTGCCAGTCCATCGGGTCTCAACGAGAATCGATGGGAAACACACAGTGGCTCGAGAGAGGAGTTATTATGACCGAAGGCATCTCGTCTTCTCGTGCTGGTGGAGAGCGGATGCAAAACTTGCGGAGGACGAAAGAAAAGACGGAAGGAGAAAAAAAAACGATGATGGAGTACAGGAGATGATACGAATGGAGAGAAATTCTACGGTACGGGAAACGGCCGTACGAGGACGCTCCGCTTGCTGCTAAACCACACACCGCCGAGCCTCCGATTTTAATACCCCCGAGGGGTGTTCAGGAAACGGGAAGACGAGGGGCGAGGGTGGGGTTTAGATGTGACCTTTATGAAATGCTACAACCTTTTGTGAGACACCTGATTGCTCTTCTCCTGTGAATGTGAGGGTTGGTATGTACGGCAAAGGCGGGACAGAAGAACCCAACGTACATCATGTTAATATATGTATGCTGACAGATAGGCTCAGAAATTGTTACGCTCTGGGATATGAAAACTGCGCGCGCTCTCTTCGCTCCACGGTGACGTGACCGAGCCACGTAACAGTTTCTATCGCGAGGAAAACGGCTCTGGGACACACAACGTTTCAGGGAGAAAAAGATCGTGATGTGATTTTTCTCTTTTTTTTTTAAATAAGATCGAACGAACGGTAGGCTTTTGCAAAATTTGCAAAATTTTGCAGCAAAAATTAACCAACTAAATATGAAGGATCAGTACGTGCGATCATAATTTATTCATAAAAATTCTCAATTGTTTCAATTATTCCGTGTGTATGTACTAACTAATTAGAATAAAAATCGTCCCCTTTCAATCTGACTTTTCCGTATTTTTATTCTTGATTCGTGAACAGTTTTCACGATCTCTCTGGCATTTCGTCGCAAGTACAGCAACGATTTCGACAAAAAAATTCGAGTTTCAACAGCATGGTTTGTCAACGGTAGAAAAAAAGAAAAAGAAGAAAAGATAATACAAGCAGAACGACGAAATGACGGGACAATTATCTCTCAACATGTGAGAGACGAGAGATCGTGCGTACTTTGTCATCGTGATCACTGGAATCTTCAAATATCAGGTTCTTTCCAAAGAGTGGAAGAGTTGAAACGTTGATGAAAAAAAAAAGAGGAGAAAAAAAAACGCCAAGTAATTTCATATTATTAGGAAACAAAAGACGAAAGAAAACTGTGATTCCGCAACGAACATTGACATATAATACGGGTATTAGAAAGCTGGGCTAGAGTCGATACGTCGAGTTTTTATGACGTGGAAAAGTACCGTTTTGCACGAAAGGCGTGTGTTTCAGGGCATTACAAGAAAACATATGTAAACTATTATACATACGTTCAAAGCGATAGTAACACCGTTGAGTGGCGAAAATAGCTTGGAAACATCGTTTCGGATCATACGAATAAGACCGCGCGTGTGTTTACGTACCAACTCCGCGAACGTGTAGTCGCTTATCTCTCGCATGTGCGGATATATCGAAGCTCATCGTAGCCCATGTGCCGAGAAAGCCTGTGCATCGGGGGTAATAAGTAGAGTCGAAAGATCGCGGAGATAGAGAAAGAGAAAACGAGAAAGAGAGTATGAGAGACTACGGGTGAACCTCGGTAGTTCAGCTGCTCGTGCGACTATCATTTCCGAACCGGGCGTCAGCCAAATCGATCGGCGTATCGCGATGGCTTCGTGGATCAATGGAGAGGAAGAAGACAATGTGTATCTTCGTGGGAGAAACTCGTATCTGTACTTTCATCGATATAAATAACCAGGTAAGTGTTGGAGGAGAAAATCTTTCAGAGGCTTCGTACAACCCCTCGGGAAAGAGGATATTGAAGCGAGGGAATAATAAAAGCGAGATAATACAAGCGGAAAATGCGCTCCGAGTTTACCGTGACGTGAAAGACACGGATGGACACTGTGATTTTGTCTACGAGGTATTAATGAAAAATCAGCATTGGCGAATAAAATTTCAGACGGAAAAAGCCGGCCAAACATTCGATTCACGTGCCCTCAACTTTTTATAGCCGGTACTCCCGAATTGGATGAGAATAATTCAGTTGGATGGGAGATAAAATTTCAGAGCGAAAAGTCCTCAAGCACTTTTCGATCCGTCGAAGCGCTGCTGAGTTATTCATCGTTCTAGCTCGGCCAATCGAGAGCGTACGGCGCGCGGGAGAGGGGATGAGCGCGCGCGCCCGATTGGCTCAGACTTCGACGTTTAATAACTCGCCGGGATTTCGTCGTATTGAAAAATACCAAAATACTTTTCGACTCGGAATTTCGTCGCCGATCTGAACAACGATAAAGAACACCGATTTTTGCAAGTCAGCCCGTCTGCTCATGTATATATGTTTGTATGTTTCGTGGACGTGGAATGCGGAGTTTTCTCGTCATTGTGCCTGCGAAAGTTCGATCGGGAAGTTAAAACTCTCTGTGGTGAACCGCAGCGTTAGGCATGGATGGGCCACGGTGCGCAGGATGAGTTTGTACGGAACACTGAAACAAGGCTTGATGGAAGCAAAATCTATGTGTATTCCAAACTACATTGCAAAATAAGACTGAGTATACTGTATTGAGTGAGAGAAAGAGGAGCAACAAAGGCGGAAAACGATGCGGATCGGGACAAAACGCAACTCTCGAAAGTTTCTTACGGTACGGCGTGTTGGCAGAGTTTATCGTCGTGGTCGTTCGTTCGACATCGATTTATACGAACCCTTCTGTACTTTCGCGCAACCCAAAAATCACCTGATATTTATTACGTCGTTTTGTAACGCTTATTTTCGTGAAAATGTTTATTTTTCCTTTGTTGACCTAACTTTTGTCGCCGATTTTGGGACAATTTTCTTCAAAGGCAAGATATCATTACCGCTTTGTTTATACCTCTCAATTCGAACCAATTAAAATTAATATCATCACTCGAATTGCAACTAAATCTGAAACGTGCGTCAGAGACAAATGTTGCTCGATTCTCCACGCTAAGGAGCTCAGAAATTCCATTATTTAGTTTGGAACCGTGGACGGATACTGCGGTAAATGGTAGATATTTTTGCGGAGAACTACGCAGCTTGAAAAATCATGGATCGGCAAAAAATCACTCGAAATCATCGTGCTGATCTTTCGAGTTCATTCTATCGAAATTTTTCGTATTTTAATACGATTTATCATTTTTGTTTTCAAATTTCGCTTGTTTTCATATGTTTGTCGGAAACGGATTGTCCGCGCGTTTCCAAAGTAAATAAGAAGCTTAGAAATGGAAATATTTGGTCAGGAGCTCCGGTAAATCGTATACATATATATATTATACGTTTTTCAGGTGGAATATCCGCGTACACGAGGCATGCGAAAATCATTCGGTTACATGAATACGAGAGTGGACACTCGACGAACTTTCCGAGAATCACTATACGGACGAGTTTAATCTTTCATTCTCATGGACAACGCGAACGTCGAGTGACTCGCTGCCGTCGTTGCAACGGTATACTCACCGAACGAGAGAACCGAGTTTATCGTAAACCGTTATGCGTCAACAAACCACCGAGGCACAACGCTGCGGAGAGTCACTCAAAGTTTACGGGAGATAAAGAGAGAGAGAAAGAGAGAGAGATGCAAAAAGAGGAAAAAAAACCAAAAATAAAGACAGATGAGGCAAAATAATGGTACCGGGTTTTTTTTTTCATCGTTAAGAATGAGGGCGCGGAGAAACATTGCGAAAATTGGCATAAACTCAAAGAACTTGCCATTTTTATAATTGCTTCGCGTAAAATTTTCTTCTTTCAAATTTTATTTTCAAAAAACGAGTACATCGCGATGGCAATCTTCACTCCAAGTTACGAGGGATCGATTTCCGAAATTTGTCCTTCGTTCAAACAACATGGAACGATAAAAATTTTCGTTCAAATTATCGATTGATTGCGAGCGATTTTTCAAATTCGCAACGTTAATTTACCGAAATATCTTCGTTTGCAATATTTCTCTCCTTTCTTCTGGATCTGTGACGCGTTTTGCGGAATAGGTCAGTGCGTATTTCCTAATTTGCAATTTGTACGGTTGTAGCTCAGGACCCGGACGGATGACAAAGTGAGCCTCTGGTGCTCGATCAGGTAAGAGAGAGAGCGAAATCATCGACGACTCCGATGGATTCGCAGTACAGGGGAAAGGAAATGGAAGGGACATGGAGACAGACGCTGATAGTTCGAGCGGTAAAGGGGAATTGGAATTGGAAACTGAGGCAATTAGCGGTCGTGTTATATTATACGAACACGATAAAGGTCGATGGTGCCCGAGAGGGCGGGAGGACAAATGGACACAGAAATTCGCCGCGATGTGTAATATCGAGGAAAGAAGGGGGGAGGGGAGATTACGTATTTTAAACGAGATACGTCCTCGGCTGGATAAATCCATCAATTTTAACCGGAAAACGATAACACGTGCGCGGGCGCACAAACGACAAATCTGGCATTTGCGAGAGGGAGGAATGAAAAAACGAAGAAACAACGTGAAAAATATTGACGTGGAGTAACGACAAATGCGAACAAATAAAATTGAAAAAGAAAAAAGTGTCCCTCGCTTAAATATGTCCCTTGATTTGACGGGATGAGAAAAGGCGGTAAAAGGCTGATGGGGCAAAAAAGAAAAGGCTCGAGGAACGAAAGAATCGTTTGAAAGACGAAAGATTTTCGTCCGAGTGCTGGGCTTTTGTGCGTTCGAATGATGTACGTGAAACACACGCTCAAACACGCGGAAAACCAGAAGGATCTTTAAGGAAACGAGCGGAGAGGTAGAGCGGGTTCGTTTCCCATCTTTCCGCCGGTTTATTGATCGCGAATAGGCAAATACACGGTCAATATTGTCGACGTTACATACAAAAGTACGAGCAGCGATTCTTCCTCGCTGCAACGCGATGCACGCCGGTAGATACATCTGCGCACGTGGGAGAGAAGAAAGGAGACAGAAGGAAATCCCGACTATAGAGTCCCGAACAAAATGATCCGTGAAAGTAACGTCACGGGTAGAGAGACATTCGCGACGTTATCCGCGACAGGAATAATGATCGTTGTGCACGACGTCGTAAGTTGTGTTGCGGTAAATGTGTGGCAAAATGTGGAACGTCACACATTCGCGACGGTCGAAACGTGAATGCGATGGAATCGACCGTACACATGTGCACATTGATGTAGAGGGTGTCCCGGAAGTCGATGTTGACAATTTAGAGTTACATCCGGCGCGAGATTCCGAGAAGAAAAGTATTAAACTATTTTTTTATACGATGAAATCTCGACGAGTTATTAATTGTCAAAGTTCGAGCCAATGAGGCGCGCGCTCTCCCCTCTCTGGCGCACCGCGCGAGGCTTCCCATTGGCCAAAGTGTATCGAGCGATAACTCGGCAGGGTTTCGTCGGATCGAAAAGTGCTCAAGGACTTTTCGACTTGGAATTTCATCCCCCGTTTCGATATTTGTCATTGACACTCGATACAGGGACTTCCGTGTATAATCGATGGCGCATATACGCGCGATTCGGACTCACTCGAGTTTGCACATCGTAGCACGTCGTACGTCTGTCAAGTTTTAATATCCCGATGTGTTTGCGGCTGGTATGTATATGGGGTTTTCTACGCAAAATCGATAAGTGGAAAATCCTCGAGGCTTTCCGTTTTGAGCGCTTTTCCATGGATGTTCTCCCACTGAAAGGGCATTTTGTCGAAAAAAATCAGGAAAATTCGATGCTACGAGAAAAAATCTGAGAAAAATCAGGAAAGTAGTTCGGGGTACTACCGTAAAAAAAATGACCACTTTGAACGAAAATTTCAGAGGTTTTTCTTTGCTTGTCGATTTGCCGTGAAATGTCCCATATATATATATAGAAATGAGTGTATATGGACTCGTATGAATAAACATGGACAGTTAAGTGCGCACATGTAAGTATTATTGCGGTGATTCGTACTTGCAATGATTTGTATTCACACGTACATACGTGGTAGACACGCTTGTGTGTAGATGCGCAAAGTTGCATACAGTAAATGTACAGAAACACGTACGAGAGCTGGGAGAATACAAACGCGAGTCAAGAATCGTCGGTTCGTCAGCGACCATGGAAAGGAAATTCGCATGCACAGACGTGTGGCAGAAAGAAGAAAAAAAAAACTGATTGAAAGTATCGCCGCGGGTCGATCGATGCTAGTCATCATTGTTGTATCTTTTATATCGACTGACTTCGTCATCGACTTTTTATCGTCTCGTGTGCGATATTTGGGGGCGTTGAACGTACACCAGTATCGCAATTGGGTAACGGTAATTCCCCGGTGTATATAATCAAACAACGATATGTTTCTCATTAAAAAAAAAGAGGAATAAAATGACCGACACGCTGCGGTTCGGCACGAAAAAAACAATCATCTGTTTTTGATGAAAAAAGTTTGTAGAAAAAAAAAAGATCTCTCGAATCGATGAAACCATCAAAATTGCGATGGAATTATATACAAGAGGATGGGTTTTGGGTGCTGGATTAATGGTATTAAAAAAATCGTATAAATTTTGGAACACAGTTTTGATCAATCGGGCGAGAAGAGCATGCTTTTGATTTATCGTCGGGCGATTTGACGTCCGATCCAACGCGGATTCGTACTCCTGAATAAAATATTTTCATCCGCGGTGCACACGTTGAACTAATTATTATTACCATTTTTATGATCGTCGGTTCGCAGTTTCTCAAAGATCTCTCACTCTCTCTCTCTCTTTTTTTTTCTCTCTCTCGTTATCTCATTTTTCAAATCCTTCTCGTCTACTGTTCTTCCCATGCCGAAAGCTCCATGGGCGCTCTTTTCTTCTCCGTAATTTCGCGTGTTAGATCGCAACGTTGAGATTATTTTGACGTCACTGTATATCAACACAATCGAGAGGGAGATTAGAGTTCTTGCACTCTTGGTGTTTGCACTTCCGGTTTGCGAGGAATCTTTTCTTTCTCCCTCTCCTCTCTCTCTCTCTGTTCCTCTTGAGATTTGTGTGAGAGATAAAGGGATAATGAGCGTGAGAGCTTTTTCTCGCTCAAAACCAAATGGCGAAGGAAAAAAAAAATGATGGAATCTTCCGGCGTTTTGCAAAGCAATGCGATCTATAATTTGTCAAATTCGGAAAGCTACTTCGACGAAATTTCTCAATGTTTCGACGATAGGGAGAGAGAAACGATATCGAAACGGAGATGAAAACATTCTGCAATAAAAAAAGGGTGAAAAAACTGAGCTGGGGAAATTTGAAATCGTCGCGAAATTTATTTTCAAAAATGTTCTTTCTTCTTTCAACGATTCGTCCAAAATATCTCTACGGATGTACGACCGATTTTTTAAAGATTTTTTTTTGAAAATTACCCTCCATCGATTAAAACTTGAAAAACCATTTTAACCACGATAGTTCGGTGTTTAAAATTCACCTCCAGTTTTCCAACGAATAATTGATTCGTATAAAAAAAAAAAAAATTGGTAAAAAAAAACCGAGGCAGAAAAGATAACACTGCGAAAGCCAAACGTGCTGAGGCGAGGATTTCCTTTTTGTCCTTCTCCCTTTTTTTTTTTTACTCGTCGACGGTAACTCGAGGGGATTAAGGCAGAGTTTAATCGCGCCACGACTCATTTTACATTGCTAATCTCCACGTCGACTGTATCTTGCTGACTGCGGGGAGACAAAGAGAGCAATTGTTTCGAAACCGTACGAAACGTGTCACCATTTTTTTGTTTTTTTTCAAAATTCATTTATATTCATAAATGAAAAAAAAAAAAACAAACGACATCACAGAAAAAAAGAATGGAGAATTTCGATGTTTTTTTCGATTTATTCGTTTTTTTTTATCCGTCAGTGATCTCGAGCTTCGAAAGCGAAGAAATTACTGTTTCTTTTTTTTTCTTGAATTTTTCTCGCTGGAGTAAATTCATCGTTACATCGACTGAAAAATATTTCAACGTACGAATTGGGAAAAAAACAACGCGCGTAATAACGAAGGAGATACGAAGCTAGGAACGTCGGAGAGTCTCACAACGTTGCGGAATATAATACGTAGGCTTTTTTTTCTTCTTTTTCCCCCCCCCCCCCCCTCATAAAGGGACGGGGGGTTGGCTGGCTGCTCTGTGTTTCTTCGACTTATTCAGCGGTAATGCGAGAACGTCGGTAATCAGAGCTGCCAGCACTCGACAATTATACATTCCCTTGGGAGTCGAACGAGAGAGAGAGAAAAAAAAATTGACGTCGAAGAAGCAAAGACGAAAAAATTGCGAGACTCGATCATCGCGTGATTTCGAAGCTCGCAGTCGTCGAGGTCCAACGAAAAGTGCGACGAGGCGTTTTTTTTTTCATCGTCGACGTTCGACGATTCGCCTGAGATTTTTCACAGGTTTCGCGATATCGTGACTCTCGCGAGAGGAAGAACGAAAGTATCATAAAAATTCAGGAAATTTCCGTGTGAAAAATTGTAAAAATTGATCGAAAATGGTCGAAAATAATCGGAGCGGATTGACGAGAGAGTGTGACGCGAAAACGTCGACGATTCGAAAATCGAGGTCTTTGTGAGAAGGGGCGAGATAAAAAAGAGTGGGAATTCCAAAATCGTTCATTTTTGGAAAAAAAAAAAGGTTGAATTTTAAATCGATCGATTTTTCATTTTCCTCCTTTTCTTTCGATCGACGATCGAAAACTGACTCATTGCGGAAAAAACAAATATTTTCGTATTCATCGAATATTTTTCAATTAAAAAAAAAAAATTCTATTCGAAGTTAATTATTTCGCGGAATCGTCATTTCCATCGTGGATTTTCCCGCATTTTCGCTCGATTGTTCGTCAGTTTGTTCGTCGGAGGATTGAAAAAAAAAGAAAACGGAAATGAAAAAAAGGCGGAAGAAGGCCTGGTTTTTATTGACTTTTTTTTACGAGAAAACAAAAACTGCAAAAGCGAGAAAAGAAGAAGCAGCGTTGAAAAAGTAATGAGAAAAACGAGCATGGAACGAAATTCACAAAACACGCGTTGAACGAAAAACTGATGGATTTATAAGAGGATCACAGCCTTCGAGCTGCTTCTCCTCGCGGACGGAAAATAACGGATTAAATTCACATTGATCGAATCTTGTCGGATGAAAAAAAAAAATGTCAAAAATCGCAACTGCGATGTCGATTATTCCGCAAAATTACTCCGATTATGAATATTTCCCCATTTTGCTGTTACTGTTTTTTTTTTCTCCAACTTTATTGGCTGAAATATTGAAAAAAAAAGAGAAGAAAAAAAAAGAATGCACGACGGGAGGAAGAGGAGAGCCGCGACGAGAAAATAATGAAGGAAACGACGATGTAACGAAATTGAATAAATACGTCGAATGAAAAACCGGGGAATGTAAAACAAAATGAGGTCGCGCAAAATGTCGATACGGAATATCCGCTTTGACGTTGTTTCTCCCTCCTCTTTTAGCTCATTACACATATTTTCTCGATATATCTTTAGCCTCTTTGTGCACGTATGTGCGGTCGCATGTATCGAGCCCTGATTTTTTTTTTACATACAATTAGGGTGGGTGAAAAAAAAAAATAACACAAACGTCCTTTTTTCTTCCCGATATTCATCGAGAAAACCGATCGTCCGACACTTTGAGAAACTCAAATTCGAGTTTGAGCGTCGAGATGCGAATTCACCTTAGATTTTTCAGAATTTTTCGATTTTTCGGAAAAATTGACGAAATTACGGAAATTTCCGAGGCTAAAAGTAATCTCCCGCGTTGCTTCCATGTTGATGGTACCGATCGGGACTCTCCTCGAGTGCCGAGCGGTCGATTTTTCGGTGTATCGCGAAGAAAAAAAGATGGTCGCTTTTTTCACCCACCCTAATGCATAATACGCGCGTATTATGTGCATATAACGGCATAACGTCGGGATTCGCGTGACGAAGGTCGTAAAGGACCTTCTCGAGGGGGCGAGAGTGCGGACATCGTCCTGCCGCGATTCTTCGTCCGCCGAAGCTGCTTGTTAAATTTATTACGATGTGCTCAAAGTGACGTAAATGGGAGAAAAAAGGAAAAAAAAAATCACCGACAAAGGGCCGGCGATTTCGAAAATGGAAAAAAAAATGTGGTCATCGATGATTCGTCCGGCGAGGAGGAAAAAAAAGATCGATAGGAAAAAAAAAACAGCGATAATTTCGCAACGAAATAAAAATACCACGACGGTGATTAATTAAAGATTAAAGAGACGATTCTCTCGTTTTTTTTTCGTACTTTTTTTTATCTCCCGAACGCGAGAGTCGTTCGTTTCCGTCGAAACAAAATTCTCAGATGTTTCTCCTCGATTGAATATTTTCGATTGAATAAAAACAAATAAAAATAAGAAAATTGAACGAAAAAAAAAGCTGCTGGAGGGAATTTTTTTTATTTATATCCCTCGACGGTCACGGAACGGGGAAGCACGCGAAGCCGTTATTTTGAAGCTTCTGCTCGGCCGTCGATACGCGCAAAGAGCGATAAAATTTTTCAGGTTAATGTCAAGGTGCGTCGCGTTGAACAATGAGAATGGAGTGTTTTTTTTTTATTGCAACAAAACCGTATTTCATCGATGGGGGAAATTGATCGAGATTTTTTTTTAACGATTTTTCTTTTAAATGGAAAAGAAAAAAATCGAGCTGATTTTTTCGTGACTATTTTTTTTTTCATTCGGCAAAAGGGCATCCGACGCCCGAGATCATTTTTAGTGCAGAAAAAGAAACATCAGATCCGTATAGAATCGAGAGAAACGGAAAAATTCGATCGTTTTTGAGTATCGGAGTAATTGCGTTTTTTTTTCGACTTCACCTCCTTTTTCACGTTCTCTTCCTTTCTCGTTCCAATATAGCGGGTTTTTACGATCAAAGAAAAGTCGTATCGAGCTCGACGCGGATTTTCTTCTCTTTTTTTTGTTTTTCTTTTAATCTGTATTTTTTGGAGCGATTTCTTAACGGAATTTTCGCAAAGCCATTAGCAAAAAGAAAAACACAGTGGAGTACAGAGGCGTGAGGGCAAAAAAAGAATTTTGGAAAAGAATTCAACAGCCAATATCACAAACGAGAAAATTAAAATTCCAAATTTGTCGCGTTCGAATTGTCGATTTTTCGCCTTTTTTTCATTCGGAAAATATCCAGCAAAAATGGACCAAATTACTCGTCACTCTTCGAGAACGAAAAAAAGTGTGAAACAGAATCGAAAAAAGTGTTCGATCTTATTTCAAGGAACCGCGAGATTCGATTGGAGAAACAGAGAAAAAACGACGAATTTTCGATGGAATTAAAGACGCATCTCGTTGCTGCTCGATTGCTCCTCGATGTTCTTTATTCGATTTTCATTTCGCGTTCTGCAACGCCTGCGAAATTATTCCCACGGTCTTCGAGTACCGATCGAGTACCAATCGAGCGTCAAGGGGGAACTGTTTCACAGTTTCATCGTGATTCTCGAGGGCGGATTGTAAATCCATCAGTCGTTCGATCGAACGAGAGAAAAAGCGCGCGAACGAAAAAAAAAAGCATCTCTCTCGTACAGGAGAAAAAACAGAAGCTTTCGATTGATCGCGAAGAAACAACGTGTTTCGACGTGAAACGAAAGCACGTTGAATTCGCGCCAATTTATTTATTAATTCCTAAGAGAGTCCCGAGAGGGATCCAGCGCGAGATTTTTCTCCCATCGGCGCGCAGCATCCGCGAGCTCTTTCGTCTTTGATTCCGCAGAATTCCGAGGGAAAACGCGTGTACAAAGTGCGGAGGGGCTTCGGGACACGACGAGAGAGATGCTGAAGCTTGCGAAGAGAATACAGAGAGGAGAAAAAAGGAGGGAGGGGAGCTATGATCAGACGACCGGCGTCTCTTCTATTATACACGTTTCCTCATTATCTTTGATATTAATTAATCTCGCAGGAATGTTTGAGTCAACGAACGCGTGCGGTTCATCGCGTGGACTATTTTTTTTCAACTCTCAATACGAAAACACTCGACAAAAAGGTCTTTTTTTATTTCCACCGCTCCGAGCTCTGTAACGATGCTTTCGCACTCGATTTTAAGGAGGTTCGAGGTAGCCGGAAGCTCGAGACCTTTTTTCACGAAATTTCACGCTGTCGTAAAAGAAAAAAATATCGCAAAACCCGGTTATTGAGGGGGGGGGGGGGGGGGGGGGTAATTTTTTTCCGCGATATGCAAATTTGGAGGAGAATTTTTTCGTCGTTCCTCGGAGAGAAAAAGAGACGAGAATTTGCAGTCTTATATGTTTCCGATCGGGTGAGAAAAAAAAGCTGGGAAAAAAAAAGTTTCATTCGAGGTTGGGAAAAGAAAGAGAAGAAAAAATGCGATCGAAAGAGGAAAAATGAAAATTGCGGGAGGAAAATGGACGCCGGAAGAGCACGTTCGGTTCGTCGGTAAAGAGGGCGCTGGATAATTGGTCGCCGATTTAATTGGCCGATAAATTCACCGACGATGAAATTTGATGCTGCAGCGAGTGAGTAAAATAGCTCTTCGTTCTCCTCGTGGCTCGCGAAAACTTCTTCGGAAGTGAACCACATGAGACAATGTTTAACAACGTTGGAGAAGGCCCTCGCTTGATAATCCATGCTCGTTAATGCACTTGATACATTTCGTACCGCCCACGTCAACGAAAAGTTTGCAGGCAGAAAATTTCAGCATCATCCGGAGATAAAATCTCAGCAAAAGCAAGATAGAAGGCGAACCCGCAGAGGCAAAAATTCGTAAGGCTCCAAATTCTTTGGGAAAAAAAACTCCGAAACGGGAATCAATTTTTTCGAGAATTCGAGAGTGAAATGAATTTTCGAAATTATTGCCGATTTTTCTTTCGTTTTTTTTTTTGTGTCACAATTTGTCGATAATATTTCGCGTATTTTGTCATGATCCGCGATTAATTTACGCGTTTCCTCCCGAATTACTCATTTTTTCGGCAGATTCGAAAGTTTCGCCGAGCGGAGGAAGAGATGTTTCGAAAATTTTTGGAAAAAATAAAGATTTATAACGACGATAAAATACGGGAAAGAATGGCGCGTGTAAAAATGTTTTTCCCCTGTTTTTTTATTTAGCAACTTTGAGATAAACAGCTTGATGCTGTTGTTATCTCAAATCGTCATACTTTGCCGGCTTTCGCACGACTGTTGACTTTTCTCATTTTTGTATCGTCGTTCAGTGCTTCAAATTCGTCAATTCGTCGGGCTTCGTTCTCAACAGCATCCAGATGAGCTTAAAATCGGAGCGGTCCGGAGAAGAGACCGCTCCCATGCAGCGAAACTTTGAGATTCTGCTTTTTGCACGATTCATCCTCGTGTTTGAGACGCGAGCGCAAAAAAAAATGAATATTGAATAAAAATGATCGTCAAGTGTGCATACTTGGACGTCAACGAGAATTCGAATTTTCCTCGATTTTTAACATTGAATTTTCCGCTATTTTCGCGACATTTCCCTGTTTTTCCTCTGTTTTTTTATTTAGCAACTTCTCGATAAACAGCTTGATGCTGTTGTTATCTCAAATCGTCATACTTTGCCGGCTTTCGCACGACTGTTGACTTTTCTCATTTTTGTATCGTCGTTGAGTGCTTCAAATTCGTCAATTCGTCGGGCTTCGTTCTCAACAGCATCCAGATGAGCGCAAAATCGGAGCGGTCCAGAGAAGACACCGCTCCGATGCAGCAAAACTTTGAGATTCTGCTTTTTGCACGATTCATCCTCGTGTTTGAGACGCGAGCGCAAAAAAAAACGAATATTGAATTTAAAAAATCGTCAAGTTTGCAAAGAGTTGGACGTCAACGAGAATCCGAATTTTCCCCGATTTTTAACATTGAATTTTCCGCTATTTCCGCGACGTTTTCTTTCCTTCATTTTCACGAGTGTCATAATTTCGAAAAATTGCTTCGAAATATTCAACAAATCACGAAATATAGATGACCAAAAATGAAGTATATTTCCGTTGGATTCCAACGATGCAAACTTCATATTCGGAAAATTAGTTTTTCATAATAAAAAGAAAAATCAAATCGAATCGTCACTTTTAAAATCGCCTTGGGATGAAAATCACATGAAATTTTCGTAAAATTCTCGACTTTCAACGTTCGAGGAGCGCAAAGTGATTTCAGTGACGTTCTTTTTTTTTTTCTTTGGAATAAAAAAAACCGTGAATTCCGTTCGAAAAAGGGAAAAGTTAATGAGGGCGAGGTGTTCGAGACTCGAGACTATCTCGAGGGGACTAAAACCTTGCACACGCCTCGTGTGCGATGAATTCGAGCGCGCGCGCGCGCCCGCCCGCCTATTTTTTTATGCACATTCGAGCGCACGCGCGTCGGATGCTGCGCGTGAATTCTTTTTCGCTTTTTTTTTCTTCTTCTCCCTCTCATTAATACGCGGCTCGTTAATTGGTGGAGCTTTACGCGGCTGAGTAATTAAGAGAACGAGACGTTTTTACCCGACTATTTTTCGCTCTCTCACTCTCACTCTCTCTCTCTCTCTTTCTCTCTTTATTTCTTTCGAGAGACGAACGTCTGACGCATCGCGACACCCGGACGTTCTCGTCCCTTTAATACTTTATTAAGCGTGAGACCCAACCGCGAATTCCAATGGGTGAGAAAAAAAAAAAATCGAAAAAGACATGCTCGCAACGAGATTTTCTCTCGAGACCGAAAATCGACGCTGGAAAATGATGAGGAAAATGAGTACAGGAAAAATCTGCCCTAAAAAAAGAGAGAAAAACACGAAAGTACGTAGAAATGTGAAATTCGCGAGTCATTTTCGAAAAATGTCAACAAGAAAAGTCTCTCCACCCGGTATCTTTCATACCGAGTAGAATTTCGTTTTTTTGAGTTTTTCCTTTGTAAATTACGATTGATTTCGATGAATGTTTGAATTTATGATTGTGGAATATTTGAAAATTCGTAAGACGACGCGAAAAATCCCAACGCGGGCTTTTTTCGCTGCAATTTGAGTCTCGAGCAAATTTTGGATTTTCCGGAGTTGGAAATGGAGTTTTTTTTTTTTTTTGCGAAAAATGGAAAGAAAAATACACCGTCGGGGAGGTTTGGCGTCGTGCGAGAGTGTTTTCGTTAGAATTTCATGCAAGCTACGTGCTGATAAGACTTCGAACGTCGTATCGGCGTGTGCACAATCGTCACGTTTCGAAATATTTCCCATCGAACGCGCGTTTTCAAGGTGACACGTTCGAAACGCGCTAAAAGTAATTATTTTTCCTTTCGTCATTTTCTCTCCGTCGTTTTCGATAAATCGTCGTCGTCGGGCACACGCTCAACGTACGAATTTCGCGATTTTAGTAGCAATTTTCTCACATTTTCGCAAAATTTGTCGAAACGAATTGGGCCAATTTTATTCCATCAATAAAGACGCGATAAATCCCGCTTAATCTCCTTCTTTTTTTTAAATTAATCAACCCATCTCTGGCGAGGCTCGATGAGCATTTCTCGTAATGTTTTTTCATTCGTTGCGAAATTTTTAATTGAAAAAAAAAATCAAATATGTTGCAAATGTAACAAAAACACGGTGACGGGAGATTTTTTTTTTTTTTTTCGAAAAAGGGAGAAACAGGGAAAACAATTTTCGACCGGAGAGTTCGCGATGGCGAATCCGTTATAAATACAAATGTATAATCGCGCAAATGTGGGCAAAATTCTCGCTGCGGTTTCGCGGATGGAGATGAAGAGGGCGTGCGGATAATGGCACGTTTTTTTTTTTTCCTTTTTGCCTAGAATTAAACATCCCCGGGGCAATTCACGACGGCGAAAAAAAAACAGAGGAACGAAAGCGGCGAAGAAGCGAGAGAAGGAAAAATATTCTCGTTCGTTCTATCGGTATGAAGGAAAAAAAGAAGAAAAAAAATACGAAAACGAAAAAAAAAAAAACGAGGAAACACAAAGAGCGAGCAACCACGGGATGAAAATTGCGATGAAACGCGTGCAACGGCGAAATTGCGCTGCGGGTGTCAACGACGTTCAACCCTTGCCGTTTGCGACGAATCAAAAGGGAAATTTAAAAAAACAAAAAGGAGGAAATCAAAAACGGAAAAACGAATAAAGACGAAGTTTACGCGTCACACTCGGACATGGAAAACCGATTAAATTCCCAGCTGGAGCTGGAGAATTTGAGAAAAAAAAGAGAAAGAAATATTGATGACGAAAACAGTCGCTGTTGGGAATTTTTTTTCATTTCCTTTTTTTTTTTATTTCACACATTTCGACGTTTCTCTAAATCGTTTGGCAGAATTCGCGGCGGAAAGGCGCGAAATTCGACAAAATGTTTCACGCTCTTTGGCGATGATTAAAAATTCGAAAAACTACTTTTCGAAACGGAGGAATAAATTCAACGTCGAGGATTTTGGTCTTTTTTTTTTTTTTCGATTTTTCATTCCGAGGTTTTCGGGGATTTCGTTTTTCTGCGATTTCGTTTCGTTTACTTTGTTTTTTTTTGGGTTTTTGGATGAATAATTTTCGATCGAAGAATCATGGTGATATCGAGACTCGCGTGAATCTCGCGTGAAATTTGAGAAAATTGGTGGGATTGTTCGCGCGCGAATGTGGGGACTCGGCGGCGAAGAAGCTCGTGAAAGGTCGAAGAAACCCTACGAGCCCCCTTGGGGTTACTCGAAACCAACGACCAGACTCACATCGAGGTAAAAAATCCACGAAATGATACACTTGTCGCGATAAAATTTATATTCTCAATTTTTCGTCGTCCGAATTTCAAGATTACGGGCATTTTTCAAACTTTTCGCAATCGCAATTCGAGACGGTGTTTCCCTGGAGTTTTGAAAAAATTCAAATTTTCAAAATTCGAAACCAAGGGCCAGGCTCGTATCGAGGTAAAAATTCGACGAAATGATACACTCGTCGCGATAAAATTTGATAAAAACGTCCTTCGACCGTCCTTCGATTTTCAAAATTTCGAAAAAGTCGAAATTTTTGTATTCTCAATTTTTCGTCGTCCGAATTTCAAGATTACGGGCATTTTTCAAACTTTTCGCAATCGCAATTCGAGACGGTGTTTCCCTGGAGTTTTGAAAAAATTCAAATTTTCAAAATTCGAAACCAAGGACCAGGCTCGTATCGAGGTAAAAATTCGACGAAATGATACACTCGTCGCGATAAAATTTGATAAAAACGTCCTTCGACCGTCCTTCGATTTTCAAAATTTCGAAAAAGTCGAAATTTTTGTATTCTCAATTTTTCGTCGTCCGAATTTCAAGATTACGGGCATTTTTCAAACTTTTCGCAATCGCAATTCGAGACGGTGTTTCCCTGGAGTTTTGAAAAAATTCAAATTTTCAAAATTCGAAACCAAGGACCAGGCTCGTATCGAGGTAAAAATTCGACGAAATGATACACTCGTCGCGATAAAATTTGATAAAAACGTCCTTCGACCGTCCTTCGATTTTCAAAATTTCGAAAAAGTCGAAATTTTTGTATTCTCAATTTTTCGTCGTCCGAATTTCAAGATTACGGGCATTTTTCAAACTTTTCGCAATCGCAATTCGAGACGGTGTTTCCCTGGAATTTTGGAAAAATTCGAATTTTCGAATATCGAAGCAAATAAAACCGAAAAAAAGCAATCTTTTTCAGGATTTTATTCATTTATTTTTTTTTTTCAAATTAAATTCCCATTTTGTTCTATTTTTTTTTCAAGATCCTTCGTCCGTTGTTTTCCATATTTTCTCCCTGAAAAACAGTACGTCGAAGGAGGAAACGTCGTTCGATAAAAACTGAGCTTTGGCTGTTTTATTTTTCTCCAAATATCGGAGCGAAAGTGGAAAAACAGCGAATTTATTCAGGATTTTTCGTGTATTTTTGCGAGATCCTTCGATTTTTTGCGCAACATTTTCTGCGGCATTAACTGCGCGTATACGCAGATGCGATTGTCCTCGAGTACACTCGCGACCGGAAACACTCCAATTATCAGGATATTTTTTTTTTCACGCTCGAAAAAATGACAAAACGGAGAAATTTCCTCGACGAGGCTCTCGCGCGACAACGTCAAAGGCCTCGGGACTCGGTAAAAACATTATGAAAAAAAAAAGAACATCTCGACGAAACAGAGGAGGGAAAAGCCGAGTTTTTTTTTCTTCCAAAGCAACGTCGAGATTTTTCCCTCCCTTTTTTTCCGAACAAAATCGCGTACTCCGCGGAGAGAACAGACCCATTATTTTTGTTCTTTGATCGTCGAGGAGCTGCTCAATTTTCTTTCGATTCTCCGTGTTTTTTTTTCTTTTTTTTCGTTTGCTCTTCTCTCGCGAGACTCGAAAGCTTTTTTTTACAGCGTTTTGGTGCTCGTTTCAGCGGCTCTGAGAGAAGAAATAGAGAAAACAAGCCTCAGTGGCCTGTCGATGGAAAATGAAAAACGCATTTCACGCATTTTCGGCCTGAAAAATCGGGAATTATTCGGGACAGGGAAAATGACGAAACTGACCCTTTCTCGGTTTATCTCACTTTTTGCATCGTGAAATTCGAGGCTCGCCGGAGGAGGGGTGGAAAAACAAAATTTGCGGGAAAATCCGTGGGAGAAAATGGACATCGCGAAAAATGTGGTTCCTCGTTGCAGACTCGGTGCTCCTTCACCCATCGTCGTTGGCAAACGACGATTGATACAGGAGACTCTGTGCACGATCGAGAATAAAAATATTTCCATGCTCGTCGATGGGAAAACAATTATCACGCGAAATTAATTATTTTCGTACCGCACAACGACTTTTGAAGATGTTTTTTCGCCGTGACGATTTTCGATAAAACAAAGAAAAAAAACCGAAACGTCCGGATTTCACCTTGAATTTGGGAATTTTGCGAAAATATCGCGAAAATTCGGATTTTTCGTCAAATCGAACGAGGCAAAATTCAGAATCATTCCGGAACGCCAGTGTGTCGCAAAGAGACGACCGTCTTTCGCGCGCCTGTGTTTATGTTTTCTTTTTTCTCAAAGCGTGCAATTGCGATGCAAAATAAATTCAAAACATCCCTCCGCGAGAGTGTCTTTGCTTTTTTTCGGATCCCTGCGGAAAACATCGCGAAAAATGTGGTTCCTCGTTGCAGACTCGATGCTCCGTCACCCATCGTCGTTGATAAATGACAATTGATAAAATCTGGACGATCGAGAATAAAAATATTTCCATGCTCGTCGATGGGAAAACAATTATCACGCGAAATTAATTATTTTCGTACCGCACAACGACTTTTGAAGATGTTTTTTCGCCGTGACGATTTTCGATAAAACAAAGAAAAAAAACCGAAACGTCCGGATTTCACCTTGAATTTGGGAATTTTGCGAAAATATCGCGAAAATTCGGATTTTTCGTCAAATCGAACGAGGCAAAATTCAGAATCATTCCGGAACGCCAGTGTGTCGCAAAGAGACGACCGTCTTTCGCGCGCTTGTGTTTATGTTTTCTTTTTTCTCAAAGCGTGCAATTGCGATGCAAAATAAATTCAAAACATCCCTCCGCGAGAGTGTCTTTGCTTTTTTTCGGATCCCTGCGGAAAACATCGCGAAAAATGTGGTTCCTCGTTGCAGACTCGATGCTCCGTCACCCATCGTCGTTGATAAATGACAATTGATAAAATCTGGACGATCGAGAATAAAAATATTTCCATGCTCGTCGATGGGAAAACAATTATCACGCGAAATTAATTATTTTCGTACCGCACAACGACTTTTGAAGATGTTTTTTCGCCGTGACGATTTTCGATAAAACAAAGAAAAAAAACCGAAACGTCCGGATTTCACCTTGAATTTGGGAATTTTGTGAAAATATCCTGAAAATTCGGATTTTTCGTCAAATCGAACGAGGCAAAATTCAGAATCATTCCGGAACGCCAGCGTGTCGCAAAGAGACGACCGTCTTTCGCGCGCTTGTGTTTATGTTTTCTTTTTTCTCAAAGCGTGCAATTGCGATGCAAAATAAATTCAAAACATCCCTCCGCGAGAGTGTCTTTGCTTTTTTTCGGATCCCTGCGGAAAACATCGCGAAAAATGTGGTTCCTCGTTGCAGACTCGATGCTCCGTCACCCATCGTCGTTGATAAATGACAATTGATAAAATCTGGACGATCGAGAATAAAAATATTTCCATGCTCGTCGATGGGAAAACAATTATCACGCGAAATTAATTATTTTCGTACCGCACAACGACTTTTGAAGATGTTTTTTCGCCGTGACGATTTTCGATAAAACAAAGAAAAAAAACCGAAACGTCCGGATTTCACCTTGAATTTGGGAATTTTGCGAAAATATCGCGAAAATTCGGATTTTTCGTCAAATCGAACGAGGCAAAATTCAGAATCATTCCGGAATGCCAGCGTGTCGCAAAGAGACGACCGACTTTCGCGCGCTTGTGTTTATGTTTTCTTTTTTCTCAAAGCGTGCAATTGCGATGCAAAATAAATTCAAAACATCCCTCCGCGAGAGTGTCTTTGCTTTTTTTCGGATCCCTGCGGAAAACATCGCGAAAAATGTGGTTCCTCGTTGCAGACTCGATGCTCCGTCACCCATCGTCGTTGATAAATGACAATTGATAAAATCTGGACGATCGAGAATAAAAATATTTCCATGCTCGTCGATGGGAAAACAATTATCACGCGAAATTAATTATTTTCGTACCGCACAACGACTTTCGAAGATGTTTTTTCGCCGTGGCGATTTTCGAAAAAACGAAACGTCCGGATTTCACCTTCAATTTGGGAATTTTGCGAAAATATCCTGAAAATTCGGATTTTTCGTCAAATCGAACGAGGCAAAATTCAGAATCATTCCGGAACGCCAGCGTGTCGCAAAGAGACGACCGTCTTTCGCGCGCTTGTGTTTATGTTTTCTTTTTTCTCAAAGAGTGCAATTGCGATGCAAAATAAATTCAAAACATCCCTCCGCGAGAGTGTCTTTGCTTTTTTTTCGTATCCCTGCGGAAAAAACGCTCTCCCCGGTACCTTGTCAGCGGCGAGTCTAGCGACGAGAGCTTCCTTGAGTGGACCGAGCCAGTGATGAGCGCCGAGGAATCTTTTATTCAAGAGTTTCGTGTGAGGCGCTGCCTGCGCGTAAATCGCTTCCAGCTCGAGTACCACCATTTTTTTTTTCGATCTTTCGTCCCACCAGGAGGCGAGCACGGTCCTTCAATTTTCGAAAATACGTTTATCACCAAAAAAAAAAAAAAACAAATTTCAATCCCGCGAGATCCGTTGGATTTTTTTTCTTTCTTCAGAGAAAATTCGTCAATTCGATTCCATTCTCGAGAGCAGAGCCTCTTCCGGAGGCTGCGCTTTTTTCGTGTCCACGCGAGGCGAATATCATCCCGTTTTTTCGCCGCACTCGAGCTTGCCCGAAACTCGATTTTCGTTTTTTTTCTTTATTTTCCCTCCCTCGCGCGCGATCGTCACTGAAAACGATGATTTTTCATTTTTCTTTTTTTTCCACACTTTCGACGTTCGGAATTTCAAGGCGAAACGAACGTTTTTTTTCTCGATTCGTTTTTTTTCCCTCAGATTGGCCTTTTTTTTCCTTCGTTTCGAGTCTCGCGATTGACGGGACGGAAAAATTCATCGACGATGCGTGTTTGATTTTTTTCGAAGCTTTTGTCGGGTTTTTTGCACGATTTCGACGCACGCGGTCTTGGCGAAGATGCGTTCGAAGTTTGCAGCGTTGGAATCCAACGGGATGTGGGATAAGAATTTTTTTTTTCGTCGTCCACGTTCGATTCAATATTTCGAAGCTTTTTTTTAGAGTTACGACGATGGTGAAAAAAAAAAGGAGGGGAGTATAGCCAAAATTGGGGAAAATTCGATGCTGAAAATCGAGAAAATTCGGATTCTCGTTGGGGTCCAGCGAGGCAAACTTTGATTCGCGAATCCCGCGGGGATTTCGCGAGTCTCCGAACGTCGACGTTTTTTTCGAGCGCGTAATAATTGTTTTCGTACGCGCGGGGAATTGCAGGAATTTTGTTTATTTTTTTTTCGCTTTCCCAGTGGGCAACGTTGCTTAAAAATGACAAAACTCTTCGCGTCGAGTGGATTCGCGGTGCGGGAGGCGTGAAAAATCGAGAAATTTCGGTTTTATTTCGCGAATCCGCCTGAAGAGCACCGTCAAGTTTCCACTTCCGTTTTCGACGTTGTTACGCGTATCGGGCTATAAAAAACGGTTATTGAGAAGGAAGGAATCTCAAATTCTCGAATTTGAGGGGGGGGGGGCAATTTTTTACCTCGTTGGAAGTTTTTCGCGAGTTTCTGAACGTCGACGTTTTTTTCGAGCGCGTAATAATTGTTTTCGTACGCGCGGGGAATTGCAGGAATTTTGTTTATTTTTTTTTCGCTTTCCCAGTGGGCAACGTTGCTTAAAAACGACAAAACTCTTCGAGTCGAGTGGATTCACGGTGCGGGAGGCGCGAAAAATCGAGAAATTTCGGTTTTATTTCGCGAATCCGCCTGAAGAGCACCGTCGAGTTTCCACTTCCGTTTTCGACGCTGTTACGCGTATCGGGCTATAAAAAACGGTTATTGAGAAGGAAGGAATCTCAAATTCTCGAATTTGGGGGGGGGGGGGGGGGGGGGCAATTTTTTACCTCGTTGGAATTTTTTCGCGAGTCTCCGAACGTCGACGTTTTTTTCGAGCGCGTAATAATTGTTTTCGTACGCGCGGGGAATTGCAGGAATTTTGTTTTTTTTTTTTCGCTTTCCCAGTGGGCAACGTTGCTTAAAAATGACAAAACTCTTCGCGTCGAGTGGGTTCGCGGTGCGGGAGGCGCGAAAAATCGAGAAATTTCGGTTTTATTTCGCGAATCCGGAGTTTCCACTTCCGTTTTCGACGTTATTACGCGTATCGGGCTCGAAATTTTGCAGTCTCCCCCAAATCGCGCCTCTTTTCCGCCAGATTTTCAAAGAAAACGGGGCAATCTTGTTCCGCGCGCGCGCGTCAATTTTCCCAATCTCCGAAACATCGATTTGACTTGTTTTTTCTCCCGCTAATTGTGGTTTATCCTCCCAATTTTGTTCAACGATTCTCATGAACGAGACTTGGCGGAAAAAAAAACAAAAAGATTAGAAAATCACCGGCGACGATGATAAAAAGACCGCGCGGAGTGGGCGAGAGCACAATCACTGCCTGCGTTTCCCTCGCTTCCTTTCTCTCTCTCTCTCTCTCTCTCTCCTGTATCCTGGATCGTTGACTTCCGGTCTGGCGGGCTTTCCGCCGCGCAAGAGAGCCCGCGCTTAAAAACGAATTTCGCGGCGACGAGAGGCGCGTTTATGCCGCGGAATTCACCGAGTGAAAAAGCACTGCGCGCTCACGAGGGGGCGCTTCAAGGGCGAGCGGGAATTGACGTTGAAAACGTTCGCGGAGGGAAAAAGAAAAATGGGGAAAAAAGAGGAGACACGTGACGCGATTCCCCGGCGAATTTACTCGCCACCGGATATGCACCGGTCTCGCTCTATCCTCATCAAAATTTCTTCGATTTTTCGCTCTTTTTTTCGTTTTCTCATTCGTGTATCCACTCGACGACATTTTGGACTGATAATTCCGCCAAAACCGAAATAAAACGCGAATTTCTCGTATTCGCCGATGACGGCAAAATCCAAAAAAAAAAAAAAAAACAGAATCAATCATACGCCGAGTACCGGTAGGTTCTCCAAGGACGTATTCTTTGAAAAGTTCGAACGAACGGAATTTCGAAACGATGAAAAAAAAAATTTTCGAAAACGACCGATTTTTTGGTTTTTTTTCAGTTTTGAGGAAATTGTGTCGACCAAAACGGCGGAAATTCGTGAAAAACCGTCGACTTTAGTTTCGAGAAAAAATGTACGATCATTCGTCGACCGACCCGGGCGTTTTGTCAAAAAAAAACGTCGGTTTCGCCTTGAAACGAAAGTTCTCGTCAAGCACGAGAAAATAATCAAAGATCAACGATGAAGAAAAAAAAAACAATTTACACTTGGCTCGGATCAATTGTTATCCCGTAACATAATCATTATCATTTCTTCTTGGTAATCCATTCGTGTATTCCAAGCGCCGAAGCATGCACGAGCGATAACACACACAGCACTTTTTTAAATTGTTGTAAAACGAGATTCACGCTCGAGTTGTGTTTATTTAAATATCAAACGTAGGGGGAAAAAAGCAAAAACTCGAGCGTACGCGGCACTCGAAACGAGCGGGGGCGCGCGCGGTTGAATTCGACGATTCGATCGGCGATCCTTCGGAAACGAAGAGAATGTATAAACGAAGGAAAAAAAACAAAACAACATCAAGAAACAAAACGCGATAAGGAAAAAAGTACGAGAGACGGATCGGAAACTCGATAAATATATATCTTACACATAAATGTGTTTATTTCGTGTTAAAGTTTACCGGCGCGTCAAAAAAGTCGAGCGAAATCGGCGGGGGCTCGCGCGCTCCACCACCGCATGGAAAGGCAGTTGGGAACTGACTGCTTCGAGCCTACGCGCTCGCGTGTCTCTCCCCCGCCGCGCGCCGCCCGCCCAGCGCCGTCTAGCGCTCATACGCGTAACTGCGGCCGTCAGCCGAGGCAGAGTGACGCGTACGTCGCTCTCTCGCTCGTTTTCTTTGTTTCACGGACTCTCGCACACCCCCCGTATCGCTCCTTCTTCATCCTTCATTCTCGAGGAACAACGAGAAGCCTCGTGGTCACGTTTCCATCTCCGTTTCTCCATCGCCGAACGCGCAACTCCTCAACTTCCACTTCCTTGCCCTCGGCTCGTGTTTTTTTTTCGTTTCTTTCTTTTTTCTTTGTTCCCGAGCATCGCGACTGTTTGCGACTCTTTTTTGCCTTCATTCTCTCTCGCTCTCCCCGTCTTTCGTTTTGTTTACATCTTTTCTGGCCCTTTTTTCACGACCTGTGCAAATTCTTTTTCGCTTTTTTCCTCTCTCTCTCTCTCTCTCTCCTTCTCTCTCGGTGGCTTTCTCTCTAGTTACCGTCTCGTTGTCACCGAGATTCTGCGCGAATATTTCATGTCCGAGACACACGAGAGACGTCCATGTACCGCGAGCATTATTACCAGTGTCGTCTACCTCTCTAAACACCGCCTCGATACGCGCTTTCATTCCTCCGTCTACGACATTCGAAAAACGTGTTTTTGTTTCAACGACGTCCGACTAGCCACGTTAACGCGTTTTCTACTACGTCCCGGTGGCGAGCTAACGGGACCTGTTTTTTTTTCTTTTTTTCGAGCATCTTTTCTCATCCTTGCCATCTCTGAACAAGACGAAGGAACTTTCCCATTCGACGATTGATCAAAATTCATCGAAAAACTTGCGGATTCAATTTTTTTTTCAAATTTCACAAGAAATTCGCGAATCCCTCAATTTACGTACCGAGCAATTCGACAAATTCTAATCAGCATCGCGTTCCCGTCAATTCCCACTTTCGTCATTTTTCAGAGACGCAAACTCGCGACTTTTTTCTTCACCAAATGAAAAATCCTCGAAATTCACCACGAAAATACTTTCATCCCCCCGAGATATCGCGGAAATCTCATTTCGTCTTTTTTCCTGTCTATCAACGGCGATCTTTGCCCGAGCGAGACCCGCGGAGATTCATCGTGAACAAAAAGGGGAGGAAAGGGAGTTGCAGTGTTTGCATATGAGCGGAGACGAGACGACGTATGAGACGTATTGCACGAAGAGATTTCGAGTATTTCGTTGCTCCAGCAGCATCACGAACGAACACTCTCCTCTCTCTCTCTCTCTTTGTCACTCTCACGTCCATGTGTACGTATATACATTTTCCATTCTCTTTTTTTTGCCACCGATAGAAGAACACAGCTTTCTACTACAGGAGAGGAAAAGATTCGGTCCATCCGTGTTCCCTCTCGCTGTCAGCCCACTCATCTACTTTGGCAAGGGTGTGAGACAAAGGCTTCAGTTTCCTGACATTCAAAGAAGATGAGAGACCCCTTTTTCTCCTCTTGCACACACACACACACCTCTCTGTCTCACAATTTCATACTCAAGAAGGGGGGGGGGGCGACCAACAACCCAGACCTCATACTCCCTTATAACGACGTGTCCTTTTCCCTTACGGGTATATTTCACGGATATAATACTCGCGTCTATGAAACGCCAAACTCTCGAGTGACGTACGGGCTCTCCCAAAGGGGATAAGATCCTCTTCGACACTTTTGTTTGACGAAAGAGCGAAAGAGGGGGGGGAGGGGGCTCTCGTGAAAATTCTCAAGGTTTTTTTTTGTTCAGCTTTTTTTTTTTTTTTCATTATTATTTGCTTTTTTTTCCGAAAAGAAAAAAGTAATCAAGAGCCTGTCCGATTAATTCGTCGTCGACCTCGCGTCTGTTCGTTTCTGTTGATTTGCTTCTTTTTTTTTTTCTCACCAAAAAAAACGACGTAATTACACTCGCGGTCAACGTACCTCCGCCCTCATTTTTAACCTGGAAAATCGCGAAAATTTGAAAATTCGAAAGTAGAGGAAAAAAAAGCCATTCAGCAGAGTACAATTCGGGCCTCGCGAGTTTTCCTCCCGCGAAAAGTCGCGGGATAACGAAAAGTCAGCTGATGCTCGGACTTTCCGAGTACCTTCGGTTTTTCGAAAAATTCGTAAAAATTTCGAGAAAAAAAAAAGATTTTGTTAAATCTCGTTGGAAATAAGCCGGAAACGAGGACAAAAAGGAACAACGCAACCGAGAAGAGTTGATCGTAACGAAAAAAAGAGGACCGACGTGTTTCGGACTCGAATTCGTCAAAACGTTTCGTCTCAAGCGGGCCCGACGACGAAAAAGAAGCGTACGACCTTTCGCTCCCGTAATTACCGGGGAATTTGAAAAATGTCGCGGAGGTCGCGGGGATCGGAAAATACGCAGAGGCGGAGGGAGGAAAAACAAAAGAGGAGGAATCACGCTGCTTTAATTGGTCGTGGCTTAATTCCGACGTGATTCGTGCGCGCCACGTCGAGAGTTCTTCTTCCGGATTCTCGAGAGTCACGGGGAGGCTGCTCTGGCTCTCTCTCGTCGGGATGAAAACGGTGAATGCTGCCCGAGACCCTCTCCAGAGGGGTTGGAGAGACAGAGAGAGAGAGAGAGAGAGACAAAGGTGCTGCCGCAGCAAACGAGAGAGTCGAGAGATGACGCTTTCCGGTCTCTCCTCGACTTCCCCTCTCTCTCTCCCGAGAGGAGAGCGAAGCGCATTGTGTCGTCGCCTGTGGCCAACGGCCCTATTGTCTAGAGGCAAGCCGCCTCTCGCGTATCGTTCCCTCGATTCTCGCTCTCCATCCTCGTCGCTCTCGCGATGTAAAAAAAAAAAAGAAGGAGAGGCAGGGGGGGGGGCGCCTACGTTCCCGGTTCAGCACGTACCGATATGTACCGTCGAGCGACGGTGCCGGTGGCGGCGCAGGAAGCTCCAACGGGGACAAGAGGGGGGACTGTATTATTTACACGCCAGAAACTCTCGGTACTCCCTCTGATACGGTGCAGAATGCCGCGAGAAGCATCTCGAAAGCAGCAACGAGATATCACGCGTGTGTGTTTTGCGTTCGCGTCTAGATGCGCTCGAGAAGGAAAAGGGCGAGAGGAGGAGACTCCCCGTCCTCTCTCGTCCTCGTAGAGTCGTACGCTCCATTACGTCATCTCAGCGACGGCGCACTTTGGCGGCAAAGCGCATACTCGTTTCACGTCCGAGCGATGAAACATTTTTGCTCTGTTTTTCTTTTACGATCGAAACAAATATCATCGAATTATCCTACTACTTTCGATCATTTGTTTTTTTCCATTTTTTTTCCCCAGGAGATTCGTCAAAGCCGCGAGGACCTTTTCGCCGTTCATATTCTCGTTTTCTCTCGCATTTGCAAAGTTCGTGAAACGCATTCGCGTACTAATAATAATTGGGGAGTTTTACTTGCACACCCTTTACGGGTTTTTACCAGCCACCCACCCAACTACTACCCATTCTGTATCATCTCCTCGTACCTCCTCTGTTTTTCTGGGTGGGTGGATTTCCTCCAATAGACCAACTTTTTTACGTGAGTTCCGAACCACGAGAGAACAGTTTAAGACACTTAGAAAAATCCATTGGTGTCGGCGGCGGGAATCGAACCCGGACCCACCGGGTGTGAGCCGGGCGCGTTACCACTAGGCCACAGCCTCTCCGCATTCGCGTACTAAAAAGAAACCAGGCTTTGAACCTAAACTTCTTTAACTGCGTTATTTTTTCCGCAATGTTTATCCTCGCAAAAATCACCCGGAATCGATCGGAAATCCGATCGTGCGATCTTCTCTCTTCCCCGACGAACCCGCGCGTTTCTTCCTCGTCACGGGGAGCGAAACGCATTTCGATGTATCAAAAATGGAGAAGGAAAAAAAAGGCGCGATCGGGGGCGAGATAATTGCGAACGGTTGAGAACCTCGGGATGCCAAGGGATGGTCGAGCACGCGAGCTGGCGTGTTACACATCGGCACACCTTTCTCCCTCTCTCTCTCTCTCTCTCTCTCTCTCTCTCTGGGCTTCTTTGCCAACCCCATCGTGAGGCACGCCACGAGTTCGAGCACAAGCCGCAATGTTATATTCCCGCACCCTAGAATCTCGCTCGCTCATTATAATAATAATAATAATGATAATAATAATAAAAGAGAGTCAGAGAGAGAGAGAGAGAGAAAAATTTCCACATGAGCACTGGCCCGCGCACTCGCGACCGTCCGACCGCGTATAAATACACCCCGAGAGCGTATGTAGGTGCTCACCCGCCCGCGTCTGCTCTCCACTTGTCGGGGTTGCAATAAATAAGGTCTCCCACGTACACATACACCACCGAGTATTAATAATACCTTTGTAAAAAAAAGGAGCACGAGAGGAAGAGAGACGACGTTGAGGACCATGAGAGAAAGAAAGAGAGAGAGAGAAGAAAAGCGATCTGTGCAACGGGGAAGGCACCGTCGTCATGCACGTGTACAAATATGTACAGGGTGTCTCAAAACTCGAGGTGGACGAACCGCAACTGGACGAAGCACGAAATTCCGGGTCGAAAAGTATTTTGGTAGTTCTTTTTCGGACGTTTGATGTTTTTTTCAAAAAATCAACCGTTCGGGGTGGAAAAATGCGGTAGAAACTCTCATTTCCGGTCCTTCCGGTCCGCTTTTTCGATCCGTTTGAGCTGAAAAATTTGTAGCGGAAGATCCAGCCGATTTTCGTGCGATTTATCATTTTCGATTTGCGGGATAAAAGTTTGGAGCTCTACGATCGGTTTGGCGGGAAACGAGGAGAGAAATTTTGAAAAAAGGCCTCGAAGTTTCGCGCTGGCCCCTCGACAATTTCGTCCGCCATGTTCGGTTCTGCATTATCGACGGTCGGTTTTGCGACGCCCTGTACATATCGACGACACGTGTAACCTGTTAAGCGGATAACGGAATATGCGCCGGCCTTTGGCAATCTCGACGTTCGCGATGCATAATATTATTAATCGGCGCGCGAAGATGAAGAAAAAGAGCAATTTGTGTGAAAAAGAAAGGAGAAAAAGGCGGATAATGAATGCGAAGAGAAAAACAGTCGATACTCTCGTAGCTTCGAAGGATGTTTGTGCCCTCTTCCTGACGTTTTTTTTTTTATTCTTTTTGCCTTTCGAGTTACCGCGTTAATCGTGTTTCCGGATGGTATTAATATCGCAGATTTTTTGTTGAAAAAAAAGAGGAAAAGAGAGCATGGAAAATCCTCGAAGGAATTTTACAGCAGCACGAACGAGTAAATCTCGAAATCTTTTGTTTTTTTTGTTTCTTTTTTCTGTTTTATCCGTGAGCCTTCCTTTGGATTTTGAATGCCGAGAGCAGCGGGATTTTCCACAAAAAAAAGCCGAAAACGATTTCGCCAAGAGCGCAAAAGAGCGAGAGGAAAAAGGCAGGAGCGAGATTTTACTACCATGAATTTTGAATCTCACGCTCGGTCGCGATTTCGACATTCGCCTTTTTTTTTTCTCTTTTTTTTTGCTACTAGACTGCTCCGCCACGAGGGCGAACCGCATTTTCCGAAAATTCCGAAAACGATTCCACCAAGAGCGCAAAAGAGCGAGAGGAAAAAGGCACGAGCGAGATTTTTCTACCATGAATTTTGAATCTCACGCTCGGTCGCGATTTCGACATTCGCCTTTTTTTTTTCTCTTTTTTTTTGCTACTAGACTGCTCCGCCACGAGGGCGAACCGCATTTTCCGAAAATTCCGAAAACGATTCCACCAAGAGCGCAAAAGAGCGAGATTTTACTACCATGAATTTTGAATCTCACGCTCGGTCGCGATTTCGACATTCGCCTTTTTTTTTTCTCTTTTTTTTTGCTACTAGACTGCTCCGTCACGAGGGCAAACCGCACAGAGTTAGGAACGAGCGTCATGACAAAGTCGACCGAGACGAGAGGGTGGACGGCGGCCCGCAAGAGGGTTGGAAGAGAGCAAAGGAGCGTCGCCGCGAGACGAGAGAAAAAGAGAACAAAGAGAGAGAGAGAGAGAGAGAGAGAGCAAGGCGGGGGGGATGGAGGAGGAGGGTAAAACGACGATAGAAATGAGGGAATAACGAAAGGGGTTGTAGGTGAAGGTGGAGAATACGGAGGGATGACGACTTTTGTCAATGTCGGTTTTCCCTCTAGCCTAGATTCCAGCTTCGCGAGAGAAAAAAAAAAATTCGCGGCCCGTCTCGACCTTTCTTTTTTTTTTAATCACCGATCCAAGATTGTACGAAAAAAAACGAAAAACACCAAAATTGGCGGGAAAAAAGCGAAAAGAGGCCCAACCGGATCGGCGATTTTGGAAATCAACGTTTTTTGACGAACGTTCGATAACGCGACTTGTCATTTTCGCCGTCTGTCGGGCGAAGCACTTTCGCTTTGTCGTAAATTGAAATCAACGCGCAACAGTGTTTAAAAAAAAACCAACGAGTTAATTGAACACGAAAAAAATTAGGTCTTTGAGAAAAAATTTTTCGATAACTTTTTCACATTGTTATTATCGAAAATTCAAAATTGTTTGATGTTTTTCAAAATTTTCACGGCATCGCCGAGCTCGCGAGCTTTGCGTTAAATTCCATCGTTGCTGGAAAAACTGCCCGACTTTCACGCTCGAATCGCAAAAATCCTCGCTGCTGCAGAGACTAAAATGTCCTCAACAGGAAAAAAAGAAGAATAAAAGGCAGCGAAATGGATCAATTGTATTTCTTCCGATCGTAAAAAGGCTTTTTATTGCCGTCGCGCGAAACGAGCAACATTCTATTTCCGGAATATCCTTAAAGAGCGAGAGAGAGAGAGAGAGAGAGAGAGAGACGACAATAATGAAAGCCACGTCGAGAAAACGGTGATCTCGTTTTTGGTCGTCGTCGTCGTCGCGCCTCGTACAGGAGGAGAAGATTTAAACGAAAATATGAAAGATATTACGCGAGTCTCGGTCCAAAAATAACGTCCGATGAGTGACAAGCGCTCGACCTCCCTCTTTCGGAGACGGAGAAACACCGACGAGGAAAAACGAGCACAATGACGGAACAGAAGACGTTTCAGCCATCCATTAACCGTTCGCTTTGCGCATTATTGAATTTACGTATAAATACATATTGTACGCGGTATATTCCGAACGAGAAACATGTGGTGTCATCGAGCGACGCTAAACGTTCGATCCAACGTATATATTCCCAAGTTTAAGGCGATGTGTTACATCCGTAAATCGAAGCTTAGAAAAATTCTCCGGCAAAATCTATAAATCGGATCGGTTTGAAACTCGTCGTGGGTATTTAGCGATATAGCCCGGAGGGACTGACAATTTTCGAATTTCGAAATTTTAACAATTTTCTCACTCTACAACAAAATTTTTTTGAAAAATTTCGAAATTGCGAAATCGTCATTCCCTCCGTGTTGCGTCACTAAATATTCACAAAAAATTTCAAAACGATCCGATTTATAGATTTTGCCTGAGAATTTTTCAAAATTTCGATGGGGGAGGGGGTATCCTCCATGGCCTTAAGGCGATGTGTTACATCCGTAAATCGAAGCTTAGAAAAATTCTCCCGCAAAATCTATAAATCGGATCGGTTTGAAATTTGGTGTGGGTATTTAGCGATATAGCCCGGAGGGACTGACAATTTTCGAATTTCGAAATTTTAACAATTTTCTCACTCTACAACAAAATTTTTTTGAAACATTTCGAAAATGCGAAATCGTCATTTCCTCCGTGTTGCGTCACTAAATATTCACAAAAAATTTCAAAACGATCCGATTTATAGATTTTGCCTGAGAATTACTCTAAATTTCGATGGGGGAGGGGTATCCTCCATGGCCTTAAGGCGATGTGTTACATCCGTAAATCGAAGCTTAGAAAAATTCTCCCGCAAAATCTATAAATCGGATCGGTTCGAAATTTGTTGTGGGTATTTATTGATATAGCCCGGAGGGACTGACAATTTTCGAATTTCGAAATTTTAACAATTTTCTCACTCTACAACAAAATTTTTTTGAAAAATTTCGAAATTGCGAAATCGTCAGTCCCTTCGTGTTGCGTCACTAAATACTCACAAAAAATTTCAAATCGATCCGATTCATAGATTTTGCCTGAGAATTTTTCTAAATTTCGATGGGGGAGGGGGTATCCTCCATGGCCTTAAGGCGATGTGTTACATCCGTAAATCGAAGCTTAGAAAAATTCTCCGGCAAAATCTATAAATCGGATCGGTTCGAAATTTGTTGTGGGTATTTATTGATATAGCCCGGAGGGACTGACGATTTTCGAATTTCGAAATTTTAAACATTTTTTTACTGTACAAAATATTTTTTTTGAAAAATTTCGGAATTGCGAAATCGTCATTCCCTCCGTGTTGCGTCACTAAATATTCACAAAAAATTTCAAAACGATCCGATTTATAGATTTTGCCTGAGAATTTTTCAAAATTTCGATGGGGGAGGGGGTATCCTCCATGGCCTTAAGGCGATGTGTTACATCCGTAAATCGAAGCTTAGAAAAATTCTCCCGCAAAATCTATAAATCGGATCGGTTTGAAATTTGGTGTGGGTATTTAGCGATATAGCCCGGAGGGACTGACAATTTTCGAATTTCGAAATTTTAACAATTTTCTCACTCTACAACAAAATTTTTTTGAAACATTTCGAAATTGCGAAATCGTCATTCCCTCCGTGTTGCGTCACTAAATATTCACAAAAAATTGCAAATCGATCCGATTTATAGATTTTGCCTGAGAATTTTTCAAAATTTCGATGGGGGAGGGATATCCCCCATGGCCTTAACGCGCGTGTAAAAATTGAATTTCTCCATCGAAAAAAAAACAAACGGAATAAAAAGATTAATTTCCTCGTTTGATAATCGATAGACTTCCAAATCCCCCCTTTTTTAGTTTTTCGTCATTAATTAGCGAGCAACCGACGATTATTCATCCTGGATTAGGACCATTATGGGTGCGTGCTGCGAAACGATCATTTCGCGGTGGGTTTCTACGCTCGTCGATCCTCGCAGTTTTATTCAACGTTTTATTCGTCGGACGCGAACCGAGAGACCGTATTTTCCTTTTTCTCCCGAATTCGACAAATTTCCATCGCGCATTGCGAGATTTGTAAAAAGGACGAGGTAATTAAATTGAAAATTCACAATGCACCGCGAGCTCGGCGGATATCTCCTGACCGGAAATTCAACGAGCAATTTCTCTCGGTTTTCTCGTGAGACGTTGAGAGCGCTGGGTAACACCGCGGCTGGCGTTACGGATTTTCATCGTACAAAGTCATTGCACTTCATGCCGAATGGGCAGCGAGTCAACAAACCCTCTTGTGGTTTTACTCGTAATTATATGGGTACGTATACATATATGGGGCTTTCCATGGCAAATCGATGACCAAAAAACGACACAATTTTTCGTTCCGCGCGACTCTAAAAATCTTCAATAATCTCTTCAAGGGAATTGCCGAGGAAAATTCGACAACCATCCTACGATGAAAATAATCGAAAAAAAATAAAAATAAAAATGTAATCCTCAATTTTCCATTTTTTTTTATGAACGTTCGTCTCGATTTCCTACTACTCTTTTTCGATTTTGAAAACACTCTCCGCCCCGATTTCCACAAGAGCGATCTTTTGCCCGGAAAAAAAAATGCAATTTTTGAAAATGTAGCTTAGAAATGGGTTTTTTCGGCTCAGGTGCGTGATTCGGCGTGGAACAGCCTGTATACGCGAGGCGAACAGGCTTTGCTCGCGCCGTTCCTTCACGTTCGAGCTCCGGATCGGCGGATTCCTCGTACGATCCTTCTCGTGCGTTCTCAAGCTCGAGAGAAGCGGAGACGAATCGAGAGAGAGAGAGAGAGAGAGAAGAAAAACCACCAAAGGGGAGAATCGCTTCATGCTCCGCGAGGCACGAGGGCCGCGTCCGCGTAATAACGCGATCGCGATCATCTCCAGCACGCTCTTGGATCGCGAAACGAGGGAACGGAGGATGAGGGCGGAAAGCTCGGAAAACAAAAGAAAAGAGGCCGGGAAGGAAGGGACTAATTTGGAAAATATTTTCACAGTCATCGAATTTAATTCGAGCCCGATCGTGGTCGAATTTCAAGGACGATCTCGAACAACGATCAAACGAAAAAGAAGACGCACGAACGAATTTTTTCTTACATTTTCGAAAAATCGAATTAAAAAAATGTCGATTTTTTTCTTCGAAAAATCGTACGGCGAGCGGTTTCGTTGCTTTTCGAAAATTTGTCAAGACGGTGTTTCGAAATATCGAATTTTTCACGCGTGAAGAAAAGATTTCCGAAAATTTTCCGAATTCCGTTTTAATTCTTGAAATCATCTTGAAACTATCAAGAGTACTCGAAATTTTTTGCCGAAAGAATGTCGTCGATGTAGCGTTGATGGAATATTTATTTTCGTCGATCGTCGATCCCTCGAATTTTTCCCGATTTTTCCATTTTCTTTTTTTCTTTTCAAAAGTAGAGCGAACGAATGGAAAATACCGTTTCGAACGTCAGTGACGAGCTACGCTGATACGTCGAGGTGATACAGGGGGTAAAAATCGAATGGACGACCTTTTTCGATTTTTTGCAGTGAAATTTCGAATCGCGATACAAAAAGTAGGGAAAAACAGTTTTTTTTTCTCAACTTCGAATCCGACGTTTTACGGATTTTTTCAGAAGCGATTCTCGTATATAGTCGAGAGCAGGTGGATTTTCGTGCGAGGAGGAGAAAAAGGAACCGCAAAGAAAAATCCATTGAAAAGTCGAACGTTTTCGAGTGTACTCCGCCGAGTCGGCCTGACAATCAGTAGAATAGCCTCGTCTCGGATCAGACGAGACGGTGCTGCTGGGCTTTAGCGCTCAGGCAAAATGCCACCAGTCGAACTCGCGAATCTCACGAAAGGGGAATACGCGCGACGTTTCCGTCTCGGATTGAGGAATTTTCGACGTTTCGACAAAGCCGCGAATGCGCAAATTCACGATCGAAGGAGGAACCGAGAGAGGACCGGAAAAACGGTGATATTCGAACGAAACTTTCACGTTTTTCCGGCATCGAAAGGCGGAAAAGTCTGTCCGAGGAAAATTCGACGATTTTGAATAAATTTCATCAATTTCAAGACCAACATTTTTCCGACGACTTTTCCGTTTTTCCGTGAAATTTTCCGGCAAATTTCCACGATTTTCCGCACACTTTTCCAAGCTCCTCTCCCTCGATCTCGAGTTCTCGATCGATTTTTCCGGCATCGAAAGACGGAAGAATTTGTAGGAGGAAAATTCGACGGTTTTGAATAAATCGAACGCATCAATTACAAGACCAACGTTTTTCCGACGACTTTTCCGTTTTTCCGTGAAATTTTCCGGCAAATTTCCACGATTTTCCGCACACTTTTCCAAGCCCTTCTCCCTCGATCTCGAGTTCTCGATCGATTTTTCCGGCATCGAAAGACGGAAGAATTTGTAGGAGGAAAATTCGACGGTTTTAAATAAATCGAACGCATCAATTCCAAGACCAACATTTTTCCGACGACTTTTCCGTTTTTCCGTGAAATTTTCCGGCAAATTTCCACGATTTTTTCCGCACACTTTTCCAAGCTCCTCTCCCTCGATCTCAAGTTCTCGATCGATTTTTCCGGCCTCGAAAGACGGAAGAATTTGTAGGAGGAAAATTCGACGGTTTTGAATAAATCGAACGCATCAATTCCAAGACCAATATTTTTCCGACGACTTTTCCGTTTTTCCGTGAAATTTTCCGGCAAATTTCCCCGATTTTCCCCACACTTTTCCAAGCTCCTCTCCCTCGATCTCGAGTTCTCGATCAATTTTTCCGGCATCGAAAGACGGAAGAATTTGTAGGAGGAAAATTCGACGGTTTTGAATAAATCGAACGCATCAATTACAAGACCAACATTTTTCCGACGACTTTTCCGTTTTTCCGTGAAATTTTCCGGCAAATTTCCACGATTTTCCGCACACTTTTCCAAGCTCCTCTCCCTCGATCTCGAGTTCTCGATCGATTTTTCCGGCCTCGAAAGACGGAAGAATTTGTAGGAGGAAAATTCGACGGTTTTGAATAAATCGAACGCATCAATGCCAAGACCAACATTTTTCCGACGACTTTTCCGTTTTTCCGTGAAATTTTCCGGCAAATTTCCACGATTTTCCGCACACTTTTCCAAGCTCCCCTCCCCCGATCTCGAGTTCTCGATCGAAAGTTTTATCAACGTGGATGTCGAACAGATTTCCGGTGAAAAATCGAGATCTCAAAGTGAGTTTTTCTTCAAAACTCCTCATCTTGGCTAAATCGTATCGAAAAACAACGCGATTTTTCATCCAACGAGGAGATTCGTTCCTGCGCGTACTGCCTCGAGCGGGGCGAGCGAATGTGCACGTTTTTTTTCACCCCCTTCATTTTTTTTTCCTTCTCCCGTCTCCCCCAAGATCAGCAGAGCCTAGTCAGCGAGCGTAACGCCAGAGGGAGTAAGATGCGACGAAATGCAATGGGCGTTTACGTGTATTTTCATGAGTGAGAATTTCCCCCCCCCCCCTCTTGGCTGACTGGGATTTATCCACGCGTGAACGTGGGACTCTGGTGGATAGAGGAAGAAAAGGAAAAAAAAGAAAGGGGAGGGGGAGCTTCTATGATTTTAAGAGACGACTCGAGAGAAAAATGTGCGTCTGAAAAAAAATGCAATTCTCCTAATTGCCGATGCAGACGTTGGAAATTGTGCCAGAAAAAAAGGAATCGTTTCAAATGAAACGAAACGCCCCTATCACGCAGTCGCGCGAATCCTCGATTTTCACTCCAATTTCGCGAATAAATGACTTTCGTTGGAATTTTTGTTCGTTTTAAAAAGTAACGATCTTATCGTGTTGCGAAATCGTTTTTTTTTGCTGTCGATTAAAGGACGAAAAGAAGCATCTGACGGGGCGCGAATCGCGAAGGCTCGAAGCAAAGATTTATTTCGCGAGCATCGCGGAATTGTCGACGAGAAACTCGAGTGTATTCGCGAGGCTGATTCCCGCTCAAAACGTATTGAAAATCGGGGCTAAGGCGCTGAGAGAGAGAGCGAAGGGGGGAGAGACGGAGGGTCTGTCAGTCGATGATGTATTTTCGACTCTCAAAGAAACTCGTTCATTATTCTCGCGTGACGTTATTGGTCCTCTCCGCAGCCTTCTTATTTTCGTGAACAATTCGCTGGGAAATTATTTTCACGAGAATCTCAATCATCCTTTGATGTCTCGTAACGTTGTTAATCAACGATGAAAATTGACGGGACGTCGTTGAGGAAAATTCGCGAGTGAATAATGATTTTTTGATCGTTTTCACGAGTTTTCGCCAAGAATTCTCCATCACATTCGCACCTCGCCACCGATTTTCGTACAATCGGAAATTCGCGATGGAAAAAAGCAAAAAGGTCATCAAAAGGCCAAACAGTTGATATACCGGAAGTTCGTCATTTTCGGAGCTTTAACGCTGATATAACAGCGACAAAAATGGCCGGCTGTCGTTACCGGACGTTTCACGCGATTTTCGACTTTATTCTTGGTTCCGACGGATTTTCCGTGAATAATTTATTCAAAATTTATTTTTGACGAGATTTTCAATGTTCCAACGTCGCCGCTGATTCCCTCATCGATGGCCGAATGTTTGACCGAAAAACGGTCAAAAAGGGGAGAAGAAAAATAGAAAAGCTCGTCGGTAAGTTGAGGAAGAGAAAAAAGAAGAGAAATTTCGCGCAGCGCGGCTCAAAGCGTTCGGAAAATATTCGGAAAACGAGAAGGCCGACTTTGCTTGTTAAATCGCGGATGAAAAAAGAACGCTGCTTTTTTCTTTGGAATTAAATACGATGCGAGATGGTACCGGCTGGAAGACTCATTAGCGTTCGTAGATCCAAAATAGCTGGACCGACCAATTAGCGACTGAAACACGGGCGTCTTTTTTTAAGGGGGGAGGGATTGTTTTTCTTGCCGACGCACGCATTTTCCTGCCGGAAAATCCCGTCAATTTTTTAAGCCTGCACGATCTTTCTCCTCCTTCCTCGTTCGTTTGCTTCTCACAGGTCATAAACACCATTTCCGGTCTGAAAATTGCGTTTCTCACGAGACGATATTGGAAAATACGAATATTGTTTTTCTTTTTGGACTCGAGTCGCCAAATTACGTTGGCTCGAATTACGAACGCCTCACACGAGTGTCTTGGAATTGGGCAATGATAAATACGAATTTTGTCGCTTTTTTTCTCAAATTTTCAATTCAAATCACGAAGGATTTGAGCATTTTTCGACAATCGTGGTCGAATTTCGAGTTTGTTTTTCCTACGGCAATTAAACTCGTGAAAAAATTACGTAGTCTTGAAATCCGACCTTTCCTTCGCTCCTTTTTTTTTTAACGAAGGTCAAGAAAGGATCCGCGTTATCAAATGAAATTCGGTACTAAAATCGATTATACCTCTGAAATTTCACGATAACATTCGTATTTCGCTCTTCGTTCCTCGATAAAACGTCCCGAAAAATACGGAAAACGCCTTGTCCTTCTCACTAAATAACACTCGTAAATAAAAACCCGCGGACTTTTCGAAATTCAGCCAATCGCGGACCAGATTTTCCCGCGAGAACCTCAAATTCGTTTTTCGCCAAACTTTCCAATACCGAAGGGCTTTTTTAAAAACTTTGAAAAACAGATAAATTTTCACGAAAAAGACAAAAAAAAGGGGCAATTTTCGATGATTTCTGATCAAGCACCGCTTTCGAAGTATCCAACGATATTTCGATCGCCGGGAGGCTGAAATTTGACGACAAATACGGCGACCCAAACGAGATTCGATCGTCGATTTAAATCGAAAATGTGGATTAATTTCCTAGGTCGGACAAAATTTGGTCTTCGACTTACCTGGACGTCAAAATGCGTTGTCGTGTCTTGCTGCTGAGGTGGTCCCTGCTGCTGTTGCTGCTGTTGTTGCTGCTGTTGCTGCTGCTGCTGCTGCTGCTGCTGCTGTTGGGAAGGAGGCGGCCCTTGCGGAGGCGGCGGAGCCTGAGCACCGAAGAGCTGAGCCGCGTGGGAATGCGGATGCTGAAGATGATGAGTCGGTGGACCCTGATGATGCTGAAGATGATGAGGGGGCGCGGGGGCAAACGCGGCCATGAAATGTTCCTCGCTGCCGACGACGTCGACGCCGGGTTTCAGCAGCACGACGCCGCCGCCACCGGCGCTGACGGCCAGGGTCGCCGCGGCGTTCTTCTGAAACTCCTCCTCCCCCGGCGACGGCTGTCTGCTTCCCGGTGTACGACTGAAAAGTCGAAATTCGTCTTTTTTTCTTCTTCCTCGATCGACGATCGACGCGTGATGAAAGGTGTGATTCGATCGGGAAAAAAATTTCCGTCGGTAAGGAAGAATCGGCACTTACCGACGGAAGAGGACGGAATGCAATTATTTTCGAAAAAAAAAGGGATGGTTTTCCTGACGAGAAGGTTGCATTCGGGGGGGAGTCGAGACGTGTTTTTCGAAAATAGTTGGGTTCAAAATTTTGAAATTTTGATATTGAGAAAGTTTCGATTTTCGTTTGGGACGAGGACGGAGTTTACGAATTTGGTCGGCGGAAGCCGGGGGCAAGCTTTTTTTGGCGATGAAAAATAAATTTATCGTTCGTAGTAATCGAATCAGATTTTTCGGATAAGGAAATTTTCGATTCGGTCGAAAGTCGAGCGACCATTTTTTTAAGATCAAGAGCCGACGTTTTTTTCGAGAAGGATCGAAAATTTCAAGCTGAAAAAGAACCTTCGATTCGTCGATTTTTTCGAGTATCTTTTTTTTCCAGCAAGAAACCATCGTCCTTTCGAAAATAATTCGTAAAGGAATTTCCTTCCTGAGGAAAAATTGAACAAACGAGGACAATTTTGTTTTTCCCTCGCTGCGAGCTGGACGGTATTTCAGCACCGATGCCGAACAAAACGAAGCCTTTTTCAGCCGAACGGGAGAGACACCGAGTGGGACAATTTAAGCCGCAAAACATTGAAAAAAAGGGGCAAAGTTTCGCGACGAAATCGAGAGAAATTTCCACGGCATTGATCTCGGAAAAATCGCGCGAAAAATTCGCTCGTTTACGAGCATTCTCGTTTCTATTTTCGTTCGCGAGAGACGCTGACGCAATGGTAAATGTCGGAATCTCGTCTCTCTTCGCGCGCGTCGTCCTCCTTCGGAGGCAGATTTTATCTCGCCGCTGGTTCATCGACGTATCACGAACGAGGTGAAGGGAAAAAGGGGGGCAAAAAGCGAGAGCGAGTAACCTCGAGATGACGGAGAATCGATTAATTCGTGGATCAATCCGGGACGAAAGGTTGGATGTAAAAGTCGAAAAAAATCGCGAAGGTGATTATGAGGGTTTCGATGAAGCAATGGACCAAATCTGGAATTGTAACAAACGTCTCATTGACCTTGAAAAGCGTCAAGAGAACGTCGAATGAACGACGTACGCGAAAAGAGAAACGATGGAAAAAGTGAGCGGAATAAATGAGAGCGAAAAAAAGTGCCGATTTTCGAAATTGTTCTTTCCTTCCGATACGATTTTCCGACAACTTTTTTTTCGAATACGCGCGAGTTTCTCTCCTCGAGTGGAATATCAAACGTGAGTGACGATACGGAAAACAAACTGGAAAAATAGTTTTTATAAATTTTGGACAAATTTTGGAAAAATTTAATGTAATTATTGAACGAAAATGAAGCAAGTCATCGCATTACTCGCGAATTACTCGAAATTCGCATTCAATTTCGTCTTTTCCGAATGTTACTCGGGTGAATAATATTCGTCATCGTATTTTCCAAAATTGTCGACCATCGCCGATTGCTCAAAATCCGCTTTTGCAATTTCGTCGCCGAAATATGCGGAAAACACGGTCAGGGTCGTTCGGAAAGTCGAGAGACAAACGCGGGAATTCGACGATCGAGGAGAAGATCCCGGAAGAAGGTGCGAGAAAACAATGAGCGCGCTGATGAACAGCTTGAACGAGGAGGGCGACGAGAGGCAGGAATTTTCCGCCGTATCGTCGGAAGGAGCTCCGAGAGGAATCTCTCGATGCTCGCGTCGATAAGGAAGAAAATTTACGTCGTCACGTGGGAGAGGATCGAGTGGGCGCCGAGTGGCGCCGCCTGGCGGGAGAACGCAGAAGCTCGTGAGAGGCTCGAAAAGAGCGGCCGTAAAAACGCGAAAAACGCGAAGTTTCGAAAGCTCTCGATGGCCGCAGCATCAATTCCCGAAAGATGAAATGAATCTCGAAAACTCGACGGTCCTTGAGATCAATTGCGTTTTTGAACAGGACGAGCGAAATCTGAGAATACTGTCCTTCCTTTTCGACAGAGAGTGAAGGAAAAAAGGAGGAAAAGAATTTCGATTCGTCCTGCGATCGCCGCACAATGGGCATTTTTCGAAAATGACAGCTTCCGGGCGTTGCAATTTTTTTTTTTCATTTTGCTTCTTCATAATTTTTTTTTTCCTTTTTTTTTTGTTTTCCGACCTTGAACAGGACGAGAGAAATCTGAGAATACTGTTCTTCCTTTTCGACAGAGAGTGAAGGAAAAAAGGAGGAAAAGAATTTCGATTCGTCCTGCGATCGCCGCACAATGGGCATTTTTCGAAAATGACAGCTTCCGGGCGTTGCAATTTTTGTTTTTCATTTTGCTTCTTCATAATTTTTTTTTTTTGCTTTTTTTTTCGTTTTCCGACCTTGAACAGGACGAGAGAAATCTGAGAATACTGTTCTTCCTTTTCGACAGAGAGTGAAGGAAAAAAGGAGGAAAAGAATTTCGATTCGTCCTGCGATCGCCGCACAATGGGCATTTTTCGAAAATGACAGCTTCCGGGCGTTGCAATTTTTGTTTTTCATTTTGCTTCTTCATAATTTTTTTTTTTTGCTTTTTTTTTCGTTTTCCGACCTTGAACAGGACGAGAGAAATCTGAGAATACTGTTCTTGATTTTCGACAGAGAGTGAAGGAAAAAAGGAGGAAAAGAATTTCGATTCGTCCTGCGATCGCCGCACAATGGGCATTTTTCGAAAATGACAGCTTCCGGGCGTTGCAATTTTTGTTTTTCATTTTGCTTCTTCATAATTTTTTTTTTTTGCTTTTTTTTTCGTTTTCCGACCTTGAACAGGACGAGAGAAATCTGAGAATACTGTTCTTCCTTTTCGACAGAGAGTGAAGGAAAAAAGGAGGAAAAGAATTTCGATTCGTCCTGCGATCGCCGCACAATGGGCATTTTTCGAAAATGACAGCTTCCGGGCGTTGCAATTTTTGTTTTTCATTTTGCTTCTTCATAATTTTTTTTTTTTGCTTTTTTTTTCGTTTTCCGACCTTGAACAGGACGAGAGAAATCTGAGAATACTGTTCTTGATTTTCGACAGAGAGTGAAGGAAAAAAGGAGGAAAAGAATTTCGATTCGTCCTGCGATCGCCGCACAATGGGCATTTTTCGAAAATGACAGCTTCCGGGCGTTGCAATTTTTGTTTTTCATTTTGCTTCTTCATAATTTTTTTTTTTTGCTTTTTTTTTCGTTTTCCGACCTTGAACAGGACGAGAGAAATCTGAGAATACTGTTCTTGATTTTCGACAGAGAGTGAAGGAAAAAAGGAGGAAAAGAATTTCGATTCGTCCTGCGATCGCCGCACAATGGGCATTTTTCGAAAATGACAGCTTCCGGGCGTTGCAATTTTTTTTTTTCATTTTGCTTCTTCATAATTTTTTTTTTCCTTTTTTTTTTGTTTTCCGACCTTGAACAGGACGAGAGAAATCTGAGAATACTGTTCTTCCTTTTCGACAGAGAGTGAAGGAAAAAAGGAGGAAAAGAATTTCGATTCGTCCTGCGATCGCCGCACAATGGGCATTTTTCGAAAATGACAGCTTCCGGGCGTTGCAATTTTTGTTTTTCATTTTGCTTCTTCATAATTTTTTTTTTTGCTTTTTTTTTCGTTTTCCGACCTTGAACAGGACGAGAGAAATCTGAGAATACTGTTCTTGATTTTCGACAGAGAGTGAAGGAAAAAAGGAGGAAAAGAATTTCGATTCGTCCTGCGATCGCCGCACAATGGGCATTTTTCGAAAATGACAGCTTCCGGGCGTTGCAATTTTTTTTTTTCATTTTGCTTCTTCATAATTTTTTTTTTTTGCTTTTTTTTTCGTTTTCCGACCTTGAACAGGACGAGAGAAATCTGAGAATACTGTTCTTCCTTTTCGACAGAGAGTGAAGGAAAAAAGGAGGAAAAGAATTTCGATTCGTCCAGCGATCGCCGCACAATGGCCATTTTTCGAAAATGACGACTTTCGGGCGCTGCCATTTTTTTTTTTTTTCATTTTGCTTCTTCATTTCGTCTCGTTACTCACTTGAAACCCTTGTCATCGTCGAGACCATTTTGCGAAGCGAGTCCATTGCCCTGAGGGCCGTTGTCGTCCTTGGAGCCGTCGAACGGACTCGCGGAGCCTTTGTCCTTTTCTTTTTTATCGCCGTCGGTATTCTGAAAGAGGAAAAGATGAAGAAAAGCGATGTTTGCGGGGATTTTCATCTCGAGAGGAAAATTATTCGTCTTCGCGAAAGATTTTCCTCCGTTCTCTCCTTACCAGCCTGAGCGAGACCATTCGAGGCTCCAAATCCTTGGGAGTCGTGGGACTCGAGCCGAGGACGTACTCGACCATTTTGACACCAAGACCCCCGGTCTCGCTGTAATTAAACATTTTTTTTCTCTCGTCAGCATGTTCGCGCGAAAAATGCGCAAAAGTTGACGAAAATTTCGAGGAAATCGTTTTTCTTTTTGCGTTGCGAACGAATTTCCAATTTTCAAAAAATATTCACCTGCTCCTGGGACTGAGAACAGCGCCGACCTCGGACGTTTGATGATGATATCCCGTTCCGACACCGACTCGTCTGCCCGCGCCCACCATTGAGATCGGCTGTGAGACTGCATGATCTGAAATTCGAGAAAAAAACGATCAATTCCTTGCAGAAATTTTAAGAAATTCAATTTAATTAAGAAATTTATCGATTTTTCATGATATTTTTCCCGTCTTCCTGCGACGACTGTCGTTATTTCGTAAAATCGTTTGGCGAATCGTCGAATATCGCCGATGGAAGACAGAGGCTTGTCGCGCGCATCGTTGGATTCCAGAACGCGGCAAAATTCGGAATCATTACGATGAAGCGATTTCGCATACTCCGTCGCCTCGCAAAGTTCGTCAACGATCGACGAAAAAAAAAAAAACAAGCAATTTCACGTTCGATCTTTCGAAAATATCGTCGAATCCTTTCAGCCGGACGAAAGGCGAGAAGAGGCTTCGAAAAAATCGTCGAAACATCGGCGAAATAAAGTCGTTCTCTTTCCCTCGGAGATACTCGATTTTGTTCTTCGAGATATCGCAATTTTTCATTTTTTCCCAATGTCCCTCGTTTTCGAAGGTACATTCGTGTACCGTGAAAGAGAAACACGAAAAATCGAGCGATTTTCGAATAAATCGAGAAAAATAACGAGATCGAGGATTCCCCCCCCCCCCCCCCACTCCTCCCGCCGAGCGATTTCAAGTTTCACCTAATTTCAAGGGCTAAACGGAGGAGCGTACCCGCCCAGGGTTTGCTTGACGAGCGAGGATGAGACGAGCCTGGGTTGTTGGGACATTGCCCCCACCACGAACGCCGATGCCGGGCGTCTGTCGCCATGGCAACAGCCGCGTTGCGCCCATCGTCGTGTGGCCATACATGCAAAAACCCATGGGCAAGTTTCTCCTTATCGCGCTCCAACACACACACAAACGCACGTTCATCTCGCGCACGAGAGGCAAACTGAGCATTCGGATTCTCGCGCGTTCTCTCCATGCGGATTTTCCACTTTGGCACACACGATACGTGCGTGTTATCGCGAAAACAGAGAGAGAGAGGGAATTTCAAAGAGAAATTCATCGAGAACTAATAAAAAAAAACAAAAAATTCCGGAAAATGGGGGGTTCACCGATTTTCTCATCGGAAATTGCGATTCAGACTTACTCGTGATACATCGCGTTACCATTGTGGTTTTGAAATAAAGCTGAAAATGGAGGATATACGTTGAAGCTTGAAATAAAAGCTTCGCGAGCTTTCTCAGAGCGAGTGAGAGCGGGGAATTTCGAAAAAAGTCTAAATCGTTTTTCGTCATCGTCTCATCGATATTCGTCGCTAAGAGAATATTGAAAAAAAAAATGTCATCGATGTATCGAAATTACGACACTGGCGAAAGGAGGAGAAAACATATCATGAAGAATCGGGAAATTTTGTGTGAAAAATCGAAAAAAAAAACGCATTTTCGTTAAAACGATGGGAATTTTATCTCGATTATGGTCAATTGCACGTTGATCGAGCTTCGGGAGTAGATCGGCAAATTTTTCGAATAAATTTTCCTATTATCGAACCGTCGATCGAGAGTATTTTTCTTCTTGGAGTGTTTATTCGCATTTTTCGCGGTGTAAAATGGTCTTTCCGACGGGAACGATGATTCGAACGCTTCGGGGGAGGAAAAACGCTTCGTCGAAAGGCAGGTACGAGTGCGTTGTACGACTAATCATTCGTCCGCTTTACAGTAGGTTAGAAGCGATGTTGCGACTCGGTGTTACGTGTCTTAATCCGTTTACTATGGCAATGCGAACGCGGTCGAAGCCGGAACATCACGAGGTCAACGATTTACGTCGCCCGGTCTCGTGAACTGGTCGGTGGCGAACAAAAAAAAAAGAAAAAAAGAAGGCAAAGATCCAAAAAACGAACACCTATCAAATTGCTCCTTATCACATTGATAACTGACCATCTTTAAGGATGTACAGGCGATTGCTACTCCAGTGGGAAAAAAAATGAAACGACAAAACGACGAAATTGAAAAATTCTGCAGGAAAATTCGGAAAATATTGAAAACCCTCGTAATTCCCCTTAGACTTTGACTCGAATTTTCTCGATTTTTCACACCGAATCTCGCCGAATTTTGATAATATCCTCGACGAGTTTCGTAATTTCGAAAAATTGACGAAAAATTTGTCGTACTTTGCCTTGAATGCAAGCTTCAAAATCATCGAGTTTTCGGTCAAACTTTTTTCCGTTTTTCATTTTTCCTCAACTTTTCCAAATTCTTCGAAATAATCGAGAGACAAGATTCGTTAAATATCTTTTTCGAAATTTTTCGAAATTTTTCGAAATTACGCTCGTGAGGGGAGGAAAGAGGATATCGTTAAAATTCAGTGCGAAAAATCGAGAAAATTCGGATTTTCCGTCAAATCGAACGAATTCAGCATCATTGAGATGACCGACGTAAAGGGATCGGATGAGAAGGAGATGCGTGTAAAACGTGGCGCGACGAGTATCTCGAAACGATATTGAATTACCTGGCGTGCTCCAGGTCGAGTCTCGCCACATCTGGTGGTCGCCGAGATGAAGTATCCCACCGCCTTTGACACCCCCTTCGTCCTTGGAGCCGCCCTCGTCAACGCCCCACAACTTTTTCGCCGAGGGTGCGATCTGCAACGAATGGAAATACGAAGAAAATCAAAATAAAAATAAAAATAAAAATAAAAAATAATAATAATAACGGAAATCATCGATTATCGAAAAGATCGATTTTTTTTTTCAAACATCGTCGCGCAACATCATTATCATGATTTCTACGGGTTGGAACAGGGTGACCAGAATTATTCCCCGTTGCATCCACTTGTTTTTGCCATCCCCGATCTACAAATTCGGCGATCGAAATACCTGCGCCATTTCGTCGCCATTATTTTCACGTACCTTCGTAGAATTTTGCGAGATTGCGCGTCCTTTTTTCCTATTTTTTACCACATTCAAACATCAACTTTGTCATTTTTGTTCTTCATTTTTTTTTTGTATTTCAGAATACGAATTGACGAGAGAGGAGAAATCACACTTATTATTGTTATTTGATACTCGTTTTATCATTATTCTTTACCGCCGTTTTTTCGAAAACAATCTCCGAGTGTTTTTGAAAAAACGTTTTCTTTCATTTTTACCACATCCAAACATCAAATTTGTCGTTTATTTTTGTATTTCAGAATCCGAATTGACGAGAGAGGAGAAATCACATTTATTATTGTTATTTTTTACTCATTTTATCATTTTTCTTTACCGCCGCGGATGTCTAACGACGCGAAATGAAAAAAAAAACGTTTTTTCGAAAACACTCGGAAATTCTCTTCGGTGTAAAAAAATTGTACATTCTATCTTTGCGAAATTAACGCGCAAATGATGCAGGGGAATTCTTTTTTTTTCAACGCCAATTGTGCTACTTTTCTCAGTGCTGTTTTTGTCGTTTTTTTTTTCACGCGTTTTTGCAATACGAATTAACGAGAGGGAAAATCAAATGTGGGTCGCGATAAGACGACGCGGTACCGCTCGTTGATGATTCGACCTTTCAACCAGTCGTGACCCTCGTTTGTGCCATTAATTATCGAAAAATGGGAGAAAAAATATTGCACCGTGATTTCGTCGATGATGACGATTGTAGGATCTTTCGAGCGATCGAATTTCGAGTGAATAAAACGCCACCTTGCGAGGCATTATGAGCAAGGACGACCGCGTTTTCCCGAGATTTTTCATCCCTCCGGGGGCGAAACTTTGTTGGAAAGATTTTTAAAAAACATTTATCCCTCAATTTCCTCGAAGATCGAGTCGGGAATCGCGAGAGAGGAACGTTTTATTTTTTTCATGAGAAAAAATTGCGAAACGAGAAACGAAAGAAGCATCAATCAGGAGGGGAGGGGGCATAAAAAAACATTTAGGCGAAAAAAAATCGTACAGCGAAAATAAAAACGTGAATTGAAATAAAAATTGAGAGGAAAATCAAAAATATCCTGTATCGAGCGAAAATTGATGAGAAAAAAATCGCGAAAGAAAAAAAACAGCGAAACGCTGAAAGAAAATTTGCTGGGAAAATAAAAATTTCCCGGTTTCCCGAATGGGAGAAATTCCGATGAGAAACAATCGCGAGCCAAAAAAACAAACGAAAGCTGGGTTATTTTGGACGAAAAATTGGGAGGAAGAAAAAAGAACAAAACGCTTCCGTTTTGAATTTCGATCGCGGTGAAAATTGACCTCGCAGCGTGATGGAAGAGGTCGTTGCCGTAAGCCGTGCGGCCTATCGAGATTTCGAGCATTTTTGCGGATTCGTCCGCGCACACACAGAGACGCCAGCGTCGCTCGCGCGACTTTCCCGAAGGAAAAATCCCGAGGCTTCGATCAGAACCCGGATTAAAACTGAAAAAAAGGCTTCCAACCCAATTTTTGTTTCCCCTAAAGAATCAATCGGCGACTCGTTTTCTTTTTCGAAAAATCGAAGGAAAAACAAACTCGAAAATGACCCGATGACCCGAAAATGCGGATTTTTCGCGTTAAATTCGCATCGAAAATCCGTGCTCTTTTTTTGGTTTCTAATTTTATCTCCGGCGCGTTCTTGAAACGAGGCTGGGAGGACGATTAATTGCGATTTTTCCGAGCGAAATTGAAATTTTGCGGAACGAATCGAACGTTGCGTGATATCGACGCGCGTTGGATGTACGACGTGAAGCGGCGAAAAGAAGAGAAAAAAAAAGATTGAAGAGGAGAAGAAGCGAGGCACTCGGAAAAATCGAACTCGTTTTCCCTTTGGGATTGAGTTCGAACCGGTTGGCAGTAGCGCGAAAGGGACGAATGGGAGAAACCACGATGCCTCGAACGGAGAATTTCCATCGGAGCTCGTATGATACACGAAGCGTTATTTTTGTACACGTCGCTCGGAGAAAGAAAATTTCTCCCCTCATCGTTGATAAATTGTAATAAAAAAGACTGATTAAAAAAAAATGATTTCGCACTCAATTTGCAAAATTTATCAAAAAAAAAAGGCAAAACGTGATTTTCATCTCGTAAAATTCTTCTCGGGCCGATGCTGAGTGTTTGATTTTGCAACTCGCTCGGTAACAAGCACGTTTAGTCGTAGAATTCTTCGGAAGAGATGAAAAAGAATGGCATCGATCGTCGATTAAAATTTATACGAGAGTCAAAGAATTTGCGATCGACAGAAATTTCTCAGCATCTTCGACAGCCCGAGAGAAAATTGGATTAAAAATCAAGATTTCAGGCACGATCAACGCGTGTTTTTCTTTTCTCTCGTCCATCAATCTGACGTTTTTTGAGGAGCCCTTCGTTTTCATCATTTTTCTTTTGACTCGAGAGCGTCTGTTTCGTTTTCTCGCAAGATTCTTCGGAGTCGGATGCTGGATGCTTTTTTTTCTTATATTCGCGGATAAGTGAAAAACAATCGGGAAGAAAACTGATCGGATTTCTAGGCTTCGTTTTTTTTTCTCATTCGTTCGGTCTTAACCCCTTGAGCGCCATTGACGCCAGATGGCGCATATCGATTATTTCGCGATTGGCCGCAACGAAAATTCCCCGAAATCCGGAAACCGAGGGTTTTCGCGGTCGCCGATTACGAATCTCCCGTCGAAATTCAGAAATTCAAAATGGCGGATCCAGTACGGTGAAAAAAATCGCAGAAATCGGCAAAAATCGATGATTTGCCAAAATATTCCGGAATTTTTCGAAATTATGACACTCGTCAGAAAAAGTAGGTGAATATAACGAAAAATTCAATGTTAAAAAGCGAGAAAATTCGGATTCTCGCCGAGTTCGAGGCAAACTTCAAGATCGTGCGATTTTTTTGGTTTTTTCGGTACTTTTTGCAAGTTTTCATCTGAAATTCGTGATCGACGACCGGAAGGACCCTGCGGGGGCATATTTCGTTTGTTCTTAAATGACGCTGGGTGAGAAAACAAAGCCGAAGCTCCTTCGGCGGATTCATCAAAAATCAGGCTCGTCGTTTCGTACTACTTTTTGCAAACATCTAATCATGCATTTTCGGCAGCTCGATTTTTCGTTCCACGCCGAAAGAGAGCGCTTAAAAGCCAAGCTGGCTTCGTAAAACAGTCTGCGCCATTCGTGTAAATTTTCGAGCAAAGCAGCGTGAATCTTTGGTCCTGTTTTTTTCATTTTTTTTCGGTGCATCATGTTTTTTGTACGTACGATAATATAATTTCTATAATTAAAAAATAAATAATTAAAGCTGATTCGAATAATTCAAGCTGAATAATTAAAGCTTTTTGAACGCGTTATCGATCTTTCGTGAGTTTTGGAATTTTTCAAAAATTCACGATACACTCCTCAAAATGACTACACTTGGCTTCCGAGTGCAGGTTTATGGTGATTTTTTTCTTCTTATCAAACATCTTGCACATGCAATCATACATTTCCGGCTTGCGGAATGAAAAACTGGCCAAAAAAAAAGAAAGCAACGATTCGAGCGAGAAAAGAGAGCGAAAAAATGGGAAAATTTCTTTTTTCCAGTATCAATAATGATAAATGCTGACGCAACAGGTATTGAGACCGAGAGGCTTTGAAATTGACGAGAAAAGACATTTTCATCAAAAAATGATTTTTTGACGAGTCTTTTCGATGCGCGTCGTGCAAGGGTTAAAACCGAAGAAGCACTCTTCGTTTTCTCGCTCGAGCGGTGTTAAGAGCATGCTTCGTCAAAAATCTATCGTGCGAGCGACGAGAAACTTTCGATTCGCGGCAAAACGACGAATAAATCGACGTCAAAAAAAAAATCAAAAAACAAAATCCGTCGATATTCAAACTACCCGCAGCGCCCTCTGTTAAACAGTTAAAAACTCTGCGACCAAAATTGAAAAAAAAAAACAGCGAAAAAAATGTTCGAAAAATGTTCAAAATTGTAAGAAAAAAACGTTCGTTTTCCGTTCCAACAGCGAGGTACGAAAAATCCGACGGAAAATTTCTCGTCCAAAATAGAAAGAGAAAAAAAAGAGAGAGAGAGAGAGAGAGAGAGAGAGAGAGAGAGAGAGAGAATCACACGCGCAAACGGACAAAACAAAGCATCGTTAAAAGTGGCGCAAAAAACAAAATCCGTCGATATTCAAACTACCCGCAGCGCCCTCTGTTAAACAGTTAAAAACTCTGCGACAAAAATTGAAAAAAAAAAAACAGCGAAAAAAATTTTCGAAAAATGTTCAAAATTGTAAGAAAAAAACGTTCGTTTTCCGTTCCAACAGCGAGGTACGAAAAATCCGACGGAAAATTTCTCGTCCAAAATAGAAAGAGAAAAAAAAGAGAGAGAGAGAGAGAGAATCACACGCGCAAACGGACAAAACAAAGCACCGTTAAAAGTGACGCGAGTTGGATCGACATCGTGAATAAATATTATCGCGTCTTGCCATCGGGAGGATTTGCATCTGTCGATGGATTCTGTGAGAAGAAAAAACCAAAAAAAAAAAAAAAAACCACAGGACAGTGACAAAAATATGAGGAAACAAAACCAAGGGGCAAAAAGTGCAAGACCCGCGGAGTTTCCGCGCGGGTTTACGAGTGAAAAATTCACGAACGCGCGAATAAAAGTACCGTTCTCGAGTTGTCATGAGCTTTTATGAATATAAAAAAAAAAAAAAGGAAAAAAAAACAATCGACGTCCGAGAGACAAGTGCAAGGGGTAGCGAGGGCGCGTTCGTTGCAAAAATCGACCGGTCTATGGACGTCATTTGGGGGGAGGAAGAAGGGTAGAAACGAGGGGGAAAAAAAAAAGAAGAAGAAAGCGACGCAACTACGAAGAAGGGAGGTGAGATTGGTTTTTATATTGGCCGACGCGACGTCACTGAGTCAGAGTTCGATCAACTCTCGTGAAATCCCCATCCGAGTATGGTTCTTTCGCGTTTTTTTCTCATCACATTTGTACTCGTGTTTTTTTTTCTTCTTCTACATGTATGAAAACTCCGCGTGTACGACAAAATGCACAATACATCGAGCATTCGTGTCTATCCGCGTGATTGCTAAATAAAGAAATTAGTCTTAGTCAAAGTACAAACCAGTCCTGCATCCTGCCAGCTATCCTGCAAGCAAAATGTACGATTTTGAGACACTTTCGTTCGTTCCACGACATGTTTTTGGGCATTAGAGAATACAAAGAAAAGCATTAATCGTATATTGTACGAAAGAAAATTATGTCTATGTTAAAAAAAATATATATCATATGTCATATACCGTATATCATATTTCATTTATCATATATATCATATATCATATATTCATATATGATATATTCATATATCATATATTCATATATGATATATTCATCTATCATATATTCATATATGATATATTCACATATGATATATTCATATATGATATATCCATATATCATATATTCGTATATAATATATTCATATATCATATATTCATATATCATATATTCATATATCATATATTCATATATCATATATTCATATATCATATATTCATATATCATATATTCATATATCATATATTCATATATCATATATCATATATTCATATATCATATATTCGCATATAATATATTTATATATAATATATTCGCATATAATATATTTATATATAATATATTCATAGATCATATATATCATATACATCGTATATCAAATATATTAAAATATAAAGATATACAAGGCTATTGTATATGCGTGTTTATGTATTTTCATACAGGATATGCGAAAAATCGACGATGGTAATTGAAGCATCTATCGCGCGTACAGAGTCTCGACGAAATCCTAAATGGAATGAGAATTTCGCGTGCTTAAGGTGGTACGAGCACGAACAAATCACCGCGTTGTACGTAAAGTCTGTGTTTTTTTTTCTTTTGATCAAGATATTCACGACCTGAAGTTACGAGAAATTCGCGTTGACGATGCTTTCGATGGAAGTTTTTCAACTTTTTCAATAACAGACGCGGAGAAAATTGCCGAGATCGTCCGGCATCTGAAAAATCGGCTTTGAGTCGTAATTTTTTTTTTTTCTGTTCTTTCAACCACCCTGGTGAAAATCGTCGATACGGAAATGTCGGAGATTCGATCGTAATGATTTTCGTAAATTTGGGGAATTTCATTGAAAGATCGACGATCCTGCGATGTTATTTTTTTGTCTTGCAACACCGCGATTGTTGCAATACGGCGAGCGTTGGCCTCGAGGAGGAAAAAGAAACGGCTCTGCATGTACAGTAGAGCAGCAGCAGCAGCAGCGGACCTCCTCCGAGGCCTCTTACGTGCCATTGAACCTACGGCTAATCACTAAACCAAAGTCACGCGAGCACGCTCGCGACGTCAAACTGCGAGCCGATTTATAGTTCCCCAGTCGTCGATATACATGTGTATGCGGTATATAATGTGTAATACTGAATATTATTATGCAGATTTCAAGCGCAAAGATCGAATCTGCGTTCGATTTGTTTTTACGACCGATTTTAACGCCAATTTCGTCGCTCTCGTTGTTACGTCAATATTTTATTATTATTATTTTCCAGTTTTACCGTTGTTCAAAAATTTGTCGAACGACGAAAATCGGGAACGCGATGGAAAGCGAGTTGTCATCGATTTTCCGGATTTTTCGGGGAATTTTCATCATTTTTCATTTTAACCTCTTCGTAAATTCATATTCGTCCGTGTATTTTTTCAAACGGATCGAGGATCCTGCTGTGTCGAGTTGGTCAATTTTGAAAATACTTTTCAGACAGATTTCGAGAAACAGCCGCGATAAAACAGTGTCGGAAAGGTGATTTCGTTCACCGACCTCGCTCGTTTTCGAATAACAAAGCGTCGAAAAAATAATCAGAATGAAAATGACGCTCGATTTATTTTTACGACCGATTTTAACGCCAATTTCGTCGCTCTCGTTGTTACGTCAATATTTTATTATTATTATTTTCCAGTTTTACCGTTGTTCAAAAATTTGTCGAACGACGAAAATCGGGAACGCGATGGAAAGCGAGTTGTCAACGATTTTCCGGATTTTTCGGGGAATTTTCATCATTTTTCATTTTAACCTCTTCGTAAATTCATATTTGTCCGTGTATTTTTTCAAACGGATCGAGGATCCTGCTGTGTCGAGTTGGTCAATTTTGAAAATACTTTTCAGACAGATTTCGAGAAACAGCCGCGATAAAACAGTGTCGGAAAGGTGATTTCGTTCACCGACCTCGCTCGTTTTCGAATAACAAAGCGTCGAAAAAATAATCAGAATGAAAATGACGCTCGATTTATTTTTACGACCGATTTTAACGCCAATTTCGTCGCTCTCGTTGTTACGTCAACATTTTATTATCATTATTTTCCAGTTTTACCGTTGTTCAAAAATTTGTCGAACGACGAAAAACGGGAACGCGATGGAAAGCGAGTTGTCATCGATTTTCCGGATTTTTCGGGGAATTTTCATCATTTTTCATTTTAACCTCTTCGTAAATTCATATTTGTCCGTGTATTTTTTCAAACGGATCGAGGATCCTTATGTGTCGAGTTGGTCAATTTTGAAAATACTTTTCAGACAGATTTCGAGAAACAGCCGCGATAAAACAGTGTCGGAAAGGTGATTTCGTTCACCGAGCTGGCTCGTTTCGTTCGTTTTCGAATAACAACAAAGTGAATAATTCAACAAAGTTTCGCATCGCGATACTACTGTACAATTTCAGAGTAGAAAAAAAAAATGATTCCGATTCAAAGAGCCACAAGCGCGGGGTGAAAAATCCTGGTCGTGCACAGTAAAAAAACGATCTCGGTCGTTTAAATGGAAAATTTTGTGGACTCTCCGCAAAAGCGAAGCAATTCGCGTAACAATGATTAACAATCGCGTAACAATCAATTCAGTGTGCATGTATTTTTCGGTATTGTTCGTTTTTTGACTGTGCAGACTCTCCGTTCGCTGCTGGAGGGGGGGGGGGGGGGGGGGGGGAAGATTAAAGATGATGTTGAATAATACCAGAAAGAGGGGCTCGGACCAGCTGGGCGAGTCGGCTATTCCCATTCTGCCCGTGCGATTATCATCAGCGGGATCCTTCCGGGATTTTGGACGGGAGATGGGACTCTGATGCTGAGGAACGAAGCTCGTCGGTGATTTTCTTTCGTTTTCACGCTGCTGACGGTGACGCTCGTAGTAGGTTAGGTAGGAGGTTGCCTGCGGCGAGTTTTGCCAAGAGGAAAAAAAGGTTAGGACTCTGCGCTGTGGGACAAACAGGCCTTTTTTCTTTTCGTGCGGGAAAAACATATCAAGGCCGTTGAATGCTGGTTTTCTCCCCCAAAAAAAGAAAACGACCCTCGTTCGAGGAGGCGAGCACGGGAGGGGGATGAGAAACAGCAAAAATACATTAAAGCGAATAAGACGATGGAGAGAGAGAGAGAGCGCAGGAGTTTGAGCAAATACTGGATTTGTCATTATTGTTATTATTATTGTTGTTGTTGCTATTTAAATGCGAATAAAAATGAACGAACGCGTAAATGGGACGGCTATATTTTTTCTTTCGGAAGAATTTCGGTGTAATATTTGGGATAAAAATGTTTGCAAAGAAAGAAACAAACTTTCGAATGAAAAATTTGTGTTCGAACGTGAAAAAATAAAAAAGTACTTTTTTTTTTATCGAAAGTGTTTCCGTGAAAAATGGTTTTGAGGCGCGCAGAGTGTCGGCCGAGATAAAATGAAAATTTCGCGCGGCAAATGCGGGAAAAAAAGGGGAATTATTCGAAAAACTCGTTCCTCCTCCTCGTGCTGAATAGATTGGCTCGTTTTTTTCGAATACACCCGAGTTTTCTCAAAATTTCGACGGTATTTTGAAAATCCCGTGTGATCCTTTTTTTTCAAAAGGAAAAGAACAATTTGAAATAAATACGACTGTACAACAAAGAAAAATAATTTCCGTACGAAAAAAAGCAAGTTTTTCGGATACTTCCGGTACTTCCGGTACGCCAATTCGTTCGTAACGATTTTACGATATTCGTCAACGCGTTTGACAATTAAATCGCGCTTTCAACTGTCAAAATCATCTGTTCCGATCATCTCGAAGGGAGCAAGATTTTTTCTTTCATTTTCCGTGCTCGAAGATCCTAAATATTCGCTGGAATATCGCTTTGAAATATAATCGAACGAGATGCGTTTTTTTTTTCGACGCTCGATCTTTTCTATTTTTTTTTTTGAGATTGAAACGAGAGGATCGGGATAATAAGAAGGACGAAAGTGGAAACGACATTCGGCAAATTCATCCAGCAATTATCGCATTTGCGATGTACGAGAGTAGATTAAAACCAAAAACGAGAGGGGGGAGAAAGAGGGAGCAAAAGAGAGAGAGAGAGAGGCACAGAGATGCGAAGCAGAGGAGCTCGACGAAGGTTTGATGGAAGCTCGGTTATCGACCGCGTCAGGAGAGCTAGACGGCGACGTGTGCCCACCCCTGCAGCGAATTGTACACCTCGTGTACCCTCTCTTACATAAGCAGGATTAAGCGAGGATCAAACTTGCGCCGTTGCGCGTGTAAGTTAATCAAACGTCGGAACGAAAGGAAAATGAGAAAAGTTCCTCCGTGCGCGTGATTCGAGTGACGAATCATGAAAAAAAAAGGATGCGCGTGAAGCTAGCTCAGCGGCGAACAAAATGAAAAAAAAGATTTTGATAAACAAAAAAAGTGATGGACGATCGAAAAAATCGAAAAAAATAGTTCGGGAGGGTGCGCGAGATGGAATTTTTAGGTTTTTCTTTCGGCGATACGAAAGCGTCGGAAATCATTGAAAAAAAAAAAAAAACACAACGAGCAAAACGCGTAATATCATTTTTTTTCTCTCCATTTTTTTGTCAACCAAAACTGTCGCTTTTCCTCAAACTCGCCTCGATTTTCGTGGCAAAAAAAAAGAAAGGAAAGAAGCAGAGGAGTCCAATTATCGATAAAGGACGATTCCCAGCACCTGGTGCTTCAACCTCGACGAGATTCCCTTCAGGCACGACGCTCATCGCGATTTCCGCGCGTTTCAAATTAGCTTCGTTTTTCGATCCAACCTCGCCTACGATCGAGCGTTTCGCGTTTTATCCTCGATATTCGACGATTCGGCAAATATCTTCGAAATCGCCGCGCTCGGGAGGAGAAGAAAGAAAATACGATGAAAATTCCGAGAAACAACGGATTTTCGTGCGTAATTTTGAAAAAAATCAAGGAAACAAAGAAAAACCGGAAGTTCGAGCGGGAAACGCTGACGTTCGAAACGTACAAGCGTCGAAAAAATAGTCAGAATGAAAATGACGCTCGATTAATTTTTACGACCGATTTTAACGCCAATTTCGTCGCTCTCGTTGTTACGTCAATATTTTATTATCATTATTTTCCAGTTTTACCGTTGTTCAAAAATTTGTCGAATGAAGAAAAACGGGAACCCGATGGAAAGCGAGTTGTCAACGATTTTCCGGATTTTTCGGGGAATTTTCATTATTTTTCATTTTAACCTCTTCGTAAATTCATATTCGTCCGTGTATTTTTTCAAACGGATCGAGGATCCTGCTGTGTCGAGTTGGAAAATACGATGAAAATTCCGAGAAACGTCGGATTTTCGTGCGTAATTTTGAAAAAAATCAAGGAAACAAAGAAAAACCGGAAGTTCGAGCGGGAAACGCTGACGTTCGAAACGTACAGCTGTTCGAATCCAGCCGGTGGTGACACGAGCACGCGGCTTGACGCGTCCGTGTGTATCGTCAGCCAAACCGGCGACAACGGAACGAAGAGAATGACGAATATACAAACACATCGAGGGGGGAGGGACATAGGCGTCTTCTACACAACGACATAGCTCTCGCGGTTGAGTTCTCCAGCCGTGGGGGCCGCCGACCCCACCACCGGAGCCCACGCTCGGGTCACGGCCACCGTCCTCCCTCTCTCTCTCTCTCCAACGGAGAGAAAAATCTCTCCTCCCTCCTTCTCGCAGCTTTTTGTCGTTTGCTCTCTGTTTTACCATCCGACGGTATACAGACTGTCGTTTTATTCGCGATGTTCGACCGTTCCGCGCAACACACGCGCGCAAATGGTGAAAATTGTTTCGAGAGACGCGACGAGGAGAGAAAAAGCTGCCTCCGCCCCCTCCCCCATCGAAGAAACAACGAGAAATTGAAAATGGGCAAACCCGCGAGGGAGAAAACTGACGAGATGACAAAGAGACGCGACCCGCCGAGAAACTTTCGCCGCACAGGTGGGAAAATTCGAACCAACGGGATACTCTCGGTGCTCTCAATTTTTCTTCTCGGTTTCGCGAAAATTATGGAAAATTCAGGGACGAGACAAATTTTTTTTTCCCAAAAATTCTACCGCGTTTTCATTTTTGCAAAATGGCGGATTACTCGACGACGCTGAAGCTCGCATGGAAAATAGGATCGCATTTTTGTTTTCACGGAAAACGCGATTTTTTTCGAGAGAAAATTGATTTTTCCAAAAAAGAACGTAATCGGCAACGAAAATGACTTTTTGATTCGCGTTTTTTTTTTTTTTGCGATACAGACATCCAAACGAGCCAAAGATATCCGCCCGTACATCGCGTAATTTTTCAAACGAATTCTATCCACAAAAAAAAATCGATCAACAACCACAGGCAAAACAACCGAAGATGCACGCTGAATTAAATTTGAAAAAAAAAAAAAAAAAAAAAGCAGTAACGAGCAGCTGAAAAAGTGATCAGCCGGTGAAAAAAAGGAAGGAAAATGTCACGCTTCCTCTTTGACGATAAATCATTTTTCGTAAAGTCATTTTTTTACTCGAATTTCGAGAGGAACGCGTTCGACGCTGGAAAGTCTCGCAAATTCGCGATCGTTCGCGCGAGAAACTCTCGACGTTCGAGCAGCGCGTAACGCGCGTTGCTGCGTAATCTTCCGGATAATCTCTTCGCGAAGGTGTCGCTCATCCTCATTGGCGATTACGGTTACGCAAGAGGTTGCTCGAGAGCCAAACTGTGTTACGATTCGATGTTTTTCCTTTCATTCGCGTGTTTTGCAGAGTCAATGTCAGCGAGAGGGAAAGCAGCAGCGATCCGAGTGGTAGAACGTCGAAAAGGAATGGAGAGGTGGGGGGGGGGAGAAAAACGATCATTTTACGAGAGTCAAAAGTCGGGCACTCTCGTGCCAACGAAAATGAAATTTTCCAAAGCTCCCGCGCGGACTTTTGTCGTTAATTTCAAGGTCAATTTCGAGGCAACGGTCGAATAAATTCGATCATTTCTCCTTTTCATACACTCGAAAATATATATTTCAAAATTTTTTTCGAAAAAATCTCGCGTGGCGAAAATTCTTGCCTCTTGCGCTGTTTTTCGATAAAAGAAGATGAAATAGACTTTTTCGAGATTTCGTCGTCGTCGTCGAACGAAATCGAACGAGAAAGTATGTAAAATATCGCGACTGGAGAAAGAACGATGTTGGAGACTCGCGAAATGGCAAAGACGCTCGAGAGAGGCGCGAGTGTGAATTATATGAGCGTTAGATGGACGCGCGAAAAGAAAAAAAATGACGCAGAAGGCAACAGCGAAGTAAGGTCAGCCGCGCGCGCGACGAGCAAACGGGAAGATACGAGTGACTCAGAACGCGCGAATCGATATTCGCGCGGGCGCCGATACGCCGGTGTTTCGCACACCGCGCGTTAGAAGCGTATATCACCGTCTGTGCATCACGCGCGGTACGTGATTCGCTTTAAAACGTTTTCTCGATTCTTTCACGCTCGAAACGCTCTGCGAAACCGAAGAGAGCACTCTGCGCGCTCTTCATTGGGAATAAGAACGAGGATTCGATTTTTCAAGGGTATTTTGAGCGATTTCGAAGTTTGATCGTTGGAAGACCAGGGAAAAGTACGAGAAACTTTTTTTTTTTAATTTATCGTTGATACTCGACGATTCGCCGAACATTTTTCACCAACTTTTCGGAACTACGGTACGCGAATATTTCGACGACGGATTTCGATGTTTTCTCGATTCTTTCACGCCCGAAACGCTCTGCGAAACCGAAGAGAGCAATAAGAACGAGGAATAAGAACGAGGATTCGATTTTTCAAGGGTATTTTGAGCGATTTCGAAGTTTGATCGTTGGAAGACCAGCGAAAAGTACGAGAAACTTTTTTTTTTTAATTTATCGTTGATACTCGACGATTCGCCGAACATTTTTCACCAACTTTTCGGAAATACGGTACGCGTGGAAGGAAGAAAAAAAATATCGTGAAAATTCGGGAAAAAAAGGGTTTTGGGTCGAGTCCAACGACGCAAGCTTCTAGATCGCTGTTTTGAGGAATATTTCGACGACGGATTTCGATGTTTTCTCGATTCTTTCACGCCCGAAACGCTCTGCGAAACCGAAGAGAGCAATAAGAACGAGGAATAAGAACGAGGATTCGATTTTTCAAGGGTATTTTGAGCGATTTCGAAGTTTGATCGTTGGAAGACCAGCGAAAAGTACGAGAAACTTTTTTTTTTTTTATATATCGTTGATACTCGAGGATTCGCCAGCGGATTTCGGAAATACGGTACGCGTGGAAGGAAGAAAAAAAATATCGTGAAAATTCGGGAAAAAAAGGGTTTTGGGTCGAGTCCAACGACGCAAGCTTCGAGATCGCTGTTTTGAGGAATATTTCGACGACGGATTTCGATGTTTTCTCGATTCTTTCACGCCCGAAACGCTCTGCGAAACCGAAGAGAGCACTCTGCGCGCTCTTCATTGGGAATAAGAACGAGGATTCGATTTTTCAAGGGTATTTTGAGCGATTTCGAAGTTTGATCGTTGGAAGACCAGCGAAAAGTACGAGAAACTTTTTTTTTTTTATTTATAGTTGATACTCGAGGATTTGCCAACGGATTTCGGAACTACGGTATGCGTGGAAGGAAGACAAAAAATATCGTGAAAATTCGGGAAAAAAAGGGTTTTCGATCGAGTCCAACGACGCAAGCTTCGAGATCGCTGTTTTGAGGAATATTTCGACGACGGATTTCGATGTTTTCTCGATTCTTTCACGCCCGAAACGCTCTGCGAAACCGAAGAGAGCACTCTGCGCGCTCTTCATTGGGAATAAGAACGAGGATTCGATTTTTCAAGGGTATTTTGAGCGATTTCGAAGTTTGATCGTTGGAACACCAGCGAAAAGTACGAGAAACTTTTTTTTTTTTAATTTATCGTTGATACTCGACGATTCGCCAGCGGATTTCGGAACTACGGCATGCGTGGAAGGAAGAAAAAAAATATCGTGAAAATTCGGGAAAAAAAGCGTTTTCGATCGAGTCCAACGACGCAAGCTTCGAGATCGCTGTTTTGAGGAATATTTCGACGACGGATTTCGATGTTTTCTCGATTCTTTCACGCCCGAAACGCTCTTCGAAACCGAAGAGAGCACTCTGCGCCTCTTCATTGGGAATAAGAACGAGGATTCGATTTTCCAAGGGTATTTTGAGCGATTTCGAAGTTTGATCGTTGGAAGACCAGCGAAAAGTACGAGAAACTTTTTTTTTTTATATATCGTTGATACTCGAGGATTTGCCAACGGATTTCGGAACTACGGTATGCGTGGAAGGAAGACAAAAAATATCGTGAAAATTCGGGGAAAAAAGCGTTTTCGATCGAGTCCAACGACGCAAGCTTCGAGATCGCTGTTTTGAGGAATATTTCGACGATGGATTTCGATGTTTTCTCGATTCTTTCACGCCCGAAACGCTCTTCGAAATCGAAGAGAGCAATAAGAACGAGGAATAAGAACGAGGATTCGATTTTTCAAGGGTATTTTGAGCGATTTCGAAGTTTGATCGTTGGAACACCAGCGAAAAGTACGAGAAACTTTTTTTTTTATATATCGTTGATTCTCGACGATTCGCCGAACATTTTTCACCAACTTTTCGGAACCACGATATGCGTGGAAGGAAGACAAAAAATATCGTGAAAATTCGGGAAAAAAAGCGTTTTCGATCGAGTCCAACGACGCAAGCTTCGAGATCGCTGTTTTGAGGAATATTTCGACGACGGATTTCGATGTTTTCTCGATTCTTTCACGCCCGAAACGCTCTTCGAAACCGAAGAGAGCACTCTGCGCCTCTTCATTGGGAATAAGAACGAGGATTCGATTTTCCAAGGGTATTTTGAGCGATTTCGAAGTTTGATCGTTGGAAGACCAGCGAAAAGTACGAGAAACTTTTTTTTTTTATATATCGTTGATACTCGAGGATTTGCCAACGGATTTCGGAACTACGGTATGCGTGGAAGGAAGACAAAAAATATCGTGAAAATTCGGGAAAAAAAGGGTTTTGGGTCGAGTCCAACGACGCAAGCTTCGAGATCGCTGTTTTGAGGAATATTTCGACGATGGATTTCGATGTTTTCTCGATTCTTTCACGCCCGAAACGCTCTTCGAAACCGAAGAGAGCACTCTGCGCGCTCTTCATTGGGAATAAGAACGAGGATTCAATTTTGGATGATGACTGATGATGACGATTTTGGGATCTTTTTGACGAACAGCGAAATTTGCACGTTTCCGCGTTTTTTTTTCACCGTCAACGAGGGAAAACGAAATTTCAAAAGTTTCCACGACGAATCGCACGTTTCGACCGAAGATTTGGAGGTAACACCGTTCTGAACGACGATTTTGAAATGTTTTTCGAGCTTCCTGACTTTCGAGAACGAGGGAGGAGCCGAGTGACGAAAAGTTGGTAAAAAAAAAAACGTTCCGCGCTGTTTTTTTTTCCTTCTTGTAACGCGAAATTCTCTAAAAACGATCGGAACTGATTGAGAGATTCAGAGGATTCTTATACTCGTAATTATGGAGAAAAAAAAAACATTTCAGAAACATCGATTCTTTCACCGTCCTCTCATTCGTATTATTGTTTTTTTCCCTCTCTCTCTCGCTCTCTCCTCTTCCTTTCACAGTGACTATCGTCGTAAAATCAATGATATGAGTCGAGCGAAATTTTCGGTCGCGCCGGCGGGCGATGCCAAATAAAACGAAATATCGCGCGTGGCGAGAAGAACGAGAGTGCGCAGAATGACGGTGTCTGTTTACGAGATTCTTGACGTCGGAAAACCGGCCCTTTTCTTCCCTTTGACCTTGAACACGATCCTACCCTCCTCCCTTTAGTTTCTCCCCTTATCCGCGGGCTCTAAAAGCGTCCGACGTCTTTTTTCCTTCGTTCTACTTCCGGATCGACGCAACGAGCCCGACGAAACGACAGCCGATCGATTCACAGTGTTATCAAGATTTGTCGGCTATCCGAAAAATTTTTCAAAGGACGTTAATCCCAGAGCTAATTTGCGATCAAATTTTACCCAATAAAATGGCTTTCGGAGACCCGAAACTCGGAAATTTTTCGCTCTTTTCGTCTTTCTACCGCAAAATTTGTTAAATATAAAATTCGTAAAATTCCTGCTTGGATAAATTCGCGACGCAATTTTTTTTCAATCGAATTTCGAGAAACTCCTGGTTCTCTGGTTTTGTCAAGCTGTTTTGAGAATCTTCTACGACTTTGGACCGAAAATTATTTTCAAAAAAAGCACTCGTGACATCCGGTAAAAATTATTTCGAAATTCCCGGGAAAATTTCAAAATTTACCTTTCGACAAAAATATCGAATTTCACGGAACGAACTGAAATTCGAAAATTAGCGGTTCTCCGGTGTTTTTCAGGAGAAAAAACGCGAATATAGGATTTTTTAAAATTACTTTTCGAATTTATTCTCTTCTATCCCACCCCCAACGTTCGAGGCGTCTTTGCGCCTCTATTTGCGAAAATACCGGCTCGGACCTGATGACCTTTTTCGTGCGTTTCTCGATTCTGAACAACTTTCGTTGGAAACTTTTTTTCACCCAGACGCTCGTTTTCGAGATAAAACGATTCGAAACTTTCCACCCCTTGTTTTCTCGCGAAACCGCGGGGGTTGAAAAGAAGAGTACAATTACGAGGTTTTTTCCGTGGGGTGACAATCCGGAAACGCAATTATTCACGATGCAACGCACTTTTTTCGTTTCGAATCGATTCTCGTCTCTATTTCCCCCGCGGAAAAATAGTGTTCTCTGAAAAATCTCTGAGAAATCTGTTTTTCTCCCCTCTGGAGAAAAACAAGTGAAAAGACGAGAGCAAAAGAACGAAAATCAGCGTCGAACCATTTTTTTTCTTTTTTCAATCTTCGGGAGAGAAGAATGCCCTTGAATTTCAATGGAGAATCTCTTTCAAGGTCACGGAGTGAGTGGAAGCTGCGCAAAGAACGTTGGGTTACGCGTACCGCAGTCGATAAGCCTATACTCGGCGGTCCGATAAAGAGAGCAGAGAATGTTCACAGAGAGTCGCGTGTACGAGCAACGAAATAATGGCTTCGAGACTCGGCGAGATGACTAAGGCTCTCGAGTGTCCGAAGGATAATCAAGAGGCACTTTGGCACTTTGAGAGATAAAAAATCGTGAAAACTATATACGCTGCGGTATAATTCCACATTTTTTTACCCCCGTCGTCCTTCGTCTCTCGCACGATGGATGCGAAAAAGAAAAGTTTACCGACGAATTCCGGCGACTGCGAAGACAAAAATCAAAGACAAACAACGTTGGCTACGATCTAAATGGGGGGGGGGGGGGAGAGATAAAGGTGAGATTGAGAAAGATTTTGACCTTTAAAAGCTCGTCCATCGTATTTGCGTGGATTATTTTTCGAATTTCGTTGAAAATTAGAAAAATAAATTCCGAAACGCCGGAAGAATTTTGACTAAAATTCACGCGTGTTTGAAGAACCGCGAGCGAGCTCGATTTCCGGGAGAGAAAAAGGTGAATTTTCCGAAAGGTTTTTTTCTTTCTACAATTTTTCGATAACTTTGCGATATCGTTGGTGTTGGAAATTGGGCCTGGATTGATTTCGTTAAGTTTCTGTGGTATCGCGAGGCGAAAAATTGCCATTTTATTTCGGTTTTGTCGAGACTACACGTGCTGCACATCTTGATATTCTCCCCTCTTTTCGTCTTCCCCCCCCCCCGCCGGCTCGGTTACCACGATTACCGCAACGATGCTCTCGAAAGCACCGCGTTACAAAGGAGATAAAGGTGAGAGATTCAACGTGGATGAACCGTAATGAACTTGTGGATCGAAGAAAATATCTCACGACGTAAGAGGAAGGGATAAATTAGTTATCGCAGCTGAATCGTTAATTTTCATCGAAGATGAATCTTCGAGTGCGAGAAAAATCTTTGCTTCGAAAAGTACCCGTCGCAGAGCTTTGGTATTTTGCAAAAATATTTTTCAAAAGTTATCCAACCACCAGCGACATGAAAATGTAAATTGCGTTATTATTATTATTATTCTTATGTTCGAATTCAGTTACGAATAATCAATTTTCACCGATAAAATTAACTTTGGTGCTTCAAAATCCGTTTTTTTTTTCGAAAAATCATAATCGTAATTTAGGGATTTTTCAAAAATATTTTTCAAAACTTATCCAACCATCAGCGACAGGAAAATGTAAATTGCGTTATTATTATTAATTATTAAAGTTATTCATGTTATTTTTAGAATTCAATGACGACTGATCAATTTTCACCGATAAAATGAACTTTGGTGCTTCAAAATCCGTTTTTCGAAAAATCATCATCGTAATTTTGGGATTTTTCGAAAATATTTTTCAAAATTTTTCAGATCCCTCGTCGCGTCGAAATACAGATTGCCGTATTGTTATTGCGCTCACATTTGACGCCAGGCATTCGTTTTTTCCAATAAAAAAAAGCCTGCTGTGCAAAAATGATTTTTTCGAAAAAATGATAATCCCCATTGGGGCATTTTTTCAAAAGACAAAACGCATATAATTTTTGAAAAAGTAAATGAAGTTTGAAAAAGGAAATACCATGTTGGCGTCCAAGTCCTTCATGTCGCAATAAAGAAACAAATCCCCCGGCGGTTTCATGAAATCGCCGGTATTTGTACCCTCGTCGTATGCAACGTCGAAACTCTCCACCGTTTCCGCGGTGGCCTCGTGCGCCGAGTAACCACCCGGCAGCGTTGAGATACACTCGGTCGATTAACGACGATGAGTAGTAATAATAATAACAAACAGCCACTTTCCGGGGTTACGATACTTTCGCACGTTTGCTTCGATCTTCGACGATGTTGAAAACGGCACGCGCGATTATTATCGATGTCTCCGAAAAAGACGAAGGCGTGGGTAAAAGTAAGGAAAAAAAGCGCACTAATCACTCACAAGTACACACGCGTGTACGAATTGCAAATATTACGGGTTAGCCGCTCGTAGAGAGCGATTTTCATTTCGACGCGCGCGCCGTCACTTCCGCGATTTTCCGCAGTCGCGTGTGCGCTCGACGCGATCGAAAAATCACCGAACGTTCGAGAAACATTCGGGAACGCGAGCCGCTCGGCCAAGCACGGAGAGGATGTGTGGGGTTAGTTGCGAAAAAAATACGGAAAAAAGAGAGCGAGAGAAGAAAAAATGTCTAGCACGCGATCGAGTCGGGAGAAAGAATAATAACTCGCAGGGTTTTAATGCACGTTCGTTCATCAACCGCCGCTGCTTCGGACGCTTTATCACTTTTTACGTCACGTTGAACGTGCATCGATTGGGTATATACATGTATTTACACGAGAAACAAATGCACACACCTATGTACACAATTATACGGATAAAAAGTATCGTTTTATAACCGCGATCCCTTTTGCAATTATTTTTCTCTCCTTTTTCCTTCGACAACAAAACAAACGCGAGCTCCCTCGCCGACTCGTACTGCTTTATCGTCGCTTCTCCTTCCTCCGCTGCAACCGTATGGCCACTGCCCCGCCCCCCACTCGCGCGACGAACGCGCGCCGCGCGCACCTATAGGCGAATAATAATACTGACGGCGAGAGTGGCGGGGAGGGGGGAGTAGAGGCAAGCAGCGAATATACGTAGGAAAGGCGCCGCGCGCTCTCTCTCTCTACCAACACTATTTACACTGAGACGAGTCGTGAAATATCGAAAAGTCGTTGTTTTTGTAACGCTCGGCACGATGACTGCGATCGCGCAAAACCGATAGCGGTAAAGAAGAGAGAGAAAGAGCCAATCGTATTTTCGCGTTCAATGGACGCGAGAAAAATTTTGACCGGCGCTGAAATCTCTTTTCGCTTCGTTTCACGTTTCTTTCTTTTCTTTGGTTATTTCATTGTACGAGGCTTGTTTCCGCGTGTTTTTTTTTGTATCCGCAAACTCATTCAAGGTCACCTACACGCGCGAAAGCTTTGACGTACGAACCAACACTTTGAGATGGACCCGTTAGCACGCTGGTTACGCTCGGCAGAGACGTCAGCCGTCACTGACCGGACGACGCGCGTGTCTCTCCCCCCTCCCCGACCCGCTCTCTCTCTGCCGCACCGCCGGCAACCCCTAGACCTTCCGACACTTTGTATCTCTCTCTCTCTCTCTTTGCTCTCAAATGTTTTTATTCTCAAAACGTGCTTGCTCTGTTTAGCCGATTCTCGCCATCTTTCTCGCTCGCGCTCATTTTATTATTATATTTTCATGAAATATATCCGCGCATTAATATACCTACGCCAGCTGTGTTTATTATTCCCTCGATTGTACACTTTGTCACTATGCTCGTCATCACGTTCAAGGTTTTTCGCTCAAGGGATTTACGCCTGCGGTACTTTTGCTCCCCGTTTATATGAACATAATCCAGGGAAAATACAAATCACGTTTTTTTTCTTCAGAATCACGCGAGTTTTGACACAACTTTGACGCTCTGTGCACTGTTTTTCTTCGGTTTTTTGATTCACGAATGTCTCGACTATTTTTTCTTTTCGCATTTTCCGTTTCATTGATACAACCGGCCTTTTACACTCGCGTATTCAAGGAGGACAACTGCCGGGCTATTTTTCTCGCGTGAAATCAAAACAAAAGAAACACAAAGAGCGACGCTCGACGGCAACGCCGCGCAACGTTCGAACGACGAAGCTCGGATCTCGCTCTCGTACGAGTCTGACGCGCTGCGCGCCACGGCCGCTCGGAGCGCCAACAGCTGCGCCCGGCAGCCGGCAGAACTACCACGCTACTTCGCTATACCGGCTTTTCCCTTTTGTTTTGTCGTGTTCCTTCATCGTGAAATTTTCATAAAATTGATATTTCTCTGAAATCTTCGAAATGTACCCTTTGTTTTTAATTTCGCTTCATCATATATGAAAATCAAACGTTTATTCTCGATCCTAGATCCCGTGTTGAATGCGATGGTCAAACGAGGAAGCGTGATTCATACCTCATGTCTCGGGGACGCGCGCGCGCGCGCGCACCGACGTACAAGCTTTCTCTCTCTCGCTATTTCTCACTCTTTTACGTTCGTGATAAGCCTGCCGGCGATGTTTACGCACTATTCTATACTCGGTCTGGCTTCGAAATGTTCGGAAAATGCTCGAAAAGATCGATGAATTGATTTCGTACGATAAAATTACAAATTTTTCTTCATTTCACTAAACAATTCGTCAACATTGACATTGTTATCATCTGTACTAAATGACTGATTGCGTTTTATATGCAAAAGTGGCGGGCGAAAAGAGTAAAAACAATCCTCTAGAACAAAAGTTTAAAACGATACCGTCATCGTGATCCATTTTCCAAAAATTGAAAAAATTCCATCAAACACCGAAGATTAATCGGTCAAAGAAGAGTCCATTTTTCAGAGTGATCCTTTTTTCAGTAATTCCTTATTCAACGAAGAGCCTTCTTTTCTTTTATCGATCCGAGAGTCAAAATGAAAGAAAAGTTTATCGAACGTCAACTCCGCTTCCGGATCGCTAAATTGCGTCATTTGATCTTCGATCGAACGGTCGATCGTTCACCTATCCAACCATCATCCCCACGTGGGTCAACGTTCCTCGTTTTCTCTCTCCCTTCATCTCAAAATCAATTTTTATTCGTAATTCCCGAATCGATCTTAAGATCCGACACGGTTTTTCCGATTATCGACCTGCAAAATCAGCCAGACATCGAGAACCTTATCTCTCGACGTCTGCGACGGATGATTCGTTCCCCGAGAGCATCCCGAGTGCACACGGACACCGAGGATGCTCCGGCTGCGCGATCGTAGCGAGAAAGGAGACGAAAATCAGAGAGATAAAAGCAAATCGATGAAGATTAAGAAATAAACATTTATTCGAGGCGATAAAAAGTATCGGAAACCTCTCAGCAAAACGTAATTCTCTGTCAACAAAAAGATCCTTCGACAAAGAGTGATCCCTCATTTTTCTAATCCTTCGTCGAAATTGTATCGTTTTTTTTCCCTCAAAGCCCGAAATTTCCAAATAACCTCCACTTGGTTGCGCACGGACGAAAATCCGAATTTTCTCGATTTTTCATACCGAATTTACCGGAATTTTCACGCGGCTTGTTGCTTCGACAATTTGATGAACTTCAAAATCGTATCAAAATCAAAGATGATTGCAATCTTCTCGTAGATTTGTCAAAATTCGGAGGGAAAAAGGACAAATTTCAACGCGAAAAACGGGAAATTTGGACAATCGTTGTTTCGAAAATTTCATTTTTCTCCTCAAACTTTTGCGGTATCGCCCGGGCGTCCATCACGGCGAAAGCATCGTCAATGCCATTTTCATTTTCGAATCGCTTGAAAGATTCGCGTGAGAAAATTCAAAAAATGCCCAAAACGCGTCGTGCGTCGCCCGCACGACGCGGGTAAAATGCCATTTTACGCGAATAATCGTTTCGCACCTCGCGGTACTCCGCTCGTGATCGAACGTATTTTTTTCCTCGTTTTCCGCGCTTCCATTGTCTCCGTTAAATTTCGAGCCGCGAACGGGGAACTCGAACGTCAAAGCGAGAGGAATCGAACGATGACGAGAGAGTGCCTCCTCTCGTCTTTGCTCGAATTTCGCTGAGCGAGCTTCGTCAGCTTTCCCCTACTCGCCAATTACAGCGACGTTGTAAACTCCCCAAAGTCACTCGCGATAACGATCATTTATAGAACGAGAAACAAGCGCGAAATGATGAAAAAAAAAAAAAAACAAAAAGAGAAAAGAAAAAACGACGAGCTCACCAGCGATTCGTCTTTTTACACTGGAAATCTCGCCTCCGTTTCGTTTTTATCATTCGTTTTTATTTCGTCTGGATAATTAACGCTAATCTCGTCTTCGGTATATCGCGACTAGAGCGACGATCGGAAAACTCGAACTTTCCTTAAGGCCATGGGGGATACCCCCTCCCCCATCGAAATTTAGCAACATTCTCAGGCAAAATCTGTAAATCGGATCGATTTGAAATTTTTTGTGAGTATTTAGTGACGCAACACGGAGGAAATGACGATTTAGCAATTTCGAAATTTTTCAAAAAAATTTTTTTGTAGAGTGAAAAAATTTTCAAAATTTCGAAATTCTAAAATCGTCAGTCCCTCCGGGCTATATCACTAAATACCCACAACAGATTTCAAACCGACCCGATTTACAGATTTTGCCGGAGAATTTTTTCAAGCTTCGATTTACGGATGTAACACATCGCCTTAAGGTGGTCGTCTGGAGACTCGCAAAAGTTGCTCCGCGGGCGAAGGCGCGGAATTAACCGTACCACTCGCCGGAAATCAAAAAAATATCGAGCGTAAATTGTTATTATTACGATTTACACTCTTTTCTCAAAATATTCTGAAAAAATTTTTCATTTTCGCATTAACCGACTTTGTGGTATCAACCGTTTTTCATCATTTTGTCAAAATTGCGGAAAACTGCAAAACCTCGAAATTTTTCGGGAAAAATACCAGAGCGAATCAAAAAATCGTCGAATTTCGGAATATTTTCGAAATTTTTTGTTCTCGACAATTTCTCAATCCAATTTTCGATATCGTTGTTGCTCGAAGCTACGTGGAACAACAAAGAAAAGCGCACAATTTTCGTCGAAACTGTTTTTCAAAATAATTTTCAAAATTGAAAAATTTCGGACTGAAATCCGTCGAAAAAGTGAAATCGCACGATTTCTCGCCCGACGGAATGACGTTTTTTTTTTTTTACCGAAAATGATGTTCCAAAATTCATGCGCGACGAGGCCCAACTTTCCCTCTTTCTCCTTCACTCCGTTACTTTCCCTCTCGTTCTCATTCTCGATTTCCAAGGTCGTTTATCTTCGGACGATCGTCGAGCGATCGGCATTCGGCGATTTCCTTAGACAAACGGCCAAATTCCGTCCCTGACACGGTTTTCGATAACGGTAAGTCAAAAAGACCCTCCCCCCCCCCCTCCGTCCCTCCAACACAGGAACAAACTCAGGCCCGAGACTTTCGCCTCGCGATTGTGCGAAAAAAAAAAAATTCTAAACCCTTTTTTTGCGCTCAAGAAGAAGAGGAGAAAAAGCCAAAATCCTGAATCGCTCGTCAGAATTCCAAAAAGAATAGCGAGTAGAAACGAAAAATCTTCGTAACGACGAAAATTCAGAGGCGGATTATGTTAGCTTGGAAAAAAAAATGTTCTTCCAAAATCCAAGCACTTGAGAACGAGACAAGGTTTGTTGGAGAACGAAAGTCGCTTTTTGCGTACGAATTTTGCGATGACACGTGACGGCCTCGATCGATAAAATAAGAGAAAGAAAGAGCGAAACGTTAATCACGTTTCGCAGTCAAGTGCATTGCTCGTGTACGTCCCCCTTAATGGCGAAACAAGTATATCGACCCTACCTCGGTTATGAATTTCAATTTAATTGGCATTCAAGGTGAACCTCCTAATCGTTTGACGCACATAAACGAGATATACGTTCGTCGTATTCCGATATTCCCTACGTATTACATAAATACACGAATTTTATCAGAAAGTGCCTTAAAGTAATCGACCATCTCCTTTTTCCGATTATTTAGATGACTTTTTTTGGACAAATTCTCTTCCTCCTCAAATCGCGAAATGTCATTTCTCTCCCGCCCTCTTGAGTTTTTTAAAAAAAAGCCTGATGAAAAACATCGAAGAAATCGCATCTTCTTGAAACACTAAGAAATTGGCTTTGCTACGGAGAGAACCAAGAAAAAGGACGATTTTTTATGTAGCGAACTTTCGATCTCGATTATTAAAAAAAACGCTCGATTTTTATTTGATTCTTATTCTTTATTCATTATCTTCTTGAAACACTAAAAAATTGGCTTTGCAACGGAAAGAACCAAGAAAAAGGACGATTTTTCGTGCAGCGAACTTTCGAACTCGATTATTAAAAAAAACGCTCGATTTTTATTTGATTCTTATTCTTTATTCATTATCTTCTTGAAACACTAAAAAATTGGCTTTGCAACGGAAAGAACCAAGAAAAAGGACGATTTTTTATGTAGCGAACTTTCGATCTCGATTATTAAAAAAAACGCTCGATTTTTATTTTATTTGATTCTTATTCTTTATTCATTATCTTCTTGAAACACTAAAAAATTGGCCTTGCAACGGAGAGAACCAAGAAAAAGGACGATTTTTCGTGCAGCGAACTTTCGAACTCGATTATTTAAAAAAAACGCTCGATTTTATTTTATTCCTTTCGTTACAAGCGAAACTGAGAAATATTCGTCAGACGTTGTTTTAAAAGAGAAGAGGAAATTTTCCAGAAGGGCCTGATTGCAAAACGTCACCAAAATCGCATCTTTTTAGAACACTAAAAAATTGACCTTGCAACGGAGAGAACCAAGAAAAAGGACGATTTTTCGTGCAGCGAACTTTCGATCTCGATTATTAAAAAAAATGCTCGATTTTTATTTTATTTTATTCTTATTCTTTATTCATTATCTTCTTGAAACACTAAAAAATTGGCTTTGCAACGGAGAGACCCAAGAAAAAGGACGATTTTTCGTGCAGCGAACTTTAGAACGCGATTATTAAAAAAAAACGCTCGATTTTATTTTATTGCTTTCGTTACACGCGAAACTGAGAAATATTCGTCAGACGTTGTTTTAAAAAAGAAGAGGAAATTTTCCAGAAGGGCCTGATTGCAAAACGTCACCAAAATCGTATCTTTTTAGAACACTAAAAAATTGACCCTGCAACGGAGAGAACCAAGAAAAAGGACGATTTTTCGTGCAGCGAACTTTCGATCTCGATTATTAAAAAAAAAAACGCTCATTTTTATTTTATTCCTTTCGTTACACGCGAAACTAGGAAATATTCGTCAGACGTTGTTTTCAAAAAGAAGAGTTAATTTTCCACAAGGGCCTGATTGCAAAACGTCACCAAAATCGTATCTTAAAATGCTGAAAAATTGACTTTGCAACGGAGAGACCCAAGAAATAGAACGATTTTTATTTTTTTCAATTCTTATTCTTCATTCATTATCTTCTTGAAACACTAAAAAATTGGCCTTGCAACGGAAAGAAGCAAGAAAAAGGACGATTTTTCGTGCAGCGAACTTTCGATTTCGACTGTTTTGAAATGACGTTTATTTTCGTGGACAAAGCCGATCAAGTGGGAGGGTTGAGGGGCGAGGAGAGATTCATAATAATAAGAACGTAAAATCCGTAGGTTCCGAAAGATCGCGTGGGCTTTTTATTGCTCGTTCGCGAAGCAAAAGGCGCCTACGGAACATCCGCGTTGGCTCTCCGCGAAAACGAGACTCGTCTGGCCTATGATTTTTCCCTCTCGCGTGTCTCTGTATGCGTACGGAGGAGAGTCTCGTTTCGTCTCGGCGTTTCTCGGATCACGGTGCAATTTCATTAATCATTTTGATTATGCAATAAAGTATTTTAATTTATCGCGCGCGATTATCTCGGATAAGATTTACGACGCGATCTCGTCGCGTTATCATCGGTCATTATTCGCGAATTACTTATTTTCGACGAAAATTAAATACAATCACGTTAATCTCTATTTTTCTAGTTTTTCTTTTTTATCCACCCGCACAATTTCTCGCTACTTTTTCGGTAGCGAGAACCTTCCGATCGGCCCATTATCATTATTTTTTTGATTCCTGTATTATCCAATTTTGACTTTGTTTTTTTTTTCCCCAATAGCATCTCTCGAACGTTCTCAAGCTTTTCAGAGATTTTATCCGCGAGAAATCGACATTTCGATTTTCTTTCTTTGTTTTTCGGCAGTCAAAAATGTGGGAGCGCGATTTTACAAAATATCTCGGGTGCGCGATATTTCCGCGAAAAAACATTCCGGGATTCCGAAAGCTCGCGAATCCACGATACCTCGGTTTCGATATACCTTCCTCAGGCAGAAATACTCGGAGACTGCAAGGCGGAATTTCGCACTCGATTTTTTCGTTTTTCTCTCGACTCTTTTCCGCCGAAAATTTCAGTTTCGCTCACTTCCGGCTACTTCGCGTTCCTACGTTTTTTCTTCTGTTTTTCGCACGCGCAAACTCGAGAATTCGATTTTCAGAAGGAACGTCACCAGTTTTTGTATTTTTCTTTCGGATACCTCGAGACATTTCCGACCATGAATGTTCACAATGAAACCCGGTTGATATCGAGATAATTGAGAAAAAGTGAAAAAAAATCACGTTCGTTAGTCCGCCGAGAGTCCGCGAAGTGTCGCGACGAACGAAAAGCGGTATAGAAGATACAAACGAGAGAAAAAAAACGTAATTTTCACCGGAAGTCAGTCTAAAAGGGCGGGGATGACATTTTTTACATTTCTTTTGATTACTCGTCGCGCGATGGCGCGATAGCGACGAGAGTCGTCGATTAATCATCGATATTTTTGCGGGGAAAAGAAGAGAGAAAAAAGGTGATTCGTGTTAAGCCTGCGCAACGTCAGTGTAATATCGGTATGCTCCTTGAGATATTAATAGTGATAAGAAACATACGAAGAGACAAACAAAAAAGAAATCGACGAATCTTCTCTCACCTGTCCATTCCGGAATTGCTGCTGCTGCTGCTGCTGCTGTTGCTGTTGTTGCTGCTGCTGCTGTTGCTGCTGCTGCTGCTGTTGCTGTTGCTGCTGCTGCTGATGATGAAACAGAGCGACTTGCTGCTGCGCGGTCATCTGATTGTTCAGATAAACGAGATGCTCGGTGCCGGGAGCCCCGCTCTGAAAATCAGAAGCAACATGTTGAAAGGTCCTTCGAAGTGAGGAAGGGAAAGCCGAATATTTCGTTCGTTTTCCGGCGGTAATTTTTTGGGCAACTCGCTCCACGTTCGGGAAACACGTGATGACCTTGAAATATCGTTCGGCCTCAACGAAAATCGGCACTTTTCTCGACTTTTCACACCGAATTTTCCGGAATTTTCATGGCATTTTCCTTCTTTTTGCTGTTCGGTCGGTGTTTCGTTGGATTTCAACAAAGTTCAAAATCATAAATGTTCGACTTGGGGATTATTTAAGGATTGTTTATACAGGGTGGACCAAAATTGAAGGTCACCGAAGTGGACCTGGACGGGAGATGATATTCCGGGGCGGAGAGTCTGCAGACAATTTTTGACTTTACGAATCGTCAATTTTTACAGTGCGCCGGAAGTCCCGGCGGTCCCCGATCGACTGAAATTTTCTCGATCTTTCACGATGAATTTTTTGAAATTTTCGCGATATTTTCTTTACTCTCTTCGCGACTGTCGGAACTTTGAAACATTTGTCAAACTGTTTGGCGAATCGTCGATCATTGACGACAAGAAAAAGAAGTTTCGCGGACTTTTCGTTGGACCCCAAGGATGCAAACTTCGAAATTATCCAGTCTTGCGACATTCGATGCGACATTTCATGAAAAACACTGTGATTTACTTGTAATTCAAAGCTGCCAGAAAATTTTTGGAAAATGATGATTTTTTTGATAAATTTGAAGATTCTCCATGTCCGCATGAGAAAGGGATGAAACATTGCGGCGTGAGACCGATCGTTACGGAAAACAAAAAGAAGAGCCTCGGAGCGCAGATCGTTCCCACGGTATTTTACGCAAAACCCCTCCAAATCGCAGGCTAAAAAAAAGCAACGCTCCCAAAATGGATAATCTCTCCGCTTCGAACGGACTGTGATATTTCCCCTCGATGCTCTTTGAAGCAACTTTGTTCGGCGCTAGACGTACCTTGCGAGAAAAATGATTGCGATCGAGAGAGAAAAAGTGAAAAAAAGGAATGGCTCGAAAGACGCACAACTTTCCCAAAATGTTGCGCGCGAGTCCCCGACGATTCGGAGAGTAAAAAAAGCTAGACTCCGAGGACGAAGAATTTCTCTCCTTCCAGCGCGCAAATTTTTCGCACGGATGCTTGCGGTACGAAGGAACGAATGAGTTTACCTTGAGCTGCATGGGATGTATCTCGTAAGGCAGATGAACGTTGTTCATCGCTTGAATGCCGATTTGTTGCGGCTGGCTCTGTTGCGGCACGCCCATTTTGTTCATGGGATATTTCCATTTTTCGTGATTCTGAAGAGCTGGCGTGAGATATCCGTTGGTGGCGTCGCCGCCGGAACCTCCGGAAGCTCCCGCCATACTCACGTTGTCGATAATAGCGTCGTCCGCGAGAGCCCAGGCTCTCGGCGCTTGTTTGGTCTGAAACGTCGTGGCCTGCGCATTGTTGTAATCCTGTTCGGCGGGTCTTTGAAAAACATAGCCGACCATCGCGTCGTCCTGAGCTCTGCCGATGCCGATTTGATGACTCTGTCCTTGCTGTATGCGTACGCCGTCGCCACCTGCCATAACCTGCGCGCACTGTTCGTTGTCCTGCGTCACGCGTCGAGAAAAAGAGAAACAAAAACAAAAGATCGAAAATTATCGCCAATGTCTCTCGCGGGATCTCGCGTATTGTGCGAGACGATGAAGAAGAACGCTCGGAGAAACTTTAAGACGCTTATTTTTGCGTGAATTTTCATAGACAAAAAAACAGAGAAACGAATGCGAAACACAAGGCTCAAGAGCGAGGTTCGAACGTCGGACGGCACGATGGACGTACATAACCTCTCTGCACTTTCACCGTCATAGAATCACTCTTGCCTAACAATTGAAGCGAGGAATAACAAACAGCGGAATTTGCAGGCACTACGTATTCTCCGTAGCTGTACATCGGCCGAGAGAAAAAGAGAAAAGAAGGGACAAAAAAGGAACGACAATTGATATATCCGTGACACAAAGGCTCTCGGAATTATGACGAACGTTATGGCGTTTCTCGGGCACACACTCGAGAGAGTCGAGCTCTTTTTTTCCTTAGTCTTCTTCTTCTCTTTCGTTTGGTCAGTTCGCACTTTGGGTAAAAGCTATCGAGACGCGTGAGCGCAGGCAGAGACAACGAGAAGGGGAGGGGGGGGGATACGCAGAGAGAGGTTATAACAGAGCGAGCGAGAGGCGATTATAAAATATATCTCGTTCTGGCGACATGTATAAATACTGCGGTACGATACAAATGCACGTTTATGTGTGCGCGAAAGCGAAATTTGTGTACATACATATTTATACATAAGCATATATAAATACACATGTATATATGATAAATGTACACATATACGTACGGTGGGTATGTGACCATTCGCCGAGGGATAGTGCAACTGCATAGGGGGTGCCGGCTCGCCACCGCCGCCGCTACCCGCACCAAGCCACTTCATCGTTCTGTCAAAACGCGCGCACCGCCTTCGTACGTTACTCTCTTTATTTTCCCTCTGCCGAATCGTGGGATTTATCAGAGATGATAAAATGATACCGCCGATGACGACGGTGGCCCTCCTCGTAGACTGTTACTCGTCGCGCACACGGAAACCGCAGGGTAACGGGCGGCGAGGATGGAAGCAGGGGGGGAGGGGGCGACGGAGTTGTCGGAGGGAGCGGCGGGGGCGGGAGGGAGAGATTCACAGGGTGAGAAGAGCGAGGTTGTCGAGGAACGTGAAAGGAAAAAACAAAAAGAAAACGGGGAAAAAAAGTGAACGAATAGAGTGAAAAAATGTATGTCGAAGCGACGCGCAATCACGAAGGGAAAAAAATAAGGAATCGAAACGCTGAGGGAAAAACGTCCTCCTTGAAGGTTATTTTGTCGTGGCTACCGGCGTCCGAATAGTCGTATTTTTTATATATATATAGACATATGTACGTGTGTATGTGTGTGTATATATGTTTATATATATGGATATGACAGGGTTATTTTCTCAGAACGATCTTTCTTTCTTTTCCATCTTCTCGGGTCCATTTACACGTTTTTTATTTCGCGATCTTTATACACTCGGCCTCGCGTAGCTTTTATATTTATTTCCCTCGACACGGGCGCACACACGCACACACGGCACTGCGAAAAAAAAACTTCGATGCGACGAGCTGTTTCTTTTTTTTTTAATTTCTTTCTTTTATTTTTGTTATTTATATATATATATTTTTTTATTTATTTATACGTTGAAATACGAAAGTGTTTTGCTTTATTATTTTCTTCTCGGTGCGTCTTTATCTGTAAGAAAAGCCGCGAATAAAACTCTGACGATGTTATACACGGCGTTGGCGCTGAGGCCAAATTGGCGAACGCGGGGTTTCGGTAATAAACGCGCCGCGAGCAAACGCAACCCGAAGAGCGGAGCAATGGCAGCTAGGTACGGCGCGCCGCCGCTTCTGCCGGAATTTTTGACAACCCTATATCCACGCACACACACACACACCCACACACGCATTCACACACGAAACGCGGAATACACAGACGAAAAAAGTACAGGGATGATAAAAAGTGGTGCGAGAGCGCGTACGGGATGACACTCGAAGCAGATTTTCGCTCGCGAAACGCGCCGCAGCATACACGCGCGCGCTCGACACACACGTACGCACGACCACGCGCGACGTAAGAGAGAGAGAGACTCGAGAACGCGTCGCGAGGACTCTCTGTACTGTGCGCGCGCGAGCTTTTGCACGGACAAAGGGACACTCGGCGCAGTCGGCGCTCCGCCGACACGGTCGCATAAGTAGATGTGTGCGAGTGTGTGTGTATGTACTGGTGAGACCGGTCGTCGCAGAAACACCGGACTGCGAGAAGGCACTGACACAACGGCTTCTCCGTCTCTTTCCCTCTTTCCTTCCTTCAAAATTCACAGCGTTAAAAATGACGAGCCAATTTATAGCGAGACTCTGCTTTTTTTTCACAAACGTTCAATTGGCGGATAAATAACTCAATCTTTATCGCGAACGATCAAGCCGCGTGTATACAGCTAGAAAAATACACAACTACGTATCGCCCGTGCTCGTGTGTATGCGTGTATGTGGGTATAGATTTCAACACGCGTATCGTGCAACGCGTAATCGCGAGTGGAGCGAAAAAAAAAAATTTGTTATTCGTTCCGACCTGTCTCTCGGTCGAATATCCGCATAAACTCAAAGGGACAAAACGGGCGCTCAACTTTGTACGTATATAACGAAGAAGAGAGGCGACACGCTCGAGAGAATGACGAAACTATCCGCGCCGATCTTGCTATTCCGTTGTCATACCGAAACCCTCGTTCTTCGAATCAAAAAGGAAGAAAAAAGATAAAGGATTTTTTCACATCAGCCAGCGGGGGTGAATTTTTCTCAAAGTATCGACTCTATCGGCGCGTCGCGATGTTTCGCATCTGCCGTTAAAACGCGTAGGTGCGTTTACGTCGCTGAAAACTCGAGTGTGTACGCGAGAAAACGCAACCTTCGTCAGAGACGACTCTTTAAACCGACGCACCAGCGAGTTGCTTTTTTCCTTTCTTTTTCTTTTTCGTTGCGTTTTGGCTCTTTTAAAAGCTATACATTACACATATACATATTATCATTTATTAACCTTAAATGCACTATTCACAGTTATTTACAGTTGGACGGGGAACGCGCGTCCACCGGCATTCGCGTTATTCGCGTGCTACGATGCGCACCGCGATTACCGTGCCCGGAGTTCGCACACTCTCTGATAGAAACGGCAGCTGCCAACTGCCGACATGTTTTTTTTCTCTCTCTCTCTCTCGCTTTATTTCCAGCTCGCATCTTCCGTCGTATCTTTGGTGCGCATGCGCCGTTACCTCTCATGGAAACGGCGTTTGAGGTGAAAATGCGCGCGTCATCTTCCTGAAGTTGGCCGAATTCCGTAGAGAATTTTTGTCTTTTACTTTTGCTCAGTGGCGCCAAATTCAAATAAATCGAAATTCGAGCAACGATGATTGATTCGTTTTCAGCCTCCTGAAATTCGTCGTTATAATTGCCTTTCGAATGCGGATACTTTCAAAAGGAACCCATATTGAATTTCCCAGTGATGATCGTTGCGAGGGAAAAAAGAACAATATTTTTAAAAAATAATTCGGCGTCGACTATCAATGAAGGTTATCGACAAACTTTCCAAGTCGTTCTTCGATTCAGTCGTCAATATCCATCGCCGATTTTCCATTCTAAACGATTAATCGTCTGTGAAGCATGCGGAAAATTATTTCCAAATTCCGATAAATACCAAAAAGGACGGTTTTTCCGAAAAATGAATCGGGACCGGAAATGGACGAATCAGGAATGGAAATTACAAACACTTTCACAAACGATAAGCTAAAAAAGAAAATCCGTCGATCTAGTCAAGTTTTCGTAAATGCAAATTTTATACTAATAAAAAAAACGCCCGGAAAGCTGAGTGGAGCAACGTGTTTTATTCGTAAAAAATGCACCGATGAAATTGCGGAAAATCGACATTCAGCGGTTCCCCACTGTTTTTCCTCGATAGGAAAACGAGTTTTTCCCGAAAAATTTCAATCTCACGGGAATTTTTGAAAAAAGAATCAAATTTTTTCGAAAAAGCCGCACTTTCGAATGAATACGTTCTTCAAAAAAAAAAAATGTATATCCACGACTCGTCGATGTTACTCGCCTTACGAATCCACATTTCCGAACGAAGCGCGGGAGTGCGACGAGGGATTCTGAAAAATGCCGCGAATAAATACGAAATCACAGTAGTGTGTGCTTTTTGTCTTTTTTTTTGTTTCACTTCCACGTTACAAAAGGATATATATATATAATATGTATATATATCTTTTTTTTTGTTTCGTTTAATACAACTTCATCCTCACGCTGTTTTTTTTTTTTCGTTTTATCAGTTTTTGACTACGTTTTTCTTCCCCACCTGCTCCCTTCTCTCTCGATCTTTCCAACATCCGGTATACGCAAGACCGGAATAATTCCAGTCGGAGATAGTTTTCTTTTGTTTTGTTTTGTTTTTTTTTTTTTCGTCGAGATGCACGAGGATTTACGAAGAAAAAAAGAATAATTAAAAAACACCTCAAACGATAACTCGGGCATTCGATAAATTCGGAAAAAAGTCTTCGAAATACCCATTATCCTCCCCCCCGACCCCTGTCGCACTGTTTTTCTTTTTTTTTTTCGTTTCACAGTCATTTCTCAACAGTCTATCGTAACAAATGGAAATCAAGCACATTCTCGCTCGTTTCAAACGTACGCCATTTGCGGCGTATTTTTTTTAATATATACGATTATCGTTTAATTATTTTTCGCACTCCCCCCCGCCCCTCATAAATTCTCCTCGTCGTATCGAGCATTTTTTCTTTCTCCCTCTCTCGTTTATTCGCTCGTTCGTCGTTAGTCGTTCGCTTTTCGTTCGAAATGCCGAAAATTGCGCGCTTTCGCCCCCGTGATTTCGAAAACCGAGACGAAAAGAAAGAAAAAAGAAAAAGACACGCAAAAAACCGTATGAAATTTGCCTTTTTTTTCTCTGTTTTCCACGATCGGCCGATTTCTCGACGGCCCGCTGGAATTTCACGGTTTTTTTTTTCGTTTATTCGTCGTTTAATTCTTCTCGCTCCTTTCTCTCTCTCTCTCTCTCTCGTACTTTCCCACCGGCTGAGATCCTTTGCGACACGAACGAACGCTGTCGTCTTTTCCCCTCGCGCTCAAAGCGCACTTTTCCACGCGGAGGAAAATGCGCGCGGCAAAACCCCGCCATTAAAAATTACCGCAACATCTTCGAGTCCGCTCGAGGAAAAACTGATTTTTCCTCTCTCTTTTTTTCTATAAAAAAAACAAACAATAATAATAATCGATAATAAGGAAAAATAAAACGTAAAACTTCAGTTTGCCCTCCTTCGAGCGCGCGCTTTTCCCCCTTCATTCTTTTCCTCTGTTCTCTCCGTGCATCTTTGCTCGCGATTAAAAAAAAAAAAAAGCACGCGCCGCTCGAGGCTGAAAATCTCGGATTTTTCGTACTCGTGTTTTCTCCTCCATGTTTTTCCTCAAACTTCTCAAACTTATCCGCGGTTATCGGCGGATTGAAACGATCAATTTCCACGAAGAAAAAAAAACAATGAAATCTCTCGAATAAATAATAAGAATTATTTCGGTCGTTGGCTCTTCGACGACTTTTTTTTCTTTTTTTTCGACATTTCCGGCGGATTTTACACACGACTGTACAATTGCGCGATTTTTCGGTCAACGTCGCTTCTTTTTTTTTACTCATTTTTCCTTCTCGTGCTCTTCACCCTTTTGCAAAATCGCTTTTTTTTCTCTTTTTTTTACAAAGAGCGCGCTCGGTCATCCATCGTTCGTGTCGTCTTGCTTTTTGCCTCTTTTTTTCGTCTCGTCTCTTCGCGCTTCGGCCGAGACGAAACGACGAAAACTATGTCGATCATCGAACGTACAAAAATCATTCCGCCATTCGCGTATTTATATTTTCAAATATACATGCGTACTCGCAATCTTACGTGCGAATATTTTGCGGGCCCTCTGACGGCGATTCGACGACTCTCTCGAAAGGGTCATTTTTCACGAAGCCTAATTTCCGGAAAATTCCACCGAAGCACAAAGCGGCGATGGAAAATCGACAATTCCGAGGTTATTCGAGTTTTCCAATCTTTTCCTCGCTTCCCATACCTTCGTAAAAAAAACCCACGGTCGCCAAAAAAACCCCTCCAACCCTGAATTCGACTCTCAACTTGAGAAAACCGACAACTCTTGCTCGAAATTCGGAGAAAAAAAACCACAAAACCACCGATGCGAGATCGCGAATGGCAATTCGCGAGAAGAGACCGAAAATTTCGAAAAAAAAAATCCTCAAACTCGAACAACCGCGAATCCATGGATTTTCGAGTTTCGGAGACTCCGTCGGCTAATTATAAACAGCTGAAGCGCGCTCGGAGCACGCTCCGAATTTTCGAAAATGCTCGAAAAAAAGCTCGCGAATGAATGAAGATTTACGAAAAACAAGGTAAATAAATAAACCTTCGTTCGAACCGGGAAGGATCGAAAGAAAGGCGGAAAATTGAGGGAAAAAAAAAAACATCAGAAAACTCGAAAAACTCGCAAAAACCTCGCGATCTTCGGTGATGTTCGATCTCGAGTTTCTTCCGAATCACGGTACCCCTGGAAAACCCTTTGAGAAATCGATCGAATCGTCAAGAACTCCGCATATACATATTCACATATACATATACATACACATATGTATATATGTAGGTATATAAGATTCCATGTACAAATTCTCATACACGCAAACATGCTCTCTCTCTCTCTCTCACTCTCGTATAATGATTTCGATAATAATATTAATAGTTAAAAATAATTAGTTAATTGTATATCGTACGAATAACCGTATTACAGAGCCAGCGGCGTCTGTCCTCGGGTCGTTTCCGGTATTCTCAAATTCTCTCTCTCTCTCACTTTTCCTTCTCCTTCTCTCTCGTTTCTCATACTTTTTCTCACAAACGTATTTCCTCCTCCTTTTTCGTATTTTTCTCTCGCGCTTCCCCCCCTCCCCCCCTTTTCTCATTCTTTTACATATGTAAAGTATTTACAAGTGCTGAGAGGTGTACGTCAGTGTCCGTGTGTGTGTGTTTCTGCTCGTTTTTTTCGCACGTACGTACGCGTGTGTTTGATCGTAATGGTGTAGGCACTATGGCTTTGGACGTACACTAAGTTGTACGTTAGGGTACATCCCTTGAGAGGCGCGTGACGAAAAAAACCCTCGATTTTGACGAAATGATTTGGAAAAAAAAAAAAAAACGAAGAAAAAAGAAATCACCGGCCGGACCAACGCGAAATTCGCCAAACGAACGAGAAACGTTTGTTTCTCTCTCTCTCTCTCTCTCATTTTTTTTCCCAACGCGCCCCTCAATCAGGTCCAATTTGGTAGCCTGAAAGTTTTCTTATAGACAATTATCGTAACAATATTAAATATGCGTTTTCACGAGACGAGACAGCCCGAGCGGATTCTTTCCTCTTTTCCTCGCGACATTTGCTGCTCCGCTCTTTCCGCGATTCGCAAAATTCGTGGTTTTTTTTGGATTCGCCCGCGAGCTTTTCGAGTTCGTCTCCGTGCGTCGATCTCGATCTTCCCGCTGCTGTTTTTGCCAGCGCGGCGACGCGCGCGTTGGAAAGAAAAATCGAAAGAAACGACGAGCGGAAGGAAAAACAAAGAGCAGCGAAAACGCGGGTCCGATCGATTTTTCTTGCTTTTGCTTTTTGCTTTTTTCCCTCGTCCTCTCTTCGTCTTTTCTCTCTCTTCTCGCGATGATTCGCATCGCGGACGAGAGTTCGAGGCGACTCTCGCGGTTTTTCGCGCTTTTGAGTGATTCAAAATTCAAAGGGGAAAAAAGCCGAAAAGAAAAAAACGAAAAAAATCGCCTCGGCTGTTTCGCACGGAAATCATCGAATTTCGAGGCGAAACAATTTCGAAATCCCGCCGCGTGATTATTCGCGTTGGAAAATTGAACGAACGAACGAAAAAAACCGGAGGAACATCGAGAAAAATCGTTTGCGACTTTCTCCGACGAGCCTCTCATTATTTTTTCCATTTTTCGTCCGTTTTTCTCTCTTCCCCTTCCTCCTCCTTTGCCGCCCGTTTTCTCAGACTCAAACTCGCTCGTTCGAACGACCCTCCGGCGTGCGAATTCGCGAAAATCCCTCGATTCATTTTCTCTCCTCTAATCGCGATTTATCCATCGAATTAACTTAAAATAACGAATAATAAGATTGCACGTGAGACCGCGATCTCGTAATATCGATGAGTTCCCTCTTTTTTTTCTCTTCCTTCCTTTTTCCCTCCTTTCTCGTCCCGGTCAAACCTGACACACGATCCGCTCCGCGACTACACGCGATTCGATATTCTCTCGCGACGAACGCGGAATGAAAAAAGCGAGGATGACGAGAAGAAAAAAAAATGAATTTTTTTTAAGCAACGATATTCCGTCTTTTTCAAGTTTTTTCAAATCGCGCCGGACGCTTGATATGTTTATCGAGAATTCCGAACGAAAAGGCGACTCTTTTCGTTCCTCGTCGACGACGACGTTGTTACTTCCGTTTTTGCTTTTTTTTCATTCCGCGGTTTTCGCCCCCCCCCCCCCCCCTCCGCCGCGCCTTTTTTTTTCCTCCCGAACTTTCTCGCTCGGACGTTCGCGCCCTCCGAGCCGTACTTATGTATAATTCATGCAAGCACGGGGTTGCATCTCGAGGCGAAAGAGCAAAAAAAAATAATAAACGAAAAGCGGAAACGACGAGGTTTGAGAATCTCGCTCACGCCGCTTTACCCCGAGGAGACGAACTCCGAGTAAACGACGAGTCGCGCGGAAAAAGAAACTGAACGAAATGATAACAACGAAATGGAAAAAAAATGATGTGTCACCGTTGTTCGACGCTCGCGCGATTACGCGGCTGTTTTCGGCATCTTAGAATTTAAAGTCGAAGAGATCCGACAGTCCCTCCTCGGTTCCGAGGGTGAAGGAATAATCGCTCTCGGATAACGGGGGTTCCAACGACAGCAGGGTCTCTCCAAAGTCCAGTATGGCCATGTCTGAAAAACGGTTTTTTTTTTTATTGAAGAAGAATTGTGCAACCCGAACGTCGGGTTTTTCGCGGAGAAGAGATTTTTTTTTGAAAGACTCGAAAGTTACGTCTTCCGGCTCGTTGGCGATAATTGAGCGATCGCCAACGTCGATTTTTTCGCGGTTGCGTAATTTATGTGTGTAAGATCAAATTAATGACAAAATTTTGCAGAATTGAGCGATTGCGAACGTCAATTTTTTCGCGGTTGCATAATTTATATGTGTAAGATGAAATTAATGACAAATTTTTGCAGTTGCGAGCGTCGATTTTTCGCGGAGAAGAGATTTTTTTTTGAAAGACTCGAAAGTTACGTCTTCCGGCTCGTTGGCGATAATTGAGCGATCGCGAACGTCGATTTTTTCGCGGTTGCATAATTTATATGTATAAGATCAAATTAATGACAAATTTTTGCAGTTACGAGCGTCGATTTTTCGCGGAGAGAGATTTTTTTTTGAAAGACTCGAAAGTTACGTCTTCCGGCTCGTTGGCGATAATTGAGCGATTGCGAACGTCGATTTTTTCGCGGTTGCATAATTTATATGTATAAGATCAAATTAATGACAAAATTTTGCAGTTACGAGCGTCGATTTTTCGCGGAGAAGAGATTTTTTTTTTTCAAGACTGGAAAGTTACATCTTCCGGCTCGTTGGCGATAATTGAGCGATCGCGAACGTCGATTTTTTCGCGGTTGCGTAATTTATATGTGTAAGATCAAATTAATGACAAAATTTTGCAGAATTGAGTGATTGCGAACGTCGATTTTTTCGCGGTTACGTAATTTATATGTGTAAGATTAAATTAATGACAAATTTTTGCAGTTACGAGCGTCGATTTTTCGCGGAGAAGAGATTTTTTTTTGAAAGACTCGAAAGTTACGTCTTCCGGCACGGCGTCGATAATTGAGCGATTGCGAACGTCGATTTTTTCGCGGTTGTATAATTTATATGTGTAAGATTAAATTAATGATAAAATTTTGCAGTTACGAGAGTCGATTTTTTCGCGGGGTTTCACTTTGAAAGTTTTCCCAAAATTTTGGTACGGAATGAAGATTTCTTTGCTCTTTCTTTTTTCACATTTTTTATGTGTACTTTCATCGTTTAGTGACCTTTTTTCCACTAGAAAGTTTGCAAAAACGCGGAGCCACGACTGAAAATCATTGTTTTTAATGACAAAATTTTGCAGTTACGAGCGTCGATTTTTCGCGGAGAAGAGATTTTTTTTTTAAGACTCGAAAGTTACATTTTCCGGCTCGTTGTCGATCATTGAGCGATTGCGAACGTCGATTTTTTCGCGGTTGCATAATTTATATGTGTAAGATGAAATTAATGACAAAATTTTGCAGTTACGAGCGTCGATTTTTTCGCGGGGTTTCACTTTGAAAGTTTTCCCAAAATTTTGGTACGGAATGAAGATTTCTTTGCTCCTTCTTTTTTCACATTTTTTATGTGTACTTTCATTGTTTAGTGACCTTTTTTCCACAAGAAAATTTGCAAAAATGCGGAGCCACGACTGAAAATCATTGTTTTTAATGACAAAATTTTGCAGTTACGAGCGTCGATTTTTCGCGGAGAAGAGATTTTTTTTTAAGACTCGAAAGTTACGTCTTCCGACTCGTTGGCGATAATTGAGCGATCGCGAACGTCGATTTTTTCGCGGTTGCATAATTTATATGTGTAAGATTAAATTAATGATAAAATTTTGCAGTTACGAGAGTCGATTTTTTCGCGGGGTTTCACTTTGAAAGTTTTCCCAAAATTTTGGTACGGAATGAAGATTTCTTTGCTCCTTCTTTTTTCACATTTTTTATGTGTACTTTCATTGTTTAGTGACCTTTGTCCCACGAGAAAATTTGCAAAAATGCGGAGCCACGACTGAAAATCATTGTTTTTAATGACAAATGATTTTAATGATTTTTCGCGGAGATTTTTCTCCGAATGAATTTACTTTCATTTCGTGCTGAAAATTGTTGCATTTTTTCTCTCTATTTTCGCAATTAGAAATTGAAGAATCCATCATTTTTTCCTCTCCTCGCAAACGGATTTCGTCAAAGTCGACTGTGAAGGCTTTTACAAGTTTACCAAAGAAACGACGGCGAATTTCAATGTTCCTCTAAATTGAAAACAAAAAAAACGAGCAAAAACAAGCAAACTGAAAAAAGTGATCGACAAATTCAAAAATTTCGATCGGAATTGACAAACGAAAAAAAAGAATAGAAATAAAAAAAAGTTCCCCCCTCAGACGCGAGTTTTTTTTTCCCGCTCTCTCCTCGTGAAATTTTCGAATCGACTTTGACGAATTTCCGCGAATCTCCCAGAGTCCTGCGCGAAAAATCGGCGAAATCGAAAAATGGAAAACTTTGCTCCTTCGCGATTTTATCGCGATTTTTTATAAAACATTTTTTTTCCAAAACGACGAGCGAGATGGCGTCGAAACGTCGTGCGATGCCCGTCACCTAACTAGAACTCAGCCTGTGATGTGACGTTAAATGCACAAGTCACAGTCGGAGCTCCAACAGGGAACGGCCAGGTACTTCCGGTTTCCGTCTCGGATCCTCCACTACCGTGATACTATAAATTGGAATTAAAAGAAAAAAAAAACACCGGAAATATATGCTCACCAGACGACGAGTGTTGGTCCTCCGTTTGCAGTTGGAATCTTCCGCCTCCCATTGGCCCGTAATCGTCCGATTCGCAGAGGAGGGCGTCCCTCATGCCGGTCGTCGACGACGATAAAAGCGACAGCGAGTCGACGCGCTCGCGCTTGATCGGCAATTGCTGCTCGATTTTGATGCTCCTTTCCGGAATAATCGATGGACTTTCGACGCGCGTATTGTCGATCACGCTGTCCAATAATTCCGGCATTAAGCAGGCAGTGGATGAGGAACAGGAAGTGTCGGGGGTTTTGAAATTAACGATGGGCGATTGCGGCTGCTGCTGCTGCTGCTGCTGCTGATGATGATGATGATTATGATGATGATGATGATGAGCGCTTTGTTGCGTCGTAACCGTCGACGGACTGTGACTCGTTCGCACGCCAGGATCATCCGGACAGAGAAACACCTCGATCTCACCGTGCGACGATCTCATGTGAATTTGCAGCTGCGATACGTCCATTATTTATTATCATTTTTTCTTTCTCCATCTTTGCTCATTTTTTTTTCATCCTCGGCGGATATTCGCGAAAAAAACAAACTCGGTACGGCGCGATTTTTCGAAATTCCCGAGAAAGAATTCGTAATTTTCCAAATTCGCGAGAAAGAATTCGTAATTTTCAAAATTAACGAATTTTTCGAGAGTTAAGCTCCGGAGAAAACATCCGGAGGAAGGAATTTCGAAAAAACTTGCTTCTTTCGGAATTTTCTTCGAATTTTTTTTTTTTTTCAGTGGATTATTGGAAATTCGAAATGGTGAGATTTTAAATATTCCGTTTTAATTTCTCTTCTATCGAGCTTGGCGCATTTCGTGAGATTACGCTTCGAGAGGTTTAACCGCCGAGCGATTCGAGCAGGATTTTCAAAAAACTCGCAGATTCGAGAGAAACTTGCTGTTCGAACGATTTTGATGAAATTTCCGGTCGAATCGAATATCGGAATGACGAAAAATGGCGGACAATCGCCATGACGAAATGACGAAACGCTTACCTTCGGTTGACCGAAATTGTTAATCGGTTTTGGAACGTGTAGGGTCGCTTCCGGTGGGGCTTTTACCGCCATTATCGCCTGGTCGCGATACGCGGCTACCGATCGCAAATCGTGATACGTCACGTAAGCGTAATGCCTGTCGCGACACAATTCGCGAAGATTCTTCTCCGCCCCGTGTATCAATCGGTCGAGCGTGTTTTCCTTCGCCTCGAGATCCGCGACTTCCCGCCGAAGATCGAGTATGTCGTTTCTCTCGCCGGGTAATTGGCCGCCTCTGAAAGTCGTCGGCGATCGATCGATTACTCGCAATCGGTGAAGAAACATCGATAAAATCACGCGTTTTCGAAAATGAAAAAAAATTTCGCCAAAAGTGTGAAAATAACGAATGAAAAAAAAAAACGTTTGTGTTTTTTTTTTTAATCAGTCGTAAAATTCTTTTACTCACTTCCACTGTATATTGTTTTTGCTCTTTTTCTCCAATATTCCGATACCCTCGAGGACGTTCGTGATATCGTATATCCTTCGTTTTTGGACCTCGAGCTTCTCCGAGGCGACGTTCAAGTCGACGACCCCGTCGTTGCTGCTCTCGACGAGGTTTATAAACTTCTTCGTCAACAGGCTCAGCGACGTGTCGTATCTCGTCCTCTCGACGGTTTTGCTCTTGGTCGGCGTGTGCCCCGATAACGAGCTCGAGCCCGATCTTCGGCGTTTGCCGCGCGGCGCTTTGAAGGTCGTTTGACTCGTTTCCGTCGTCGCGACCTCGAGGTTCAATCTTCTCTTGACCGCCTGCACGGACACCTGCTGCGAGAGAATCGAGGGAAAATTAGCGGAAATAAAGTTAACGCGCGATGCTGTTTTTAACGAAGCCTGCGAGGGAGGAAGAAAAACGCGAATAGTCCTTTTTCGGCGTTTCGAGAAACAACAACGACAAAAAACGACGTTAATTATTCGCAATTTTCGGTTTTCATTTTTTTTCAAAATCGCTGCTTTTTCGAAATTCGATACCGAGCCTGCTTGCCGGTCGATGGAATCGATATTTATACGAAAAAACGCTTGATGTAACATTTTTAAGGCGATGTGTTACATCCACAACTCGAAGCTTAGAAAAATTCTCCGGCAAAATCTATAAATCGGATCGGTTTGAAATTTGTCGTGGGTATTAAGCGATATAGCCCGGAGGGACTGACGATTTTAGAATTTAGAAATTGTGAACATTTTTTCACTCTGCAAAAAAATTTTTTTGCAAAATTTCGAAATTGCGAAATCGTCGGTCCCTCCGTGTTGCGTCACTAAATACTCGCAAAAAATTTCACATCGATCCGCGATTTATAGATTTATAGATTTTGCCTGAGAATTTTTCTAAATTTCGATGGGGGAGGGGTTATCCCCCAAGGCCTTAACGCAGGATGCTGCGAAAGAAAAACAGAGAAAATCGCGACGTTCAAGCTCGCATCGTTGCTATGTTTTTTCTTTTTTTGCCGAATGCTTTTGCGATTTTGGATAGTAAGACCGTGATTTGTTTGGAGAAAAAAAAATTGCGTCCGAGATCTTCGAAGGTCGCGAAAAACGACGACTCATTTTATTATCCGGCAATGCCATACCTCTGCTCTGGGTAACGGCTGCGACGGTCTCCTCGTCACTTGATAACAAGGCGTCTGGCCATATTGATGATCCTGTAAATGCGGACTCGGCGTTTCCTCCGCGATTTTTCGCGCTTGAAGCTCGTCCAACGATCCATCATCCATGAATTCCGTTTTCACTGAAAATCCCAACGTTAATTGCGTTATTTTTCATCATTTCAGTCTCCCTCGCCTTTATCCATGAAATTGAGGCTGCACGAAACGGATATACGAAAAATCGACGCTATAAAAAAAAAAGACTCGAATTTCGGACGGAAAACAAAATAAAAAATTTCGGCAATCGTTCGACATTCTTTTTTCCTCGACTTTGTGAAAATTCGTTCGTTCGAATTTTCATAAAACTGCCCAAAAGTCGAAAGAAAAAAGAAAACTTCCGAAACACCGTAGAAAATCGCAAAAAAGTCTCGTGTATTTCGAAAACAGGGAGAATTCGTTGGAGTTTTGGAAAAAATATGTTTTTTGAACACGTTCTTCGAATACGATTTTTTTTGAATTTTTTTCATTGCTTTTCGAAATCGTTGATATCCAAAATTCTGCTGCTCGATGTCTTTCGTACGAGTAATTAGTTTGAGACTTTCTTCGGCACCGCCGAGTGCTCGAAATTCTCGATGCAACGCATTTTCGTTGGGATTATCCGTTTCGTACAGTCTCGAGTCGTTGATTTATTCAGAGATTGTTTAATTTAACGTGATGTAGAAAAATTTACCCAATTTTGTCTGTGCCATGTCCGGAGTGACCGGCCTCGAGGGGTCATCCAGTATAACTTGTCTCCTCACTCGTGGCATTTTGACTTTTTTTCAGAATCTGCGCAAAAGACAAAACATCTCCGTTCAACAACACCGTTTTTTCTTCGTTTCGCTCTTCTGTTCTTCGGCGACAAAAATGGGTCATGAAATTTTCGTGAATTAAAAAAAAAAACGAAGAGAACGACGAGAATGTCATTCGCGAATCTTCTTATCACATTGATAACGAGATATTTATCGTCCTCGATCGGCAGTGTTGTCATTGATGCTTTTTTGAAAAATAATCGCACAGCTGATGGGAAAGTTTCATGATAATTCGATCAACGAGCATTCTCGCGGTTGTCAAACGCGCGTACGACGCGAATGGAAGAATTTTCGGAGGACGAAGAAAAAACAATTGTTTTCACGAGCCGAATTATCGACAATATTTTCACAACACGGCGGGATTTTGTCATGGTCGTTCGACGATTTTCGCGTCGATTTCGCGACAATGTTGCGGTCTTTGAACACCGCGATTCTCGAGTTTAACGCGATTAAAGCGAACGCAACGTCTGCCCGAATGTCGGCCGTACGCGTGGTTGGCGATGAGCTCATCGACATCTCGCATTATGCCAAATGTGAGCAACAGCTCGTGCAGAAAAAAGATGCTGGAATTGCTAACGCCAACGGCGTGGAAATCGAATTTTCGTCGATGATTATCGAATTTCGATAATTTTTCAAAGAAAATGACATTTTTCGAAAAACTTTCGAAAACCCCGTAAAAATTTGCTCAAAATTTTGCCAAAGTTTGCTAAACCGTGCGATAATTTCATCAATTCGGCGATTTTCGTTCACATTTTCTTTGTCGAGTATTCCACTTATTCGACGATCGCAAATTGTCATTTTTTTCGTTTCGTTAAACCGCTTTCACTGTTTTTTTCGAAAACAAACGGAAATATTCGCTCGAAATCGTTGAAAGCTCAGTTGGATCGTGACGGTCGAACCAATGCCATAAATCGGAAAATATCGATGCCAAATCGAATTTCGAAAATCCGGCGATTCCTTATTTCCAAAAAAAAAAAAGTTTCGCCATAAATCGCCGTCCTAATTCCATCATCGCGTGAAAGTTTATTACCGGATCGGATCGAGTATGATATCGAAGAGTGTTTAAGGTCAGAGCTCTTTGCTACATCGAGAAAGGTGGCAGAATTGTGAAACCGAGGAAACCTCTAACGTTGAAAAAAAAAAAAAAACGAAAAAAAAAATCCCACGAAAGATTTTCCGGAAAAGCCGGGTGCACAACCGGTGGTGGCTTTTGTGCAAAACCGACATCTGGAGTTAGCACCTTTTGCGTGGATGTACGATTATTGGCGGCGGGGTGGCAGGTTTTGCTACTAAAGAAATAAAATGGGAAGGGAAAAAAAGCAAAGAGCCAACCATCAATGGATCCTCTTGTACAATACGAGGGGTTCTTTTGGAAAATTTCTGTTTTCCCAGGACTTTATAGATAGTACATATATATACACACACACACACACTATGTACCATGAATATACAACGTATATATGCGAGTATATGATATGCTATATACAACGTACATACCGTAGTACATAATGACTGATATATAAGCGCAGTAATTTACGTATTATATACTATATGAATTAGTGTGCTTATGTATTAGTTTTTATGTACTATGTGAACATAGTATATAGTATATATACGTAGATTATATCGTGAAAAGTGCACGGTGCGCAACGTGGTCGAGACGTGGACGGCATGTGCCAGAGGTCGGCCATATTTCTATCTAGTCACGAGGGTGCGTGCGAGACTCTCTTCCGTTCGCAATGTCGCTCCGCGTTCCCGTTCGTCGAACGTTTTTCTGGCGCGCTCGCAACGAATGACATGTATATAGACATGTCATCCATGTGTCGTGTATATATATACGTGTACATTAGGGTGTTTCGAGAAATAAAGTCTTCATTCTCCCAGCCGGATTCGAAGGCTTTGGAAAATGCGAGGGAAAAAAGCGCACAAGCTCAAATTTTACCTCACAAGCGTTAACTTCACGACGCTCCCGAGCGCACTTTTCTATTTTCCATAAAACGAACGTGGGAAAAATAATACGGGCTTCCTTGGCGTTTCGTTCAATCGCGAGTCTTGCACCAAAAGGCATGACGTATTTTTGTGAAAAATGAAGTACTCCACGTAAAATTTCATCCAGCGCGAAGTTAATCGTTACAGAGTTGGTCAAAGTTCGATTTGTACGAAATTTTTTTTTTTTTTTTTTGGATATTAAAAACTATCTCGCTTGCTTTGTCAGTTCAGAACAGCTGGAAAATCGCTGTTTAATTGGCTTTCTTTAGACGTGTGTGAAAATAATAAACAAGAAAAATACGACTGAAGTTTGTGATAAAAGTTATACAATTTTCTTTTTTGCATTCTTGTAGAAAATAGTGCGATCAGCGGGGGCTGAAATTCGGAATGGCGTTTTTTTTTTCATGTAACCGAAACTTTTGAACCTGTTTTGAAATTTTTTTTCAACACCCTAATATGTATGTATAGAATATTGCCCGAGCCGCGCGCGGACGACGACAGAGGCGCGACGATCGGTGTGCAAACTTGGTACATTCTCGATAGATTGGGCGCCACGACACGAACAGTGTATTCAAAGAACCGGAAATGCTTTGAGAATTTAATCGAAACGTTAAACGCAGACGGAATATATCAATCGAGGTCTAACCTCAAAATCATTCGATCTTCATTGTAAAGCGTTCATCGATTGATTCAATTATCACACGAACGATCGTCCAGCGATTCGATCGCCTTGTTTCGCAATACACATGCAAAACTATCGTGAAATTCTTTTTTTCATATTCGACTTTTACCGAACGATTACTGCGATGGTACGAAACGAACGTAATTGGGCGTCTGTTTCCTTTGCATTGTGCGAGTGAGTTTGAAGGCCCGTAGAAGCGTCCCTGTTTACTGTGGCTCGGTCGCGAAGGGTTTTATCGGCCTCCAGGATGGAGAAAAAGGGAGAGAGAGAGAGAGACACACACAGAGAAGGAGAAACGTTGAGAAAGTGTGTTGGTCGTACGAGGGAGAACGAACGTGTGACTAAATGTGCGAGAGCAACAGGGATCCGATGCCAGGAGGTCGCGAAAGCCTGCTTATATACGTGTAGTTTGAGAGTAAGAACGAGACGAAGAGAATACGTGGGAAAGAGAGAGAGAGGGACAGGGAGAGAGATGGAAGAAACGAGTGTAACAGCGGTAGAGAGGATGGAGAGAAAGAGAAAAAGAAAACGAAAGGAAGAATTTTCGAAAAAACGATCAAGCGGTCCGGGGAACACACGAGGCGTTACGGGGCCCAGTTTAAAGAGAGGCGAAGCGAGCAAAAGCCAGCAAACCTCGTCGGAGCGGTCAGGCTTGCGTTGAGAACCCCTCCTCCCCCCGCCATATTCCCGACTACCCCACGGGGCGTTTAAATCGTACCGACTCGACGCACACTCATTTACATGTTATATCTATGTATATACATGCAAAACTACACGCCAAGATTTCAAATCCTTGGAAATGACTAATTATACAAATATTAATGTGCATCAATGTGTATAAATGTGTCTGTACATATGTATATCACGGTCGATAAAAAAGATCGAAAAATTGTCATTTTCTTTCATACCCCAAAAAATAGCCCGCTTCGCACTTCAAGAAACACCGCCTCGAGGATGAGGGAATGTCAATATCGAGAGGTTCCTCGTTGCAATTTTTCATTCTCCATTCGAATAACGTCGGACATTTTTTTGTAACCTTGGAGTTCTGAAACTCCGAACGTTGACCTTGGGGAAAAGTCTATCGAGTATCTTTCGTGGGAAATTCGATGCTCTACAAAAAAGATGCCTCGTTTGAATCGCGTTGAAGAATGTAAACGCCTTTTTTTGAATCGTTGAATCGCTTTTATCAAACCAACGTATCAGTGACGAAGATAAGCTCTGGGTTCACCGCTGCTTGGTGATACTCGATTCTCTTTTCTCTCGAAATCATCTCCGACAAATATTTTCGGGATATTTGGAAATACCGAAAAATAACAAAAATCGAATAGATTGAAACTCAAAAAACGGTGTTTTTCGAGTTGAGCGAGATTTTTTTTCATTATCCGTTTTTCCGAAAGAGGGTTTTGGCCTGTAAATCGTGGGAAAAACTTTCTTTGTGGAAGAATAAAATGCCAAAAGAAACGGGGCTGCCTCCCGATACCACGTGATTCGAGCGAAAAATTGCTCGAATTTCCGAGCCTTCCCCTTTAAGATCGAGTCGAAATTAAATAAAAATGCGAAATAAACGAAAAAGGAAACAGACGTTGACGACGTTTTTGAAAGCGACGAAAAATTTCGTGAAACAGAAGTTCACGTGTCGCCCACAGTCAAGGAGCCGTCGACGATAAGAAAATCCATTCAAAACTCCGCGCGTTTGGAAAAACCACGAGTTTCGTGTTTATATCCATTGAAAACAGCTGTAAAGATAACACATTGTCGTATTGAAATATTTAAAAAAAACGAAGAAGAAGAAGTCTGACGTTGTGTCGAAACAATAATAAATGAATAAAGAAAAAAAAGCCGGTATGTACGCGTAACGCGAGAGCGAGCGAGGGAGGGGGGCAGCGCGCGAGCGTCCGTAGTACGGCAAACGGCCGCGCGACTGCAGCGTTAACCACGCCGGGGCGTGCATGAGAATTCTAGCCGGTAGGAGAGCTCTTTGCTCTATGAAACCGAAGAAAATCAAAACTGTGTCCTACTCCACGTTGTTTTTTTCTTCTTTCGTACTCCTTCTTCCAACGATATTCCTCAGCGCAATATGCAAACAAAAGTCAATATGTCTTGCGGAAAAAAGCGTACTTTTACGGCCGGCAAATATGTATATGTCATACATATATTCGTTCCTCAAAACGGAGAGCAAGATCATTACCCGGTCGCGTGTGCGCCGGGCGACTACTGTGTGTCGAGCGAGCTGTCCCCGCACCGATAGACACACACGCACACACACACGCGCACTATGTATAAATATATGGATATATATTTATATACAACTATATGCACGATATTTATCCGACCGGACAATCATGATTATCCCCCAAAAAAACATTTCCGCACGAACAAACGGCGAACCACCACTGAGAAACTCGTCCAACGCGACTTTGCGCAAAAGAGACATAACCTCAAAAACGACGTTTTTACAAATCGCGATTATCGAAACGCGTCGTAAAAACTGATTCCCAAAGAACATTCGCGACAGCCGGAAATTCAACGGGATGCCTTGTGGTATCGACGGTTCTTTCGACGACGTGCTCGAGAGGGCGGTTATACGTTTCTTGCTCGATCAGCTGTTTGACAATTGTAAATGTTGCACGTAGTATCGACCGCGAGGCAAAACCGGCGCGCGAGGAAAAAGCCCACACACACAGACACACACAGGCACACACACAAAAGGGAGCTCACGGGATGAAATAACGTGGGGCACACAGCGTCTACGTGCAAGCCCGTACGAGAAAATATGGAACAAGAGGATTGAAAAGAAGAAACAAAGATGAAAACGAGGCGAGAGTCGTATCTCCCGTTATTCGAATATCGTCTGTTTTATCATCAGAACGGCTTCTTACGATAATGGCCCGGTTTTTCGAAATATCGAAAATCAGATTTATCCCCTTTTTCGTTTCGGATTATACCGCACTCTGTACAACGTGTAAATATCGTGACCTCGGCAGGCTGAACGCCGCGCACACACTCGCACACGTGCGCTTCGAGAGCGATGCCACAGTTGCACCCACACGCGCGAACGTCTCTCGCTCGCCATACTGCCCCCCCCCCCCCCCCCCCGCGCGCTCCTCCCACCGTTCACCGCGCCCGCCGCCGGGCCGGTGTCTCTCTCGTCATCGTACACTCCGGTTGTTTGTTGAAAATCGCGCAAACAGCGAAAGAGTGAGAAAATCAGTCAAAAAATGACACGCATCGCGATTCAGTCGTGAAAAACGAGAGACATCGCGACGGTAGGATGAAGCACCGAAAATGCGGTAGGAGAAACGTGCGTGCGTAACGGAGAAACACGCGCGCGGCCGTTCGACAACGAGTAACACACAAGCACGCGCGCACGCACACACACGCAAACACGTAGGATGCAATAACGCGGATTTAAAGAGCCACCGAAATATACAAAAGTCGAGGCCCGTGTATGTACGGTTATTTACGACGAAGAACGCGCGATATAACGAGAAAACGAGAAAACGAGAGACGAACGGAGGAGAATCGTTACTCGTACGGAGAGAAAGAGAGGGAAAAAGAGAGGTTTCGTCGTGCCGGTATACGAGGCGCAAACGTACAAAGTATTCGTTCTCTCGGCCTCGTTCGGTGAATCTCTCTCCCTCTGCCTCTTTCTCATCGAGATTACTGGCTGGTTTCCCGTGCTTTTTCTCTACAAAACCCGCAATAACCGACGAGCCAACACCGAGAGATGGCATCGCGCGTTACACTGTCGCTCGTCAAAGACGACAGTCGGAGGCTCGTAAACGACCTATCGTACGGGAGAAAAGTAAGAAAACGCACACGCGTACGGAAAACTCGTGCGTCGACGTTTCTCTGTCTCGACGTGCCTCGTTTTTTTTGTTCCTTCTCTCCCTTTTTTTTCCTTCGCTCGCTCGCTCGTCCATGTACGCGAGCGCGCACATGTGTGTGCTAGCGCAAGGAGCCATGCTTTGAAAGACGAAGAGAAAACGAGAGAGAGAGAGAGAGAGAGAGAGAGAGAGAACGGCTGGGCATCGCACACAGCGTTAAAGAACCGCGATGGTGGTTTTCTACGCCGATACGGTAGTTGGCCCGAGAGAGTTCCGTTCGAAAAGCAAGAGAGGGCCCGCAAACGCGCACCAGCGAAAAAGAGAGGAGAGAGAGAGAGGAGGAACACAAAAAAGAAGAAAAAAAAACACGCATCCACGCCGAGCGAGGAGCAACGAGGCACATAACCACCCGACACATTGTCGAAGAGAATCGTCGAGTGTGCTCTCTGGCGGTGTGCGCGCGTATAATATTGAAGAAAAAAAAAGAAGGAAAAGGAAGAAAAAAACACGCGCAACCCGGCAGGGAGAAGCACGCGTCACACACCGCCCACTCCCCGTATCGACGATTCGCACCGCGAATTTCGCCCGACTCTAGTTTTTCGTTGCAATTTCTCTTTGTTTTTCCCGTTTTATTTCCTTCTCCCATCGACACTCGGAACGTATGGAGAAGAAAAAGGAAGCAAAGGATCGCGCGTTTAAACTCGAGACGTTCGAAAGTTCCTAGGGACTTTGTCGAGAGTCGCCAGGATCGTTGAACGGCGAACGGATCTTTAACTGGCTCGTACCACGCGAGCGAATCCTCGAAATTTCTTCGAGTCTCCGACGCGAAGGCCGCACGATGCATTTTCGAATGGAAAACCCAGAAGCGACGAAACAAACCGCTGATGAATTACGCGAAAAGTGGGCATATGCGCGCACACGCGATTCACTCGGGCTTTTTACGCGAGGGAATTTATCTCGATTGTTTCCACTTACTTGGCGGCCTATACTTGTTCGTTCGTGGATACAATACGGTGCAGGCTGTATTTTGAGACGTTGCCCGCACTCTCTTCCGGGGGATCTCGGTGTGTCCCTTTCTTTCTCTCTCTCTCTCTCTCTCTCGCTGCTCGTTTTCTTTTCTTTTCTTTTATCGCTGTCTCGCTCGGCGGTGTAGCGCGTTAGAGAAGCGGAGCCGAGCTCGCACGCCGGACACGCTGTACGAATACATGACGAACTTATTCCCGAGTTGACGCTGTTTTTCCTTTCGTTTGTTTCAACGGCGGAATACGCGCGTCCGAGTTTTATCGGACGAGAGGAAAAATAGAACGAAACGAAGCTGAAAATCGCGGTGATTTCGAGCGCTGGCAGCGCGAGAGACAAACGTTGCTTCGTAATTTCGCTCGTTCGGTACATGTGTATACGTGTGTATAACCGAGAGAGGGAGACAGACAGAGAGAGAGAGAGAGAGAGAGGGAGGGCAGGAGGGAGAGAGAGCGCGTAGTGTCGTATCTCGATCGTTTTTCCTCCCCCCCCCCATGCACGCACGCACATTCACTCTCTCTCTCTCTCTCTCTCTTTCTCGCACTGACTCGTGCTTTTTAATTCTCGTTCTCGGATATTTTCTTGTCAATCCCTCCCTCGGGGGAGCCTCTTCGATGTCCCGATAAGTACAACTTTTATCGGACTCGCGTTACTCTTTCGATGCGCACATTTTCGCTTATATATTTTTACGAATTTCGTGTATATCCACATACGCATGCACGTATGTGTGTGTGTATATATAAATAACTGTATTATACCGTCGACCGTACTACCGTCCTCCGCGAGGTATCCATTTTCTGGTAGTGTCGACAATCGCGCTCACGTCCATCGTCTCGAGGTAAAGAGAGACGAGAGTCTCTCTCGCTCTCTCCCTCTCCATGTCGGAGCGCGACAGTCGCTATATATCGTTAAAAGTGGACTGTCGTCTTTTACGGGCCGCGGGTCCAACCCCCTCCCCCCCCCAGCCCCACCACTTCACTCGCTCCCCGACCGCTTCAACGTATTTTTTTTTACAAACATCTCTCTCTCTCTCTCTTTCTCTCTATCGTTCGTTAAAAAAACCCTCAAATTCCTTTTACTTCTTCAATCGTAATTTCTTTTATTTTTGCGTTTGTTGTTACATATATGTCTGCTGTTTGCCCGTTTGTGTGTATACGGTTGTTGTTGTTGTTTTTTTTTTCTTTATTTCTTTCGTTTTTCTCGTGACGCGACAACACGAGGCCGGCGACTCGCGAGACTTTGCTTCATACGGGCTGTGGCGCGCTGGCACAACTGGCACTCACGAAACCAAGGAGAGCCGAGGATAGACAACACGGTGTTGGGGCACACACTCGCACTCTGTCTCTCCCTCTCTTTCTCTCTCTCTCGATCGTATTCAACGTGCGCCGGTATATCGGCCATCTGCCGGTTGTGCCGCAAGCCAATAGCGCGCCAAAAACTCAAGCTCCTCGTATTTCCCGCAACGCGCGCTGCCAACCTCGCGCACTCGAGAAATCGACGAAAAACACTAGATTAAATTCCAAACACCAGAGGGAGGAGGAAGAGAGAGAAAGAGAGAGAGAGAGAGAGAGAGAGAGAGAGAGAGAGATAAAAACACCCTTTATGCATTTGGAACGCGAATACGTGGCGTGTTTTTTTTTCCCGTTATTATTATTGCTTAATATTTCATTCTTTTTTTCGCTCGAAATTCAATTAAAGTTTCTCACAACCCTCGTTATCCTCGCGTCCCAACGTTTTCACCCACTGTCACAATTTCGTTTTATTTTTCCTTCTTTTTCGCGTTATTCTCGTTCGAACGTGGAACAAGGGGGAGGGGAGGGAAAAACGAGATAAACAACGTTATCACGAAATAAAATCGTCACCTAGTCAAATGATGAGCGCGACAATCGCGACGCTCCCGCATCTTGACGTTTCGACACGATCGACACCGCCCGGCATCGAGAACCTCGTTCATCCGTTGTTAAAATCTCCCTCGGGACAGCGATCGTCCAAAGAGGAACGCGACGAGACGAAAAACGGCGGAGAGACACACACGCGCGTTGTTATCGCGTTTCGAGTCGTCTCCGCGACGACGATTATTATGTAATTTAACGGGGTGTTACAAGATACGTTCTTGCTGTTGTTGTTTTCGCTTTTTTTTCATTCCTGGCCGGGCTGCTGTTTTTTTCGCGTGTAACGAACACACACACACACACACACACACACACACGCCACACACCGCGACGACCGACACAATTTCGCGAGCGCGTCGCGAGCTACGATCTCGCTTCGGTTTCTTTTTTTCTTTTCTCTCCTTTTCCTTCTCTCTCGGAGCTAAAGAACTCCCTCTCGGCTTTCCGCTTGCTTTCGTTTCTTGGACAAAACTGCCGTGAGCGGGATTATCGTCCCGGCGCGGCGTTTTTCCTTCGGCCTGGTAGGGATGCTAAGTCCGCCAGTGACGTATCACGGATATTCATGCGCCATGGGGCAACGACGCGCCGACCCACTCTCGGAATGTCGAGGAACGTTCGCTGTATGGCGCGCGATCGAAATACGACATGAAATTGCATTTTCAAATTTGTTCAATTTCTCGAATTTTCATCGACGAATCGCGATGTTTTCGTCGATAGTTTGACCCTCGATCAGCGAAAGTTCGTTCATATGCATACGTACGTTGGCGGGATTTTTTATGAAAATCATTTTATTCGAAAATGTACGATGTACGATGTTCATTCGAGAAAAAAATAAAAACATCGTACGACTGTAATACGCGAGTGCTCGATGAGCCTCGAAATGAAAATTGAAAAATTCAAATATCGCCTTGTCCAAAGCTCGCGTATGCGCATAATTCAACCTAGCGACATCTACAATTGTTTATCCCGAGATATAACCTAGGATGTGTCGCAGTATTTCTACTTTTTTGCGGATGAAATTATTCATGAGCTTCGTTTATTCGATTTCTGTTGTTACAAAAATTGTCTTGCTCGATCTATCGGGTGAAAGGAATTTAACTCGGAGCGCCATCTACGGTTGTTTATCCTGAAATACAACGTCGGATATGTGACGAGGCTTCTACTTTTTTGCCGATGAAATTGTTCACATGTTCATTGTTTATTTTATTTGCTTGTTGCAAAAATCATCTCTCTAACCCGCGGATAAAAAATACGGCCAGCAGCGACATCTAGAATTACTCGTCGTGGAACATAACCTCAGATATTGCATCGTGATTTCTACTGTTTTGCAGCTCGGATTGTTTACGAGCAATTTTTATGCAGCGATATACGGCAATGTTGTTGGCATGTTACCTATGATGGACCTCCTCCTTTCATTAGGTAATTGGGACATTTCATGAAATTTGAAAATCGGACATTTTTTTCGTGTACTTTCTCTAAACCGTTTTGGATCTGTTTGAGAATGAAAAAAAATAACGAAAAAATCATCTACGCGACCAAACGTTCGAACAAAGGGCACGTTGTCAAGGGCGATGTTTTTTTTTCAAGGAACCAAAATTTCGTCGATCGAATTGATTCTTTCTGCCCAATGCTTGGAAAAATACGCGAGGGCGTCGTATCTTTATGGCGCCGCTTTTAAAAACGGCCTTCCGATGTCTATTTTACACGCGAAAGAGCGTAAAAACAACATTCCGCGTAAAGTTTCGACGAAATATTGCTTTGTAGGTTAAGGCCATCTTTTTTTTCTACAACGCGTTTGCGTGACTTCTAAGCAATTTCACACCGAAATGTATCAACAGTACGTTTTGGTGTAGTGGTTTTGTTCGCTGAGTGCGGCCAAAACACTAGCATAATGTCTTCGCGCGGTTAAATCCTTTACATCGTCGTGTCTCAACGCTGATGTGGTTCATAAACGTAATTGAGATACCGCCAGCATCGTATTGCTCGCTCGGTCACGTGTTATGTCTCTCGTTTGTCAACGAATATCTTCGACATATCCCCTAAATTCACGCAAATCTCGGTACTGGAGGCTGATTCGTTTACACCGTCGATTGCCAATTAAGATGACTTCTATGGTGATGCATACATCGATGCAATGATCGCAAACTCATTGTACTCAATAATCGAGTGTAATTTGCAGGTTAATGGACAAAAAATGTCCGGAAAGTCGTCCATATTTCATTCTCTGTGAGAAATCGTAAAGTGGGGTGGCGCCACATGGCCGGACAACACTTTCGACAACTGCATTTCTCATAACCTCCAAACTGCTACAAATCTCAGTATCAAACTCTCGTTTGTTGAATAACCTACGATAAATAACGATGAATAAAATACTATTTTTGTGAGATATATCCATGTAATGATAGCAAGTTCATCGTAAATAACATTCGGGTGTAGTTTTCTTCTTTTTGAAAAATCACTGAACGCGGTGGCGCGATATGGCCGAAACACATTTTCGACGAATGAATTTACCATAACCTCTAAACCGCTACTGATCCCCAAACTCTCATTTGTTGAGTAAACTTTAATTATCATTTTTATTATGATTTTTCTAACGATCACAAGCTCATCGTAAATAATATCAGAGCGTTTTTTGAAGGTTAATAGATAAAAAAATGCCGAAAAGTTGTCCGCATTTCTTCTCGTTGAAAAACCATGAAGAAGCTAATGGGTTGCTGCGATATCGCTGAAAATCACTTTTTCTCGTTATAATTACGCGCCAACGAATGGGGATGCGTATCAATTCCGTCACATTAGCGTACAAACAAATTACATACTTCTTAAATATCGTTTCTATTCCGTTTCTCGTCGACTCTTTGATCAACCGTATTCTGACGTTTCATTGGACGACGGATTTCACAATGACCAATGAATCAACAAGGAATTAAAATGCACTCATTGCTGTCGTTAATCGACAACGTCATTATTCTTCATACATTGAAAAAACGTTTTCATTTACATACTTATCCCCGACTCATTTAGTAGATGCAATCATTCCACGTCAAAGTCTCGTGCATGCGTAATATTTAAAATCAAAGTGCAACTTTCATCTTGTTTTTTCTTGCACGACCATTGCGCGACACTCTGTTACAGTCTTTCTTCCAAATCCTTTGTTATTTTATTTACATCTGAATCTGCATTATTACACGAAAAACAAAATAGAGGTTAAAACGTCGGTAATACAAGATACGGGCGGTGGGAAAATAATCGTCATTCTCGTTACTCCCTCCAGAGGGACGCTGAGTCTCCATCGTTTATTCTCGATTATAAACAATATATCGAATTTTATTATAAACAACGTCGGTGTAAAAATATTCGAAAAATAAATCATTTCCTTTCCCCGTCTTTGCGCCCAATTTGGATTATCTCATAGTTACAGCGATTATGCGACGTTTTATTACCATTTTCTTCAAATTCTTTATCATTTCGGTTCGTCGTGAAAACGTCTTTGTCATGGAAAATCAAAATGGCGGTTAAAACACCGCGAATCAGGATGCAACAGGTGGAAGAAAAGAACATTGAATCGTTGTTATTCACCCCAGATTGTGAACAATATTTCGAATGTAATCGTAAGCAATGTCGACAGTCAAAAAATGACTGAACAAAAACTTCGTATTCTTCCCCCTTTCTTCGCCGCTCTCAGTGCGTTTTGGTAATTCCGAGGAGAGCCCCGGGTCCCGTGAGAGGCAATCACGGGACTGAGGTGCGAATCGTCCGAAGAAAAGGGGGGAGGAAGCCCGGTGTTTCTTGCCGTAACGTATTTATTTGAACATTACCGAGGGAGTTTATAGAAAATAAAAAAGAAGGGTGGGGGGGAGAAGCTGGTTGAGTTTCTTGAAAATTGTATTACAGGGGCGGTATAGGTCGGTTCCCCCCCTCTCAGTCTTGGGACTGGCACGGGAGTGCATGTACAGCTTCGTGCACCTCTGAACTGCCTACCTTGCGTGATGAACACACGAGGAAAACCTCCCTCCTTGCGCCCTTTCATTATATTCAAAGGCGTAGCACGCGCGTACTGACATTTTCTGACGCTCGTGAGGTAGAGGGAGGGGGGGGGGGGGGAAGGGGAATATCGTTATTCTCGAGACGAGAAACAACGAAAAAAGTGCCGGGGAAAAAGTGAGGTTAGAATGTTTCGCGGGCTTGTTTACACATTAGCGTCGCTGCGATTTTTGAGGCTGTTTTCAACGAAATCGGTAGAAGCGACGATAAATCCGTAAAAACCGTAGACGACTCGTTTTTCCATCACAAATTCATATATACGAAATTAGACGAAAAATATAAAAAATATTAGACGAAAAATGTGAAAAAAAACCGGATGGGACGAAGGAAGACACGAGAGGACGAAAAATTCCGTGGATCACACGTTGCGATCGTTATGAATACGCATTGCCGTTTATATGTCGACGATTACAAAAATTTCGGGCCTGTCGACCTCCGGACGATCGTGTATCTGCATCGCCGAATACGTTATCGCTTTGATCTCCGCCCCCTGCGGATGTTTGCCTATCGTGAATTCTTCCCCGATCGCTGTCGCTCTGATCTTGAAATTTTCACGATCGAATTCCTTGATTTTCACTTTCTGCGAGATTTTTTGTAAGAAAACCGAAAAAGTAAAAAAAAAAATCACTAGGGAATGACAAAGAGGGGAACACAAACGTAAACGACAGTGATTTATTGAGACAAATGTGGACGATATTCGTGGTGAGAGACGCGTTGAAACGAGGTGTCTTTACTTACTCGAGCAACGAGATAAGGCTCGGCGCAAAACATGAAGAGCAATTCGTCGAGAAAGTGAAAAAGCAGACCGGGCAAATCCTCAGCCTCCGCTTCGATCTCGTGCGTCTGTTTCATCTCGACTTTGTCCAATTCCGTCATGTAGCCGAACATCGCCATTGCGCATTGCTCGAAAGCTTCCTCCATCGTCTCACCCCATGCGTGCAGTCTGCAGTCGATGAATAAATCGAAAAAAAAAGAAAAGAAAAAAACGATCTTCGTACTTTCGCGATCAGTCGTTTATTATCGTCGGATTTGTTGGACTGGCACTGAGCATGATTTACCGCGCAAAATGCTGTTTAAACAAAAATTTCGTGATGATTTCGTACGAAAAAAAAGCATACGAAAAGTAAAATTTTCCGTCCTCGGCATCCGAATGAAGGTATAAAAGGGTTTAAAAGTCAATTCAACGCGTTTGCCAACTATTTGAGGAGATTCGCGCGAAATTAGTGCAAACGGAAAATTCCAAATTTTCGGCTTAAAATTTATCACTGTCGTAGAAAAATATGATTTTTTGTTTATTTTTCCACTTGTGCCAAGCCAGTATTAAAATTTTATTTATTGTTTTGTTTTATTGGAGCCCGAAATTTCCTCGTAATGTTTCCCAATTCACGTGAACTTTGAGCACGTTTTTTTAACGGCTAAAGAAGGTTTTTCGATGACTTGTTCACTGCGAAAGTGAGTTTATTATTTCTTTTCCGAAGAGCCCAAATTTATCGAGATATTTGGGTTTAAACAGGGAATAACGGTTTTATTGGATTTTAATTATTTATTTTGGAGGTTAAGTTTGCGTTGTAATTTGAAAACGATCGAGAGAATGGAGAAAAAAAGGGGGTTGTAAAAATACTTACTGGACGTCGGCTGTGTGATCCAAATCTGCAAAAAAATGTAAAAAGAAATAACGCCGGAAGTAACGGTCGCATTATTCGTCGATCAATTTTCATCACGAGTACGGCACTGGTTGCGAAGAAAAATGCAATACCGGCAAAACATCTCAATCGGAGGTATCCCGGCAGCGTTTTAAATCACTCACGCTCTCGATAAAAAATCAACGTTCAAAATTTGGAAACTCGAGAAATTTGTTCATCGTTTGCATCGTAATAATTCATCGATTGTACTTACATTCGTATTTTTGCGGCGCCGCAGCGATATCAGCGTCCGTAAGATCCTCCATGATTGTAAAACAACAGCTGATTGCTCGTACACGTGCGCCGCGTGGAAACACCGCGCGAACAGCTGATTCACACTGACAGACCATATGAATGGACGAGCAGGCTTGTAGTGCGAGCGTTTGTCGCTTCGACGAATGGCGGCAGCACCATACAGCCTCCGCGATGTCTAGTTACTTTTGCGAATTGTTTCGCGATTTCAGGGTCGGTAATGAAGCGATTGACGGTATCTCTACTTGCGAATTCAAAAAGAGGATAGAGTTTTGCAATTATTCTCGATGGAATATTATCGTAACGAAACGTACGACGTTTGTTTTATTTCGGCATTGCTCACTAATTTGGTATCTGCAGATGCTTTTTATTTATTTATTATTATATTTTGGAAAAGTTATGGCAAATCAACAGTCTTCTCGTATGGTATTTTGGATCGTGAATAAGAAAGAGATGATATATGTATAAGGATGCTTCAATTTTGGGGATCATATTTTTTCTTTTGTTCATAATGAAAAGTTGGTAATAGCTGATAATTTTTTCCACTTCATTTTCTCTCTTAATAACAATTTTTTTAACTGAATATCACGGATTTGTACATCATGAAATTGCCTACCAAAAGTAACGTTTTTACACTACATGATTTCAGTTTTTCAACTTGGACAAAAAAAAAACATATGGCCCAAGAATGATACACTCTAATGACTATTTTGTATAAAGAACAAAATTGATGCTACAGACAGAAGCTTAATATTCATTATACGAAGGATTATATGGCTCCCTCTTACGAGTGGAAATTATATCGCTATTTTGCGACGATTTGCGATTTTATCCGTTAGAGGGAACCACGATGATTGGGCTACAGTTTCCGAATTGTCTATATGTTTCGAAATAATGAAAAATGAGTTGAAAATAATAAATTCTCGGAATGAGATAAATGATGTGAAGTTTGCAGTATTTTATTGCAAGTAACGCCACATTTACATTCTCCTGTAACCAACGGTTGTTCAATCAGAGGCGCCACCTACATTTGCGAATCTGGGGAATATTCAGCTCATTTCCGGTGACTTTACCGAAAAAAAAAACTTTTCTTTCATTACCAACATGGATTTTCAAAATCCACAATGACGAAAATGTACGAGTAGCTTGCGCGATTTCTCGGTTTGCTTGAAGCTAGTTCGATTTTTTGTCAAATTTACAATGTCGATAAATTTCTCACGCCTGTAAAAATGCCTCCTCATATTACGGATCGTTTCTATGAATGTGTTTTTTCCCTTTTTGTTGTTTTTGTTGTTGATGCAATCGTAAATCGATGAAAATCGATCTCTCGATCGATTGTACAACATCAATCGTGACGTTGTCCTTTTTTTTCTTGTCCATATGCAGAGGAAAGAAAAACAGATGAACGCGACGCGCGCGCACCAACGGATTTCTCTCGTAGTTGGTTGCCTGAGTGAACGGAGGTCACCAACGCCCCTTTCGGAATAAATCAAAATAAAGAAATGTATGGCAGCAGAGTTTACGCACACATGACATGCATGAGGAATTTGCACGAATAATCAGCCTACATACTTCGTCATCTATGTGAGAAAATCAAGAGCGAGATGGAAACTGAATTAGATAAGGCTGCTCGCGCCCACGACTATGATTGTCCTCGTTTTAGAAACATAAGCGTATTTTATGATCGATTTTTTTCACACACACACGCACGTAGTTTTTTAACGAGCCCCAATTAATTATGCATAAATCTTACGAAATTGATCGACTTATCGACGTCACCAATGTTTTCTGCTCGTAACATATTTATTTTTACCGATTCAATCGCATGGAGCGATTCCCTAGGGACATTTCACTCTTGTATGTTATGAGTTTTTTTTCAAAATTGGGTTCGTGATATTTTTTTCATTGTTTGTCTGTACATTCAAAGTAGATTAATTTATTCCACGTCTATGATGCATTTGGTTCTTTGTGTCAAGTCCACACGTCTTTGATGGAAACTAGTTTTTCATGCGAAGGATGTCCAAGGGCGTTTACTCCCATTTCTTGTGTATTCCGTGCTCGTTACATATCTTTGTACACTTTTGACGAGGTGGAATTTCACACAGTAGTTTGTCCACTGTGCAATCAAGTTTTCAAACGATCAATGATTGATGATGATCGTCAACGATCGATCAATCGAGTTTCAATAGTGATCTCTTGATCAGAGGAGGCAACTCTAGGGATTTTTTCGTTTGGTGTTTAATGGGCTTTGTTCGCGTTAAGGCTAGGGATATCTTCCTTAGTATTAACATGGCTGCTTTGTAAAGAAAGATAAATTCTTTTTGTTCGAACGAGCAATTCTGCAAATAGGGCTCGTTTCACTCGAAAAATCATACCTTTTTCAATTTTGAATATTTCGAACTGAAATTTTGAGTCGATACTCAGATGTTTTTGTTCTTAAGGAAGATTCCATCGAGGCCAAGCGTAAAAATACTAGTTTTTCATGCGATGAATTCATGGTTCAAGGACATCAAGTTCGGTGCGAAAGACCTTCTTGCACCTTTGATGACAGCACTTTATCGAGAGACATCGAGAGAGAAACGAATATCGAGAGACATCAAATTATTCATTATTTTCAATGATATTCTGTTATAACGTATATGCATCTTTGTTTTGCATAAAACATTACTTTATGGTAATTTAACCGACGTTAGAAGCAGCAGCGACTGGTAACCATGCGGAAGTATCATCTCCGACGATTAATATTCGCGATGAAAAATCATTTGCTCGTTAAACCATTCTTCGTACGCAAATATCTACATTTAAGCCGTTTTTTTTCAAATATTTCCAAAGCCTTGAAGTTCGTCCTTTCTGTGAAAAAGATTATTGCCTTCAAGGACGAAACCAAAGGCAAGATTTCGCGTCTTCATTAAAAATAAACATTCACAATTACTGCTGGGTTCAAGAAAATAAAATTCCGTGAATGTTATATTAGAAATAAACGTGGATAGCAACATTTAGTAGACTTCCGGAAGTAAAACATTACTTCACAATCGATTTCCGGTGCTCGACATTGTATCGCCCGAAGTTAACTGATTTGTAATTTGTAAAAAATCTACGTGGAACATTGTTCTTGTTTTTTTTTAACATTCTACCGCACGCTTTGCGAAAAATGATTGCGCGAATTTTCATTATGAACTTTTCGGCTTTATCTCACGTAGGAATTTGCCCACATGATTTTTTTTTTTCGATACTACGAGCAAACAAAGGAAACGCCAGTCTGGAAAATTACAGGCACAACTGTCGCGAATATCGACTACGGACTCCGATGATTTGTGGCTGCCTTTTACGTTGAGAATGAGAACAATGGCGATAAAGAATCGAGAGGGAGAGAGCGTTTTGAACACGCTTTTCTTTCGAGGCTTGCATTTCTTCGGAATAACATTTTAATCGGCGCGCACGTGCTCGCTCATGCGAGAGTTTTATTAGTACGCGTTAGGTCGTACAGAGGGGGCCCCTGTAATGATAGGCTTGACATTCGTGTAAAAGATCGAAGGAAATATGCGTCGCGCGTCTTTCCTCGCTTTTGTATTATTATTATGCTACACTTTTATCCTCGATTTCGTAATGTTTTGCCTCGTCATATTCGATCTTGGCGAAGCAACGTGACGCGCGGTATATACACATAAAAACGATCGAGGTGCGCGAGCTGTAAAGCAAAAAATGGCAAATGAAACGCAGCGTTTGACTACTTGATTTCTCGATCTTATTTTCGAATCGCGAGAGGAAGAGACCATGGAAGCAAGGACACATTCTATCGATGCGATAGAGACTCTAACGCATCGAGCGGCAAATATATACGTGGCAGATGTCTGTGTACATTTGGGTGTTTCAAGGAAAATTTCTTTTTTTTTTTTAACAAGTTCAAAACCTTCAGTTTCCAGTAGAAAGACACTGATTCAAGTTTTGGCTCTTGATTTCGAACTAAATTTTGTAATTTCTTGAAAAGTATAATTTTTTGAAAATTATAGTGAAAAAATATTCTCAGGCATAGTTCGATAATAAAACGACAAAAAAAAGGCTCATAGAGTTTTTCAACAAGGTAGAACAACTTAGCCGTAAAGTCGAAAAAAAACAAATTTTATAAGAATTCGACTTTGACCAGGAGCAACTTCATAGCGATTACTTTCGCGATATTACCACCAAGGACCTTCTTCGTAGTTCATTCCTTACAAAAATACGTTTCATTTCGAGACATGATTCATTGGATAGTCAAATTCCAAACAAATTTTTCAAAAATTAATCGGCGTCTTTCTTCATGTAACTGAAACTTGCGAACCTATTTGGAAGTACAACAAAAGGGTGGTCGATTATTTGGATCCACCCTAATATACTAGATGCTGCATCAAGTGTGTATTTCAATGTATTCGTCGGTCACGTGAGCAGGTGCGTCGTGACTTTTGCATACAGCGTATTGCTTGCAGACCGAAGAAAAAAGCGGAATACACGCTCATATACAAAGGAATTTGCCTGTGAGATCGAAGATTGCGTATATAATTTACTTATGATAATTCGCATCGCATTGCACCGATCCTTCTGTTCTCATGATCCAGTCTCACTCGCGTATTCCATCTTTCTGCATAAATGCAAAAGAAAAAAAGCATCAAGAATGCAGAAAAATTTACAATCGCTGTTGCTCTATATACAAAAATTATTCAGCACTTTCCAAACCACGTTGTTCCATCGGTAATCGTTATTACATAACTGTGAATTTTTGCTTGCAACAGAAGTTTATTTGTCCATGAGATAAGCGAGTTGAAGTGCTCGCGGGTTTTTAAGAATTCAAGGGTTGGCACGACTGAGGGAGCGCTCGCAGCGACGACATGCGGCGAAACGTCGCGATACAGAAAAAATTGGATGATTTATGTGATGAATACTTACAAGTTGTGGCGGTGCTTGTGGTCTATTCGAAAAGAGTCGAAACTGGACGCAGAATGAAATTCAAAAATTAACGCAACGGGTCAAAGCTTGTACACCCGAAAGTTCGATGCTTTTCAGATAACGAATGGAGCTTGAAATTATTATACCAGCTAATGGCATTCGTCATTATGTCTTTTTGATTTTTATCTTTACAAAACGATAGTAATGAGGGTTTTCATTGACAGCTGCTGCTGTACATCACATTTCTTCAACGGATACGATGAAAAAAATGGTGAACTCGTTTCACTCGTATCACCGTCTTGTGAACCACCTTAAGCTAATGTGCAACAGGTGTTTACGACAAACGGTGCAACGTTAACTGCTTTCGATGCGAGCGTGAGAGATGGCGTTCGGAAAATGTTGCGGACGAATCTCCTCAATAAAATTGCTTCTTACATGTGCATTTGAAAAAAAAATTTTTTTTGTCGTATTTTAAGGTGGTTTAAAAAAAAAAAAGATTTTCTTTTATCATCGTCCATTCTTTTATCTTTCAACAAAATGTATATTTACGCATATCAAGGTGATTTGAGAAAAATCCTCTCTCTTTTATTTTGAAGCTTTCACCTCAACGTTGGCAATTCTTGAGTTGAAAAAAAATGAAAAATTACAAGATACAATATTTTTTTAAATTTTTTCGAAATTCCGAAAGAAAAGCGAGAGTCACAGCTTCGTTATAAAACGTCATTTGCAAAAGTGATCAGTAGTTTGACGCGACATGATCGAACAAAGGCAATTCTCCAGTCGGCGAATATATCAAGATTTTTCGAGAGAGCCGGTTATTCATGTATTAAGATCATTGAATAAATATTTATTTAAAAAAATGTAGATAAATCCGTATTACTGGTTTCGCGCCTTAATATCGACCTCTGTCATATATTTCGCTCATTTTATTTTTCCATTTTTTTTTCAATTTCCATGCTGAACGTCAGAGTGAATGAACTGGAAAAAAGCAAGGACAGAACTGCGGTATGCGAGACAAACAGAGCGAGACATAAAACGCATATGCAGCAACGCGAAACGTTGCAGGTTGAAGGAAAAAACGATTATTCCTAAATAAGATCGGCTTCGAATTAGTGGCTTTCGTTGAAGAGCAAGAAACAAATGTGTGGCGGGAAAGGGCGGGGAAGCAGGCAGGGCTTTTGAAGAACTTTAGGCTCGCCTTGCAGCTGTCGAATTTGTACTTTTTCGAATGGACCCTGGGTGATCCGACACCTGACTCATTTTTTTTACAGTGTTTTTTTTTTGTTGTTTTTCTAGCTCTCGTAGAATTTATTTTTATTCGTATGTATAATACGGTATTCCGTAAATAACGAATATCGAACGACAAAAAAATTAAATTAATACACTCGCTGTTTTTTTTAAATACACGTGAGATTTTTGAAAATTTTTTCGCTGTTTAGGATTTCTTTTTTTTCGATCATTTTGGAAAAATGAGCAATTTCGAAGAATCTTCCAAATATATTCGAGCGAAATGAACGAATCTATGTTTTTCGATTTTTTTTTGCACAATTTGTGGATTACTTTCATCATTATTGTTTGATACGATTGTACCTCGAACTCAGCATCGCCAAATCCTCGTGAAATTCGTAATTTTTTCATTCAGTTTCGCGAAGGAGAGAATTTGGAATTCATGACGATTATTATTATTTCTTCGTCATTAAAAATCCAGACCGGTTCGATGAGTATCGGTTCATTTTTGTTTTGCCTTGCCGCTATCTTAATTTCTTTTTCTTCGCGATTTTTTTGTCGAGAACAACGGCCGTTGATAGTCAACGGATCAAAGATCGTACGAGGAAAAGACGCGAAAAGTAAATTTCGAAAAAAAAAAGGAATTTTGCAAAAAAAACGTTTACGCCAAAAATAAAAGTAAGCCGCGCGGCTTATTTTCTTTTTGCACTTTACGAAATATCAATATTAATCGAAGAATAATTGAGATCTTACATCTATCGCGAATAAAAAAAATTTTCCCAATTTTCTCGAACCCAAAAGAGTCGAAAGTTCCAAAAACTCTATAAAAACGATCGTTATTATCGTTTTTTTCACGAATTAGTTAAAAATTCGGAAAGACCGAGTGACTTTGAGAAACCGCTTTGGTTCATTTTTTGCGATCAAATTTTCATTAAATCCCCGAAACAGTCACCTTTTCTCCGCTCCTTTCGAGGTTTTGCGATTGTATAATTTTCGATATAAATACAACGTTTAAAGTTCCAACAAATTTTATTCGAAAATCATTTTTTTCCATGCAGTTCGGCAAAAATTCAACAATTTTGAAAAAATTCCTCTATTTTTGCTGCAGTTTTCCAGCCGTTCGAACGGTAAGTTCAAAAAAGTTCGATATCTCGAGTTCGGCAAGAAAAAATGGAAAAAGAAAATCGCACAATTTTTCCGACGCGTTCAAGACTCAAAGTTTGAAAACAAAAACGCTCGGCGTTTTTCCGCTGATTCCGTCGATGAATATATCCGAGTTCGTATCTCGGCCTCCCGCCAATCTCATCGATTCCTCTCGCGCGTCCGTTTTTCTCGCTTCGTCGAAGAAAGAACGATCTCCCGAGAGTGAGAGGAGCTCAGCGAATAACATGCAATTTTGCAAGCCGATATATGTGGACAAATCCGAGTCCTTGGCTCTGGAAACTATATAAAGAGAGCGCGGCGTTTGTCGCGGGACCGAGTTGGCATTTTTAAACACCACCGATAAAACGACATGTCGTTCGTTCACGTTCTGTCAGTTGCGTTATTCGCGATCAGCATCGTCGCGATTCACGCCGAGGATATCGATCTTCGTAAGTTTTCGCCTTTCGGAAAAACACAAACGAACCGCAGGGAGATAATCGATGATTGCATCTTCGGAATTAATCGTGCCATTCGTTGAGGAGGAAACGATCGAGGATCCTTTTGTCGAATAAACAGTGCAGATTCGGGATTTTTTCGTTCAATTTCGGGAGAAGATAGAAGGAAAATCGAAAGTTCGATGCGATCATTTTGGTGCATTTAAAATCACGCCTGGATTATATCGTTCGGGGGATGGAATTCTCGGCGTGATTTTTTTTTTTTGAGTCTCGTTTATCGTCGTTTTTACGGCGAGCGAACGTTTCTCCGTCGCGGTTGAATTGTTTGGTTTTTTTTTGGTGGAGAAATTATGGAGGATTGTTGCTTTTGGTCCATTTTTTTATCTCGAAGAGAGAGAGAATTCAACGTTCGATGTAATTGTTTTGATGCATGACAATATCCGGATGTCGTTGGCGGGACGGAATTGTCGGCGTGAATTTATTGAAAGTCTCGTTTTGATGTCGTTTTTACTGCCAGTGAATGTAGAAAGAGGTTACTGAGGACTGCTGTTTTTTCGTCAATTTTTTTTTACATTTTCGTTGAAGAAAGGAAAAATCCAACTTTCGATACGATCATTTTGGTGCATTTAAAATCACGCCTGGATATATCGTTCGGGGGATGGAATTCTTGGCGTGATTTTTTTTTTTTGAGTCTCGTGAATTGTTTGGTTTTTTTTTGGTGGAGAAATTATGGAGGATTGTTGCTTTTGGTCCATTTTTTTTATCTCGAAGAGAGAGAGAATTCAACGTTCGATGTAATTGTTTTGGTGCATGACAATATCCGGATGTCGTTCAATTTTTAATTCAATTTTTCGTTCAAAATTCAACGTTCGATACGATTTTGTTGGTGCGTTGAAAAATTGCATCTCGATACTGTTCGCGGAACGGAATTATCGGCGTTTTTTTGTCTTTAAAGTCTCGTTTAATGCCATTTTTACTGTGAGACTGGCTCAGACGCGCGTTTTACCGTTTTCTCTCGCGGATATTTTGCGAATCATCAGCGCAGAAATAAGACTACAACAGATTAGTACGTGCGCGATGTATGCGGCAGTCGAAAACACCAAATTCGACGGTGTGATTTTTATATTGCGTAGAAAAGTTTGACAGTTAATATAAATATAATGAAATAATTAATATAATTGAAGAAAAATAGCGTTTTCCTTCGTTTGTGAGATAAAACCGTTCTACGTCTCAAAAACGTTCATTTTGACACTTTCGAGGTACATGCAACGGTCGAAAGCACCAAGTTCCGGAGCCTTAAAATCGATGCTGCTTTCTTTCTGTGCCCGAAAAAACGTCACATGAACAGTAAATCATTTTTCAACGAAAAAACATTTTCGAAAACTTCAAATGACCGTAAACTGTTTTCCTGCAGAAAGAAAAAATAGAGAAGTCTCACAAGTGCTGGTTATGATGAAAACACAGTTTGATAGATTTGACACATTGTCATTTTTTTTTAACGATTGTGACAAAAAAAAAAGACAAAATTGCTGGAGAAATATGATTATCGGCGTGAAAAGATAATTCTACATGCATCACGTAATTAAAAGACCGAAAATTATTTGACTCACCGAATGTACGATTTATCGAAACTTTTTGAGCGATCGCGTGAGAAAATGTCGAATAATTAAAATGCATCGATTTGTTCATTCTAAAATCCAGCATCCTCCGTGAAGACGTGCAAAAGAGATTCCCACGATTATGCATCCTGCCTGAGGCTCGCCATTCAAGAATCCTGGCCGATATTCGTTCAAGGTAACTTTTTTCTTCCTCCAATGAAACACGGGCGAAATTCTTCTTCAATTTTACTTCAATCATTTGATTAATCAAATTTTAGCAATCCTACAATTGGTCCAAAAAAAATAGAAAAATGAGGCCACTCTTGGCACTGTGACTTTCGAATTTCGTATAATTCGCCGACGTCAAACGACGACTGTACGTTGTAATTGATGCTCTTAATCTACAAAAATACGATCGTCAATTATCCGTTAATTGCTCGAAAATTGAAGAAATCAAACGTGCCAATTTGGGAGCTTCGATTTTTCAGTTTCGCCGAATTTTTTTATAATGATTTGCCGATGATGACGAAATGAAATTTTAAAAAAATCGATCAACCCTCAGGAATACCGGAACTCGATGTTCCGCCGCTCGATCCGTTCGTCGTCGAGTTCCAAAGCATCAATTATCAATTGGGCGAAGTGGTCGGTCGGGTCACGACGAAAAACGTCAAATCCTACGGACTTTCAAAGACGCGTTTTTTGTCGGTGAAACCGACTCACAGCGACGGTCGTTTCTCATTGGAGATCGATTCCGAAATCAGCAAAGTTTTCATCGAAGGTGACTACAAGGCCGATGCAACGGTAGGCTCGTTCAAAATTGGTGGAAAAGGTAACGATCGCTCAAATTCGAATTTTCCCACTCAAATATACAAAGTAAAAATCATCTCCGGAAAAGATAAAAAAAATACGACTTTTCAACAAACCCACGTGTTTGACGATTTTTTTCGCCACGAAGGTCATTTCAACGTCTCGATGGAGGACGTCAGGTCAGTTTGGGAGATCGAAGGGCCAGTTGCAAATGACAAATGGATCATCGAGACGTTCCACGTGGCACCGGAAGTTGGCAAAATGAAGATATGGGCGAGCGATCTCTTCAACGGAAACGAAGAGCTCAGTGAGTATCTTTTTGAGTGGCAAAAATTCGTTTTATCCTCCGATGGACCACGGGAATCTTCGCTGATCAAATGGAACGTTGCTCGACGTTTTTACTCGAGAAAAAAAAAATTTATAATAATTTATTGACCATTTAATGAGTCTTTTTTTTACCGGTCCAATATTGTTTTTTTTCTTCCAAATTTTCGTATTTATTCTCGCGAACGAAGGAAGCAATTGTCACGATTTTTTCTACAGCAAAAGCAGCGCTCAAGTACGCAAACGAGTACTGGCCGGTTCTTTATCGCGGAATGTTGCCTTACGCCTCGGAATCGTGGAACAATTATTTGCGCGATTTCGTTGGCAATATCTTCTCGAAGCTGTCGTTCGCCAAAACGTTTCCTTGATTCCAACGAGTTCGAGGACTCGATCGAGCGAATCTCCATGAAAAAAGAAGAGGAAAAAGCGACCGAAAGAATATCATCATTTTCGCGATCGAGCCAAAAACCGATCGATCTTTTACGAAGAAAACAAAGAACCAAAAATGCAATTCATCCACGAATCTTGACACATTTTACGAACCCTCGGAGTGTCTCTTTTTTTCCATAAATTCTCCGATCGCGATTTTATTCGCTGGACCGAAGAGCGTTTCCGGTGCTATCATTATTTTCGTTTCTGATTCTATAAAAAACGAAAAACCACCGTAGAAATTTCGTTTCTTCATTTTCAACCGATCGCAAGATTTTTCATCCGCGATTTGCTCAAGAAAAGAAGGGAAAAAAATTGAGCACGCGGTCACGACGTTCTCAATAATTTATGAATGTATGTACATACCAAATAAAAAAAAGAAGAATAACCTGTATATTATCCTGTTCGCCTTTTTCAGACAAAAAAAAATCTTCCAAAGTCCAGTCGCGTGATAAGCTGATTCTTTGCTACTCGATCGCTTCGAATAAATGTGAAAACCATTTTTTTCTCCCTCCTCCTTCAAACAGACGAGTCATAAATTGAATTATCGTACACGAGTGATTTCATTTCATCATCGAATTGTCGATTTTTTCCGTCGATAGTTTAAATTTCGAAAGCATCGAAATCGAATTGTATCTCGGTGGGGGTATCGTGAAGAATTTTACTCACCTCTTCGAAAAAAAAAAAAAAAGAATCTTATTGCCACTCTGAATCATTTTGCAAGCACGTTTCTGTGTGCTACAAAAAAGACACGCGATTAAATAACAGATTTGAAATCAATGAAAACAATACTTTCGACATTCACTGTCTGATGAAAATGTCAATTAATATTTATTTTATTTTTCATCTTACGCAGGTCCAGAATTTGGCGAACTCATTTTGTTTTCGCGTCACGCATAAATGCATTTGCTTTTTCAAATATACGCGAATTTTTTTCGGATTATTCCATCATCTCGAATTTTTTTGCTGTAAATTTTGAATGATATATAAAAAATTGAAAAATAGAGAAATAGAAGGTCTCTTGGTTATGAATAAACAAAGTTTCAAAATGATGAAAAAATTCGAAACAAATTCGTGTTTAGCAGTATTAGAAAATCCTGAAAGTGTCAATCGTAACGCTGAATTGAGTCATTTGTCATTATTTAAAAACACGAGTTTTAAAATAGCGAAATATTTTCGAAATTTTGTATGACAAGAAAACAGGAGTTTTTCGAACGTTTGAGAACAAATTTCTTTTTTCGACTGTTCAACAGTTAAATGTTGATATTATTATTATGGAACATTGTTGTACTTATTATCCTAGATACAGCTGATTTTGTTTCAGATTTTTAAGTGCTACATTATCGCGTTTTTTTTTCTGTCACAGAGGAACACTTAATTTTACCATTTATTTAATTTAATTTCCATTACGTTGAGGCTGAGATGGTATTTCGATGTACGCAAAATTATATTTCAAGTATACGTACACTGACTCTCAAAAGTTTGGATACACCAGTCGATATTTCTTGCCGCACTTGAAGTTGGATAACTCGGCCAAAAACAAAAATATTCAAATTTCCAAAGAGGCGTTTCCAAAAGGACAGTACAGGCTTCCGTTTGCTGTTTTCAAATATTTTTTTCAATTTTTTTTCGGCTCGGTACGCACTTTGGTACATGCCCGTTTTCAGGCCGTTTTTCGACTCTCGCGGAGCAGGAGCAAAATTTAAGGAATTGCTTTTTTTTTTAATATAAATGACTGATAAAAAAATAAAAGATAAATTTTCAAAAAATCAAAATAACCCAAGAACGATGAGGCTTGAGAGAAAATGTTAGAAATGCAAATAGTTGCGTATTTTTATACTGGATCGCCTGGAATTTTTTCAGAATTTTTCTCTGAAATTTTTTTTTTTTGAGTATCTTTGCTCGAAACTCTCACGAGTGAAATTTTTTTTTTCAAGTCAATAAAACGTTTCAATTCACTCACCTCATCTAGACAAGATTTTCGATAACTTTGAAAAAAAATCGAAAAAAATATTTAAAAAGACCAAACTGAAGCCTGATCTGTCGTTTTTGAAATGCCGCTTTGGAAATTCGAGTATCTTTTTTTTTGCAGAATTATCGAACTTTAAATGCGGCAAGAAATATCGACTGGTGTATCCAAACTTTTGAGCGATAGTGTAGATGCTCTACTCAAGAGTAATACATCATTCGAATCAAACACAAAGTTTTATGGCAACAAAAATGTTTCGACTGGCACATGAAGCAATAATTGATTGACGATACCAGCGAAGAGAATCGACAATTTTTGCTTCAATTGCGGCTCCATTAATTTCAGCACTTCCTGGCCGTTTTCTCGCAGAAAAAGGTTTGTTGCCTCCGCTGTTAATTATTTTAAAAACAAAAGAAAAACAATTTTAAACATCGATCCAACAGTTTTTAATTTACAAAAAATTATGCAGTGAAACTGCGAGCTTCAGTACCCGCTAAGTACCAAAACTCGATTTTCATGATTTAAAGGTAGTTTCAGGATGAAATTCCGAGTCGAAATGAATTTTAGAATTTTTTTATTAGACCAAAGCTCATTAGTTCCAGGTTGAGTAATTAATTACTCAACGGGGAATCGTCTGATCGAAAAGTCCTTGAGGACTTTTCGACGCGAAATTTCATCCCCAATGTGGCATTAAATTGTCAGCATCTACTTTTGGGACGCCCTGTACACTTTTCACTCGAAATATGAATTGTGGCATACTCACTCAATATTCTATTGTCGTTAAATATTCTTTTGACCCTCATGTTGACTTTATCAACGCTCAAATGTACGTCCAAGTTTTCGACATGCAGATAAGTCTCCTCGTTGCGAATCGCGGTGCTCACAGTGCCACGAACGACAGCTCGAGCATTTTCGAATTTTGCGTTGAAAGTGCCATTTCCGCTCGCTGGCAATATTATCAGAATGCCGGAACTGCGAGAAGGATAACCTTGTGTATTCCGAATCTCGTATAGAATTTTTCGTCGATTACCGATTTTCAAACTTGTATATGATTGATTTTGTAATAATTAGAAAAGAAACTCAATGAATCTCCACGAGTTTCAAGTCTGCATCGTTGGAATCCAAGGAAATGTAGCATAAACTTTTTTTTCATCGTCCATATCGTCCATAAAACATTTTCAAGAATTTTTTCGAAATCAAGACACTTGGGAAAAAAAGAGGGTAAACACAGTGAAAAATTCCGGAAAATTCAGTGTTGAAAATCGAGAAAATTCGGATTTTCGTTGAGGTCCAACGATGCAAACGAGAGCAACGCGGATTATTTTCATTTTTAATTGTTTCAAAATTTTAATTTAATTTTTTAAATTAATTAACTAATTTTAGATTAATTTTTTTCTCCGAAGCACGAAATTACACGTGTGTGCTCCGGCAATGGAGAAAATCGGTCAATTTTGTTCCATAGTTTATGAGAAAAAAAATCCGAGAGAAACTTTTTTTTTTTTTGGACGAGAAATAAATTTTTGTCAAATTTGATATTCTGACCTGGAGTAATGCGCGTCGAGGATGAGACGAGGCATTCGTATGACAGCCTCGAAGGGTGAACCGAGCTTGATGTCCTCGACCGTGAAGTCACTCGCACCCTTGACGAGGAGATCGCGCAGGCGAACCTTGTAACCGTTTGGACCACCTGTCAGTGACAGCGACAGCTCGTCCATCTGTTTTTCATTTTGGTAAAAATAATAAAACCTGCTGCATTCATCCTTTCGACGTAGATAAGCGATCTACCCCTCGGAAAGTGGTATGCAACACTCATCGTGGCGCGTGCCTTACTCGCACAGCGTGAACGACGAGGGACGACGATCAGCCCCCAAAGAATTGGGTGAAAGAATTTTTTTTTTTTTCCCCAAGCAAAGGTAGCCGAACGGCACGAGCTAACTTTAATTGTTCATTTTAAGATGAGAATGCACGTTCCAGCTATATTTTTTTGGGTGTTTATATTATATATAAATTTATCAAAAAGTTGTAATAAAAATTTAATTTAATTGAAAATATTACCGGAATGAGAAAAAAGGGCCTGTCTTCAGATTTTACCACTTTAATAACGCTTCGAGACTCGCGGGGGTAACTCGAGACGAGTGTATATATTCTTCAACTTGATCTTTTCGAGCGGGGGCAAAACTCTTTTATTCCGGACTTCACGCATTACGAAATATTTTCGAAAAACTTGGCAATCTTTTCGTCCAAAGAAGGGTCCAGCAAACGCGAAGATAAATCAACGAAATTAACCTTCGCGTCAAGATAAAACGGCCTTGAAGATTAAATTCTGTAATTCGCGATTAAAAACGATTCGAGTCCGTTCCGGAGGTACAATCCCGACTAAATCGAGAAATGTGAGTTTCGCGTACTCGCCGATGATTAAAAAATTTGAAAAAAATTAGTTGTACGGCAGATGGCCACCGCGGCAATTTCAGTCGTACAAGAACGTCGGAGTCGTCGAGAAAAGAGGAAAATAAACAAATGACTTTGAAAACATTTTGGACAAGTTATTATCTTCTTTTGACGCGAAATAGCCCGTTTGTTGGTGCACGCACGAATTTATTCGTAATTTCCCCTGCGTTTTGAAATTTTTTTCGCAAATTTCAAAAAATTCCGGAGAGATTCGCGAAGAATTTTAGATTCTCAACAATTCCGGTGCACGAAAAACAATTTCAAAATGACGAGAAAGATGTTCAAAATTAAATCGATAAATAAACGTTCGCGATAAATCAAATTTCGCGACTAAAGAACGCGAGTTCTCCCATTTTTTTGGTTAATAACTTTGCGATACTGTTATGCGCGAGAGTATCGATGTTATTCCGGATTTCTTCGGGATTGCGGGTCCAGGACCTCCTCGATTCGGGAGTTAGCACTTTTTTTTCAAAAATCCGCGCTTTTTCACACTCACGTGAAAGGGTTCGATGGAGGGTAACTCAATTTCCGGTATGCCGACGCGTAAGTACGGTCTGAGATGATGAAGAGCGTCAATGAGGCAACTCTTCAATTGCGGATCCCTCCTGGAGCAGGGTTTCACGTACTCCACTGAAACATTCGACGATTCGTCTTGGAAAATTCGTCCTTCTCGGTTTATAATAAACAATAATTCGGCTTTTTCTCCATTATCTCAACCCCTGAAAAATTCTACGACCCACGCGAGGGTACCAACGAGGATTTCGCGTAAAAATCGTTTCGTTTCTCACTCACGGTTGTTTTCCTCCGCGAGAACATTGCCGGACAGCGCAGCCATCGCGAGACCAGCCAGAAAAATCGTCATTTTCGCGTAAGAAACGGTGAACGCGAGCGAGTGGTCCATCGGGGGTGAATCTTTTTTCATCTCTCGCACGGACGAACGTTTCGGACGTCGATCGATCGTTTCGACGATCGAAGCTAGATATACTTCTGTACTTTCCCGAGTACTTTGGCAACTTTCTCGATGCCTTCGGAGGAAGTTTGCGGGAACGTTGAATGTTGCCGCGACACGACACGGATAATGAACCACCGATGCAGACTGCAGTGGAATCAAAACGACGAGAGTCCGAAATGACGCTCGTTAAAGTCGCTGTAGTCGGTGGAAGATGAAGTTTCATAGAGGCGAGTACTTTCACCGCCCCACCAAACGGTGAATAAAACATATATAGTCGTTAGAGTCGCGCATCGGCGTATATTTTCGCACGTACGGATATGTGTATATATACCATATATATATACAGGCAATTTCGCGCCGAATTTCGCGCACCTGAGGACCTTTGATCATCCGGTGATGAATCATCGATGAATCGAGGGTCGATTGGCGATTGGGGGGGGATTTTCGAGGTTTTCGAAAATGTTTCGTCACTCGGCGACTTGACCGTGAGTTCCCTCCTCGCGCTTTCGATCTTCCAGAGGATCTTCCCGTTCTTTTTTGTTTTTTTTTCTTTTTGCGGTACTTTTGAAAATTGAACATCTCGATGCGGATTTCGCGGGGAATTGACGAGATTTTTTTCGCCGACTTCGAGATTCCGATTCGGCGTGAAGTTGCCCATGCGTATGAACAAACTGAGATAAAGATAACGATACGCAGCGGCAGGAGAACTCTGGTACGAGATGCCTTTGTCTTCGCTACTGTCGCAATGCATTTCCGCCTCACGAAACGCCTGTACGTACATCTCCGGTTGCGCGAATCCGTCCACTGCGTTTATTGGTCAATAATAAAAATGATTATAGTCAGCGGCGTTTTTACGAGGAATTGAGAAATCAAAGATACGCGCGTTTTACCGCGGAAATTATCATCCCGGCGAATTCCGTCGACGGCAAAACTCGAGCCACGTTCCGTATTTTCATTCGCGTGATTTCCCGTGTTTTTCAACGTTTTTCAAAAACACGCGACGTTCCGACGATTTCGAGTTTCTTCCCCCTGCTGATTTCGCACGTTTTGAAAAGAAAATTTGGAAAAAAGAATGGAAAAACACGCGAAATTATTGTTGCGAAAAAAGTGCTCGCAACGGTAGTGGAATTTTGGATCTTTCACGGTCGTTTTTATCTTTTTTCTTTTTTTTTACACCAACAACAGAGTGTCCCGGATTATTCAAACAATCTCGTGTTTTTCCAACGCGTTCGGACTTTCGTGTCTGTTTTATTCAACTTTGCTTTTCTCTTCTTGTTTTGTCTCTTCCTCGGTGTTCATTCGTTTACACACGCGTCGTCTTTTTTCAAACAGAGTTTGAAAAGGAAGAATCTTCCTCGAGTGCAAGCGGTGATTTTCGGGAGGTTTTTTTTTTTTCATATTGCCCGATGATCGCGACGAGAATTATTCATTTTTTACGATCGATATTCGCATTAATTTTGTTTCCAAACAGAAAAAAAAGAATCATTTTCGAGTTTACACGATGATTCCTACAAGTTTTGTTTTTTTTTTTCAAATTCCTCAAAATTGCGATTATGATTATCAATTTTCCACCAGCCATCACCGTTTTTCGGTCTTCAATTTTATTTCTCGAAAAAAACGTACGTATTTTACGTTCCGTCGAAGGAAACACGAGATAACGCCAATGTTTTTATCTTGCAAATACGATTATTTTATTTTTTATTTTTCGGTATACGAATGACATTTTAAAATCTCAGCTGGGCCGAAATTGCAAAAAATTTGCGTCGTCTCCAAACTATTTATACTCTTTTGTGTAGATTGAAAAAAAAAAGAAATTACATTCAAGTTTTCGGTTTCACGGTTCGGGCAATTAATGTTACTTGTTTGTTACGTCGTAAAACAGGCCTCCCATATGTACAATTTGAATAATCGCACGAGTACTTTGAGCGTTCGTTATGAAATGTTCCAGTCGATGGAACACGAGGGAAAAAAAAAAAACGGCAATTACATGTCTTCGCACCGAGAAATTTTTTTTCCTTCTCGCTAGGCGGACCCTTCGAGATCTTTTCCATCGTCGAATTGTCATCGAATAATTCATCGTGTTTAATAACGAAAATCCATATTACGTTTACGAAAATTCGTTGCAGAAATATTTTGAGATTAAATGGCCGATGGAGACACTTATTTACGATTATCCCAACTTTTTGTAAGTGACAAATAATAAACAACAGTCCGGGGTACAGGATTTTTTTGAACCCTTTTCGACATAGGGGCATTCCCCAATACCACGTTTTTTGAAACAAGTTTTTGCAATTTCGAGGTAGCTTTTTTTCGATTTCACTGGTTTTTTTTTTGGTAATTTTACGATCTTGTTACGTTAGATCAGACGATCAAAGTTTATGTTTAAATTGTTTTTACGTTTTACAAGTTTATTTGTACGAACGAAGAAATTCGGAAAAAGGGTAGTTTTTTTTCGAAAAAATTCGTTATCGAAGAAAGTTTCACGAGTATCCTTACGATTCGCGGCTCACGAAGGTTTCCAGGGTCGTTGATTACGAATCTACCGTCAGATTTTGGAAATTCAAAATGGCGGATCCAATATGACGTACGAGAATGCGAAATTTTTTTGAATTTCCCTGAAAACCGGTGTGTACAAAGGGTTTTCGAGTCCGCTGTCTTCATATCCGCGATCAGATTTTTTGAAATTCAAATTTCAAATTTGAGCTTCGAAATTTTGTAGTTTGGTATTCTGATGATGGATTCAGCGTGATAATCAGCGATCTCAAAAATTCCTGTCTTCTGATTTTCATGAGACTTCGTTGACGACAAAAATGTGTGCGCCTCAAAGGGTTAAATCACATTTTTCGCTTTCACAGTTTCGTGCTGTTCTTAATTGCGCGTGATCTTCGTGGTCTTGGAGAGTTTTTTTCTTCTTTTTTTACATTCTTGTTGAAAAACGCGATTGCTCGGGAGCGATATTCGCACGTTTTTTTTCGCGATTAAACGTCTTTGGATTTAACGCATCGAGGACACGCTACAAAAGAAATACTTCGAGTGAACGTCGATAAACTTATCGAGGAAATATTTTCTTTTCTTCTCTCGTTCAAAGTTTTTTATAAATGATGAAAAATACGAGTCACGTTTGACCGTCACGATTGATGTCCGAGGCTGATAGGAGAGGCAGTTTAACATCCATGTTTTTGAAACCTGTCGCGATGTATAAGACTTGGCTCAAACGTTACGAGTCGAAAAAAGTTTGATCGTTGTACAATCTTTTTTTTTTTTCATTGTATATTTACTATGAAATATTAATGAAAGAAATATCGATTAGTTTGCTTTTGCATAATTTTTGACGAATATAACAAAATCGTGCGATATGTGCATTTTTACACCAACTTTTGACGATTTTAACACTCGTTACTTTTCGATCGATCGTAATTTTGATTATCGATTGTTCTTAATATTGTCAATAATGGACGATGATGTCGAATTTTTGTCAAATGTGATGAGGTACATCCGAGTTTTCTTCCATTGGAAAATTACCGATGCTTCGATGGGAGAAATACAAAAATTGGTATTTCAAAATTTGCTGGTCTGTAGAAAAATTGAAAAAAGTGTCACGGGACAACGAGCGGTTAATTAATCAGGAAGACAAAATGAATGAGTGCAGCCGTTAGTTTGATCGAAATATTAATTTATTGGCCAAAGACATCGATAGTAAATTGATATTTATTCGTGAGGCAGCAGAAATGTTTTTTTTTTTCGATTTAATTTCGCTTGAGAAAAATCGAAAAAGTATCACAGACTGCGATAAACAGAATTTTCACGATAAAAATCCTACAACTAACCATTAATCTTAATTTACAAAAAGAAATTTCGGTAATTTTTGGCATTCATGTATTACCGATGCAACCATGAAAGTTCAATCGCATATTAATTTACCATTAAATCATTAATTAATCAATGACGTCGAAATTCATTTATCGGCGAAATTATTTGATGCACGAGTGTAAAAAAGTGTGGTCGGAAATTTATTTTTCCATATTTTTCATTTTTACTCGACTTGGAAGTTGCACTTTCGATCGCGAGTCTCGCGAGTGACGAGCGCGGTGGCTCATGGAGATTTCACGCACCGGGAGATGGCGCCAACTTTCACGACGTCCTAATCAAGTTTGCTGAGGCAAAACGAGTTTTTATTCTCGCTATAAAAATGCATTTTTCAAAAACACATTCCAGAGCAATAAAGATTCGCGAAAAAAGAGCAATTGGCAACACGCGCGCGTGCAAAAACCTTTAGCTCTTTCGTGTGGATTCTGGAAAACATTTTTTTTCTTGCGCCGATCATCGTATGTTAATCAGTACGAATTTCTCATCTCATGATTCCACGATCATCATTGATTATTTACCAATCGCGAGACACACCGGACCACAAAATCTCACCACTCTGAGTCTTAGTTCATTTAGAGAGAATTTTATGTACAATATACATGTATATTTAAATATACAAACATATACGGGGTATTCCATGTGAAATCAGACAGATTTGTAACTTTGTTTCTTTCTCGTCGGAAAGATTCGCGAAAAAAGAGCAATTGGCAACACGCGGGCGTGCAAAAACCTTTAGTTCCTTCGTGTGGATTCTGGAAAACATTTTTTTCTTGCGCCGATCATCGTACGTTAATCAGTACGAATTTTTCATCTCATGATTCCACGATCATCATTGATTATTTACCAATCGCGAGACACACCGGACCACAAAATCTCACCACTCTGAGTCTTAGTTCATTTAGAGAGAATTTTATGTACAATATACATATATATTTAAATATAAAAATATATACGGGGTATTCCATGTGAAATCAGACAGATTCGTAACTTTGTTTCTTTCTCTTCGAAAATATTTCACGATTGTCCAGCAATGAAAAAAAGCCTTTCTCAATAATGTTTTATGAACAAAAAATTGCGAAACACGAAAATAAAAAAAAAATTATAATGAAAAATTGCGCGAAAAAGATGTCAAAGTGTCTTTTGTCGAAACGCCAGATGTCGAATCAAAATTCGATATCCGGAAAGCGGCTTGAGATCGAAATTTGAAGAAATGTCACGAAAAATTCTTCCGGAGAAATTTCTCTGCGACGAAAAATTTTCCGGTACGGTCAAAGTTTCCCGATTTATTTCGAAACCGCCGTCCGATTTCGCGCAAAGAGCCCCATATACGGTGTACAATATTTTGTGAAAAGATTTTCGAGGCTCGAATTATGCAACCATGCTCGAAAATCACTGGGATAAAGAACGCCAACTCGTGGCTTCAGATGCATTGCTGAGAGTGAAAGCAAACAGTCGCGTGGTGTTTCTCCTCGGGCACGAAAACTTTGCTCCATCGTTTGATGTCGTGAGTTATCATAACGACGGCAAACAGCGATATTCCTGACCAGTTTTTCAAGAAAAACGAATCCTCGAATAATCTCGTGAAGATTGTTTGTTAATAAAATAAAAATCGTTAAATCCGTCAAGGAGATTGTCGTCGTCGAAGATGCTGAAGTTTCTTCTTATCGTGACGTTTCACGTGGTCTCATGTGGAGCCGCGGAATTTGGTGAGTGAGGCGAAAGATGGAGCCGCGGATGTTTTTCAAAGCATCGAAAATTTGTGCCCGGTTTTGACTGATTTTTTTTTGAAAAATATTTTCGATCAAGTTTTTTCGATGAGTCTTCTGATTGATTGTTCCTTTTTTTTCCATCTGTTGCAACGCGAATGTACGAGCAAAATGTCGCAACGTTCGTCTCTCTGACACAGTTTCCATCGCGAAGGTCTCTCGAAGCCTCGATACTATACAAGTGCAATGACTCGTCGATTTTTCTTTTTTTTTTATTAATTACGAGGAGATTAGCGAGAATCGATAATGGTAATCGAAAACTCCCATCTTTGTGATGGCCGAGTTTCGAGTCCATCGTTCGTTTTTAATAAGAAAAACAATCATGAACATTTTTGACAGATTTTTCGAAATTTCAGCAACGAAAAACGAGTATGAGAATATAGAATATACAACGATTCATTTATAAAGCTTTTTTACCGTCAAAAATATCTCGAAAATAGTGGAGGACCTTTTTTCAGGCTGTCTACGTACAGGATGACGAGTTTTTATTTTTCGAAAGCATTTTACGGATATTTATCGGTTCAAATTCTCGATAATCGTCGGATAATCTAAACAAATGCGAGAAACACCATTTTTATAGTAAAAATAATTAATTCTCAATTTGTTTTCAACCATCGGAAGAGCAAAAACATTAGTTGTTTTACACAGTTACAAGTTGTACGAGTGAACCTCCTTAAAGATGTTGGACAATGAAAGCACGGCGTTCAGATAAGCTTGCGAATTTTCAAAACACAATTTTGAATGCGTGTCGAAAATTTATTTCGATTCTCTTCGTGCCACAAACTTTCGGTCAATTTCATGTTCTCTGGAACGTTAGTTACAATTATTCAACGTTACAAAAACGTCCCAAAGACAAGCCTTTTTTTCTTTTTCGAGTGTTGAATTTTTTTTTTCGTACGTCGTTTATTTTAAACGGAAAAAAAACGTCGGGTATTAGAGTGAAACGCGTCGAATATATAAATTATTCATGTATTTTTCGGCGATAATAAAATGTCCAATTTCTAGAATACGTAATTTTTTTTCAGAAAAATTTACGGAAGATTGCGTCTTTTTCAGCCCGAACGTACTTCCGCTGGCAGTCTCGAAAATAAACATGTCGAACAACAAAAAAGTTACGAATTTCACAACACTTTGTCGGATCGTTGTTTATTTATTTATTTATTTTTTCCTAAACAGAAGATGCATTTAAAAATTGTCACCCGGATGTCAGAGGCTTCGACAGTTGCATAAGAGATGCTTTAAACGCTGTGCGACCTTATTTCAAAACGGGCTTAGCCAAATACAACGTGGCACCATTCGATCCATTTTTCGCCAAAGAAACTTCGGCAACACGCGGCTTGCCAAATCTTGGATTCACTCTGAAACTCCACAATGTCTCGGAGTCGGGCTGGACAGCGAGCAAAGTGACGAAATTCACCAGCTATTTATCGAAAAATATGGTAATTTTCACGATTTTTTACATCCACTTAACGATTTTCCATCGTCGTTATTATGACCGTTGGTTTTGCTGAATAAATGTTTTATTGTCTCCTGGACGTGAAAAAGTACAGCTAACAGAGAAAACAATAATAAATATCAAAATAAATACATCATCGCGTTTTTACGACTGCTCGGTTCGAAATATGAAAGTTTGAAAAAATTTGGGCAAAGGGCGCCTGATGCGGGCTTTCCTTTCATGCTGGCGCGTACGACGGGTCGATGTTTCGCAGGCGCTGCAAAGGACATTGCCTCGATTTTTTCATCTTATACAGGCTGTCCCAAAATTAGATTCCGAACGACATTCCGAATCGAAACGTGTTTCAGTACTTTTTTCGTACGACCAAAATGTAATAAGTTATTTATTAATCGTTAAAGTTTGAGCTAATCAGACGCGCGGGTGAATGCGTCCTGTTGGACGTTTGGTGTTGCTCAATTAATTTTTCATTTTCTCCTGGACGTGAAAAAATAAAGCTAACAGAGGAAACGATAATGAATATCAAAATAAATACATCATCGCGTTTTTCCGACGGCTCTGTTCGGAATATGAAAGTTTGAGAAAATTTGGGCAAAGGGCGCCCGATGCGGGCTTTCCTTTCATGCTGGCGCGTACGACGGGTCGATGTTTCGCAGGCGCTGCAAAGGATATTGCCTCGATCTTTTCATCTTATACAGGGTGTCCCAAAACTCGATGCTAATTATTTTCAGCTCGATTCCGGATGACATTCCGAATCGAAATGTGTTTCAGTACTTTTTTCGTACGACCAAAATCTAATAAGTTATGAATCGTTAAAGTTTGAGCCAATCAGACGCGCGGGCGCTCGCGTCCTATTGGTCCAACTACATTATTTAATAACTCAGCAGGGATTGTTCGGATCAAAAAGTGCTCAAGGACTTTTCGACGTGGAATTTCATCCCCGATGTAGCGTTAAATTATCAGCATCCGGTTTTCGGACACCCTGTATGAATTCCATATCGGAGAAATTATCTCAATCCTCTTTCTTTCAGGTCGTTTATACTCAGAGTTTTCCCGAGAAATTTCTCTCTGGGGATTACGAATTTGAGGGTGCTATACTCGGAAGAAAAATGAAGAACATGGGGAAGTTTACCCTCGCTCTCTGTGAGTCTACATTGTTTATTTTTTTCCAAAAATTCGTCAATAGTAACGACAATAGCGAGTCCTCGAAATTTGTGTCTTATTTCGATTACGTTGAAAAATATTGAAAAAAAAAAAAATGGAAAAAATTTTCAGACGATTTGACGCAAACGACGACGATAACGAGGCCTCCAGGTTCCAAGGTCCAGGTGCGGGTCGAGGTTGAAACGATTCGCGATCTGTCGCTGCACATGACGAATTTGTTGCCCGGACGTCAGATCCTCGAGACGATGCTCGATCGCGTTATAAACGGCGCCTGGCAGCCGGGTTTCGTCGTGACAAAGCCATTAATAAACGATCTCGTATCGATCGCATTCACCGAAATATTCGACAGAGCCTTTCGGAATTTTCCGTTTGAAAAAATCATCAGACCAAAACCAAGCTCGACGACGAGGCTACCGAGGGATCCGACACAAACACGTTCCTCGTTCAACTTAACGACGCCGATAACCCAAAAAAATGCCACTAATTCGACTTTTACGAGCTAGCTTTTGTGAGAGAGCCTTGTTTTCTCGATCTTTTTGTTTCACCGGTGACGTGAAACCTGCGGGAAAACGATTTACCTGCGGCGATTATTTTTTGACCATCCGTTTATAAAGGGACAACTGACCGCGAGTGCGACGACGAAGATCGGAAAATGGTACCATCGGTGAGAGCGGATTACAAGAAAATGTGGCGTCTTGCTGGTGTGACACGCTCCGAATGTTGATAATAATAACAATGATAAAAATGACGATTTTTGTTCAAAAAATCTTGGGGCAAACATTTATCGGTAAAACGCATTTATTTCCCGTAATGATTTTTGAGAGATCGTTAAAGGCACATTTACGACAAGCGGATCGAAAGAGTCTACGTCATCATAAAAGTAATATTATTATTGATAGCTGCATTTTATAATGATCATCATGATATTTTTGAGTTCGGTGTATTTTTCTTTGTACATATATACTATAGTATATAATTTGGAAAATCAAATAATAGTAATAATAATTGACAAGCAGCGACGATAAATGTTGAAAAAAACGTATGACTGCATAAACGATTCATACGCAATTATTCTCGTGGGATGTGTCGGATTTAATCAAAATGTACTTTTTGCACTGCTTTGTTGTAATTACAAAATATCGGAAAACGGAGGCATTGTTCAATAATGACGTTAATCAATAATCAATAAAAATAATAATACTTTGCATATGTATAATTAACATTATATCGTAATATGATGTATAAAAATAATATTAATTATTATTATTATAAAAATTGGAATTACAGTTTGGAATTACACGGATATTTGCAACGTACCGATTTTTCCTCCAACGATCCTCGAGAGATCGTTAAAGGCAAATATATCGGCGTTGTAATCATCATTTTGAAATTTTTCACTTTCATACGATTCGTATCCGTCACGTAAACGCGTGTGGAAAAATGGATAATAACAATAATATATTAATCGTCGCTATTGGAATTGTACTCAAAAAATATTTCTGAGACAAAAAACAGTGAAAATAATCGTTGAAAACGAGGCTTCCGTGCGAAGTAAAAGTTCATTCCTTTCGGATGCATTATATTGTACATAAATGTTGACAAAATAATTATAATAATCGATTTAAAAAAAATGTACTCTTTATATAATCGACAGCATCGTTTTCCCCTGCCTTTGGGAGACACGACGCTGGCAGCAAATATACAAAACATTTTAATCCAGGTCATGACGATGTCATCATTTTCGTCATCGTTGCAATCATCATCGTGAAATTTTCGCATCCGCCCTACTTTGTAAACACGCGGAGAAAATATAAACAATAATATCAATCGTTACAAACATAGGATTCGACCTAAAAACAAGCAGCAAACAAGCGTCCAAAGTGGTAACGTTCTCCCTTTTCACGATCATCAATTTTTGGTGGAAGAAAAAAAAAAGTAAAAAGAACAAAACGAAAATCGAAATGCTCGAATAACTCCGAAACCCTTTGATATTTCAGGCAGACTTTGTCGATTGGAAATTTTAGCAAATAACCTCTGAAATTAGCCCTCGCTCGTCCCTTTCGAGAAATCCATTAAATCGCCAAAAAAAAAAATCATTTTCATTACATAAAAAAAATGTCGGAAAAATGTACGAAAAAGTGAAATAATGAAGTACAAAAAATCGTCGTTAAAATTAGCTTCCGAGTCGTTGGAAAAAAAAATAATAATGAAAAATACGTATACGAATATCGAGGATGCGAAAATCGACGTTCCAGTTGCGGTTTTTCCTGATAATCGAATCGCGACTAAATCTAATGGGTATAAAACGAATTATTTTCTCATCGGACAGTATATTATAATGCAACGATGATCATTCATCGACGGAGAATGGATGACGGAATTTCCTCTTGCCTGATCAGGTGTTTGCCGCTAGCCTTGAGTCCGTGGAAGGGCAATCGATCAATCACCCCGCATTCTTACGCGGTACAGTCAAGTGCGTTTCTCTGTTCATCTTCCTCGAGAAATAAAACGCTGTCGCAGATTTTTATGCATCCTGACTCGAACGCAACATTTTTTACTTGTATTTCAATTTTATTTTTTCACAAATTATCATTATTATTGTTATTATTATTGTGGTTTACTGACTCGAACGCAACATTTTTTACTTGTATTTCAATTTTATTTTTTCACAAATTATCATTATTATTACTTGTTTTCCCCGATACCGATCTTCGATGTTGAAAATTTTGCAGGATATTTCGTTTATACTCCAAAATGCAAAATGCTCCGTAGAATCCTCGAAACATCGTTTTTTCTATACAGAAAAAGTCTCGCGATAAATTCGAGGGAAACTGGCAATTTTCATACAGCCCTTCTTGGATATTTAATAAAAATTTCATACTTTTGTCACAGGATACTGAAATATTTCGGGAAAATCCGTCGATATTTCCAAAAGATTTCGTACAATTCTAATGGCTTTGTAAATACTTGTTTTCCCCGATACCGATCTTCGATGTTGAAAATTTTGCAGAATACTTCGTTTATACTCCAAAATGCAAAATGCTCCGTAGAATCCTCGAAACATCGTTTTTTCTATACAGAAAAAGTCTCGCGATAAATTCGAGGGAAAACTGACAATTTTCATTCAGCTCTTCTTGCATATTTAATAAAAATTTCATACTTTTGTCACAGGATACTGAAATATTTCGGGAAAATCCGTCGATATTTCTAAAACATTTCGTACAATTTTAATGGCTTTGTAAATACTTGTTTTCCCCGATGCCGAGCTTCGATGTTGAAAATTTTGCAGAATATTCCGTTCATACTCCAAAATACGCGGAACGCAAAATGGGCAGACTCCAAATGGCTCTCAATCGAGGATTACCCTTTGTCCTTCGAGGCAATAACGTTTATAGAAAATAAAATAAGGAGAAATTCAAATGGGGTACATTTGTTTCAGGAAAGGAGGGTTTCCCTTTCTCTCTCCGAGTCCGAGGGGTTATTGTTTATTATTCGTGAATTCTCTCAGTTGTTCCCGGAAGATACACACTGATGGCCCAAGAAGAATGGCCGTCTTTTGAATGTCCGGGCTAGTCCCATTTTCGGGTCGTGGGGGCCTCGCATTGTCCAAAACTTCCGCGATCATTCTTCCGATTAACGGGACCCCGGAAATCGTCAATTGACTCAGGTATGCAAACGACATACGTCGGGTTTGTCTGACGCCAGCACGGACGTCACAGCCGCCTTCCTCCTTCCTCTCGCACACCTCGTCGTCCAAACGTTCTTAAAAATGTCTAAAAAATCGAAAAATCGAAAAATAGAAAATCAAAAATCACCCATCGGCCAAGAATTTTCAGAGACACACGCACAAAACGCCGAAAAAAAACGAAAATTGAAAAAAAAAGAGCTCTCGACTCGAGAAAACAACGGACCATTTTTGCTCTCACGATCAGCAAAAACAATTGCGTCATTCATTACGATTCGTGTCACATTTATTTTTTTTGGGTTACCATCAGATTCGCGCGGGCCAGCTCAGAAAGAAAACAACTTGCTTTTCTCAAATTTATTACGAATTTTCAATTTCCTTTTCCAACAATTCGTGAATAATAACAACAATACCCAATCTTTGGAATTTTGTTTTTACTTTAAATGAAACTTTTATCAATAATGAATCATTCCGGGCGTCGTTGTTTTACGTGTTTTTGAATGACGATGTAAAATTCCACGTCAAAATGCTGGAGTATTCCATTGCTCGCAGCGTAGATTAGCGGGAACCTCCTTAATGAAAACCCAGCTTTTGCTCGAGCAATTTATTCCCCGATGTTGAAAAATTGATTGAGGCTTTGATGGAAACTGTCACAATGATTGAAAAAAAAATAAGAAAATGATAATAAAAAATAAAAATGACAGTCGTTTCAACGGTAGTTCAAAGTCCCACTTTTACTCTTCGCGCGAACGAAGAAGAAAGTCTCGAGTCGCGAACCAAACGATTTTACTCGAACATTTCGTGCACGACCGAGAAATATCGAAGATATCTCGACCCAATAATTCGCTCCATCGTCTCGTACCAGATTTTTCGCGCGATCGTCCGAATTTCAAAAAAGTTCGTATTTTTCGGATAATCGGTGTTTCGTCTCAATTTAGAGCGTTTTCAATGTTTTTTTTTCGATTATCGAGTCGAAAGATTTGATTGTATTTTAAAACTCCCCAAGAATTTCCATCGGCTCGGGGTATCAGTGAAAAGAATTTTCTGTAGTTTAATCAGCTGCGCAAAAAAAAATTTCCACTCGAAAAAAATTGATATTTGCCACATTTTATTTTAAAAGATTATCGATTTATCGATTATCGATAGCATATCAAAGATACTTCGTACCGATTTTGATAATTCGCTCTGTCGTCTCGTACCAGATTTTTCGCGAGATCGTCCGAATTTCAAAAAAGTTCGTACTTTTCGGATAATCGACGTTTCGTCTCAATTTAGCGCGTTTTCAATGTTTTTTTTTCGATTATCGAGTCGAAAGATTTGATTGTATTTTGAAACTCGCCAAGTATTTCCATCGAATCGACGTATCAGTGACAAGAATTTTCTCCAGTTTTATCAGCTGCCCGAAAAAAGATTTCACCACTCGAAAAAAATCGATGTTTGCTACATTTTATTTTAAAAGTTTATCGACAGCTCCAGAGTTGAATCCAGAGTTAATTTCGATCACTGATGCGTTGATTAAAAAGAAATCATTCAACAGATTTCAAACGCGATCGAGTCACTCGGCAGGATAATAAAAAAATCATTGAACTCGACACGATCGAAGTTTCAGCAGTGATCACCTCTCGAGCGATGATTCACGTCAATTAGAAGAGATTTTTTTTTGGGGAGCATCAAAATTTCCCATGGAAATATGGTGCCGATTTTTCTTCCCCCCATTGACGTGACTTGACCTAGCAAGTTTTAAAATTCCAAAGTTATAAAAAAAAATACTAGACTTGATGTTAACCCACTTTAAATATTTTACGCGATGCCGAGCGTTCAATTTTGCATCAGGAAGAAGAAAAAAATCGTCAATGGCATCTGAATTCGCATTTCTCGTATTTAATCGTTCTTTTTATCATTAAAATAATGCATATCATTCTCGTTTAGATTCCACGATGATTATCGTCAATGTAAAACAATATATATATACTCAAAACACTCGCAGTACTCGTAAATGAATTTTCAACGCGACATTAATATCGCAAATTAATGATGTATAAATTTAACATCAACATCGAGGCTTCGCATTTTCAGTGCACTTTTTTTTCATAGCATCAAGGAGGATAAACAAAGTGGTCGTCCCCGACATTTCTCCACCCCCCGATGCGCATGCAAATTTCTCAAAATGTGTAATTACTAAGGGTAGAGACCCTGTCCAGTTGACAAAATGAAGAAAGAAAAAATAAAAAAGAAAAGAGCTCCGACTATCGAACAGGTATAAATTTGTATACCCTTGTATCGAAGTATGGTAATTAGAAGAACGGTGGTCCCTCAGCCCTCTCCCTTGCACCGACGCATCGGCATTTCTCGTACCTGCGTATCGAACACTATCCCTTCCTTCATAGAGCAACCGGTGGATGGAGTGGGGGGCAATGTCAAGGTACTATAAAGTTGGTACGCATCTCCTTGAACTCGTCACTGGAGACGAAGAAGAGGAAGCTTAATTTCGTTCTTATTTTTTTTTACTTCTTCGTTCTCGAGTCGTCGACGCATTCTCACTCGGTCGAGAAGCAGTTCTTCTTTCGTTTTGTGTTTTTTTTCGTTTTAAATTTTTAAACATGAAGACCGTAACGTTGTTGTGCCTCGTCTGTTCGTTGATGGCGGTAGAAGCGGTTGGAACATATCGCAAACTCGATTTCATCAAACCTTGCTCCAAACGCGATCCCGAACTGGAGGGTTGCCTCTTGACAGCGGCGACAACGTTTCTCACGCGCTTTCAAAAGGGTGAGTTTTTTCATCGGATTTTTTTGTCGTCGTTAATAACGAATCTCCGGTCGATTTCTTTGTAAAAATTCGTCATTTTTGACAGTGACAATGTCGCGAAAAGTTTTTGAAAAAAAATCGTCGCAACAAAGTCGGAAATCTTTGGAAAATTTTTGCTCTTTTCGCCTCGAATGAATCCTTCTTTTTTTTGACGAACTTGCATTTTTGTGCAAGATTTTCTTTCTAGTTTCGAGATTTTTTTTAGTGTTGAAAAAATTCGGAAAAATTTCGAAAAGTGACGACAGATTGCGTCAAAGTTCCTTTTTCGTCGCTTTGATTCTGTTCGTTCGTAGAGTTGAATTTCCGTGGGTTTGAGGATCGACGTGACTCTTTCGAGGTTTACGAGGCTGTTGTTTCGAAAGACGATTTTTTTTTCAAAACTCCCGACATGACGTTAGACATTTCATGGTGTTCCCGTTGTTTCTATTCCGGCTTCTCGCGTGTGTTCGGTAAAAGTGAGGAGCTCTCATTAGCGAGCTTGAAAAAGCGGTTTATAACGGTGCATACAAATGCCCACTCAGTGTGCCACATACAGCACGTGTACAGGTTCGTCTTGAAGCGATTGGAATGTCTTCGAAAAAAAAAAATAAAATAAAGCGAAGAACGAAAGAATTCAGAGTGGGATTTAAATTCGAAATTCGCGTATCCAGCCTTTTCTGGAGATTCAAAAAATTGTCGAAGAGTCTCGGGCGCTTCGCGCGATTTTTGCCTGTTTTTTCTTCAAAATTCACGTTTTCTCCTCGCATTTGCCGAAGCGTGGAACAATCTTGGAAGATCGCTGTGAAATGTTGAAAATTGATGAAAAATAGAGAAATAACGGTTGTTTCGTTGGATATATTTTCAGGCTTGCCGGAATTGGGTTACGGGGAAGTGGAGCCGATTGTTCTTGACGAGATAAAAATCATTTTGGGCCCAAACGCCGACAGCTACAGAGCGACGTTCGATAACGTAACCGCGTTCGGCGTTTCGAACGCTCGGGTCTTGCGCTTGAGGTCAAAAATCACCGAAACCGAGGTGCAGTTTCAACTTATGCTGGGAATACCAAAAATTAATGCCGTCGCCAAATATCGGTCCAGCGGTGTGTTGATAATGTTGCCGGCGAGTGGCTCCGGTGACTATTGGGGCACATACGGTGAGTCGAGAAAAAATAACTCAAAATTCAGAAAAAAAATTCGTCGAATTGTCACAACGAAGTACGAAGGGTCATCGAATCCGATAAATAGTCTACGACGTTCGAAATTCACAAATTTGTTGAAAAAAGAAACAAGAACCCGCGTTTTTGGTTCAAAAAAATTGCATTGCTGCTCGGGGAGAGATGATTTTTTCAAAATGACATTTTTTCTCGCGCTCGATTCGAAATAAACGTCAGTATTCGTCGATTTCCATGAGAATCGACGATGGAAATATTAATAAGATGAATAAACAGAATAGAATGAAAGATAAGTCTTGACGAATTAATCGTCATTTGTGAGGAAATTAATTTTTCATAACGCTATCGATGTACTTTTTTTGGAATGGAAATTTCATAAAATTTGCGTTTATCCCATTGGCATTGTTCAGAGTACTAATAACAAGTGGAATGCGTAAATTGATTGTGACAAAAACGAAAAAAACGTGCTCTACAGGCCAATAACTCTTCCAATGTTTGGTCCATACGACGCTATCGCGAAGATGACGTTTGTCGATTTATTCGCTTATTTATTCGTTTTTTTTTCTCAAATTGCAGAAGACGTTCTGGCCAAAGTATTCATCCGGGCAGTACCGACAAAGAGGGACGGTCGTATGGTCCTTAATCTGACACAACTAAAACTGGACTTTAACGTGAAGAAAATGGACATGGGGGTGAAGAACGTCAATGGTGGAAACAAGATAATGGGTAAGATTTCGAGGATTGATTTTTTTAGTTTCAGTGTTTTTCAAACTCAGACTGCGATGAAAATATTTAACGTCATAATGAATTTTTGCAGAGTCCATCATGAATCAATTCATCAATAGCAACAGTCAGGAGCTATTGAAGGAGATGAAACCTGCCTTGCAAACGAAGCTCGTTAATTTGCTAGTGATTTTCGTGCAGAAGCTCTTCGCTCAAGTCCCATACGACGCCTGGCTCGTTGAATAATTCATCAACGACCGCTGAAATACGACCGAATTAATACAACAACCAAGATCAACGGATTAGGTGACAGACGCACAGTGGCAATATTAAATATTTATTTCGACCAAAAAGCAAACGAAAAAAAAACGGAAAAGAAAATTGACAGCACATAATTTCTGCCAAAGACTCGATAGGAAGATACTTTTTTAACTGACGCTGCAAGACTTTTGCGAGACAAAGTATTTTTTCATTGACGACGTTGGAAGAAGTCAGAACAATCGACGATGCGTAACTTTTGCTGCTAAAAAAAGAAAAAAAAAGTAAAATCGACGATGCATAATAACGTTTTGTTGATAGTTTCGTTGTGAAGCAAGTAAATGTAGAAATAGTTTTTACAAGGTAAAAAATAAAAAAAAAATAAAGAATTGACGATGCATAACTTCTGCTAAAGTCTTGCACAAAAAGCGAATTAATACGAACATATTTTTTCGGACATTACATAAAAAAGCAAAGAAAGGAAACAAAATTGACGATGCACGATTTGTGCTGATATTTTAAATATAAAGTTAATGAATACAAGTGTTCATTTGACAAAGTAAGAAAATCTAAAAAAAACAGAAATAACATCAACGATGCATAGCTTCTGCTAAAGTCTTGCACAAAAACCGAATAAATACGAACATATTTTTTCGGACATTACATAAAAAAGTAAAGAAAGGAAACGAAATTGACGATGCACAATTTGTGCTGATATTTCCAATATAAAGCTAATGAATACAAGTGTTCATTTTGACAACGTAAGAAAATCCAAAAAAAAAAAAGAAATAACATCAACGATGCATAGCTTCTGCTAAAGTCTTGCACAAAAAGCGAATTAATACGAACATATTTTTTCGGACACTATATGAAAAAGCAAAGAAAGGAAACAAAATTGAAGATGCATGATTTGTGCTGACGTTTTGAGTATAAAGCTAATGAATACAAGTGTTCATTTTACAAAGTAAGAAAATTCAAAAAAAAAAAAAGAAACAACATCAACGATGCATAGCTTCTGCTAAAGTCTTGCACAAAACCCGAATAAATACGAACATATTTTTTCGGACATTACATAAAAAAGCAAAGAAAGGAAACAAAATTGACGATGCACGATTTGTGCTGATATTTTCAATATAAAGCTAATGAATACAAGTGTTTATTTAACAAAGTAAGAAAATCCAAAAAAAAAAGAAACAACATCAACGATGCATAGCTTCTGCTAAAGTCTTGCACAAAACCCGAATAAATACGAACATATTTTTTCGGACATTACATAAAAAAGCAAAGAAAGGAAACAAAATTGACGATGCACGATTTGTGCTGATATTTTCAATATAAAGCTAATGAATACAAGTGTTTATTTAACAAAGTAAGAAAATCCAAAAAAAAAAGAAACAACATCAACGATGCATAGCTTCTGCTAAAGTCTTGCACAAAAACCGAATAAATACGAACATATTTTTTCGGACATTACATAAAAAAGCAAAGAAAGGAAACAAAATTGACGATGCACGATTTGTGCTGATATTTTCAATATAAAGCTAATGAATACAAGTGTTTATTTAACAAAGTAAGAAAATCCAAAAAAAAAAGAAACAACATCAACGATGCATAGCTTCTGCTAAAGTCTTGCACAAAAACCGAATAAATACGAACATATTTTTTCGGACATTACATAAAAAAGCAAAGAACGGAAACAAAATTGACGATGCACGATTTGTGCTGATATTTTCAATATAAAGCTAATGAATACAAGTGTTTATTTAACAAAGTAAGAAAATCCAAAAAAAAAAGAAACAACATCAACGATGCATAGCTTCTGCTAAAGTCTTGCACAAAAACCGAATAAATACGAACATATTTTTTCGGACATTACATAAAAAAGCAAAGAAAGGAAACAAAATTGACGATGCACGATTTGTGCTGATATTTTAAATATAAAGCTAATGAATACAAGTGTTCATTTGACAAAATAAGAAAATCAAAAAAAAAAAGAAACAAAATCAACGATGCATAGCTTCTGCTAAAGTCTTGCACAAAAAGCGAATAAATACGAACATATTTTTTCGGACATTACATAAAAAAGCAAAGAAAGGAAACAAAATTGACGATGCACGATTTGTGCTGATATTTTCAATATAAAGCTAATGAATACAAGTGTTTATTTAACAAAGTAAGAAAATCCAAAAAAAAAAGAAACAACATCAACGATGCATAGCTTCTGCTAAAGTCTTGCACAAAAACCGAATAAATACGAACATATTTTTTCGGACATTACATAAAAAAGCAAAGAAAGGAAACAAAATTGACGATGCACGATTTGTGCTGATATTTTCAATATAAAGCTAATGAATACAAGTGTTTATTTAACAAAGTAAGAAAATCCAAAAAAAAAAGAAACAACATCAACGATGCATAGCTTCTGCTAAAGTCTTGCACAAAAACCGAATAAATACGAACATATTTTTTCGGACATTACATAAAAAAGCAAAGAACGGAAACAAAATTGACGATGCACGATTTGTGCTGATATTTTCAATATAAAGCTAATGAATACAAGTGTTTATTTAACAAAGTAAGAAAATCCAAAAAAAAAAGAAACAACATCAACGATGCATAGCTTCTGCTAAAGTCTTGCACAAAAACCGAATAAATACGAACATATTTTTTCGGACATTACATAAAAAAGCAAAGAAAGGAAACAAAATTGACGATGCACGATTTGTGCTGATATTTTAAATATAAAGCTAATGAATACAAGTGTTCATTTGACAAAATAAGAAAATCAAAAAAAAAAAGAAACAAAATCAACGATGCATAGCTTCTGCTAAAGTCTTGCACAAAAAGCGAATAAATACGAACATATTTTTTCGGACATTACATAAAAAAGCAAAGAAAGGAAACAAAATTGACGATGCACGATTTGTGCTGATATTTCCAATATAAAGCTAATGAATACAAGTGTTCATTTGACAAAATAAGAAAATCAAAAAAAAAAAAGAAACAACATCAACGATGCATAGCTTCTGCTAAAGTCTTGCACAAAAACCGAATAAATACGAACATATTTTTTCGCACACTACATGAAAAAGCAAAGAAAGGAAACAAAATTGACGATGCACGATTTGTGCTGATTTTTCCAATATAAAGCTAATGAATACAAGTGTTCATTTTGACAACGTAAGAAAATCAAAAAAAAAAAAAAGAAATAACATCGACGATGCATAGCTTCTGCTAAAGTCTTGCACAAAAAGCGAATAAATACGAACATATTTTTTCGGACATTACATAAAAAAGCAAAGAAAGGAAACAAAATTGACGATGCACGATTTGTGCTGATTTTTCCAATATAAAGCTAATGAATACAAGTGTTCATTTTGACAACGTAAGAAAATCAAAAAAAAAAAAAGAAATAACATCGACGATGCATAGCTTCTGCTAAAGTCTTGCACAAAAACCGAATAAATACGAACATATTTTTTCGGACATTACATAGAAAAGCAAAGAAAGGAAACAAAATTGACGATGCACGATTTGTGCTGATATTTCCAATATAAAGCTAATGAATACAAGTATTCATTTGACAAAGTAAGAAAACCCAAAAAAAAAAAGAAAAATCGACGATGCATAATAACGTTTCGTTGATAATTTCTGTAATTTCATATTTTAAGTATGTATATATATATATATATTTTTTTTTTTTTATGAAGGTTCTATCATAAGCATTATTTTTATTTCTCACTCTGTTCCGCATCCTAGGTTATCCGACTATTGTTATCATTATTGTTATTGTATACTATACATTTTTATACATTTGTACCAATTTTGTGTCTTTAGTTTTAATTATGTACATCTAGTTGATAAATAAGTAATAAATGCAATTCTTATTAAGAAAAAATATATAACAGACTCGTTTTTCTTCAAGTTTTCGTTCAAAACGAACACCGTAAATGCTCCTCACATAATTTGAATTCCGGCCGCCGCCGATGCGAGCGCGACCGTGGGCGCGGGACGTGACTAAAATATTTGAAAGCCTGCTCGACCGTGACGCGATTGCTGTTCCAAAATTTGTTGCTCTCTATACGAGCACAAGTTTCACCTCCAAACGCCTTAGCCTTGAACTTGAAAAAAAAAGAAATCGAAAAAAATCCACCCTCTCGGTTCTCTAAATACTCGTGGATTTCAAAGCGTTCGCTCTGAAGATATTTCAATCAAATCGTTCCAAGTTTTAACCATGCCTGGCGACCATGATCTTCGTTATTGCATTATCGCACCTGTATTTAATATCGATGCAAATTATTTTCGCACGAATTTTCCTGATTGCACGAAAAGATTGCAAGCTCGAGGGGTGATTTGAAAAAAAAAACACTTTTTTTTCGATCGAAATAAAAGTTTAATTTTTCGACAGGATTTTCGAAAGGATCAAATATGAATTAACGGAGTGAAAAATGTTTTTATTTTTCGCACAGGTCGCTGCGTATGAATTTTATAATAGCCTGTATACACGTTCTCGTACGATGTTACGTAATTATTATGGCATGAAAGAACGACTCCTTTGACCCGTGTGCACGATGATTTCAGGGTTCAGCGTCTGCGAACCTCACGGGGTGATTAATCGTCGCACATGCAATCGCGAGACCGGACATTAGACCTGACTCCCATCACTCGACTTGCTAATGGCGCATATCCTTTTCTTCTTCATTGATCGAAGTCTCATTTTTATTCCTACGTTATTTTCACGAATTTTTTTCACCAGCATTCGTCGTGAATTCTTCGCTGTTTTGAAAATTTCCAAACGCCACCATCGTCACCATGATTTTTTTCGAACTTTCGACTCATTTTTTTTTCGACAAAAATCATAATAATCGAGACGCACCAACGAATGGATTATTCATTATTTTTTGAAAAAATTATCAACACACGAACGATATTCTTTTTTTTATGTAATGCACGCGCAAATTTTTTTTTATTTTTCATTGATCGAAGTTTCATTTTTGTTCGTACGTTATTATTTTCACGAGCCAAGCAATGGATTACTCATTTTTTCAAAGAAATTATCAACGAACGAAGAAAATTCAATTTTTCATCAAGCGTAAGCTGGAATTTCATTCAAGTTCGAAAATTTCGGATAGACGATTATTTTCTCCCATTTTTTTCGAGTATTTTTTGCGCCATCGTTTGCCATTTGTGGAGCAACGATTTTAAAGTACGAGCACGAAACCCTCGGGAAAAATGGCCTTCTATTTACTGATCAAACCGCAAACGTTCAAGTAAGTCGGTTGTCCGTTCAAATGAATTGAACGGAAATGAAGTGTTTGTTTTTTTTTTCAACGTGCGAAAGACCGCAAAACCGCAAAGCCACTGTGCGTCCAATGGTTATTGCTACCATTCGTGTGAAATACAGTCTGGAATACAAATAAGCTCTTAAATCCTTGCATAATCCTTGTATAATACAAATTATCAACATTTCGCGGTCATCGAGATTCCGAGGAGCATTTGCACATTTATTCTTCCACAATTATTAACCCGATTCTTCGTGATATGAAAAAAAAGGTAACGAACTTGCAGCATAATTTTTCAATGGTTTTTACTTGTTTTATTTTCCAGTCTACCAAAATTGTCCTCGTGGCGGAATAATTGTTACGGAATCATCAGTAATTCCATAATGTGGTTTTTTTTTTAAATTAAAAAGAATCTCGAAAAAAGTTTTTGAAAATAACACCTTGAGGCTTTTCACTGAACTAAATAGTCCTGAAATACGTCGGGAATTTGTATAATGATTGAAACGACGAAAAATATGGAAAATCGTTGACAATCTGTGAAAAACAGAAATTTCAAATGATTTCAATTCTATTGTGTTTGATGATATAATCATTCGTTTTATATTTCATATCGACGAAAATCGTCGTCGCAATGAATTGGTCATTACTGTTTGATAATTGCTTGAATAATTGCTTTTTTATTAACCGGAATACGAAAAAAGATAATTTAAAATAACACTTTCTGCTTTTTCATTCAACCAAACTCTGCCGGAAGGTATCGGAAATCGTGAGTAAAAATTACGTTCGATTCGGAATGGAGAAGTAATTCCATAATATGGTTTTTTTGTAATTAAAAAGAATCTCGATTAATTAAAATGGAAAATCGTTGACAATCTGTGAAAAACAGAAATTTCAAATGATTTCAATTCACAAATAGTGAAACAGCAAAATTACGATGTCGAATTTATTTACAATCGTATTCTATTGTGTTTAATGATATAATCATTGGTTTTACATTTCAAATCGACGAAAATTGTCGTCACAACAAATTGATCATTACTGTTTAATAATTGCTCGAATAATTGCTATTTTATTAATACCAAAAAAAAAATTTGTAAAACACTTTCTGCTTTTCTATTCGACCAAACTCTGCCGGAAGGTATCGAAAATCGTGAGTAAAAATTACGTTCGATTCGGAATGGAGAAACTCTGTAAAGACACTTCAAACCGGAGCGATACTTCGCGAAGCTTTCCGTATAAATTCAATCGCGAATATCCGAGTTTGTAAAAGTGTAATAACACGGTAATTTGTTGCAGTGTAAGGAACACTTACGTCTGATTATCAGATGCCACGTTATCATTTTATTTTCCTTTCCTCCATCGATGATACTCATCGTGAATCTCTGTAAATGTCTCCATTGTTTCCTTCTTTTCCATTCCAGAGCGAAAAAAAAACGAACGTAACGCACGCTGCATTCCCTGTTAATGATTTTCCGGAGGTATATCCCCGATAACACCAAAATTATAATAACATCGTAATGATATCGACAAATCAGTAGGAAAAATATACTTTTGGACAAAATTTTGACAACTCGTTTGCTTTCCACGTAAAATAAATTTATTTTATTTTTCCAAGCACGCACGAACGTTTTTTGCGAATTCTCTCATCGTTTTGAAATTTCTTTTGGCAACTTTGAAAAATTCGCAAAAATAAAATGACACATTCTTCGTGGTGTACGAAGGTTCCTCGTTGGTCGCATGAAATTTCTGTTCCATTGAATAAAGATTTATGTTTACACGATTTTTGAAGAGTCCAAATAATTGGAATTCGGACATCAAAAGAGAATTTTCAGCTAATTACTTTTCTGGAAACTGGGTGATGATAATTTAATGCTAGATCGGGGATAAAATTTCAAGCCGAAAAGTCTTCGAGTACTTTTTGATCCGACGAAACCGCGTTGAGTTATTGATTAATACAGTTGGACCAATAGGACGCGTGCGGCGCCCGCTGGAGAAGGGAGACCGCGCCTCCGATTGGCTCAAGCTTTGACGATTCGTAACTCGTCGGGTTTTGGTCGTATTAAAAAATACCAAAATACATTTCGCCTCGGAATTTCATCCTGAATCCAGTCAGTTATTAACATCGAAACTTTTCGGATTTTTTCTCCGGAGCGTCTTCAAATATCGTCGATATCAATCTGCTCATGATCGAAAAACGACGAGCTGCAATAAAAATTTGGCAGCATCCACCGATAAATTCAATGGGAATCAGTCGACACGGTTTCGTGCATCATTCTCATTAGCGACAATTCACTCGTCAACAAACATGAAAGAATGATTGACAAAAAAAAAACGTTCACGTTCCTCTTGCGCAACGTTCCGAATTGAGACTCATCCGCAGTGAACTTTGTCATTTTCTTATTGTTTTTCTGTTTTTTCTTCGTTTCTCGTACCTTCGACATCATCGCCCGTGGTAATTCCGTTCGAATTTGTTTTTTTTTTCTCTTTTTTCATACGACTTCAATGTTCACGAGTTCGGACAAACGCATCTCGTGGTTATTAAATCGTCCATCTTTGTCCATCGAATGAACAGCGAGAAGATGCTCCCTCCTTTTCTCAATATTTTTCTTTGCCTCCTGTTTTTTTTTCCTCATTGCACGTGACTTGTGTAACGTCGTCGGGTAGAGCGGAGCGGGCGCAAAGGTAACTCGACGTGGGATGTTTCGGACGATGAAAAATGACGTCGAAACGGTGGTGGGAGCAAAGTGCAACGATGTAACGCGTTTTTTTTTTTCGTCATCCGCGAAAATGCAATAAACGTCGCGCGGTGTGTCATTTGGTGCAAATCCCACCATAGCTCATCCGGCCTGATATATATATTTTTAACCCGCAGGTTTGGCAGATCGTGCATCAGTCGTTTCGCAATCTTCGTCGCTGACGAAGCGAGGAAATCGTCAAAATCGTACGAATTTTCGGCGCTCTCGAGACCGACGTTCGTTGCAGGTTCACGTCCCGCAGTTTAGCGCCGAGACTTTTCGGAGGATCTTCGTGATAGGGGCTTCTTTTTTAACGATAAATACTGGCGGTAGGCTAACATGGTGCGTTCAAGCGTTGCCATCTTCTTAACCGTCATCGTCGCCGTTTCCACCCTCGAGCTTCGTGAGTTAATTAATTAATTAATTTTTTTTCGATAGCAGAACAATATTTAACTATCGTTTATCGTTGTTGCATCGTTTGCAATACGTTTCATTGTTTTTTCATAAAGAGCTGCAGGGTTTTCGGCTTGGATGTGAATCGTCGAGAGTGTTTTTTTTTTTTATGAATATTCCTCCACCGCTAACGTCTTTATGAACGTTTCAGCGAGAGACGAGGCACAGACGTGATAATCGATGCTACAGGATGTGGGAGCAATTTTTGAATCTGAATTTTTTTAGCATCACTTCTGGTTTTTGGATCCGAAGTTGTAGATTTGTTATTTTCGAAAAATGTCTCAATTCTTTCGCAATCACTTCCGGTTTAATTGTCAAATTTTTTTACGAGTTGAATCACGAATACTCCAACGATTCTCGGGAAGTATACGATATTCTTCTTTTCGTGTGGATCGATATTCGATAAATCTGGGAGCACAAAATTCTCATCCACTCTGAAGAATATTTATGAAAAAAAAAATGCGAATGCGAGATTAAAACATATCAATTTTTCAATCACGAATTACCGCCTCGATGTTCACCGAAAATTGCCCATCAAAATTCGGGCGAGTTTCGGAAATTGATGCCTCGTTCAATTATTTTATTCGAGCTGGTAGACGAGACTGGGGCACGATGACCGTCGCCAAATCGTGAAAACAATTTTTCAATTTTTCAATTTTGAGGACAATTTGTTAAATCGATCATTTTGGTCGGTTTCATCATTTTAATAATCGAACATTTATTGTAAAAAAATTCGTTAACATGGAACAAGTTGTTTATTGTTTATCCCTGGACGATTTCTCTTCTCATTTCGACGATGACTGATGTGAAAACGTATTTTTATCAATCTCACGAAAAATCGTCAGTAAAATGAAAATACTTTGGAAATCAATACAATTTTTATCTCCCGTACAGCCGAATTCATTCGAGTCTGCAAGAGAAACGATCCAAACATCGATGCCTGCATCACCGACAGCGTCGAGAATTTAAAGACTTACCTTCAAAAAGGCGTGCCCGAATATAATCTTCCGAATCTCGAGCCTCTTTTGCTGAAGGAACTCGTCGTTTCCGAAGGCTCAGGAATCAAACTCACCGGCAAAGACATCAAAGCTTTTGGCGCTGGTGATTTTTTCGTTAAGAGGGTCAAGTAAGTCGATGCACAATTTTTTAAATCGAAATGAATCTCGCGACTCGATAAAAGTTTGAAGATCGATGATAATTCCGTTAATTCGCAAAAATTTCCCCCCCCTTCCGTGAAATGTGTTTATTCGTGAGAATAATTCACCATCCGGTGGATCGTAGAGACTTATTAGACGTTGCCTCGCGAGATTTATTGGATCTTGCGTGTACTCAGCGATGGATGCACGCCATATACGACTTAAAGTCAATTTCGTTGCGTAATTCCGCAGCAGGTGCAGGTCTCATTATTACCCGAGTTTCGTATTCGTCTTCGGAGATTGACCACAAATTCCTGTACGTTTGATCGCTTCTCGATTCAGCGAAACGTTTTCTCTCAGCCAAAGGACGTGAAGCGTTTTTTTTTAATTGACGTACATTCGTCATTTCGACGATTTCAATTTTAATCGCGGTGTTTTGCAACTTTGAAACAACCCTTATCGGTGAGATTCATGCTCAAAACGAAAAACGTGTCGACGCAGTCGGTTATCGGTATATTGACGATCGAAATTGGCATTTTTTAACACGTCTCGTATAGGCAGGCCCTAGATGACGTATTGCCTCTGCGGAAAAAAAAAATTGACGAGGCAGATGTAAATTCAAAGTTATGGGGAGATAAAAGAGAGTAACAGTGATGAGAATAAGAGATGAATCTTTTTTCGTCCTTAATTTTTTTAGATGTGTATGCCAAAAGTGTGAAAATCGTCGGAAAAGAAAGGAAAGACAGTACAGCGGTGCTACATATTTTTTTCGTATTTTTTTTCCATGTATTTTGGCCGTTACGATCATGAGATTTTCCGATCATATACAGGGTGTCGAAAAAGTGGCGGCTGATAATTTAATGCGAAATTGGGGATAACATTCCAAGTCGAAAAGTCTTCAAGCACTTTTTGATTCGACGAATCCCCGATGAGTTATTAATTAATGCAGTTGCACCGATAGGACGCGTGGCTCAATTTCAATTTCGTTTATCGCTTAATACTGAAGTTATGTAGAGTTTTTCGGTTTCTCTAATGTCACGTGGAAGTATAGGTGGAGAACGTGTCAGCGGTAGTTTGTGATACTTTGCAACCATTAGCCATCGAATATTAATTACCAGAGCAGGAAAAAGATCATAGATCGATATTCGAAAATACCGCAAATTGAATTAACTTTTTATTTTTTTAAATTTTTATCAGAGTGAGAAAGAGGGAGGGGGACATTGACATATTATTAGACGTTTGTTTAATACGTGTGGAATCGATTGACGTAGAGTTAATGGAAGATAAAAAATGTACAAGATATTTTTTATCATTTTTCGGAGGCGTTCGTCGTGACCTGAATTTTTTTTAACGAATTACGTAAAAAGACAGTCTGCAGTAATTTAATAATTTTACGTATTTCTTAAAACAACAATACCTCACAAAGTCGCCAGTGTCAGATTTGTGCCCATTGATGTTTTTATAAATTGTTTTTGTTCGGAGGGCGATTCAAATGAAATAAATTCATTTTAATGATTTTGAAGTGCGAAGGCAATTAAATATACAGATCGAAAATTCTTGGAGCGCCAGAGTTTCTCGACGACGATTTTGAGACTCGAACAACTAATGAATAAAACGTCAGAGAATGATGTCGTTATGCCGTTTGGACAAAATCATTGGAGGATGGTCGTGAAAAACAGTTGTTTGTATTCCAAAAGCGTATTTCTTCAGGCGCGTGCGGTGGCCATGACACGAACTGTACAAAACACGCTCGGATTATCGATTGTCCAGCTCGCCACGTGACGAGCAATCGTCGTGACTCAAAAAACGTTTGCGTTCGCGAATTTAGAAAAAAAAATCAAAAATTTTGCTGAAAACGTTTATACACTATTTTTGATCATTTTAGAATCATTGATTTTTCAAGATTTATTTTATTGTTCAGCTGCTTTGTGTTCTAACGGAGTTTAGAAATTCGTGTGACGACATTGCGTCGTGAATTCCCTCGGTAAATACTCCAAAATATTATAAAATTCTGACGGTCTCGAAATTTTTTTTATCAGTTAATGACTCGTGTTTCAATGACGTTTAAAACTACTTGTAAAGATATTATTTTAGAAATAAGCATTTTGATAAATGTTTTTTCCAATCAATTACTTTTCTATTTCGACGGAGTTTAAATATCTCTGTAACGACATTTCGTCGTTGATCGCGTCGCATTTACTCCAAAATAGTAGTAACAAAAATTGCATTATATTTCTATTTTCCGAAACATCAATATCAGTGACGAAAATTGCGTTATTTTTCCATTTTTAGAAATATTAATTTCGATTAGATTTTCATGAATCGAGTCCTTTTGCATTTTATCGGAGTTTCAGAATATTCCGAGGTTATTCCGCTGTCTATTTTTTCGTACTTACTCGAATATAAACATAATGTCGCCTAAAATTGGCTAAAATTTCATTAAATTCGCAATCCGCTTGTTTTTTTCAGAGTCGACGTTCCCAATCTTCGATTCAACGTCGACATCGGCATTCCACATCTTTACATCGACGGTGAATATGCGATCGATGGTCGTTTATTATTACTGCTCATCACCGGATCAGGACCTATTCATGGTAACTTCACCAATTGTGTCGGTGAAGTGGCCTTCGATGCTGAGATTATTAAACAAAACGATGGCGATCATTTTCACATAAAGGAAATGTCGTTGAAACTCAAAATTGGCGACGGCAAATTGGAGCTCGGCAATTTGTTCGGCGGTGAAAAGGTTCTCGGGGACGTTGTGAACACCGCTATTAACGCTAATTTCGATGCTTTCATGCGAGATCTGATGCCGCTGCTCGAGAAATCTCTGTCCGACACTTTTTTGAAAATCGGCAATAGCATCGTCGATCTCTTCCTCTTCGATCAACTATTTCCGGAATAAAATGCCTCTTCACGACGACTCGAATAAAGAAAAAGGGAACCTCGGATAATCGTCGATCGAAGTCTGCACTCTCGTGGACTCACAATGACGAAAAAAAAAATATTTCAAACGCGAACCCATTTTTTTTCTTCGATCGAATTTCCCATAAGTGCAAAAACGATCGGCTGGAAAAAATGTTCGCCGATAATTAATCTTGCCCGCTTGAGATGCGTCGTAGAAAAATTAAAAAAAAAACGAATGAATTTTCGACACACGTGAAAATTCAAACACGTTTGAATTCTAATCGACTAATCGTCTGGAAAAATTTATTATGCTCGTTTGTGTTTTGAAAAAATTCCAAGCTTTCGCTGAGGGATGTATGTTGAGTAATAAACGAAAAAAAAAAACCAAAAACCGACAGACTGTTGAAGAAAAATGTCCCTCGAGTCTACGGTAAATTCCGTTGTCGTTTCCTGGTCAATCCACTTCTGAATAAAGTTCTTGAATGAAAACAATTGCGGAGGTTCAAAAATGACTCCGCAAAACGACTGAATTTTCCCCTCCATTGATCGTTAGAAACAAATCGAAAATCAATCATTTTCATCATGAAAATTATGCGTATCGCGTTTGTTTAGATCGCTCGGTGATTATCGAAAATTTAAGACACTAAATATATCTAAAATTGACTTGAAAAAAAAAAAATTCCTTAAAAACTTTGTCTTTTTTTATAATCGAAAAGTATTTAGAAAATCAATTTGCTTATCGCCTTTGGATTCATTTCGTTGAATATCATTTGATGAATTTAGTTATCTTCAAAGCTTTATGAAAATCTTCTTTTTTTTTCTTGCAATTTTCAAGTTAATTCATCCAAAATGAGTTTCCGTGCGAACAATCGAAGAAAGCGAAGGAAAAATTGCCGGTTTATGCAACGTCAGCGGACGTCATTTGTTATCAGAGTCCGCGGAAAGGAAATCGCGGAAAATATTGCAAGGATATTGACAAGTTTTTTTCTCATTTCGAAGGTCATTTTTTTTTTTTCATCTCTCGTATTTGCCATTTATCGCCAGTGTCATTATCGGCGACTGTTGGACGACACGACCTGGCATTTAAGCGGTTCTCGTTACCAGCCAAGTTTTTATCTTCCTGGTGTGCACGGAGTGATGAGATCGGCGTTAATTTTTGCCTCGGGCATCGCGTACGCTAGATTTTTTTTTCTCGCAGCGTTTGCTCGATTATGTACATTATTTTGACTAACGCGAAGCATGGCGGTGTTTTTTTTTCGTATTTCAATAAAAAACGATGTTGAAGAAACAAATTCGCTTGATAATTTTTATTGAATTATGGGATTTCGCAAAATTCGGACGTTTCTCAAAATTCTGAAAGCGGTGCATTTAAAAAAATCGGCAAATGGAAGCATCGTGCGTTTTAGTTCCCGTTTCTCTGAAGAATAATGGGTAGAAAATAAATACCCGTTGAGAATTTTTATCGCATCGTTGGTCTTTGCAAAATCCGGACGTTTCTGAAAATTCGCGAAATTGTGCCATCTCAAAATAGTTCATTGGAAGCGCTGTTTGATCCTCTGTTTTTTTTCATTATCGCGATAAGGAAAATTCTTCATTGAAATACAGGATTTCGAGAAATCCATAAATTTCCGAAAATTCGGAAAAACTCGGAGTTTCAAAACCGTTATTTGCACGTAAGATCAGAACAATGTGAAAACGAGCTGAACAATTTTATTGTCTTTTTTTTTCAAAGTTCGAACCGTTCCAAGTCGTTTATCACTAAATTTGAAATTGTGTACCCTTTTTGACGTTTATTTTTTGTTTTTTTTTCGTTATTTAATCATTCGGTGTATCTCGATGATATCGCAGAATTTGAGAATCATTCACGGTCGGGGAAAAGCTCATCGAATTTCAGATTTTTCGCGATTTGGTTGCCGAGCTCGATGATCTTTTCAGAAATGACTTTTTCGAGATTCGGTCGCGTTAAATCGATTATTTCCTTGCGCGAACTGTCGAGAGCTTGGTTTATAGCCGCCGTTAGAGGACTGTTGTCACCCTCGGCTGCTTTGAAGTCGGCTTTGTAATCTCCGACAGTCAGCTTGGTCGTTACCGTCGGGAAAAAGGCGTACTCGGCGCCGTTCCTCTTGATCAATTTAAATTTCAACAGTACCTTTGCATCAACATTGCCTAAAAGTCAATGAAAGATAAAAAAAATTAGACGCAATATAGGATTTAAAAAATTAGAAAATTAGGAAGAAAATGAAAGATTAAAAAAATTTGAAGAAAATTCGACTCGGAAAAATCATTAGAGAACGAGCGATCGAACGAGGGAGCGGGAAAAAGTGCTTTTCGTTACGCAAGAAAATTTATACTCAATGTGAGAATTTTGAAATAACAGGATCGATGGAATCGAAATCGAATGCGAAAGGAATTCCATGAGAATCTGAAAAAAAGTCGGTCGGTACGAGTGATATTGATTTCAGATGATAAAAATGTCAGAAAGCTATGAACGGATGAAAAAATCGGAAAATATGTCACGACAAAGACCTTGTTAAAAAATGTGGCGTTATTAATAATTTTTGTACACGGAGGTTTCCGGGGAAAATGAATGAATTTATTTTCTATAGAACGAAAATAAGTGTTTTTTGAATCTTTTCCCGCACTTTTTGCCGTTTTTTTTCGACAGATTGCTTGCAATTTTACCGTCCTCGGTATCTGGAAAATGATTTTTTTTTTCAAATTTTACACGATCGCCAAGTACACTCCAAAATTTCGACTCGGAATTTCATCCCCAATGCAAGTTTAAATTGTCAGCACCTAGTTTTCGAACATGCTGTATATATATAATACGTAGAAAATTGATTATCCCGTGCACCGAAAGTATGGAAATTTTTCGAAATAATCCGCGATATATCGATTCATGATTCAGAGATGTCGGGAATGAGTATTGCCGAAAAAGTACTTCAAAATTTTGGCAAAAATTTTAAATCTTCTATCGCTCCAGAGCGATCTGCACTCAAAATTTCATACGATCCGGAAAAAACACTCTCGTATTTTTGCAGTCCGGAGGAATTTTGTAATTCCGTCAAAATTCTAGTACATTTCGGGTGATTTTTCGTTTCAACTTACTCGCTGCAAATCGTATCGGTCCTTTTCCCGCTATCGGTACGAGAATTTTCGTGTTTACATCGTAATCGGCATCGAGATCGACTTTATCGAAATGAATGTCTATGTCCATTTGTTTCTTCTCAAAATCCACGTGGAATTTTTTGATATCAAAATTCGACAGCCCGTGGAGTTTGACGTTTTTGGCGTAAGCGCGAAATGATTCGGCCTCGGATAAAGCAAAAGCCTCCAAAACGAGGGGTTCTATCGAAGGTACATCGAGTTCTTTCATTCCCACTCGAAGCTTGTCCCGCAATGCGAGGGCGCTTTCGATGACGCATTTGTCCAAATTTGGATTTTTCCGACCGCAAACATTTATATAAGAGGCTGAAAACGGTTGAATGATTTATTATTCACATTGTACCTTACAAATTTCAGAAAAAATGTGTTTTCGATCGTTCACAAAAAGGTCTCTTGTTTCGACGAAATTTTTGGAAATTTCATCGTCGAATTTGCAACAAAAAGAAATTTATTTTCAAATAATATTTCTCGTCTTGGTACGATCTTAACGAAACGGAACGAGAATTTTCGTAAATATCGAAAACCTTATTGACAAATGGTTTAAAAAAATGTAAAGATATTCGAGAGCCTTTTTTGTTTCAATTAGTAATTGATTCGCGCATTTTGCTCCGACAAACCTGACTTTTGTCATAAACTTTCCAGCATCTCGAGGCTGTATTTTATTCAAATTTTTCTGAACATGATATCCGCACAATCATTTGTCGAACATTTTTGACTCGAAATGGAATTTGAAAAAATTCAAGTGCATTGAAAACAAATGGGCGAATCAGCTTTTTCAAATAATCGTTAATAAATTTATCAGTACATCTCACGCGCGACTGATTATTTTACACATTTTTTGGACTCGATTCTTCCATGAATTTTCCAGCATTTGAAAGCTCCACGTTTTCTCATCTCGTCCAAGACCGTAACCACTCGTCGAAAATTTCAGACACGGAAAGGAATTTGAAAAAATTCAAGTGGGTAAAAAAAATGGAAGAATCAACTTGACGTGAAAAAGGGGTGATCCGAATATTTTCATAATTCGCTTTTTTTCCCTTTTTTTTTCACATTTTAATAAGCATCGGCGAACACGACGACATTCTCATTGCACAGATCCTTCATCAATTCGCCTGAAAGGAATCGACTATCCCGCGAGGGCGAAAACCCTAATTTCTCAACGTTTAAGCATAAAAATTCAACGAAATTGAATTTTTCATCAAAAAACTGTCTCGATCAATTTTAATTAACGATAAATATCGTCACGACGAAAAAGTACTCACGAATTTCCGCAAGCGCGATGTTCGCCAGGAGAACGAGAGCCAACGATTTAACCAACATTGCAGCAATTTTGACGACAAGCAAAAATTCAAAAAATCATCAAAAGTATGAAAAAAGAGTAGAAGTAGAGAAATAAACACACAAAATCTGCGCGAAAAATCGAGAGAGCCGTCCGACGAGAAGAGGCCCCTGTGATACGCGAGACGATGAGTACAACCGCGCGATTATGTCGATGGCAAATCAATAACTGCCTCGCTAAACGTTCGATCGCATCCTCTTATACACCTCGTGCATATATGTCAATCGTCAATGACAAGTGCATACACATACACCGAATCGTCAATCGATCAATTCAGGGCCATGGTCAGGATCTACCCATTGGCGATGCAGGGTTATGCCCCACCACGATTTTGGTCCATTCTCTCTCTATTCATCTTCCCGCATCTCACGGCAGTTGCACTCTCGGTCTTCTTTGATGACGTCCTCGGACATGTGAACGTTTGATCGGCGTATAAATCATTCTTTTTCCTTCGAATCCACGGTATCGCAAAAAAGCGTCGAGATTTTTTCCATCCCGGCGAAACTCGAATGTTTCTTCATCATATTAATTAATTCCTTCTTTCGCCATCGTTTTTCTCCCCCCTTGTACTGATCAAAATAACGCACTTTTTTTACCTTGCTTAGTCATGCGAGACGCATGCACCTGATGTGTATCGGAACTAAGGACTGCTGATGCAGTGTCTCTAGAATTTATCAACCGGTTCGACACGTCTTCTTTTCGTTACGGTGGGACGCAGCATCCCAGCTGCTTTGACTTTGTACTGTTAATTAATGGTTGTTAATTAATGCATTTCTTTTTTTATTCATTGTTATTAATTATCGATTGTTCTTGAATGTTTCACTGAAAAAAATGGAGGAATATCGATCTGGAGGCAATGCAAAGGTGGATTATTCGAAGGTGTTATTCGAGCCAGCAATCGAGGAAAGATTGAGAATTTCGAGTAATTAACGATGCCGCGAAAATCGAAGAGGAAAATGTCACGCGAAGGATTATTTTGAACAGTGACAATGTCGAAAAGTTATTGGAGAATGGTTTCGAAGAATTTGAAAATATTGACAAAACTCTTTCGACGCGTTCAATTTATTTCGTGAATTTCTCCGTGTTTTTTTCAAAATCGATTTTTCCAAATTTTCCTCGAGACGGTATAAGCAAAACCGTTCGCAGGGTGACGAGGTGAGAAACGGCGAAGGATTTACGATTTTTTTGTACGCTTTTCAAAAGTCAACATTTCGAAACACCGGAAGTATCTTCGATGATGATTGTCCGGTTTTTTTTCATTTTTATTAAATTTCACCGTTGCTGCGACAACGCTTGCCACACGTCCTTAAATCGACTCGAACATTTCTCGAATGCCCTTGAATTTGCTCAATCTCTTCCGTGTTTCCAAAGTTTTTTTTTTCAGAAGATTACGCGTCATTTAACGAGCGGTCGCGCTTTGGTTTATGAAAAATAGATAGAATTTCAAAACAGCGAAAAACGAGCGAATTTATTGTGAAAAAAAATTTTTCGAATTTTTTTTTGGTATCTCGCCTTTCTTCATCTTTTTTTTAAGCAGTCGGCGTAGAATTCCTTTCAACGAGAATTACGAGTACGACGCGAGTCTGTCGAATCCAGACAACAGAAACGGGTGTCAGCTTACGCAAGCTAACGAGAAGTCTGTCACAATCGGATAAGGAAAACTATTTTTTTTCCCGACTTTTTTTTCGCGCCACGTAAGGAGAATTCGAGTATTATGACATCGGGGAATATCGACGCGTTCGGGCTTCCTGTCATTGCATATTTTTACCCAAAATGCAACGATGTCTGCGCGAGTCAAATCGCTTCCCAAAAGATTCGAACGCTCATATCGCTAGTGAGAAATAATAAATCGCACGGTTTACACGCTTGAATTAATAATTTTCTCAAGTTTTACAGACTCTCGCAAGAATCGTGAACGAAATTTGTGACAGTTTTACAAAAACCCTTGTTGATTCTCCCGACGGGAGAGTAAAAGTTCACAAATCGTAAAAATTGGTCAAATTCCGTGGAAAAATTTAGCGATTATTATCATCGACAGAGGAATACACCTTAAGGTTTAATTCAGTGGAAGGATATCGATGATTGTCATATTTATTTAAGGCCATGGGGGATACCCCCTCCCCCATCGAAATTTAGAAAAATTCTCAGGCAAAATCTATAAATCGGATCGATTTGAAATTTTTTGTGAGTATTTAGTGACGCAACACGGAGGGACTGTGGAGTGAAAAAATTTTCAAAATTTCGAAATTCTAAAATCGTCAGTCCCTCCGGGCTATATCACTAAATAGCCACAACAAATTTCAAACCGATCCGATTTATAGATTTTGCCGAAGAATTTTTCTAAGCTTCGATTTACGGATGTAACACATCGCCTTAATTCCATCAATCATGATTATCGTCCGATGTTTATACAACGAGATGCCCCACCTCAGTTTGCAACTACGAACCGGAAATACGGAGGAACGGAAGGGAAATAATTTGTCCGACTATTTACACGATATGACATGCACGATGACGGAATTTGCAGGTTTTTTTTATTGAAAAAAAAGGCCGATGGATTTGTACATTATACATGGCTGAGCTATGAATTATACTAATTTCACACAAAACATACGCGTATTAAACTCCGAACAAGTAAATTATCTTTATAACGTGTGAATCGTAATTAACAATAGTACGTCGAGCAATTGATTGACAATTATGGTTGATCATCGTATTAATCATATCATAATGATACAATGATCAATTACTATGATGATCGTGTTGAAGAAAAATCTCGATATATCAGAATATAAAATTCGCTTTTGTTGGAAAATAACCGTGAACGATGTGGTAAAAATGATATAAATAAAAGTAAATGAAAAGGCATATTTGTTTATCGATAGGCCGTCAAAGAAATAATAAATTTGACTTCAATTCATATTTCAATATCTAATATGAGGTTAGTATCGTGTAATCACTGTCAAATAATTTTTCTACGCTGCTAAATTTAATTGTGCCCAATAGATCATTTTAATACGTTGAGGTTGATCAACAATGAGATTCAGGGGAGAAGTTTTCTGATCCTGACCTCTCGACATCCTGATAATAGGTCACAATCGATATTTACATTAGCATTGATCATCAATAAGACCCTTTCGTCGTGAGCAAAATTTGGATTTTCATTGTTGAAATACTTGCCTGCTGCACTGAAACGCACTCTCCCCGGAATTCTTGGCTAGATCGCGTGAAATCCCGCTGCGCCGAACAAACTGTCGCCGCACAGAGGACGATCAAATAAACGACGACGACGACGGAACGGTACGTCGTCATATCTACGGTCAAGTATGATAATCTACGTATTTTTTTTACTGGTTTCGGCTGAGACTCGCCCAAGACTTTATTTCAATATCGCTCGGCGAAATATCGAAGATGGGAAATAAATCAAGCGTCGCTAAAGTTATAATAGTGAAGAATAACAATGAATTATAATGAATAATGAATACGTGAATAATTACAATGAATATGTGAAACGATATCATAAATTGATATTGTACTTATTAATATTATACTACTTGCGATCGTGCAACAAGTATGGTCCAATTCTTCTATCCCGTTTTAACGACCGCTCTTCCATTCCATGAATCTCGTGCACTTTTTAATCGGTAAACGTTGTTTCGATATGTGTATTAACAACAACCTCGTGTTATTTTTTGTTGCATTCTGTAGCGCTTATTTTGGTCGATTCTTTCGTTGGATAAGCTTTCGCCAATTCCGGATTTCCTTTTCTTAGGACTTTTTTCCGCTCGTAGTAGAGTTTGCTCTCTTTCTCGCCAGTGTCTCCGCTGCTTTCTCCGGGTTTTCCGATTCTAACTTTTTTCGGCGCTGTCTGTAGCTCCTTAAATATTCGGTTTGCTTCGCCCGTCTCTCCGCTGCTTTCTCCGAGCTTTCCAATTTTAACTCTTTTCGGCGCTTCCTCTGTTCCCTCGGCTTCGCCCGTCTCTCCGCTACTTCCTCCGGGTTTTCCGATTCTAACTCTTTTCGGCGCTTCCTCTGTTCCCTCCGCTTTGCCAGTCTCTCCGCTGCTTTCTCCGGGTTTTCCGATTCTAACTCTTTTCGGCGCTTCTTCTGTTCCCTCCACTTCGCCCGTCTCTCCGCTGCTTTCTCCGGGTTTTCCGATTCTAACTTTTTTCGGCGCTGTCTGTAGCTCCTTGAATATTCGGTTTGCTTCGCCCGTCTCTCCGCTACTTCCTCCGGGTTTTCCGATTCTAACTCTTTTCGGCGCTTCCTCTGTTCCCTCCGCTTCGCCCGTCTCTCCGCTGCTTTCTCCGGGTTTTCCGATTCTAACTCTTTTCGGTGCTCTCTGCTGCGCTTTTGCGCTTCCCTCCACTTTGCCCGTCTCTCCGGTGCTTTCTCCGGGTTTTCCGATTCTAACTCTTTTCGGCGCTCAACCTGGCGCTTCGTCTTTTCCCTCCGCTTTGCCCGTCTCTCCGCTGCTTTCTCCGGGTTTTCCGATTCTAACTTTTTTTGGCATTCTCTCGCGCGCTTTTTCACTTCCCTCCGCTTTGCCCGTCTCTCCGCTGCTTTCTCCGGGTTTTCCGATTCGAACTCTTTTCGGGGCTCAACCTGGCGCTTTTTCTCTGTCCTCCACTTTGCCCGTCTCTCCGCTGCTTTCTCCGGGTTTTCCGATTCTAACTCTTTTTGGCGCTCTCTGCTGCGCTTTTGCGCTTCCCTCCACTTCGCCCGTCTCTCCGCTACTTTCTCCGGGTTTTCCGATTCTAACTCTTTTCGGCGCTTCCTCTGTTCCCTCCGCTTTGCCAGTCTCTCCGCTGCTTTCTCCGGGTTTTCCCATTCTAACTTTTTTCGGCGCTCAGCCTGGCGCTTTTCCAGTTCGCTCCGCTTTGCCCGTCTCTCCGCTGCTTTCTCCGGGTTTTCCAATTCTAATTTTTTTCGTCTCTCTTCCCAGCGCTTAACCGCTTCCCTCTGCTTTGCCCGTCTCCCCGCTGCTTTCTCCGGGTTTTCCGATTCTAACTCTTTTCGGCGCTTCTTCTGTTCCCTCCACTTCGCCCGTCTCTCCGCTGCTTTCTCCGGGTATTCCGATTCTAACTCTTTTCGGCGCTTCTTCTGTACCCTCCACTTCGCCCGTCTCTCCGCTGCTTTCTCCGGGTATTCCGATTCTAACTTTTTTCGGTGCTTTGGCGATTTTTCTTCTACAATAAACACGACCCTTTCCATGGTGCCGTCTTCATCCTTTATCGCTCTTTGGATCACTGTCGATAAATATGACATGTGTTTGTATCGGCAATTTTCCAATGCCAGTGTCGGCTCTTCAGTGACGATAAAGAAGACTCCCTCCAATTTGGGGGTTTCTTCCTTTATCGGCCTCACAAACTCTTCGGTTAAAAACGACGTCGTTTCGTCCCATTGATTGTCCGGTGTCTCTCTTGCCTCAACCTTTACAATGGCGAGAAGACTCTCGGTTGTTACCGCCTCTGACTCCCCTTTAAGTTCCATCCGCGAAACATCGGTATCGCCCCTCCATGAGGATTCTCGAAATGGCTCGTTGGAGGTCTTAACCTGCCTTGAAGTGCGTCGCTTAAACGGTCTCTCAGCATCCTGATAGTAGGCCAGGATCGATATTTACATTAGCATTGATCATGGTTAACCGTTGCGCTTTCGTCAGAAACAACATTTGGATTTTCATATTTTCAACATTTACCTGCTCTACTGAAACGCCCGTTTCGCGAAATTCTTGGCTGGTTCGCGTGAATTCCTGCTGTACTGAACAAACTGTCACAACACCGAGGAGGATCAAATAAATGACGACGACAAAATGGTACCTCATCGTATCTACGGTCAAGTCTGAGAATAGTTTTTAATTGTTTTCGGCTGAGACTCGCGTAAGACTTTATTTCGATATGTTCACGAAATATCGACGAAGAAATATAAGACAAAAGATGGCTTAGAACTGCGTGGATGTAGTCCGGGTATGACTATTTATACCTTTATCTTATGTTTGAATGTTCGATTTGAAAATGTCTCCTCGACACATATGGCAGCGAGATAAGGAAATTCAATGACAAAAAATATTCATTTGCGCATTGGGTAATTTTATGTTTTTAGGTCATCGATAAACTACGACAATATTGAACAATTTTTATTTATACCATTATCTTCTTGAATTTTCGTTTTGAAAATTTATTCTCGACACATGTGGCAACGAGATAAGGAATCTATATGACAAAGCGTTCAATTGCGCACCAGGTAATTCAATGTTTCTACGTGATCGATAAATTCCGACGATATTTGACGAGTCTCGAATATTCAGTGACAAATATGTTATGGAAATCGACATTTATTTACACTCCCAGAATTGAAATATACATTTTTTAACCCGGCATATCTCGGTTCCAGCCGCGTAAACGAGCGCAAAAAATTTGTGGAACGCACCACATTTACAACTTTAAAATGTAGAAAAATGTACACCGAGTAATAAAAATAGTAATTTTCGTCGAAAAGTATTTTTCACACTATTTGAAAAAAAATGCTTTTCGACGAAAACTACCATTTTAATTATTTCAAATATTCGCATTTCAGTCAGAATAGTAGTTTTCGTCGAAAAGTATTTTTCACTCTATTTGAAAAAAAAATCCTTTTCCACGAAAACTACTATTTTAATCATTCGAGGTAAATTTTGTATTAAGTGTTTAATGTGGATTTCACTTCTTTTTGCGGGAAAACGTCGTCAACGTCTCTGACGTCAGGTCGTAACATTTTTTTTGTATTACTCGGTATCGAGACGCTGCTGCGTCTCTAGATATGGAGCATTTAAGAAAATTCTTTAACGGGATATTGAAAACAACGCAAAAGGCATAAATTCATATATTTTGTCGAAATTTTATTATTAGATTGTGAGAGGAAAGCGAGGTGATCGAGATAATCCGTCGGTTCGTAACGCCGTCGAGGGCAATTCTGTCGAAAAAAATTTGCTGAAACGTCATACGCAGATTGAATCGTGTGCTGTATTTTTAACGTAAACAAAAAAAACGTAACGCTTCCTGTAAATTTTCAGGGATGCTGAATTTGTGACACGATTGCTCTTGAAAAATTGATATGCTTCCAGTGCGTAAACCACATGCATATGGGTGCCGAATGCGTCTACAATTGTCGAGACTACAATGGCGCTCCTACACGAATTATCGAAGCACAATTTTGTTGAAAATTCTTTTATTCCACGCCATATGTACGAGGGATACGTGATGTGAATATTCGAAAATATCTCAAAGACACGGACCTCGAAAATATTTCTACCAATTCTGATGAGAGAAGCTGATCAAACACAAGCATATATGCGGGGCGGCAGTCAATTTTTCATATTAAAAAAAAAGTATCGACACGAAAAATAGCGTCAGACGATATTTTCATTTTAATTGTAATAGCGTCGAGTATTTCAGACAAAATCGTCATAAATGTGGCGACGATGAGTCGCCGCGTAATATCATATCTACTGTTAAACAAATAATCGTGAATAACGATGAGCTTTTTTACCTCGTGCGATAACGAGAAATTAAACGGCGTAATTATTTTTTGTTGAATCGTTGAGAAAAAAAAAACTTACTTCAACTTATATTTCAATGTTTATTATGGGTTAGTTTTTCGAATTACAGAGGTGGATACCAACGGACTCATAACGGGGTGCATGAAAAAAGTGTCGACTGCAAACTGGCAGACTCAGCAACAGGGAAATAAATTTCGGAAAAAAATTCAGCGATGTAGAAACGAACGAGTGGCCAAAACTCCCGAGGTTATTACGTCGTTTGGTTATTTTGTAATTTTATAACAGCGGTTATTGAAGCGCGACTGCAAAAATTTATTTCCATAATGTCGACATTATCGTTTATTGAAAATATGAATACCCCTCGTAAATCAACGTTATGCAGTTTCGATTTTTAATCTCACTGCTGCGTTTGAAGCAAAAGAGACGTTCTTTTTTTTTATTAAAAAATGAGGAATCAACCGATTTTTCAGTATTGTTCATGTTCGAGTCATTATCAACAATATCTAGATCTAGAGACGCGGTAGCGTTTCGACATCGAGTAATAAAAAAAAAAATTCATGCCCAGACGTCAGAGCGACCTGCCGCGAATATTGTACAGGAAAATGGGCTTTATTCGTGGATTAATTTATGTGTACACAGCGCATACGTAACTCGTAATAATAATCCGGTATAATTTTCGTTCGACACGAACGGCGATATGACAAACAGTGTATTTTACTGTACTAAATTTTCGTCGACCTATCAGCGAGAATGTGTCGAAAAAATGTATATTCCTAGTATATTAAATGTATTCATCGATTTGTATCTTTTTTAATGAAAAAAAAAAAAAGTATCGACGGATTTTTTTCATATTCACGTTCGAGCTTTCAATAAAAGTTTCACACGCAACTCGCGCATCTATAGCGTATCGATAAATGATAATGGTAACGATGAACAATTTTTATTTCATAAACAATGCATATAGTTTATGTACCGAGCGTTAGCGATTCATTTGATCGGAGAGAAACCAAGTTTCACCACATTTCTGGCCTCTAACATTGAACGAACATCTTACATTCGACGGATACTCGAATAATGGCTTTCGTTTGTTTCATTTCAGTCGCATTTTTTACTTTGAGAGGGCGAAACGGAGAGTGGAAAAATAGAGACGAAAATGTTTGTGAGACAAACCCGCGCGAGGTTTTTTTCGAATTTTTCCTCATGGACAGAAAGATCCTCGTTGAGAATAATAATCGTAGATATTCAATTCAGTCTAATGATTATTTCGTATTTACGCTCAGGTTAATTAAAAGTGGAATTTCGAAAATTTTTGTTGTATTTTTTGTCCCTCGCTCGGTGCGATTCTGCCAATATCAGGTTTTCAGCGCTCGTATAGCTTTTGATGGAACAATGCGAAATCACATTATCGAGACTAAAATTCATTTCGGAGCGCGATATTTTAATTGAAATTTTCTTTGTCACGGGCCACGAAATTTTGATCTTTTCATTGGCCGAACGTCAAAAATACGTCTACGCGTGCTAAAGAAAAAAGCTGATCAAATACAAGCACGAGGAAAGGCATTCCATTTTTTATAAGGTAAAAAAAATATCGACGTCAAAAATACGACAGGATGATACGATGAATTTTTGAATTACAATGGCGTCAAGTATAATAATCATATATGGTCGCTTGGATACGCCAGAGCGCAATAATTGAACGACGTTGAAAATTTTCGAATAAAAAATATGAAAAAAATGTCGCGTTATAACGAATAAAAACTCATTTCGAATCTCGAAGTCTCTGTTATCGAGCAGTAAAATTGAAGATTTATTCATAGTCGACCATAACGCAGGAATCACAAGAAAAATTCTACGACGATTTTTCGATTTCGAAAAAATCTTGCGAATCGCAATTTTTATACAGAAATCGCGCCGGAATTTCGAAAAAATCGTCGCCTCGCTTACTGTTTTTTTGTCCACCGAAATAAACATTGAAAGTTCCAGCTCGTCGCATTTTTCCTCTCTTCCGGTCGGTACTTTCGAGATCGAGAGTACGTCGGCGGCTCAAAATCCGTCACATACAATGTCGATTAGAGCTGTAGTGCGCAATCGCGTGCGGTGACAGGTTGCACCGGGCAACCGGGCAATTTACGGGTCGTTCCAGGTTAATTCAACGAGACAGATCCGCAAAAAAGTGTCAAAAAACATGAAACAACGAGCAATATATTCATTAAATCAACGAAAATCATCGAATTACAAAATGAATCCCAAAAAAATATCGAGAAATCGAGAGACTATCGAACTCTGTTACTATTTTTTTATTCCGGGTCAACCCCCCCCCCCCCCCTCTCCCTCCACAGCTCCGTATACCCTCGCAGGTTTCTCCAATCGATTCTCCCGATTTCGCGCGACTTTTCGCAACGTACACACTCTAGAAGGCGATGTACGTGCAACTGAAAAAGAGCCACGACATCGACGTGTCTCGCGTGGAAACATACACGGTGGCTGCGAACGACCAATCGCCAACAAGTGGCACGAGGTAATCAACTGGCCGAACTGCAATAGTGCAATGATTTTCTGCGGTTTACGCACGATTCGACATTACAAACTTGCCGATCTCCTGGCCGAGCTGAGCTCTCGCATATAGCTACCCTGTTACGAAGCCGATGGCGAGCACCAGTCCGGTCTAAAACCTCGTCGTAATCGTGCTATATATACTCGTGATAGTACATTATAGCTTTTACTAAAATTCTCCATCATCTTGGCTGGTCCAACCAGTCGAGAAATCCCCTGCAACCATCCGGCGCGACTCTCTCAATCGCTTTTATCCGATCGCGAAGTACAGACATGTTCGCTCTTCCGATACGCGTGTGGTACGCTACATACATTTATTTACCGATTTTTCTTTCGATTCGAGCCAAAAATCATACGTGGTGACTCTCCCGTGACTCGTCGACGTTCTTCCCTCTTTTCTCACCCCCTCGTCGTCGTGCAACAATCATTTATCGCGGAATCGTTATCCTCCAAATTGACCTTTCGCAGGATCGACTGTTTCCATTGTTCTTTCTCTCAACGATTGGAAAAAAGCGTCATTTCGAGGACGCATGGCGCGTGCGGTATATCCAAAAAGACCCTCCATACAATGAGAAATTTAAAATAATTCACGTCGCAAAAGAAAAACGAAAATATTCGGAAAATATCGTTTTTCTTTTCGAGCTACTTGAATTCGCTGAGAAAAATTTCCGGTTTTTTTGGATTTAATTTTGAAAAACTGTTACGAAATCGATCGTTGTTCATCGTTCATCACGTAACAGGGTTTCTCATTGTTTGTGAGGCACTTCCGATTTAATGGACCATTTTGTTGCTACAGTTTTGAAAGAAATGTGAAATTATCGATTTTCAATATGCCGAAAAGAAATTGAAAAAACCTCGAGTGTACCCAAACGAAAGAAAACAAGTTTTCGGAATGTTTCGGGAATTTTTTTTTCTATTTTTAACAATTTGTCGATAAATTTTCAATATCGGTTTTTTAGCATCACCTGGTACGTGATAAACTCATTGGATTAGGTTTTACATAGAGATCGATCGAATCAATAATTCGACAAATTTCGCAGTCACGACTATTCTGCTGTTCGCTCATTGCCTTTCCTCACTCGCCGATTACAACCTTCCAACTACACTGAAAACGAGCTGAAAAAAATCACATGTTTTACAAACGTTCGAAAGAAATTTATTCCTGAGGTAAAGTCGTTCGGTGTTTCGTCACGTCGTGAAATCGATTGCGCGCCCGGTAAAACAAAACGTCAAAAAAAAGAATGGAAAAACAACATCGCACCGAGATTTATGCAATTCCCTCTCCGCTCGGACTTGGATTAACGAGAATCAAAGTGACGTTAGCCGGTGAAAAAGTCAATCGAATCATTATCGTGTGTGTGTGTGCGTGCGTCTGTCACGTGATCGACAAATTATGCCATCTCGCGTTACGTTACCGATAGCGCGTAATTAACTAGTTAAAGCTGTTACAATCCTCGATTCGCTCAAGTATACAGGGCGTCCCACAAAACGAACGTGAATAGGTTGGATCAAAGTAGGGCACGAAATTTGCAGTCGAAAAGTCTTCAGGCATTTTTCGATCCGACGAATCCCTGCCGAGTTACGAAATGATGTAGTTCGGCCAATAGAACGCGCGAAGCGCCTCACGTGACGCGTCAGAGTGGGGAGGGCGCGCGTCCGGTTGGCTCGAACTTTGACGATTAATAACTCGTCAGGATTGCATCGTACAAAAAAGTGATAAAGGACTTTTCGCCTCGGAATTCCATCGTGAATGTCATTGTAAATTATCGACGTCGAGTTCCGAGACACTCTGTATATCCTCGCTTGGAATTCTATCGCGAGGTTTTTTTTTGTGTTTTTTTTCACTACTTTATTTTCACAGTGTTACCGCCTGGTTGGCGGGAATCGCGCTCGGAGCGTTACGTGAGTATATGATATAACGTTCATTTATCGACATTTGTTGGTATAAACGAAGAAGAAAGATGCAACAAAATTTCATAATACGCTTCCGAGAGAATTTTTGGATTTCAAATTTCGTTATTGAGCGTCCGTTTTATGAAAATAATGAAATCTTTTTTCAAACTAAACTTTTTTTTTCCATGGAATTACTTATGAGCGTGAAACGTCTCGATAGCGAGACACCTCCAAGGACCGCGCCGTATATTTTGTTCTCCGCGGAATTAATTGTTTTGGCCTTTCGCTGAGAATTTTTTTCCTTTTTCTTTTATAATTAAAACGACGAGTCTAATTTACCTCATTCCGATTGAAATTATTGAAAAAAAGGTGACGGCAAATATCAACGAGCATTCTTTCCGATTAAAATCTTTTTCGTCACAGAAGATCAACAAAATTCACGCTCGAAGATATTTTATTGAAATTTTTTTCGAAAGATGTTCCCGCGTCGATGTCGGAATCATGTTTTTCATGATAATTCCCTTGCAGCCGCTTACATCAAGCCGTGCAAGCGAACGGATCCTGAATTGGACGCGTGCATCACGAATTCCATCGAAAATCTTCGTGAAAAGCTCGCCGGAGGAATTCCAGAGCTCGAAGCTCCCGCGATCGAGCCTCTCAAGCTCAAACAGATAAGACTGCTGAGAGGGCCTCAGGGAGCGAGGCTGGACATTAATTTGACGGATATTCAGGTGCACTTGAGCTTGGATATAAATCATTCTACGTCTAAATAGAATCGTCAAAAATCGACGAAAAATTTTGGCAAAAATTGTTTCAAAAAAGCGCAGTTTTTAAGCTGAATTTGAAAGAAAAAACGTTACATCTGGAAAAATTGAAAGGTTTTCCGAAAAATTCGATCGTATGGAAAGAAAAAAATGAACTTGTTGCAACACGCAGGTGAGCGGTCCATCGACGTTCAGAGTACGCGATCTCAAAGCCGACGTCGACGATGTTTCGTTCACCTTCAAAGTGAGCTTCGATACCCTCACCTTTAGCGGAAAATATCAAATCGACGCGAGGCTTCTCTTACTGAGGCTCGCTGGTAGCGGCGATCTCACCGGAAGTTTCAGTAAAAACAACATTTTCTCATCATTTCCGACCCTAATCGCTTAATTAACCCTCCGAGAATATCTCCTTGAATTCCTCTGGTTTAAATTTGATCCGACAAATTTTTCACATCGTTTTAAATTCACGAGCCCGATATCAGGTTGAAAAAATCGTCAGGTGCACTTGAAATCTTGTCGAATCGGTTGACACGACGAAAAAGTGCCGGTAGAATTGTTGACGCGATCGAAAAACTTGACGAAAACAGTCTCATTCCCCTCAGCCTTACTCGCAAAAGGATTGGCATTTCTTAATTTTTTTATGTCCGGCTCAAACTTTGCTTCCACATTCCTGAATAAAACGAGTGTGATGGAATTTGCGTACCTCAGATGCGTGTCCTTGGAGGGTTAAAATAGAAAAAGATCTGTGAATATTTCTCAAAATTTGAATCTCGAATGTTTCTTTTCTTTTTATCAACAGGCGGCTATGATTCCGACGTTTTGCTGAGAGCTGAAAAAATCACCAAGGGTGACGCCGTTTTCCTCAATTTCGAGCGGATAAAACTCGCGATAAAAATCGGAAAGGCGAACGTATATCTGAGCAACTTGTTCGGTGGTGATCCGGTTCTCGGTGAGTCGAATAAAAAAAATCACGAAACATTGACAATCATTTCACGGCGAAGTAACGATGCCAGATTGTCGTGATTATATATTTTTTTTTCGAAAATGCTTCGATCCTAATGGCCGTCTGATGAGTTATTTTGCGAATTGGCATAATCGACGATTTTTTAAATGGAACGAGTGACTCAATAGCGACGGGTGTGGCTTCATTGGTCAGTCAAATGGAACAGCATTTTGTGCAATCGGTACTAGATAATTAATGATCGCTTGAACGTATGCGCTTACGTGCGGATACGCGTCGAATCGCTTTGGCAATCGCACCGTGTGTGGGTTCCATTTTATCGCATTTTTTTGTAAACTTCATTCAAAAGAAGGACGAAAATGCGTCTTCTTGAAGTTTTGACTATAGTCGGAAATACGGTCAAGTAAAAATACTGCAGAAAAAAATTGATCTTTTTTCTGGAAGTTTTGAAAATAATATTACGATTTTTTCAATTGTTCTCGACTTTGGAAGCTCGTTTAAAAATAATTGCGACGGATGGCACAATCATATTGGTTAGGACGAGAAGTATCAGGATGCTGAGCGTACCACAAAAATTTGAGAAAGATTAATTGAGTGGCTTTTAAGAAATCACGGCAACAAGACTTTCGGGCGAAAACCCCGTTTGAAAACACCGCCACGCGTTACGCACCTGATGATAACTGCCTTACCGACAGGGGTCTCCGCTAGCTTCACCATGCCCTCATAAAAGTGCGATAAAATCTGAGGACTCGGAGAACTAGACATGTCGGACAAAAAATGATGGGAAATATGAACTAGGAAGAATGCTTTTGATTATTTTAATACCCATATTTTGAAAAAATATGCTGACAATAGCGATTGTTTTAAGGGCCACGGAAAAGCGTTTTTTGAAAAACTTTGTTTCAATTTATGTTTAAACGTTTGAAAACCGAATGTTTTTCCGTATCGAAAATGTCACTGCATTTTCAAAAGGATAAAAACAGCGAGAACAAAAAAGTAGGATATTCAGTTTACGACTTAATCGTGTTTTTGACGAAGAAATTTTCGGAATTTCACTAAACGGCTGCATCTAAAGGGACAAATTTGATTTTGAGCACGAAAAATCGCTCTCTTTCGCACGTAAAATGTACAATTTTGGTGGCAAAAAATTATGTTATAAAAAAAGGGGGTGAAGTTTCAGACCAACGTATATGCCCCTAGAGTCAAGTCTTCTCGCTGCTTGAAGATCGAAACTCCGCAAGTAGATGAATAATTGGCCTGATTATCAACATGATTAGCAAAAAAAAAAATGCACAACGAAACTGCGTGCGCGTTATAAATAAATCATGAGAAATTTCCAAGATGCAAGATCACATACATGTGTGTAAAATTCCACACGTTATATCGGTACCTACAAGTCTATTGTTGACTTGAAAAGTATCACACTGCTCGATTAATATTGAAGAGCCTACGAACCGTTGACGTTGAGAGATCGTTTCGCGCTAAGCGCGAAAAATAGGTCAAAAATGAAATTTCCAAATTTTCATTGGACGTTAGGATGAAAATTTTTTCATTTTACGCCCGAGCCACGCGAGTACTTTGCATGTAATTATTCTCTTCGCGACAATCATCGAATAATGCAAACAAATATGATATGCAGAATGAAATTAACAAAAAAAAATTGTTTCTCAGCTGGTTTTTGACGAAGAAAAGAACGATAAATTGTTTCATCGAATCGTGAGGTGCGCGTGAACCTCCTTAAAGATCGAGCGGCTTCTACGGCTGCACTTTGGATCTTTTTTTTTTTTCTCAAATGTCAACGCGCAATAAGATAAATCCTTCGTACCTCGTACGCGCGAAATCAAGTAATAACAATAAAATAACGAAGGCCAGGATTTATTGAGGTTGGAGCGATATTTTGTTCGTGCGATTTATATACTCGGTATATTCGATAAATATTCGATATATCTCGCGAATGACAAACCGGTTTTCCATGTTTTTTTTTTATCACACTCCCCGGGAAATTTACCTTTGTTTCGATGCTCGACGACGATAAAACTGAATAAATCATCGAGGCGTTGAGAGAAAAAAGAGATGTTATTAAAAATCTGCCTCCGCGAGGCTTGGGTCAGATGTGATGTTATCGCGAGAATCCTGCGAAAGATTTTTCACTGCAACGTTTTGTTGTTTGTTATTTATTTATTTATTTCTCCTCATTTCGCAATGACGCTGATATAAATGCCAGCTCCGGTGAAAGGACTGACATTATCGACGACCAAAGGGCGCGAAAACCAGCTGAAAACGCGTCAGAAGATTCTTCACGCTTTCAAAGACTCCATTTTTTTTTGCAACGAATTTCATCGAAGCTACGATTATTTCGAAATTATTTGCGATCGAAGCGCAATATCGATTACGGTTGGATCGTTGGTTTTAACAAGCGATGCTTTAATTACGACCGTACATTTGTGTGTCTGATAAAAATTATTTAATTTAATTAATCACGCCTGATTTCATGGACCGAATTAAAAGGGAGACGTTTTTTTTTTTTTTTGCTTTTCCTCCTCAGGACCGGCGAGCAACCAGGTCTTGAATTCGAACAGCCATCTTCTCCTGGAGGAGGTACGACCGGTGCTCGAAGACGCTCTCGCCGAAGTTTTTACCGATGTCACCAACAAAATTACGAGATCATTCACGTACGACGAATTGTTCCCGCACGATTGAAGAGGCGCGAGAAGGAAAGATTGAAAGACAGAAAAAAAATGTATCGATGTGAAAATCAAACGTGTTTTTTTTTTTTTTTTCGTAAGTGAACCTTCGTGTACTCGTACCACACGGTTTGCAGCATTGTTTAGGGCAGTGGAATTTTGTTTTTCGCATGAAAAAAAAAGATTCTGAAATTTATCGAGCTACGATAGAGAAGAAAAAGAGGCAAGTCAATTAAGCATTCGTCACTGTTGCGCGTCATCGGACTAATCGTTTTATTTTTTTCTGCTCTCGTTCTCCATCCATCTCCATCATTCTGCAACTTTTCCATTCTTGAGTTTGTGGGACTTTGCTGGTGGAGTATATTCCGATTTTAACTCGCGACTGAACCGTCGGCCTCCATGCTGTACCTGTTGAATATTCAGACCGTTTCTGCGCCCCCTTGTTTGCGGAGATGAAAATTCGGACCTATCGAACTTTTTGGGCATTTTTTCGTTCCAAACGACTTTCCTTCGAAACGTTTTTTCATCGGGCATTGGTTTTTGAGATAAAACGATCCCGAGGGTTGAGATAAAAAATTTCACAGGGGTTGTTTTTTTTTCGAAATTGTTGCGGAGATGAAAATTCGGACCTATCGAACTTTTTGGGCATTTTTTCGTTCCAAACGACTGTCGTTCGAAATGTTTTTTCATCGGACGTTGATTTCTGAGATAAAACCATCCCGAGGGTTGAGATAAAAAATTTCACGGGGGTTGTTTTTTTTCCGAAATTGTTGCGGAGATGAAAATTCGGACCTATCGAACTTTTTGGGCATTTTTTCGTTCCAAACGACTGTCGTTCGAAACGTTTTTTCATCGGACGCTGATTTCTGAGATAAAACGATCCCGAGAGTTGAGATAAAAATTTTTCGGGGGTTGTTTTTTTTCCGAAATTGTTGCGGAGATGAAAATTCGGACCTATCGAACTTTGTGGGCATTTTTTCGTTCCAAACGACTGTCGTTCGAAACGTTTTTTCATCGGGCATTGGTTTTTGAGATAAAACGATCCCGAGGGTTGAGATAAAAAATTTCACGGGGGTTGTTTTTTTCCGAAATTGTTGCGGAGATGAAAATTCGGACCTATCGAACTTTGTGGGCATTTTTTCGTTCCAAACGACTTTCGTTTGAAACGTTTTTTCATCGGGCATTGGTTTTTGAGATAAAACGATCCCGAGGGTTGAGATAAAAAATTTCACGGGGGTTGTTTTTTTCCGAAATTGTTGCGGAGATGAAAATTCGGACGTATCGAACTTTGTGGGCATTTTTGCGATCGTTCGATCGTTTCTACGCCTCTAATTGCGGAGATACAACGTTGGACCTATTGAACTTTTTTCTGCATTTTTCGATTCTGCACAACTTTTGCTCGAAACTTTTATTGATCGGAGGGCTCGTTTTCGAGATAAAACGATTGAAAACCGTTCGACCCTCTCTCCCTGACGACACCAAGGATTGGGAATGAAAATTGCACCAGGGTTGTTTGTCAACATCCATTTGTCAAGTTTGAACGTGAAATTACAACTTACGAATTATAAATAGTATAGAAAAAAAAATATCGTAAATCGGTCACACTTTGCGTTTGGTGCGTCCATTAAAATTGTAAAACGTTGAACGTAACATTGCCCACTAGCACGCACCGATAGGTCGTTGTGCGATAAAAGTAGAAAAATAACAAAACGAGGAAAAAAATATGATCCGGTTAAATTCGACGAGTGGATTTTCTCGTGATGTAAAAAAGTCGCTTTTTCGAATATTCCCGCGGGATCGAACGAGACTAGGGCAACAATTCGTCGACCGTGAGAACGCCGAGGGCTCTCGCCGCGAGGGCTTTCGCTATCGATGCCGCAGTCTCTTCGATTATCGGATTTATGATATCGAGAACGAGACGAGGATTCGAGTTGAAGAATGTCATGGCTGCGTCGGCTGAAAATCATAATAATAATAACAGTTATACGGGGGTGTTACGCAATAATTACGGAAGTCCATACACTTCCGGTTGTCAATAATTCTTCGATAATCGATTTTCAACGGAAACGACTTTGAAAAAAAGTCGTTCAAACGAAGAAAAAAAAAGATCGCGATTCACCCGTGAGTTTCTGCACCGGTGGAGCTTTCAGCCTGATGTTGCCATCGCCAACGCGAATTTTCGTCGCGAGTTTGTTTATTTCGATCCTCTTGACGCCATTTTTATCCGTCGCCACTTTCCCCAGGGCATTGACTCTCGCTTGGGTATTCGCTGCAAAGAAAAAAGTTGGTCAAAAAAAGGACGCAAAATGGCTATTTCGCATTTTTCCGAAGAACTATTTTTCATGCGCTTTGCTTGAAGATAAAAAACCCAACGGCCAGAAAAGCTCCGGGAACTTGAAGCAGAATCGATAACGAGGCTCCCGGAATTTTTTTCGAATTTTTTCTCTTCGAATACGCGAGATTCGAGCCGCAGGACACAAAAGACCCACAGGCGTCATCCGAGGTGTGTCAGCAAAGTTCGTACGGCCCACGAAGGGTTGAAAATAAAATTGATCAACTGTTTATCGTCAGATGGTAAAAATACGATCCGTACGTACTGAAATTTCCTCGGAAGGCTCCGTTTCCGGTCAACGGCAGCAGCAACAGCGTGCCCTTGACGTCGTAATTGCCCTTCACGTGAATATATGGCAATTGAACTTTGAGATAAACCGACAGATCGTCATGATTCGCCTTCAAATCGTCAATGAGATAATTCGTCGATCCGTACACGCGAATGTTCGTCAGATTAGCTTTGATTTTTAATGCCTCGAGATTGCGATCGACGACCAGCGAGGGAAGGACGAGTGGATCGAGCGGTGGCAATTTCAACGATGGAATACCCTCGACCAACTGCGGCGTTATTAATTCCAGCCGCTGTAGAATACACTTGTTGTAAGCATTGAGATCACTGACACGAGGACACGATGTGATTCCAGGCGCTGAAAGGCATTTTATTATTTTCAATAATAATTTTAATTCAAACATTTTACCTTCGTAAAAATACACGCGAGAGAAAAATAATGACGAACGATGGAGAAAATCCGTGTAATTGATGACATGACTGTTGTGATTTATAGTTTTTCCGAGTCACCGTTCGAGGCTTATTTATTTATTTCACCTTTTTCAAATTCCAATTTCGTCATAAATTCGTTGAAATGATGAAATACTTTGACGAAATTGTGTACTTTATTGGGTTGAATATTTTTTTTATTGTTGACGCAATGGAACAGAGATAAAGTTTCACGTTCGTGGGGAGAATCAAATGGATATTGGACCGCGTTTGAAATATTTGAAAAAAAAAAAAAAAAATTCGTACGTAAATATTGACGTGATCAATGTTGATTATAGTTGCTTTTCTCGACTCTTCGTTCGACGACGTTTCGTTAATTCGAATAAAATCATTTTTCACGGTATATTTTGGAAAAAAAATCGTATTATTCTCCGGATGACAATTTTTTTTCATACAATGATGTCAAACGAAACAGCGAAACAGCGAAATGATTTTCTTTGAGAGATCCAACAGCGAAGATCGATCGTGGAAAAAGTCGCAGTTGGTATATATAGAACGTTCAATAACCGTTACTATGTACAATTAAAAAAAAAAAAAGGTTTGTATATATACAAATAATTTGAAGCACATATACGTGTATATGCAGAGTCGCGGTAGCGACAATAAGTACGTCGAAAACCGTATATATGGGGCATTCAACGCCAAATCGGATAGAACGTTCAATAACCGTTACTATGTACAATTAAAAAAAAAAAAAGGTTTGTATGTATGCAAATAATTTGAAGCACATATACGTGTATATACAGAGTCGCGGAAGCGACGATCACGTCGAAAACCGTATATATGGGGCATTCAACGCCAAATCGGCCACTTTTGACCCCGACCCCTTTTGATTTTGCTGAAATTTGTACATGCTGCACGAACCCACCGAAATCGTTTCTGCGAATTTTTCCAAATTTTTTCACTCAACCGAAAGAAAGTTGTGAATTTAAAAAAAAAACCTGGTTTTTTTGCCTTGGTTTTTCTCATCAGACGCTCGTAACTTTATGAAAAAACGGACTAATCGAGACGTTCGTTTAGTCAAATTTTTCACAATCAAACGACCTTTTCGGGAAAAAAATTGAAAAAAAATGTTCGTACGTGTTTTTCAGAAAAAAATCGTTAATATTTCAGAGTACGCTGAGTTTTATTTTTAATTCGATTTGGAGAAGAAAGAAGCTCTGATCCACACCGAGTTTAATCCCGAAAAGATCCGACAGCGGGCCTACTTTTTTTTCTAGGTTTTTTTTAACTTCGTTTTTGTAATATATTAAATACATTGAATACATTGATTTTATCGTACAAACAGAGACAAATTGCGAATCCCTTCAGGATCGTGTAACATTCGAAAATTTCTGCAAAATCGAAATTGGTCGAACTCAAAAGTGGTCAATTTGGCGTAGAATGCCCTGTATACATGTATATATATATTTACTCGATAAATATCACGAGGCTCACTACCAGACGATCGAATGCCAGATCTAAAATCGAAAGTAAACTTTCCGTAGAAAGTGATATTATACGGTCATGTTGTCGTCGTCGCAGCTCAAAGACGATCTTTTTTTTTCCCTGGCATTAGCAGTCGATACACGGTAGGAAACTTCCTTTGGCATCGAATGAGAAATAAAGTTGGATAATAAATAACGAACCCGATCGTTCGGCTACAGTCGCAAAAACAATTGTGATTTTTCCGACATTAAACAATATTAATGCGAATAATAACTCGAGATCAGACGAAAAACCATCGATCAATCAATCAGCATCATCTTTATGTGCATACAGTTTTTTAAAAATCAACGATCGACAAGAGCCATTAACTGCCATTTTCAACGAATATTCATCGTCGTTCACGAGAGAGAAAAACACTCGCATTGTCGTACGAAATTTTTATTACAAAATATTCTCGTTATCGCACGAATAACGAGGTTTTATCGTAATTTAAAGGCGCGGTGTGTAACGAAAAATCAACGTTCATTTTAATGGCGATAATTGTGATTTTTTGTTTTTCATTTTCGAGCAAACTCATTTTGACGACGAACGAGAAACGAAAATTGCTCAGGGATTTTTCCGTCGTCAAACGATTTCTGTGCGACGCAAACTCTCGCTGCCGATCAGAAAATCGGCAGATCGATCAATATCGTCGCGTTAATCAATATTTCCTAGCTGTTTTTTTGAATTTCCAATCGATGATCGATGAGAGTCGTTGACCGGAATTTTTAATGAATATTTATCGTTGTTCATCGTGGAGAAAAAAGATTTGTAATTATTACACGCAATTTTTCTCACATGTTCTCGTTCTCGAGAACAATCGAGTCTCTTTTTTTACTCATTTTTTTCTCATTCATTTTCTTTTCACTCGTGGCATTCGCGATCCTTGCTGAGGGAGCAAACTAATTTTGGCAGCGAACGAGACGCAAAGTTGCGTCGTAATTTCTCCATCATCGAACGATTATCAATCGCGAATAAACCGGTGCGAAAAGAAAATCGATCGATCGATATGATCGGTATCGTTTTATGTGGCTTTTTTTTTTAAATTCACGATCAATTCTTCTCTGGCATTCTTAACGAACATTTATCGTTGTTTATCAGCGACGACAAAAAAAAGTCTGATAAACGTACGGACTTCTCACCGCGCGATTAATTTTTCATTTCGCATTCGATGAAATAAATCCGTTTTATTGACATTTTTCGTTAATTCATGAAAAAAAAAAAAACGTTTTATGGCTTCTCGTCGCGTTTGAAATTTTTATGACTGCGATTATCGTGTTTGTGTGTTTCTGTTTTTGTACGAGTGATGTAAATAACGAATACGATTACTCACGCAATTCCGAAAGCACGGTACCGATAAAACTGCCGATAATCAAGAGACTTTTCACGCCCTGCATCGTCGTTCGATGTCGCAAATCGCACTCGCTGTATGGATTACAATTTTTTTTTCTTTTCGAATCTTTTCGAAATTCGTCCGTCCGATATTTTCACGCAAAACTAGAGATCAGCGAGTTTCATAGCGCGCCGTGCTGATTTCAATTGCAATTAGCGAGAGCGTGATTGAAAATGTGCCTCCGGTGGCCCCGTTCGTCGTGTATATACCAAGGAAAACTCACTTTCTCTCCGGCCTGGGATACACCAATAGTCGTACCCTCCCTGCTCCTCTATCGTACTCCTTTCTCGTACGAAAACCCCTCCAATCTCGACCAACGCTTTTGCGCTGAAAATCATCAGCCTTTCGTAAATTCATCGATCGATGACACCCTCGAAAAATGAGCAGGAAAATTCGCAAAGTTTTCCCCCCACGAGTCGTTCAAACGAATTTTACATCCCCTGTTATTTAAATCGAATTTTTCAGCCAGCCACAAACTTGCGATTCAGCGAAAATTTTTAGACTCTCGCCAAAGATCTTTAGCCGAAGCTTTATTATTTATTTGACAAAAAATTTTGAGAATCTTATCGTTATTTTTTCAGATTTCGATTGAAGAAAAAATAAATGTCGCCTGAACATGAAACGCCCCGATGTTTTGACGCGTTCGACGTGAAAAAACCCAATGGCACTGGAACGAATGTGAAAAGCGTGTGTCGACATTTTTTGGAGAATTTTAAAACGCCGAGGAAAAACCCAATGACACAATTTACATTCACGTAATGGAATTTATTAATTTTGTCTCTTTGCTGTTTATTCCTTGTGCGTGTGTGTTATATTTTCTTGCATTAGACACTGGCGTCAGCGGATTAACATAAACACATATTAAAGCGATGAAATATTTTTCTGACGTTTGGCCATGAAACGAAACTCGCGGGACTCCGAATGTTTTTTTTTTTTTTTTACGTGAATGTCCCACAGCGCAATCGTCATTTTTCACATCCTGCGAGTACGATGGCTCTCATCGTTGTTGTACGATTTTTTAATAAAGCAGACAGGAAAAACGTCCTTGAATCCAATGACGAACACGTGTACGTCATTGATTAATATTTTTTGGCTAAATGTTTTTTTTTTTTTACGTGAATATCCCACAGCGCAATTTCGTTCATTTTGCGCGTAATACGGACGACTTGAAGATGTAAAAATCGTTCGCTGATGAAAGAAAAAGGTTATTCATCGGCACAGTATTTTCAGACGGATGAAAAAACGAGTTAATAATTTTGTGGAAAATTTAACACGTTCTTCGGCGATGTTTTCTGTCCACAATATTTTCGTAAGTTTCGCGGATAATATTCGAGGACTCGTGGGATGTGAAAATCGTCGTAATCTTGTTAAAAAAAACCATTTTCGATTTTACGAAAAATATAATGTATTTATTTGGCTATATATTTTTTTCACATTTTGCATATACGATTTCCAATGAAATTTTCTTTGAACAATATTTTCACAAATGTCGCCCGTAACATGGACGATTTAAAGATGGAAAAAAATCGTCATCCGCGAACGAAAAATAAAAAGATGGATCTTCCAGCGGTATTTTCGAAGAAAAGACTTTTTTCCTTCGATTCTCGCCGATTTTGACATTTCGGAAATTCTCAAAAATTCCCATACGAACCGTGAACGTTAAAAACATGGAGTACAACGATGGGGCGTGTTGCGTCAAACACGAGGTTGTGCAAAATTTCTCAAGCGTCTGGAAATTGAGAAAATATCTAGTACCAATGATAAATATGATGATATACGTGTATAAAAATTAATTGACGAGAATTAAGAAAAAAGAGCCTCGAATTACTCCGTTTAATGCCCGCCCGAGCGTTCCTGCGTGTTTAAATAAATTACCGACGAAATTACAACGAGAATAAATATTAAACGCGTAAATCAATAATAAAAAAAAGTACATATTCGCTTAAAGATACTCGTCGGCGTACGACAATGAAGAACTAATGACATTTTTTAAAAGTTTTCGCAACGAATTCCGACGATTATTAATTCGATGGTAAATTCTTGTACATTTTGTAAATAATAGAGTCCGCTGTGTTCTCGCTGAGTGCCTTGGTGGCAAGATCGTCTGCGAGCATGGCTGCAACCGCCTCCGCTGCCATCAAGCCTGCAACACGAATCGACGCAGTGTCATTAAGGTAGTTGTTGCGTCAAAATTGCTCTGTCAGGCATCGCACAGAATTGGGAGGGCAGATCCAGGACGTTGATGCATCAATGACGCGAACATTTTTGACAGGATTCGCCATTTCCTCTCGAACGTATACTTCAGTTTAACGTGAATTTTTTCCCAGCACATTTATGAAAAATTTGAAAACGAATCGGGCTAAAAATCATTCCAAAAAACTTCCAAAATCTTCGCAAAGATTCGAAAAGATTTCTCGTTGGAAAATTGGAGTAAAAAAACGTGGCCTTGGTCCTGTTTTATTTTATTTCGCGAAAAAATGAAACAAAAATAATGGATCGTGGGAATAAAATTGTTTTCGATCGATTTAGAAATTGAGTTTGGTATCCATTGCTTGTATCGCAACAGGTGCTACGCAATTGCAGGTGTTTCCGGTAAATTACATTCTAACTTATCGACGTGCATTTTTGTGGGCAGTTATAGGCACACAAGCGATCTCATAATCAGCCAGAGCTATCCAAGAATACACGCACGTATGAGTTTCGACGTGTGTATTAGGGTGTTCGTTATTTTCCAAGTTAACTTTCTTTAATCAATATTCTTGCTCATCATATTCATCAAATTTATCATAAACTGTCGATTATTCTTCGAAATTCTTCCTCCAAGATGAACACATTTTTATATTGGTGAAACTAAAAAGAAAAAAATATATAAACAAATAAAAACGTTGGTAAAAGTTTTTGTCACCAATGTGAAAATTCGTCCACCTTGAAAGCGCCATGCTCGAAGCACAATCGATAGTTTTTCAAAATTTATTTATTAAAATGAGTGGGGAAAAGGTTAAAAAGAGAAATTTCGACGTTTTCTTTGCATTGCTTTTAGGAGCTAATGATTTCGGGCATAAACTCGAGTGAAAAAACGTCCATCTGGAAAAGTCAACTCTTGCGAACACCCCAACACGTCTACGTCGTTATAAAACCCCTTGTAATTCATTGAATTATGCAATAATCAATGACAGGAACAACTTGACTCAACGTCTCAACTCAATGTACTTTCTTGCGGTACACGTAATCCACCAGTTATACCATTTGAAAAACAAAAGTCTTACAGTCAGCGCGATTTAATCAACATTCGTAAATCAGCGATTATTCTCAACACATTTTATTATATAAACTACTAAATTACGTTAAAGAAAAAAACGTGAAGAATAAAAATGAAAAACATAAATTGCTTCAGCGACGAATATTTACGAGAATTATTGTAAATATTGCCCGAGCGTCGGAGGATTATACATTCATTCGTGAAACGATTCTGCAAAAAAAAATCATTGAAAGTGGAAAAATGGACGAAAATGAAAATTAAAAAATGTTCCGTGCGTTGAATGACGGGATGGAACAGACGATTGAACCCGAGGATTATAAATATGAAAGGAAAAATGTGTCTATGTACACCGCGTTATTTTTTCTTTTTTTTTTTTTTTAACGAGTCATCGTTTCGGTAAAATAACAGTGGTTTGACGTTGTGTATGATCAACGTGGATTTACGTAACTTTGGAGGATCGTGAGATTTCGTGAGATTTCGCGAGAATCACGTGTGCACACAAGAGCCAACTTTGCGATTGTCCTTTCGACGCACGCCACACACCGCGAGCGGAAAAGCCGATTGACAGTTTCCACAAATGACCCTGCGTGATAGTCGTCCGCGTGCACACGAGTAATGACGAATTTCATGTACTTTAAGGTGGCACTGAGGCAACAGTCACGTTCAAAAACCACTACCGAGTATTTTGAGACTTTGAAGCGGGAAAATCGAGAAAAATAATCGCGACGAAACGTCGAATTTCGTTTTCCTCAGATACACAGGGTGTCCCGAGACTTGGGGATCCACGATTCGAAGTTGGACCAAAATCAGCTGAGACAAAGTTTGCACGGATCGGACGCTCGATTCTCGAAATGTTTTTGCGGGGAATTTTTTTTTTCAAATTTTGTGCTAACTTTTCGATACGTTCGATGTCCCCAAAAATGACGACGATTTTAGAATTTCGAAATATCGCAAAAAAAAATTTTTGAGGAGTAAAAACTAAATACTCACGAGAAATTTTGAACCGATTCGATTTACAGATTTCGCCTGAGATTTTTTTTAAATTTCGATGGTCGGGTGTGACACATCCCCTTAAGACACGTGGGCTTATTTATCCGATTTATTGTTGAAGGAACTGTCCGCTGTGGGACAAATTCCATTTGATAATCGTAAGTACGCTCGGTATCGTAACGCACTCGTATTTACGATCCGTGATTTCGCGAGGGAGCTGAGCAAGTTGCCGAGCAACTTCCAGTGTTACAGATCCGCACTTTCATCGAAGGAATTTTTAACGACAGGTCGTTCGTTTCGATTTCCGTTGCATTTTTATTTTGTAATATTCCTCGGCGGACATTGAGTTTTCATCGTCTTTTTTTCGTGAAATTTCATCAATATTATCGAACAAAAATAAACTCGCTCTGGCTGAATTATATTTTGGTGATTTTCTTTTTGGAGTAAAATTTCAATGCGAATTTTCATGTTTCTTTCGAAGAATCACGACGACGTACCGGCGAGTTTATCCAACACGTGCATTCGATTTTCCCAGCAATTTGGAGTGAAAATAGTGGTATATTAATCGAGTGTCCAGCGTTTTGATCAAATAACGATTTGTGAATAATCGTTTTAATTAAAATCGCAATATAAGCAAAAAATTTTTCTTGTCAAAGGACACTTTGATCCTTCTGAATGATGAACAGGTAAATATGGGAGAATTAATCGAGTGTTTGCTGTTTCCATCAAGAATATTTTGCGAATATACGTTTTGAAAAATACCAAAATCAAAATTCAGCAAAGATACGTGTTTTTCCATCGAAAAAAAATTACAGATCGCGGCCGTCCTTCCGGATAATAAATAAATTGTACGATTGTAATTTTACAAATAAAAAATTTAAAAGAGCGACAATATTTATTGCAATAAAAGCGAATAAAATTTAGTGTTTGAATCGAAACGATTTTCCAAATACCTCTTCGAAATGAATAAAAGTGCGATCGTAATTCGGGCCTTTCGTTGAAGAACATTTAAACGTTGCGTTAAATCGTTCTCGATGAAAAATCTGGTGTAATTTTTTTGTTCAGTCAAAATCTATAAAAGCCTTCTCAAACAACGACAAAATCGTCCCTCCCGACATAATTCTTGAGAAAAACAATAAAAATCGGAGTTGAAAAAAAAAGTTTCCCTCTTTTTCCCCCTCGATGTTCGTCGTCTCGAAATTCGGTCGAAATTATCGATGAAAAATTGATTGATTTTCAATGTCTCACCTTGCGTCAGAATCTCATTGACCGGACCTTCCTGCTCCATTCCCTGGAGCGTGATTCTCCTGTCACCGGAGGTCAATCTCGCTCTGGCAGCGCGAACGATCATCGAATCGCGGCCGACCTTCTTGAGCTCCAGTGTGAAGTCACCAATCAGTTCCGCTGTGAAACCACGAGAGCGTAATTACATTTGCGCAGTGACAAAGTGCGTATGAAAAAAAAGAAAAAAAAAAACACCGACGCTCCGTTGCTCAATTATTTTTCATTCGATGACACAACATGTTTCTGAAAAAAAGAGACGAAACGAAGCGTCTGAAATTTCTTACTGAAATTCGCAGAGAGAAGGCCATTGCCTCGTAAAACTTGCTTTCCAACGTTTCCCATCAGAACGTATCCAGCATCCACTTGTAACATGGGCACGTGAATTTTCATCACGATGTGCATTATGTCATCCTGAAATTGTTCAGTTTTTTTTTATATTTTCAAGGTTTTATGACCCACCCGGTTAAAAAGAAGCGAAATTAAATAACGACTGTACGATAGTACAAAAAACTGAAAAAAAATTAATCGTATCGTAGACATTGAGCGCAATCATTTTCGCGCATTAACGATATTGAGAAGCTATTGACAAATTGTTGAGAGGAAAAAAAACATTTCTGAAAATATGATGACGGCTTTCGTTCTTTTCGTACAACGAGAATTTGTAAACGATTTTGTTTTTATAATACGAGAGAGTGTATTGAGAATTACGTCCATCATTTTCTGTCGATCTATGTGCTGATCTTGCAATATTAATTAGAACATGTTATGGTTCCAGCGAGTCTTCAGCAACATCGTGCTCAAATTTTTACTTGTAATTCTTGCCCAAGAATTACGGAGTTTTTGGGAAAATCACCATTTATAATATTATATTATATATATACAATATATAATATATTATATATTATAATATATAATGTATTATAATTATATTATATATATAATATATAATGTATTATAATTATATTATATATATAATATAATATATAATATATATAATATATAATGTATTATAATTATATTATATATATATAATATATTATACATATATTAAATAAAAAAGCGAAGGTTGCTTTTTTGACGTTAAAGTATTATTGTTGAAAATCAATAAACTCGAAATTTGTATGCCATTATTGAAACACAAGGAATTTCATGAGAATAAAAGTATCAAAAGGCAATGATCTTTTATAAACTCGACGTGAAATTTTTAACGTTACGTGAATTCGTTACATGTTTTTTTCAACATACGTCATCTTTATCGTCGAGATGAGCTCTCTTGGTTCTTCTACCCGCCTTATCATCGATAACGACGAAATCATCGTCTCCACCATAATGATAAACCAGATACATTCCCTGCTCGTAATATCCGTTTTTCTCCTGAAAGTCCTTCGCGTATCTCGCCAGATCCTCGATCCTCTTCGTTTCACTCGCCATTCTCACAGCATCATTTCTCTTCGTCAATGCTGCACCCTCGGTAAAATTGTGAATAATAAATCTGTTGTAACGTTGAATGTCCTGAAAAAAAAACAGGAAAATTCATTGACATAATCGTATTCGGAATTCTAACCCATTAACGCTCGAGCGACCGGAAAGTCCTTGAATTTCCCGTCGTAACATCCAGCCGGATCCGTAAATTTTACATTGAAATAAGTAGGCACCCAACGTTTTCAGCGTCTAGAAACATTGTCCCGTACCTTCCTCGCTGCGATTACGTTGAATTTATTGAATTTTGAATTTCGAAAATCTGACGACACGCTCGTGACCAGCAACCCCAGAAACTTCTGTATTATTCGGATTTTCGCGTCGATTCGAGATTTCGTCGAGTTGAAAATTGCGTGCCCCAATGGAGTCAACGAGAGTACCATTTTTGTTACAGAGAATAATTAATGTTTGAACGAGCGAGATGAAAATTGTTATAATTCTGTCATCCGAGGAAAAAAATAATCAATCACCTTCAGCACGTCGTCGAAGCTGTACACGCTCTTATCGCTTCCGGTTTCGACTCTGAAATTCCCAAAATGCTTCACCTTGTGATCTCCCCCATCGGCGTAGAGGATGTCGACGTAGCCAGGCCGATTTTCCAATCTTTGGGAGGACGAACGTGCTCCGAAATCTTCGTGCTCTCGTCGATTAAAATTTTTCGACTCGTCTCTACCGATTTCTCCCCTGGAATCTTGGAAATTTCGGTCCCGGATTCTCGGATTCTCGGATTCTCGAAGTCGCGGATTCAATCTCACGTAAGATCCTCTCGTTTCGAAGCTGGAAGTGGCAGCCGTGCGAATGTCATCCTCCTGTCCGTTCCTCCCCTCGTATCTCCCTTGATTATCACCAGGCGATCGATCGTAGCTTCGATATTCGCAGTTTCCGGTGCAACCGGAAGCTGCCGAACGCTCGGTAGCGTCCGCGTCTCTAGATCGATAATCATCCTCCGGATATCTTCGATTCTCCGCATAAATTACCCTCGCTGGAGCATTTTTCGAATCTCCCCGATAAGCAGGATGCGTTCGATCGGCGGAAAATCTCCCCGCAAAACGAGATGAATCTTGTTGATATCCGAGAGGCTGTGAATCTCCCAGCGGCGCGTGGTGTCCCGTTTCGTCTCGTGGGTTCTCGTTTCTCGATGAGGGCTCGTGCTCGATCCTTCGTCCTTGAGAAAACGTTTTTTCCTCGTTCCCGCGAGATCTCGAGGATTCCTCGCGATTCTCATCGTTCCTCGATGAAAAGTCACAATTTTTGTCTCCCTCCGGCGAATTTTCGTTCTTCATCGATTTCCGGATGCTGGGAGCCTCTTTGACGCGGAGATTCCGCGACTCATCGACCTTTGGCTCTTTGACCACCGTGTGAAAACGATACCTTATCATATCGATGTCGCGCTGATCGGTATAACTCACGTAACCGGCCTCGTGCTCGCTGAGATTGCTCCTCAGTGGTCCACGACCGATGTGAATGCTCTCGAGTGACGATTTATTGAGACCGCGTATTTCGACGCTTCGTAAAATCATGCGATAACTCGTGTTACCCTCGGATTGATCGACCTTGACGATCGGAATTCTCAGTGGGTCCAGAGGACCGATTTTCGTCAGACCACCCTCCAGTGCTTTGGTCCACAGAGTCTGTGACATTTCGAGAAGGGAACAGCTCGTCGTCGCGATAAGAGCGAGCGAAAATATCGCGGTGATCGCCCTCATTTTTCTCTCTCTTTCTCTCGCTTTTTTTCTTCCCCTTTCGATAGGATTGTTAAACAAAATTTGCGAGGTAACGCTCAGTTCATTGCTGATCCATCTCCCAGACGTAGAAGGGTTTGTAAAGAACAATAAGGACGATTGTTATTACGACGAATATTATGGAGGAGCAACTAATTACAGCGCACGTAAAAATCCTTCGATGAGATTTCAGCTGGTTTGTCGAACAATTGTTGGAGTTATTATTATGGCGGTGAATTAATTGGAGACGAGATGAATTTTGCGAGAGTCGTTGTCGATTTTACGGTTAATTTTGGAAGATCGACGAATTTCGTTGGTTCAAAATGGCGGAGATAAATGATCGAACAATTTGGTCGTGCCTCTTCGACGATCGATATTGAAACACCGAATGCGAGTCGTTGATGAACGACGCACAGTTTTTATAGACGTATGCGTAGAAGGGCGCGAAATCTGGGCCATGGACCGAAGAAGCTGTTTCGCATTGATTCTCGCTGGCTCGTCCATGTACTTCAGTCGGATTTTTCTGTCTTTTTTTATTTTCCTTTTTCTTTTTTTTTTCTAGCATTTTGTCATTAAGAGCATAGGATGCAATGGAGGGCAAGGTTTATCGATGATCTTGCGTTTGCGTTCATGGTCGATCGTCGAGACTCGAGATTAGCGATCGAACGTAATTACGATAAAAATTGTACGTACTCGAGATGAAAGGTTAAAAAGAAAAACAACCGCAAAGAGGGTTGTTCGAAAGACTTTTTTGAATCACACGTCGAATTGAATCGTACAGAATTTATATGCAGAGTGTTACGTGCAAGATTACAGAATTTAAAAAAAAAAAGTTGCCAAGAAAACAAAATCAAACTTGGAGTGCAGGAACCTCTTCTTCTGCACCATGCACGCCAGGTTTGGTTTTATTTCTTTTTTTTTTTGAGAATGTTACTTCTTTTTTACACTGGTTTTGAAAAAATACTTTTCGACGAAAACTACTATTTTAATTTCTTGGTGTACATTTTTTACTTTTTAAAGTTTCAAGTGTGGATTTCACTTCTTTTTGTAGGAAACCACCGAATTTAATCATGCAGTACAAAAAAAAAGAAAAAAAAATTCTTCAAAGACTTTGACATCGGAGAAGGTTAAAGTATTTTGACATTCAGCACTGACGATTTGATTTTTCGGTGTTTTGCCTACTTCGCGACATGACGAATTTGATATATGTATTATTTTGAAATTTAGTAGAGAAAAAAATCAGCTCATAATATGAGTTTGCAGATATCGGCTGACCAAATCGTGCTCTAACTAGGCTCAATGGAAAGAAAAAAATCATATTTAATCGGTAAAATGTCATTACATTTTCGATTAGGAGAACGGTTTCGAAAATATGAGTGATTTAAATTCTTGGTTGACAGCTGAAATCCCATTTTCCTGTAAATACCCGTGGCAGGTCTCTGCCGTCGGGTCATACAATTTTTTTTTTTTTTTACTTGGTGTCGAGACGCTGCCGCGTCTCTTGATAAAAAATAATGAAGAATTTTTGGCAATCAACACGAGAGCCATTATCTTGTTTTCTCTTTGTGCATCGGAAAGACTTTTATTTGCAATGCCTCGTGATTGACAAACTGGCACGAACGTGACATCGAACGTGACGAACGTAACAATAACATCGTAAGCACAATTCTCATGATTTTGTCGAGTCTGCAGTTTTTCAATAAATTCAGCAGCGTCAACGAGTAACTTCATATATAGAACGATGTGGCCGACTTTGAGTCACTTTGTTCGAAACTTTGGAATAGCAACAATGGGATATCGAGATATTTTAACGTTTCTCGTTTTGAGCTACGTTTGCGTCAATGCACAGGACAAAACAGACATTCGTGAGTCTATCGAATTTTTTTATTTAAAAAATTTGCATAATGCACTCATCACAATTCATCTTGGCGATAATTATTCTTCTCGAGACTCGCGAAACAAGCTTTTTCGATAAACGGCAATTAAAAAAATAAAACGAAATAAACAAACGCATGTACAATTAAAATCACATTTACGATAAAACGAGTCACTGATTATTCAAACGTAATTTACAATTTCGGAATTTCCTTATTTTTCTTCACGATATTCACTCACAAATGCAAGACCTTTCTTTCCGAATGCACAATTCCTGACAATTTTAAAATTATTAAGAGCAAATTGAAAATTGAAATTAAAAAAATAAAACGATATTAATGAACGCATGTACAATTGAAATCACATTCGAGTCACTGCGAATAATAACATAATTGTAAAAAATACTAACGTACATCGTTGAATTTTCTCAAAATCCCAGTTTGATTCTCATGTTAAAAAATGTAAAAAGAAATCCGATTAATCTGCACGTATTCAAAAACGAGCTTCGATCGTTGGTTAATTTCCCATCTTGAAAAAACATTTTTTTCCCAATCGTACCTTTTTTTTCGTACTTTTTTTCTTTGAAAAAAAATTAAGCAGGAAAACCGCAGGGGTCATTGAATTTCCTCAAAATTCTCGCTATACGCTTCGAAAATCGGTGGTTTTCTTCTGCGCGGAGAACTCAATTTTTTTTTTTTTCATTTTTACCTTTCGTGGTGATTTCTCTTTTTGATTTTTCCTTGAAGAAATTTTGCGAAAGAATTTTCTGAAAAATCCTTGACGACAGCGTTACGCGCTTTACCCTCCGCGTGGCGTGACTCAGAGTCCTCGCGTTCAAAAAATCTAGGCGATCAGAGTCCATTTCGAGAATACGACAAACGCCATTTGGTACACAGCTCCATTGACAATACAGTCGTACACATTTCCATTTTTACGTCTAATGGATGTTTCGTGAGTTTTTCTTTAAACGATACATTATCACGTGTGCATTTTTGCTCAGCACCTTTTTTAAGATTGTGCCATCGTAACGATCCTCATCTGGGCGAGTGCGTCAAACGCAGCATCAATGCCCTCAGACCTCATCTCAAATCGGGCATCGCTGCTCTCAACGTACCATCTTGCGAGCCGCTTCATATACCGCAGGTCGAAATCACACAGACTTCCGGTCCTGTCTCGATAAATTCCTACTACAAGAACATTAGCGTTCTGGGTGGAACGGATTTTATTCTCAAGAGCGTCAGGTGAGTTTTTTCAAAATTATCTCTCGCACAATTATAATTGTATTCCAGCAAAGTTTATTTGCAAAAAAATTTCGAAAATTCAAGAGTGTTAATTGACCCTCAAACGGTAATTTCCGGTCACTCGTGCCTTGGCAAAAGTGACCCTTATTGGTAGCTCGAGTCGCTTTCATTTGTTTATTTAATTATACAGAATTTAAAAAAAAAATCGGCAACATGGTGAATTATTTTTATTCTAGGATAGTTAATAAGTCACCATGAATTTTTCCAGATTTTTTAATGCATTTTAAAGCACTTTTTAAGCATCGGACACGCGTGACCCTACGTTATCGTTTAAGGGTACTCAAAATGACGTTACTCGCGAAGGGTTAAAATAAGTTTTGCCGCGTGCTCGATACATTATTCTGAAAAAATCTGTAAAGAAACTTCCGAAGATTCGAATCCTGGATGGAGCGGATTTTATCTCATTTTATTTACAAAAGTTTCGAGCTTGTTTCCAAAAAAAAAATCGCGAACGAAATTAGGCATGATAACGTCACTGTTCGATTCGGCATTTTTTAAGAAGTCACGTATGTGCTTGAAAAAAATGTCCCCAAAAGGTACAACCAGGTACATCGTTGATTTCAGTTTTCGAGTACTTGGAATTGATCTCAAATACGAGAATCGTCGATGATTTGCGATCTCTTATAAATTTTTGAAAAAATTTAAAGGAAACAGTAGACCAAAAATAGATAAATTTAATCGATAAAGAAACCAAATATCATCTCAATGTTTTTTTTGTCAAACATCGTTCCATAACTTAGGTACAATTTATTTAATCGTTCTTCCAATTTTTGTTCAATTTCTTAAAGCTCGAAATTCAAAAAGTTCTATCTCTGTCTCGTTGGAATCGTACGATTTTTTTTATTTTTCTATTTGTAGTATTTTATTTTATTTATTTTTCTGTTTATAGAATCGATTTGGAAAAGGACAGGATAAGATTGAAGTTGTACTTCCCTCGGCTGGAAATGAAGTCCGATTACACGCTGAACGGGAAAATTTTATTGCTGCCGATCGTCGGAGATGGCCGAGCGTTCGGAAATTATTCGGAAATCGATGCCGTTGTGACGATTCAGGGCGAGCGTTATCTCAATTCGCGTACGAACAAAACACACTTTAGAATATCGAAATTTTACACCGACTTTGACGTTGGTCATGCCAACATTCATCTTGACAATTTGTTCAACGGCGACAAGGTGCTCGCCGAAGCGATGAACGTATTCCTCAACGACAATTGGAGAACCGTGACAGCGGAGATAAAGCCAGTGCTCGAGAGAACAGTTTCCAATCTCTTCAAATCGTTCTCGAATAATATTTACTCGAAATTCCCAATGGACGTTCTTCTGCCCCCTTAATAGACGAATTATATTCTTTTTTTTCTACGACCAATCGGCTATTTATGAAAAATTCACGTCGATTTCGAAAAATATTTCTTTTGAAAATAAAAAGCTGTTGGAATATCTTTGCATGACATTTTTCCATCAAGAAGTACGTCTTGGCTCTGAGAAGGATGCATTATTTTTGGTGGACTCGGTCGAGTTTGTGGTTTTCTTCATTATCGATAAATCATCGCGCGAGAATAATATTATTTATTCAGAATTTTTCGCGTTATGAATAAAAAAAACTTCCACAAGTTTTTATACCGAAGGAATAAAGGTTTTTTCTTCGTGCAGGACCATTTACAAAACTATTCTACGAGATTTTATATTTGAAATACTTTATTTTTAGAAAACAGCGGCCTGCATTACCGACAGATGGTACAATGTATCAAACGCGCCGCGAGTGTTTGTTTTCACCCACACCGTACATAAAACGAGTCGCGTCTCTCTCTCTGAATGAAATCCGCGAAGCCTGCGGTACGTTTTCCCGCCTCACACGCCAGAAAGTAGATCTGCCTTTCATCAGACGTTTAATCGTCCCATTTTTTTCAAAGGTCGGCAAAAACATTTTTATGAGCGATGCCATTTTTTTAAATTCATTAAAATAATTTACTATAATATTTCGAAAGAAAAAAAAAAAAGAAAATTTAGATCGATTCACCAATCCAATCGAACGCGATGATTTTTTTTTTCTCATCGGATCGGTAATGAAATTTTCTAAAGGTACGTTTGTTCAGAAAGTCCAAAAAAAAAAACAGTGTAACTTTGCAATCAGCGTCGACTGCGAGTGTATGGTAATTTTTTTATTTTTCTCAAGTATTTATTGAAATTGGTTTCTTTTTAAATCAAACAGAGTGTACTTTGAGGCGTGTATTACAATGTAGTCCAAGGTTGCTAAAGTTTTGAAATCGAACGATTCACCGACAAAAAAGTGTCAGCCAGGAGACTTGCAGTAAAAATGATCTAAAGAACATTTCGAGCCGGAACAATCCAGGGAAACGACACGTTCCTCGTCTGGAAACTATTTGAGGATATTTAAAAAAATGGAAGAAACATCGCGGGGATTCGACACGCGTACGAAAAATATATCGAACGAGAGAATTGTTTTCTTGAATTCTCCTTGGCGATAATTTAAAGTTTCGAGACTTCAACGATGTATCCATGCAGCAACAATGATTTGACGAGATCTTTTTTGCTTTTCTCGATCGAGGTAAGGTCAGCTCTGCTAGAGGAGAAAAAATTAAACGACGTCGAGAAATCAGACGGGAATTTAACAGATGATTCAATTTCATTTTCAATTTCATGGTTTTTCGGTACGCTGCTTCTCGTCACAGATCTTTACCAAAACGTATAAAATCACGGACACGTTCGAAGCATTGACGAAAAATTACGGTTGAAGAAAGCTCTAAAAACACACCACTGTAGCAGCGTGAATCGAAAAGTAAAAACAGCTCGATTTTTTGGATGAACTAAAAATAATAACAACAAAAACGCTGACCAAATAATTGTCTCTAATGAAAAAAAAAGCGTGAGGGGCTTTTTATGTTTTTACAATGATTCTACTTTTACGAAAGGCTAGAGATAAGAAATACGAGTCGACTGATATCGAAGACCCCGCGCTTTTTTTTGACATCAAAGTCAATCGTTCGGTCAATCATTTAACTCGTATATTGTTTTTGGTTGCATTCAAAAAATTGAGTTGATTTTACTTCCCAGTCGACATTTTCCTCCAACTATCATTTTCTCAAACCTATTATTTTACTTTTTCAGATACATTTTTTCCAACATATTTTTCCAAAATTTCAACACTAATTACTGCATTGTCAATGGTCCTTTGTCTATGAGTGTGTAAGATTTTAAATCTTAGCTTTTGGCGAACAAAAAAGTTGAATGGAATAAACAAGTTTTTTATAACGTTATTTAATTATTTTTATGCGGCACAACAGCTGATATGCATTTTTTTTCGCGATAATTTCGCTACGTGTTTGCCTTTCACGAGTTTCCTTTCGAACAAAAGTAAACTGAATAAAGTGTTTGTAGTAAGAGATAAAATATCTCATGTATTGGCCTATTTAAATGTTAGACATCCACATAAAATACGAAAAGTTGACGGGAAACATGACGAACCGATTGTTTTAAAAAAACGTACTTTATCCATCAAGATCGCAACTTCAGCTGAAATAAAATTCAATTCCTGTTGAAATTTTGCCTGTTGAAGAAAAGAGAACGTCAACAAAAACTCTCAAAGTTATTTTTTCATCATGACTCAAGCATTTTCATTGGATAATATTTTCTTTATTAAAAATTAAAAAAAAATTTTAATTTTAATTTAACATTTTAAGAATTTTTAATCTTTATTTACGATTTCTTTAATATTGAATTTTAAACGGGCAGTGTAAATTGAAATTCAGAGCTGTCACGTATTTGCCATCGGCAAGTTTATTTTCAACAAATTTGACGTACAAGTTCTTGTAAAACGCAATAAATTTTCATGCATTATCACATTTGAATACCAGACTCTCATCACATTTAAATACTAGACGAAAAGTCCATCGTTCGTATGGAAACGAATGCAGCTAATGAGCGAAGAAAACAAATCGATCGTTTTTCTTCAACGTGATCCCAATTTACAAGGTTAGTCAAGAATGATACAATATTTATGACCATTTATCATGATTGCAAATGAAAAAAATCCACTTAATCGCGATAGAAATTTTTTTTAATAAAACCGGATTAACCTTACCAGCATACTACGGTCAACTACGCACCGAGAAAACGTGCAATGCTTCTTTGTTTATTCCAACATAATAATGGGCATTCAAACGAGTACTCAAACGTGGATTTATGTTTTTCCAGTCCTTCGAGAGACAGCGTGTAAAATCAGTAAAGTTTTCCAGTAAAACTACGGTATTCCGTAAAATTTTTCCAAATAAATCTCAAAATCAATGAATGACCTTCGTATTACCAGACCCACCAGTTTGTTCTCTCAGGAAAATTGTATTCCGCTTTCGGTGTACAATTTCGAACTTGAATAACAAACAAAATTGTTCGAAGGTGAAGAAAAAAAGAGCACGATATTTCGTAACCGAATGTCGATAATTCAGAGTTGAATCGGGCATAAAATTTCGAGCAGCTAATGAGTGAAGAAAACAAATCGATCGTTTTTTCTCAACGTGATCCCAATTTACAAGGTTAGTCAAGAATGATACAATATTTATGACCATTTATCATGATTGCAAATGAAAAAAATCCACTTAATCGCGATAGAAATTTTTTTTAATAAAACCGGATTAACCTTACCAGCATACTACGGTCAACTACGCACCGAGAAAACGTGCAATGCTTCTTTGTTTATTCCAACATAATAATGGGCATTCAAACGAGTACTCAAACGTGGATTTATGTTTTTCCAGTCCTTCGAGAGACAGCGTGTAAAATCAGTAAAGTTTTCCAGTAAAACTACGGTATTCCGTAAAATTTTTCCAAATAAATCTCAAAATCAATGAATGACTTTCGTATTACCAGACCCACCAGTTTGTTCTCTCAGGAAGTTTGTATTCCACTTTCGGTGGACAATGTCGAACTTGAATAACAAACAAAATTGTTCGAAAGTGAAGAAAAAAAGAGCACGATATTTCGTAACCGGATGTCGATAATTCAGAGTTGAATCGGGCATAAAATTTCGAGCCGAAAAGTCTATGAGCACTTTTCAGTACGATGCAGCCCTGCTGAGTTATCGGTGAGGATCGTTTGGCCAATCGGAGGCACGAGAGGGCGTGCCGTACGCCAGAGAGGGGAGAAGAGCGCGCTACCGATTGGCTCGAACTTTGACAATTAATAACTCATCAGGATTTCGTCGTATGAAAAAATGCTCAGAGACTTTTCGACTCGAAATTTCCTCACGAATCAATCTGTAAATTATAGTTACTGTATTCTGATAGACCCTCTGCAATAAAATCGTTTGAAATCACCGTTGCACGCTGGATATGGGTATTTTCTTTGAATCTTCTCGCTCTTTGTTTCTCTTTGTTTCTTTCGCAATACACGTGCAGCCTGACAATCCGTCAGTCACGTTTTCCAGCTTCTCGTAGTCGCAACGTTACTCTCACTTCATGATTTCCTACGCTATACCTACAATACAATCTCATACACGTACGGTTATTCGTAATGTGTATTTTGTGAGGCTTAACTATATGCGCGAGCTTACCAAGAAAAGAAACTACAGAGATAATCGAGTTGGCAGGTAAATCGAAAAGGGAGAGGGGAGGTTGGCGAATCCGAAGCATAATGACTCGACGAAATCGTACGTCTTTCATCCCAGCCGAACAACGGAAATGATATCGTTGACAGCTACTATCCTACTAAGCGAAAAGAGATTTGCGCAAAAATTCATAATATTTCGGCCACGATAATTATCGGAAGCTTTATGACATCCTAAGGGAATAATTATCGTGTTAAACGTGTCGGAAAACAGACTTTTGAAACGGAAATCCAAATAAATATTTTTATCCCGCAATTTCAGGTTTCCCAAGTGGCCATTTTCATTGCAAAATGATTAATATCCATATTCTCCTCCCAATTAAAAAAAAAACGTATCAAACCGTGCCGTGCACTGTCATTAAAAATCTGCAATACATTCTCAGCCTAAACGCGTGCTCTGGCGCGAAAAAAATTGAGAAATGTCTATGAGAAGGAATAATTATCGCGTTGAACGTGTTGGAAAAAGGGTCTTTTGAAAAAAAACGAAAAAAAAAAACGGTCAAATCTAAACACGCTCCATTCATGCGTGTGGGTGACGAAAGTAGGTCGGTCCAAGATCACGCACGACTCACGTAACCGATATAACGTAACGTGGACAACGTAACGATTAAATATAAATAAATAAATATATATATATATATATATATATATATAATTTTTTCTCATTTTATTCGATAATCCTGATACGAATAGCGATTTTAATGTGCGATCTTTTCATCGACGCCGGAAATATTTTTCCAATTTTCGGAGGTTGGAGGAGGATCTCTGGCTCGCTCCCGAAAAATACAAAGTGGAAAGAGGAAGAGAGAACGCGCGTACAGGTATTTCGATACAGGCGGGTACATGCTGGATGCGGAGTTGTAACGGCGCGCGACTTTTCGAAGGAGTGAGATCCGTTCGAGTAGGGGAACTCTCGCATATAAGACAGAATATGAAGGGGAACCGTCCTTAGTTTAAATCTCAAACCATAGCGGTCCCATCTCTTTGCAAAACATCACCTGGACGTGTTTAGTTCGTGGGCGGTAGTTTGTTCGTCGATGTTGACATTTTTTTTTTCGAATTTTTGTTCAAGACTCTTCAACGTGTTTCTCCAGTGTGTAAAAATGACGGAATAATTCAGCGCAAAGCGTAATAATGAAACGATAAATTTAGCGACGCAAAGCAACGTCCTCGAACGCGAATCGCGATATTTGTGTTCCGCTCGAGTTTCATCGACAATCGACGAAATCACCCGACCGGACGTTCATTGTTGCATATTTTCCGTTTTTCTAACGCTCGAAAATATATCGTACACTTTTTCTTTTTTCTCTCGAGTGGTCAGAGCGGCGAATATTCGTTAAAAAAAATGACTTCCGGAGCGCGAGTTTTACGTTTCGCGCTCGTTGCAGCGATCGCCGGAAGTTCGTTCTGTCAGGATGCGAGCACGTTGACGTCCGCGAAGCAACCGGTTAATCCTGGCGCTAATGAGCCGGACTTTCCAACGCGTAAGATTCTCGATGGGGGAAAATCAAAAGTCTCCTTTTTTTCTTACTCTTAACGCGAGAAAAGTGTGGCCATTTTTTTTCCTTTCTTTTTTTGACGACGTCAATATGAACGGAGAATTTTGTCTCGGGAATGTCGACTGTCATCGTGACTGTCAATGTCAAAATTATGACCGTTTCCTCTCATTCGTCTTTTGTCACTTTTAGAATTTCTTTTTATGAAAAATGAGTCGTCTTTTTTTTCAGAAAAAAATTTCGAAAAATTTTGACATGAAATACTCGACTGTCATTATGACTGTCACTGTCGTGACTACAACCGTCTCTTCTGAGGCTGCCATCGCTCGCTTTTCATGAGGGAAAAGTGAAGCGATGTTTTTTTATTACTTAAGTATAATTTAAGAATTTTAACTCGAACAATTCGTCTGTCATTATGGTTGTCATTGTCAAGACTGTGACAGTGCCTTCTTTGTCCGCCTCTCTTGTTATTTTCAATGCGAGAGTAGTGAGGCAGTTTTTTTTATAATAAACATTTCATTCAAGAATTTTGATTTGAAGAATCGACTGTCATTACAGCTGTCACTGTTTCGACCATGACAGTTTCTTCTCATCCGTCACTTTCTCGCGTCATCGACGTGGGAAAATCGAGACGACTATTTTTACAGCAGTGACACGCGTACAATTTAAGAATTTTGATCGTCATTACAACTGTCACCGAGACAACAATGACAGTCCGTTCTTCGTCCGTCTCGTCACTCATTTTCAACGCGAAGAAAGTGAAAAGTGACAAAAGCATTTTATTTTCAATCAGATATGAAGTAAATCGCGATCCAGCGTTATTTCCTCGACGATACGGTGACTTAATCACTTTTTATCGGACGAAGCAGATTGTATCTTCATTGCTATAAAAATTTCACCATAAAAACTGCAGATACGGAATAAAGAAAAAGTGATTTCGTAATTTAGTTGTATCGAGACAGTAGGGAATCGTTGAGTAGTGTTTGTTATTGAGTTTTTGATGCTACCGTAGAATTACACGACGAGTTCTGGGTGATTGTCTGAAATAAGTATGTATACATTCATGTATGAAATCATCCGATTTTATGTATACATTTATACACATTTATTCGATTTTTCCGTGTGTGTGCGTGTGCGTGTGTATACCATAATGGTAAATGTGGCGTAACGTCTACACGTCTTTTGCCGTAGCGTGGCGAAGGTTATGTCAGAGATTGCGTAATGAAAAAAAGTGACTACGGTTGTACAGAAAACCGAGTCTGACAGGCATAGCTCGGAGAAAGTCGGCTTGGACTTGAGCCTCGGGAGATTCTGTGTGTAAACTCGAGGTGTATTAAGGTGGTCTGAGGAGGGTCTTTTTACCTACTAGCGATGCTGCCGGTGTGGATTCCCGGCATTTCCACTATCGCGGGGCAATTCATAGCTGGCGCGCGGAGAAAGCGCGCGTTAATCATTGCGAGCCTCTCATATCGCACACTCTCGTACATAAAATCAACATTTCAACTCCACTGCGATTCCGTTTCACTCGTCTCTGTATTTAAGCTTGAATTTTCTTCAATTTTGTTAATTACCACAATTTTATCGCGATCAAATTCCCATTAATATCGCCTTCGGAGCTGGCACTTGAGTTAATTTCAAATTTTTTTTTTCTGCTTCGCGGACATTTTTTTTTTGTCAAATTAGAACAATTTCGTTATCCTTCCATCTGGTCTTTCGAGTGATGTCGAATTACATCGATTCCGCGAATTTTCAGATGGGCGTTAATTACGATCGAGTCCTCTCCGAACTTTTCATATTTTTCTACCGAATTCGGAAAATTTTATCATTCCGCGATAACAGCTTCGGATTTAGTGATGCCAAATTCATGTTGGCAATGTTCTGTAATGATATTTTAATTGCAATCGAGGTTTCTCTCGCTCTCTTTTGAGCTCGCACTCAGCTGAGTAGATTTCGAATTTTCTCATTTTCAGATGCGCGTTAATTACGTTCGAGTTCTCTCCGAACTTTTCATATTTTTCTACCGAATTCGGAAAATTTTATCATTCAATTTTCGTCGATATTCGTGATGAATTTTTACTTCATTTTTGAATCATTTTATTTGCACCGATATTCTTCAATCGCGATCGATTTTTTCGCATCGAAGCTCGCGCTTGAAAGTTGATCGAGTTTAGCATTTTTTTCGTTCTTTCCTAATGACGTTTTTTTTTTCACTGAATTCGATAAATTTCGTTATCGCGCGATGAAATAATCAAGATTATTTCCGTTCAAGCTCGTTCTCGTTATACCGATGTTCTGAACATTTATACTTGCGTTTATCGAAGTGAATCCGACGCAAATTTTCGAATTGACGTTTACGAGAATTCGAAGGACTTTATCCTCGACGAATATTTTATTTTATTACGAGTATATATGCGTGACTGCACTCGAGCATAATTTATGTGTACGATGAAACACATATTGAATATCCAATGAATTTTTTTCAAGGAGTCTCGCGCTAATTCCGTCCTTACGTCGTCGATGGCCTTTGTGTGAAATCCTTTTTTTTTCGGTCGAAAGCATTGAACATTTTCTGAAATTGAGTAAACGCAGAAATTGCGTTCGAATAATCTCTCAGCTGGATTTTAACGAACACTCGCAGTCGGATGAGATTTCGAACGAGTGACGACAGAGTTTCGTAACATTCGATATACGAAAAGTGCTTTTTCTTCGGCATTTTTTAGAAATTATTTCCGATCTAATCGATTTTGAAAAAAAAACTTAGAAATTTTCGATAAAATAACGTTCACACGAAGCGACAAATAACATTGAATCAAAATTCATTGTAATGAATTATTCTCCTGGATTGTACACACAATGGGTTCGATTGAAATAAAAGATCTTTCGATATTTGTTTCAAAATTGGCTTTTAAATTGTATTTATCATTCAACTTCAAACCTCCGTTAAAAAAAACCAATAATTTCGGTAATGTAATGATGATATCGTTAGGAAAACAAAAATTTCCAACCACCGCTGTGGCTTCTGCCTGAGAGACGATGATTTCTTCATTTAGTGAAAATTGAATCTTTGCACGATCCTGAAGTTTGCTTCGTTGGGCCCCAACGAGAATCCGAATTTTCTCGACTTTTGAGATTGAATTTTCCGGAATTATCACTAACATATTTTCTTCACGAGTGTCACAATTTCGGAAAATTTCTTCGAAATACTCAGCATCGATTATCGACGACAAGAACTTTCTTGCATTTCGTTGGATTCCAAGGGTGCAAACTTCAAACTCATATTTTTCCACCCTTTGGATTTTGTTTATTGTATTTATCAAATTTTTTCAAACTAACGATTTTCCCTCGACTATGATCTTTTCGAATGGACAATTAGACATTGGTGACAGACACGTTTTGAACAATTTCTGAAAAAAAAAAACAAATTTGTAATTTTTATCAACAATATGAAAAAGGACGAAGGAGAGTTTGAATCGAAAACGAAATACTTTTTTTTTTTGCCCAAACGGTTGTTAATGATATGTAATCGATTAATGCTATTATAACGATTGATTTTGCAGCCGAGTATATATTGCCCTGCAGCCGAAGCGATCCAGCGATCGAAGAATGCATTCAGAAAGCCTTCAATCATTTGAAACCGTATTTGATCCAAGGTTGGTCCAAACGTCGATGTTTTTCGTTGAAAAAAGTAAATGGAAAAACAAGCTTTAAATATACAATTAACAACACGTTGAACGGTTTTTTTTCCACAGGAATTCCAGAGTTGGAACTTCCACCGATCGAGCCGCTGACGATCCCGGAATTGGGCATGGAGAACGGTCAGGGTGCTGTGCGGGTTCGCGCCCTTTTTTCAAACATAACCGCCGTTGGATCGGGCAATTACACGATCAGCAAAGTACGCGCTGATCTCGCCTCGCTGAGACTCGATCTTCATCTTAGAATACCGAAGATCGAACTTCAAGGTCATTATGAGGTCGCTGGAAATGTTTTGCTCTTCCCGATCCAGAGTCAAGGCGATTTTTGGGCTCTTTTTGGTAAGAATTTAACCGGTTGATCGATTAACAATTGGAGAAACATTTTTGTCTTTTTTTTTAATACACATTCGTTTTAAATCATATATGGGGCATTTCGCGTCAAATTGGACGGTTTTCGGAATTTTTTCGTTCTACTCTGCCGGTTGAAAAGCTTTTTTTTTTATTTTTCACAAATATCTTTGTCAAACTTTGTCATTAATGATCGCCCGTTTCAACTTTTTTGGAAAAACTTGCGCGTCAAGTTACGACAAATTCCGCGAGTTTCTTCACGACATTCGTAGGGAAACTCTTTCCTTTCTTCTCGTAATTATGAAACATTGAAAACAAAATTGTTTCTCGTAATTAACTGAAAATTCCGCGTGCTTCGTGAACACTATTACTTTTTAATTGTTCATACGAGAAATACTCGACATTAAAAAGATAATTTACTTGGTTGGAAAGCAAAAAAAAAAAAAGAATTTATCAACAACACTTATGGTGCGACTTATAAACGGCTGAAAATACATCATCATTCATTAAAAATTTCCATTTCGCTTAATAATTCTCCTTATTCCCATTAACAGAAGCCAAATTACACCTTGCATTACCAATTACGAGAAAAAATGATTTCACACGAAGCGATTACTCCTGGTAGCTTTTTTGCTGGCAAGTCAAATTACTCGGCAAAAAATTGTATTTTTTTTTACATTCTTCGTGTTCTCGCGCGAACTTTCACAGTTCATCCTCTTTGACGTTTTTCGCGATTACCCTAAATGCCAGTGTTACTGGTATTATTTTGAAAAAAAAATGATCTGAAAATCATCCTCGGTTATGGAAAAACGTCGTTATTTATTTTTGAATCAATTTCGAAAATTAAAGGAGACGTCGAGGCGATCGCTCGGGTGCAAGGTACCGAAGAAATCAGGGACGGCGTGCGGTACATGAGAATCGGCCGTCTGCTCGTTGATTTCAGTCTGGCACGCGCGAGATTTCGCGTGATCGATCGTATAAACGGCAAAAACGTCATCGGCCAAGCGATGAATCAATTCCTCAATCAGAATGCCAAGGAAATTATCGAAGAGATGAGACCGGCAGCGAGCTCCAGTATCGCCAAACATTTCATGTCGTTTCTCAACACCGCCTTCACCAAAGTACCCCTTAAAGTTTGGCTGCACGACACATAGACGATTGTGAAAATTCATCCCCTCGACAATTGTACAATGATTGTACGAATATATCGCGAATAATGTAATAATATGAAATAATTCCTGTGAAAATTGTTCCAACATAAAAGGACGACGAGTTGTGCTTCCCAATGTCCGTATTTCATCGAGACCTTAAGGAGGTACACGCGCAACTCGTGACTCGACGAAACGGCAGATATTTTTGCCTCTCCGATCGTCAAAAATAATCTGAGAATTCATTATTTTGAATAATATGAAATAATTCCTGTGAAAATTATTCCAACATAAAAGAACGACGAGTCGTGCTTCCCAATGTCCGTATTTCATCGAGACCTTAAGGAGGTACACGCGCAACTCGTGACTCGACGAAACGGCAGATATTTTTGCCTCTCCGATCGTCAAAAATAATCTGAGAATTCATTATTGTGAATAATATGAAATAATTCCTGTGAAAATTATTCCAACATAAAAGGACGACGAGTCATGTTTTCCAATGTCCGTATTTCATCGAGACCTTAAGGAGGTACACGCGCAACTCGTGACTCGACGAAACGGCAGATATTTTTGCCTCTCCGATCGTCAACAATAATTTGAGAATTCATTATTTTGAATAATATGAAATAATTCCTGTGAAAATTATTCCAACATAAAAGAACGACGAGTCGTGCTTCCCAATGTCCGTATTTCATCGAGACCTTAAGGAGGTACACGCGCAACTCGTGACTCGACGAAACGGCAGATATTTTTGCCTCTCCGATCGTCAAAAATAATCTGAGAATTCATTATTTTGAATAATATGAAATAATTCCTGTGAAAATTATTCCAACATAAAAGGACGACGAGTCATGTTTTCCAATGTCCGTATTTCATCGAGACCTTAAGGAGGTACACGCGCAACTCGTGACTCGACGAAACGGCAGATATTTTTGCCTCTCCGATCGTCAACAATAATTTGAGAATTCATTATTTTGAATAATATGAAATAATTCCTGTGAAAATTATTCCAACATAAAAGGACGATGAGTCGTGCTTCCCAATGTCCGTATTTCATCGAGACCTTAAGGAGGTACACGCGCAACTCGTGACTCGACGAAACGGCAGATGTTTTTGCCTCTCCGATCGTCAAAAATAATCTGAAAATTCATTATTTTGAATAATATGAAATAATTCCTGTGAAAATTATTCCAACATAAAAGGACGATGAGTCGTGCTTCCCAATGTCCGTATTTCATCGAGACCTTAAGGAGGTACACGCCCAACTCGTGACTCGACGAAACGGCAGATATTTTTGCCTCTCCGATCGTCAAAAATAATCTAAGAATTCATTATTTTGAATAATATGAAATAATTCCTGTGAAAATAATTCCAACATAAAAGGACGACGAGTCGTGCTTCCCAATGTCCGTATTTCATCGAGACCTTAAGGAGGTACACGCCCAACTCGTGACTAAACGAAACGGCAGATATTTTTGCCTCTCCGATCGTCAATAATAATTTGAGAATTCATTATTTTGAATAATATGAAATAATTCCTGTGAAAATTATTCCAACATAAAAGAACGACGAGTCGTGCTTCCCAATGTCCGTATTTCATCGAGACCTTAAGGAGGTACACGCGCAACTCGTGACTCGACGAAACGGCAGATGTTTTTGCCTCTCCGATCGTCAAAAATAATCTGAAAATTCATTATTTTGATTATTAAAATTATCCGCCTCATATTTATTTGGATTGTGTATTTAAAAATATTTGCGCGGTACACGTGCGTTAAATAAAAAATCCTTCATCGCGCACACCGTCGCACCATCGTCGGCTGAAAAACAATCGTTCACCTTTATTTTGTGAGTTACGAGGCAACGAGGATTTACGAATCCGTCCGCAAATTCCTTTTTGGGTTACTCGAAATTGCGATAAAAATTTTGAAGAAAAAAAATCATTGCGAAAATTCGAAGAGCTGTTTTGGAAAAACGAAAGTGCGCTCTTTGAGCCTGGACGGTCGATTCCCGATGGGGATTTTGTATCGACATTGAGACGTTGAGGAGAAAAAAAGAGTCGAAAAAGGAATTCGTTTCTTAACTCAAAAATACAACGATGTCGCCGAAAATAATCATAGGGATTATTAACGTTTCCAACTTTGAGTGAAAATAAATTTTAATTCAACGCTTAATGGACTCTGTTCCGGACAAACGTTTATTGGGGAAAAAAATCATCGTTTAAAAAACATTTTTGTTAGCCTATAAAAGCCTAGTGCGAAATATAAAAATCTAAAAATAAATATTATACTGCGCGTCGGATGCTGAATTTATCGGGCTCTCTCGTTTTCACCTATAGATAATAGTCACCTCACGGAGAAAGCTCCGATACCGTCAAACAAAAATAATACAATTCCGCATTTCTATAAGCAGCTGTAATCAAAATAAATAAAAGAGAAACAAGTCGACGAAATTGACGAAAGTTTGTGTACTCGAGCCAAAGTCGAAAAACCTTGCGGATTTACAAAATTTACGGACTTTCTTGCGAAAAAGGACGGAATCTCATGGCGATGAATAAATTTTCGAGGACACCTCGATGAAAAAAAACCTTAGTAATGTCAATTTTTTTAGGTTCTCAAGAAAAGCTCCATTTTTTTTTCTGCCAGAGTTTTTCTGCCAGAAATAATGAATTAATGATAAAACTGGCTTATATTCTGTCAAAATGGGAAAAGAAAAAACGCGAGAATTCACGCATGTGTCTTTAATTACGTTTGTCGTATAGTAGAAGCAGCGAGTACAGGCTAAATGTGTACAAGTGTGTTGTACGATGATACTAAATTAATAGCATCTCGAGGGATATCGGGACGACCCTCGACCCGGGTATCTCGCGTTCATCGCAGCTTCAACTTTCGACCGATGAGAGAGGCATATAACATGTAAATAAAAATATGTATATACGTGTATTTACACAGTAAGTAATCGCCTCGTACGTTAACATTAACGAAAACTGTTTAAAACGGAACAACAGATTTATATATATATATATAAGCTCGAGTTTCGTACGCGCTACATTTCGCGATATATATTTCACGCTATTGGTGACAAACAGACCCTCGGAATCAGTCGTACGTCGGATTCTTCGAGCGGTCGTACGCACGGAATTTTCGTAAGATTTTTCGGATCTTTGAAATTTTCATTTCGATCGTCGTAACTGTCGCGAATTTCGAAAAAAACGTTCAGAGTTGAAATATGGCCGCAATACCGTTGACAATTTTTTTTCTCTTCCTTTTCATATTGACGAAAAAGCAGACTCGCTCGCCGGTGTCATTATTTAGTTTCGAGTCTGCGAAACGTCGATTGAAAATTGTCACGAGAAAGTCGTTGATTCGAAGTCGGAAATTTATGATTTTTGTGGCAACGAGCGAGACAATTTCATCGAATGAAACGTTTCATTTGCAAATTTACTGAATTTCGCGAAATGTAAATAAATACGCGAATTTACAAGGGATGCGATTTTTTTTTTTACGATATCATTTTTCAACACGTTTTTTGACTTGTTTTTTCGAAGAGTATTCGACGATCGGTGATAATATGGTTGATTGCTTTGTTTTAAAAACCAGGAGAAGGCGTCGGGATATAAATACGAATTTGTCATAGCTACAATAACGTCATGGGACAGTTTACGAGACGTCAGTGGCTAACTTTGATTGTGATAAGTATCGCCGATTTCGCCAACGCAGTTTGCGTCTCGTTACAGGCGCCTTTCTACCCTCAAGAGGTGAGTCTCCTTACCGTGATTTTCATAAATGCTTTGACGTGATTCGCACCCAAATTGTACATGGGCCAAAGGCGAAATTGTCGTTGATTAATTTCATACGAATCGTTTGTTGTAAATTTTCAATTTTCATCTCGTCTCGTGGTTGACGAATGCATTACGATGTATATAGATTTGTGGACATAGTGCGGTAAAAAAAAGCTCGACCCTCTTTTCGCCGACACGTGGCATAGTTGAATTTAGAAAAAATGAGATTTTTCGAAAAATTTCGGGGCTCTACGGAAAACCAATGACAACCGAAAAATCGATCTTTTTAACTTTGCACTGTTGCAAAAAAACATGTATCATTCTATTGCTCTCGGTATTATTTATGGACCCGGCGTCTGGTTATTCAGAAAAAAATTCATAAAAGTTTCATTTCCGAAAATGTTATGCACAATTCTTTTCATCAATTTTCAAATGCAAGGCAGCTTATTTGAAAATATGATATTTCAATCTTTTCAAAATTGATGAAAACATTTTTCTTCGGAATATCATGAATTGTGCAAAAAAAATTACAAAAATCCTGTTAAACTGGAAAAGTATCGTCATTTAGGCGCCCCCGCCTAAATGACGATTCGAAATTTTCAAACGCTATAACCCCTTATAGCGTTTGAAAATTTTGGATTATAACCCAGGAATGTTTGTACCTGCAGTTGCGTCAAATATTCAAAGTGCCTCGATCGGTTTATTTCGTACTAATTTTAATAAAATCCTACAAGATACAACAGATACAACACACCCTGAATGATGGAACTATTAAATTTTCAATGTAATGACTTAATTGTAGGCGAACATAAGAATAATCGGGCAAACGAAAAACCATTCAAAATTAACGCACCAACGTCCCATATCTGTCGAATAAAATTTGACCTGGCATGACACTTCAAGAACGAAAGGGACGATTGCTTTTAGTCGATAGTCGTTGAAATAATTCTTGCCACCTCGAAGAGTGGGAGAGCAACTGGTTTTTTCTTTTTTTTTGCTTCTACTGATTACCCTCGAGGTCATTATCCTACGATAAAGTCGAACTTTTTTCGTCAAAAGTTTCATCAGCCACTTCGATCGATTAATCGGCAAAACGTTGAACGATAAACCAAACTGAATTGCTAGAAAAAATGAGAGAGAGAGAGAGAGAGAGAGAGAGAGAGAGAGAGAGAGAGAGAATGTCGTGCACGATAAAGGCTTCGCAAAGATATAATACTTGTCATTTGCGCATAATTGAGGAAAGAAAAGATGCAACAGCGAAGAATTCTTGCAGCCTCTTTGCATCGTTGCAGAAACGACGATTATTTCGCTGGCGATTTGTGCCTAATTAATTGGAACGAATGAATGCCTCGTTAGGTCATAAAGTCATTCTTCTTTTACCGCATAAATTTATCAACAATATTTTTATTTATTCTGTAAAGTTGTTAAGTGTGTATTTTCTCTGGAGATTGCGAGATTCTTCGCGAAACTTGAAATGACCTTGGACGAGTGGCGAACTTCCATTCTCGTCAAAAGTAATCGATCCAAGTGTGTATGGTTTCGTTTGAGCAGTTTTGCTGAATGAGTACATCTTTTATCTGCATATTTTATTTTTGAAAATGTTGGGACTCCAAAAATGCTGTTATATTTCTACCGACGGCGGGTCGAAAACTGCCTCGGAATATTGGAATTTGTTGAAAATTTGCAGTAATGGAGAAAAATTAGGATCCTTTAAACTTTTAGATAAAATTTATTCTCTACTACGCGCTATTTTAAATTCATTTCGTAGTCGACAAGTGTATTTATTTTTCGTTATTCTTCAACTTTATTTACCGATCGCGTACGTTCTTATCGCTTTTTTTTGTGTAAAAACTTCATTTCATCATGGGTAATCGACTATTTGATCAGCTTCGATCATCGGTATTGGTAACGTAACGTCGACACGTGCAAAGAACTGGGTAAGTGAAAAACACAGCGAATGAATATAAAACATGCTTCGACAAAAAATTCGTATTTTTTTCGTGTGACTACATAGATACAGAATTCCATGAAAGATGTTCCAAAGAACTGGGTGAGTGAAAAGCACATCGAATGAATATAAAACATGCTTCGACAAAAAATTCGTATTTTTTTCGTGTGACTACATAGATACAGATCCAATACAGATACAGAATCGTCAAATATTGTCGGAGTTTATCGATCACGTAAAAACATAAAATTACCCAATGCGCAAATGAATACTTTTGTCATATAATTTCCTTATCTCGCTGCCATACGTGTCGAGGAGACATTTTCAAATCGAACATTCAAAAATAAGATAAAGGTATAAATAGTCACGCCCGGAGTACATCCACGCAGTTGAAAGCCATCTTTGTGTCTTATATTTCTTGCTTAGATATATCGTGAACATATCGAAATAAAGTCTTACGCGAGTCTCAGTCGAAAACAGTTAAAAACTATTCTCATACCTGACCGTAGATATGACGAGGTACCATTTTGTCGTCGTCGTTTATTTGATCGTTCTCGGTATTGTGACAGTTTGTTCGGTACAGCAGGAATTCACGCAAACCAGCCAAGAATTTCGCGAAACGCGCGTTTCAGTACAGCAGGTAAATGTTAAAAATATGAAAATACAAATGTTGTTTCTGACGAAAGCGTAACTCTTAACCATGATCAATGCTAATGTAAATATCGATTCTGGCCTACTGTCAGGATGCTGAGAGACCGTTTAAGCGACGTGTTTCAAGGCAGGTTAAGACCTCCTACGAGCCATTTCGAGAATCCTCATCGACGGGTGATACCGACGTTTCAAGAATGGAACCCACAGGGGAATCAGAGGCGGTAACAACGGAGAGTCTCGTCGCTATTGTGAAGGATGAGGCGATGGAGTCACCGGACAATCAATGGGACGAAACGACATCGTTTTTAGCCGACGAATTTGTTAGACCGATAAAGGCAGAAAACCCCACCGCGGAGGGAGTCGTCTTCATCGTCACTGGAGAGTCGATAGAGCCATTAGGAAACCGACGATACGAACAGATGTCATATTTATCGACAGAGATCCAAAGAACGATAAAGGATGAAGACGGCACCATGGAAAGTGTCGTGTTTATTGTAGAAGAAAAATCGCCAAAGCACCGAAAAAAGTTAGAATCGGAATACCCGGAGAAAGTAGCGGAGAAACGGGCAAAGCGGAGGGAAGTGCAAAAGTGCCAGGCTGAGCGCCGAAAAAAGTTAGAATTGGACAACCCGGAGAAAGCAGCGGAGAGACGGGCAAAGCAGAGGGAAGCGGTTAAGCGCTGGGAAGAGAGACGAAAAAAATTAGAATTGGAAAATCCGGAGAAAGCAGCGGAGAGACGGGCAAAGCGGAGGGAAGTGCGAAAGTGCCAGGCTGAGCGCCGAAAAAAGTTAGAATTGGCCAACCCGGAGAAAGCAGCGGAGAAACTGGCAAAGCAGAGGGAACAGAAGAAGTGCCAGGTTGAGCGCCGAAAAGAGTTAGACTCGAAAAACCCGGAGAAAGCAGCGGAGAAACTGGCAAAGCAGAGGGAACAGAAGAAGCGCCAGGTTGAGCGCCGAAAAGAGTTAGACTCGAAAAACCCGGAGAAAGCAGCGGAGAGACGGGCAAAGCAGAAGGAAGCGGTTAAGCGCTGGGAAGAGAGACGAAAAAAATTAGAATTGGAAAACCCGGAGAAAGCAGCGGAGAGACGGGCAAAGCGGAGGGAACAGAGGAAGCGCCAGGTGGAGCGCCGAAAAGAGTTAGAATCGAAAAACCCGGAGAAAGCAGCGGAGAGACGGGCAAAGCAGAGGGAAGCGGTTAAGCGCTGGGAAGAGAGACAACAAAAATTAGAATTGGAAAACCCGGAGAAAGCAGCGGAGAGACAGGCAAAGCGGAGAGAAGTGGTTAAGCGCTGGGAAGAGAGACGAAAAAAATTAGAATTGGAAAACCCGGAGAAAGTAGCGGAGAGACGGGCGAGAGAGAGAGCATATCGTAAACTCTACTGCGAGCGGAGAAAAATCCTAAAAAAGGAAATCCGGAATTGGCGAAAGGTTGTCCAACAAAAGAATCGATCAAAATAAACGCTACAGAATGCAACAAAATATAACACGAGACAAAACGAAACAAGCGGCATAAGCGCTGTCGGACAGGAGTAATGTCGTTGTTAATACATATATCGAAACAACGTTTACCGATTAAAAAGTGCACGAGATTCATATAATGGTAGAGCGATCGTTAAAACGTGATAGAAGAATTGGACCATACTTGTCGCACGATCGCAAGTAGTATAATATTAATAAGTACAACATCGATTTATGATATCCTTTCCCACATTCATTGCAATTATTCACAATTGATTGTAATTATTTAGCCCTTGTTAATGATTTTCTCTTAATTTTTCATAGAATTATCGAAGACGATAAAAATACAACGAGTGAAAAAACAGCTTGATGCTACTATTTTTCGTGACTCGCGTGCACATTTTCTCCATGGTTATCTCTTCGTTCGTTTCTTTTTTTTTCTCCGCAGCCACGTTCAATTTTTACACAAGTAACTTGCGCCACGAAATAAATAACGGATGAAACGTATATTCGTGTTTTTATTTTTCCTCAACCATGAGATCCATTCGGCATCGATCTTACATTCTCTCATTTTCTCGTATTCAGGAACGTATTTTCATTTCTTTTAGTCATTGCACAGTGTGAATTTTCTTCACGGCCGGATCTTAAGCAATTTTTTCAAGGCATTTATGTTTATATGTATAGTAAAATATATTTAAAAACTTGTAACTTTTGATAAATTACAGGTGGGTTTTAAAACGATATGGAGAGATGCAATGTTTCAATTTTACAAAAACGAAAGAAAAATAATTAAACGGGGTAAAAAATACGTTAAATAATTATAAACTTCGTTCAGATTATAGGTATACTCGGGAAAGACAGGTCATAAGAATTTCAGCTTGATAGGTGCGGCAGTTCTTTTTCTTCTAGCATGTCAGCCGGGTGAGAAAAACATTTTTTTTTAAGAAAACGCAGTTTTCTTTCGAAAATATATCGATTGTTCGAAAAAATGACAAGCCCTTACCTTCAATCACTTGTCGGATCAAAATAAGTTTCTAAAGCATTTCAACGTTATTTACTACGGGATTGTGTAAAATGTAATGTTTCTGTAAAACCCTTAAGGATGGGAGGCAATTTGTGTTCCAACAACGAAAAAATAGAATGACAATAGAGCCGAGATTTCTCGTACTTCGGGATTCTATAGAAATTAGTACTTTCGAATACCAGCAATGTGGAAAAGTTAATACAAAAATTGAATACCCTTCGATAATCGATAATACAAAATTGTGAGGTAAAGTTTGTTCCCGTCAGATTAAAAATAATATCTCGTCGCGTTTCAAAACAGTGATTTGTCCGTCACGCGAATGTCAGTAGATTCTCCGGCGTTAATTAAATAACAGTAATCAGAGTCTCACTCTGCTTTAGATCATTCCACTTGGGGCGATATTTTTGCGATTGATTAACAGTCGATGTGCATTTATATCGAGGCGAGTAATTATTAGTAGAAAATAAATTGTACATAGAAGAAAAAAAAATCATATGCGAAACATTGTCATCATAAAACTCATTAAAATTTATGGAAAAACAATTTACTCAACAATCCCATTTTTATCCTTTCTTTCGTCGATAACTACGTCATTAATTGTGTTTTGATTCAAATTTATAAAAACAGATTTTGAACTTACAGCGAATTCATTTTTACGACAAAATTTCGAGCCTTGATTAATTTAAAAAAAATAATAACGGTGTAAGAAAGAAGCCATAACGGTTTTGGGAAGCAAATAAGAATGATTATTAGTGGAACTGAAAAAAAATGCAATATATAGGCAAACAATTATTGATAGAACATGAATGATAAATGGAAGAAAAACAATCATATGCGAACATCATCACAATGAAATCCATGGATTTTATCGAAAAACAAATTGATTAATTATTGAATTTTTATTTACGCGTCATGGCTACTCTTTAATCGAAAACTCCTTCATTAATGGTCTTCAAATGTTATACTATAGAAATAGATTAAAAATTTACAGCAAATTTATGTTTACGAACGAACGTCGAAGCATAAATAGTTGAAAAGTGAAAAAATTTAAGGGAAGCGCGGCAAACGAGTCTGCAAAGGAGAGCCGAATAATGATAATTATCATTATTAGTGGAATCCCGAAAAAAAAGCAGTATACAGGCATTAATTACATGTTTTATTAGACGTACGAAGGTTAAATACGGAGACGAGACTAAGACAAGAGGCACACGAGTCACGATAATTGTGTCGAAGTGATTACGAGCCAGACACACGTTCAAAGTTACCATACATGCTCTCCATTATCACTTCTGGGTCCGTTCAATTCTTACGATATAAACAAAAAATGGGAACGTTTTCATTGAAAAAAAAACACGCACACATTTATTCGCATCAAGTGCGTCGCTCTCTGCGTAATGATATCAGCAAAAATACATTTTATTTTTATTCGATATAATGTACAGGACGTTCCAGATGGAATATTTTTTCAGCCTCACCGTACTACTAAAGATCAGACATGACATAAAAAAAAACGTTAAATAAACGAAAATGAAAATTCACGCTTCATTCGTGCTTAATTTGATAAAAATAATAATGCAACGAAAAATGATATGCCATTTTTGGTGGCCTGGCTGTTTATGAAAAAACGATACTTTCGATCGACAGTTCGATCGAAAAACGAACTGTAAAGTATAATTATAATAATTAGAAATAACGAATAAATCTATTAGAAAATTAACCAAATTGTATTTTAGTATTACAAAAAAAAATTCACTTCTCTGATTAGCCTTTTTATCGTTCCCCTAACCAGCATCCGAAAGGTTCGACGTCAAGTATTTTCAATAAATTTTGAAGCATTTAAACTTTTATTTGCGAGGCAACCGCTGTATCGTCTCTCGTTAATTTTTTTATTGGTTTTTATTATTTATTTTGGTTTTTTTTACTCGTCTCACTGGTATCATTCAAATACGAACGTTGATTACAGGCTGAAAAAAAGGGAGCCTCGCCATCGGAGTATGGACTCGTATTTGGAATTTTCGAGCTGGTTGTCTTTATCATCAGTCCCATTTATGGACAGCGCGTATGTACAGAAAATAATCGATGTGTAATTAGTCATGCTCATTTCCAATCAATCCAGTGATCATTTTATCATCAAAGTACAAAATGAAAATTTATCGTAATAATAGATTAATCGCAACGTAACGTGGCAAATGGTGGAGTGAGATATGTACACGTCACTGCACAATGATAATTGAATACATTTTGTAGACAGTGCCAGACAAAAGTTTAAGACGACTCACGACCTAACAATAAATTCGAATTATTTTTACAATGAATAACACGCTTCATTGTCGTGTTAAAAATTCCGAAAAATTGAAAAACAAATTGTCAAGCGTTAATATATTTCACTTAACAATTATAATTATACGTATTCTATAGATTACGTCAGCCAAATTTTTAAGGTCATTCGCGAAATAACGATCGAATGAAATATTTTCGAATATTTCATAAATCAATATTTTTCTTCGCGTTATTTTATGTTATCGAAAAAAAAAATAAGAGTCATGTTAAAAATAGAAGCAACGAGATATTAACGGTGGTTTTTATTGGAAAAAAAGTTGCACAGGATTGGACCAAAGTTACTTTTCAACGGTGGGATATTGACAACCGGTACATGCGCGATATTTTTCGGTCTTCTCGACAAAGTAGAGGGTCATTATCCCTTTATAATACTGTCCTTCGTGATAAGGATAGTAGAGGCATTGGGAAACGCGGCGTTTCTCACCGCGAGCTTCGCCATAATCGCCAAAGAATTTCCCGATAACGTTGCGACGACCTTCGCCAGTCTCGAGACCTTTTTCGGTCTTGGTCTCATCGTTGGTCCCACGGTGGGTGGCGCGCTCTATCAGGTACGAGATCAGTTAGTTCGAAATCGTTTATTACAACTAAATAAATAATTCGTCATTCGATAAGACGACCAACAATCATCGTGGATTATTCTATTTGTTTTTACATCTATTTTTCATTATTTTTACATTAACTTTTACGTTTGATACAGTATTTGCCGTAATAATTATTTATTATAAAAATAAATATCATTATCGTGGTTAGGTCGGTGGCTACGTCACTCCATTCGCCGTTCTGGGATCAGCCCTGTTTTTGGCTGCTGTGATGACGGCATTTGTCTTACCGGTCCACGACAACCACGAAACGGACCCTCATAATACCGGTGGTACGTAAAATTGTTCATAAATCTTCTCGTCATTCGTAATCTCAATGGCTCTTTTCAACGAAGCATGTATTCGATAAGAATTTCAATGGAATGAGATTTTCAAGTATAGAGCAGTGCGATGAAAATTTAAGAAAAAAATCAATCACACGAAAGATAACTTTTAAACGACAACAATATTCAACAGGCGTTTAAAGAACATCCGAGGAACGTTGGAAAAGTTTGTTTTTCAATTTTTTCAATTTACTCGAATTTTTGAAAACATTTTTCGTCGTTTTGACAATTTTTCATTTTTATTTTGAAAAATATCAGAAAAATCAGCAGACAATTCGTCATTTCGAGAAATTATCGATCTGTTTTTTTTTTTAAAAGAGAACGAATGAATTCAGTGAAAAAAGACGATTTTCGTAACTTTTCAGACTTTTCGTTTCAAATCTGCCGACAACTTTTTAGTATCGTAATTATCCACAATTAGCGTGTTCCGTATCTTACACACGACTGATTTTTTCCAGATTATTACATATATTCGAATATTTTGTTGTTTAATTTTGAAATTTTTTTGAAAAATCTACTGAAAAAAGGAACAAACCGATGCAACATGGAAAAAACGGAATTTTCGGAACTTTTCCGATTTTTTTTTCAAACTCGTCAACAACTTTTTGTCATCACTATTATCGACAATTTGAAGAGTTTATTCTCCGAAATTCTCACTCGATTCTATTGCCGCTGGAACAATCCTTGACAAGAATCCTCAATTGTTAATACGAAAAATTACGCAGGCTTCATGCGAGTGCTGAAAATTCCGGGTGTCATGCTGGCAACAGCGTCGATAATCGCTACCAGCATGAGCATAGGCTTTCTTCAAGCGACTCTGGAGCCTCATCTTCGACAATTCAACTTGAGTCCGGTCGTTCTTGGTTTAATGTTTGTTATAAACGGCGGGATTTACGCGGTCACCGCACCTGTCTGGGGATGGTTCTGCGATAAAAAAATCAAACCAAAGGTTAGAAGACCACTCACAGCAAAGAAACAAGAATATTTTTGCCCATAAAAACACTCCAGCTTAAGCAATCAATGAGACCACAAAAAAAAAGGAAAACAAATTCAAATTTATCAATTCCCTTCGTAATCCACAGTTCGCGTTCGATATTATAACATTTTTCGTGAGTTATAATTAATTGCAGTGCGTAGAAGCACCGGATCGATGTTGATCAATTATTTCTCAAATTATTCACGAATAATTGATCAAAGTAAAATAACTTTTGATCTTAGGTGGCTACAGTGACCGGTTGCATTCTGGTGATGATTGGATTTTCTCTCGTCGGGCCAGCACCTTTTATACCATCGAACACGATAATTTGGGTGACGATATCCGGTCTCCTGATTCACGGATTGGGCATGGCTGCTCAGTTGGTCGCCAGTTTTACCGACGCCCTCAACACAGCCATGTAAGCCGTAATGCCTTACAACAGGCGCTTCGTTTTACCCTATCGCGGTGCTTCCGGTCTGCTTCTCGCGATGCTCGATCTTTCGTTCAAGAAAATTGTCCAAGGCAGACCCTCAAGTATGACATTTGTGAAAAACAAACGAAATTTCATTTTTTCTTCGAGAAATTTCAAAACCTTCGGTATTTGAAAATACAGGTAGATGGACGTGTATTTTCAAAGCTCGAAAATTCGAAGCCTCGTCTGTGTATTCGTTTTCGTTTAAATATCTTTTAATTTCGTATTATCTTTTAAATATTTAAAAATCTTTTAATTTCGTTTAAATATTTTTTAATTTCGTTTAAATATCTTTTAATTTCGTTTAAATATCTTTTAATTTCGTTTAAATATCTTTTAATTTCGTTTAAATATCTTTTAATTTCGTTTAAATATCTTTTAATTTCGTTTAAATATTTTTTAATTTCGTTTAAATATCTTTTAATTTCGTTTAAACATCTTTTTATTTCGTTTAAATATCTTTTAATTTCGTTTAAATATCTTTTTATTTCGTTTAAATATCGTTTTGTTTCGTTTAAATATCTTTTAATTTCGTTTAAATATCTTTTAATTTCGTTTAAATATCTTTTGATTTCGTTTAAATATTTTTTAATTTCGTTTAAATATCTTTTAATTTCGTTTAAACATCTTTTTATTTCGTTTAAATATCTTTTAATTTCGTTTAAATATCTTTTTATTTCGTTTAAATATCGTTTTGTTTCGTTTAAATATCTTTTAATTTCGTTTAAATATCTATTTCTCTCAACGAGATTCGTCCGGGTTACGGCCCACTTTTTTTTTAAAATCTCGCTATCAAAAGTGGAAAAACAATCGCAAGTTTTTTTTCATTCGGCAGTTCCTACGGATTTCCAAATAATCTGGACACTTATGGGGTCATAAGTGGCCTGTGGACAAGCGCATTCGCCTTGGGTGCTTTCATCGGCCCGAGTATCGCTGGGATCCTGATGGACGTCATCGGATTTCGGCACGCCTCTATGTTTATAGTTCTCCTTCATTTTCTTGTGGTAAAAAACATTTATTTATCCAACAGTACTGCAAAAACGATTTTCCCATCTGTGCAGAATCGAGAGACTTTGAGAACAAACAAAAACATTTATCACCGTGATTTTCATTTATTTTTTACTCATCGATACACGGACCTGCCGTGGGTCTCCAGAGAGCCGAAACTCATCTCTTTTATAAAACTAAATTCGAAACATGAATGTTCAAAAGATCGGTAACAATATGGAAAAGTCCGAATTTCCTTTGTCTGCCACTCAACCGATTGACTCAAAAGTCAATCTCAAAAGTGGTATTTTCGGCAGCAACATGAAGTTTCTCCCGTAATGCGGCTGCAATTGGATGTCCTAATTGACTCATAACCGCAGATGAATGACCGTTTAAAAATGAAAAATAACGATTAAAAAATAACGCGTTTCTCAACCGATCGTCGAAATCGGTCGTGCTGGAAGAGCCGAAAAATTCTTTTGACGTTCACGATTCGAAAGCACAGCCGAAACTGACGACACCACCGATTCTGCCGAAAAGAAGCGCCATTTCTTCCCCATTTTTTCGGCAAAACAGCCATGCCGTAAAAATGACTCAATCCGCAGCTGCGCAACTCGTCGTAGAGCACCGCTGGGTCTTTTGTGACCCAGGCGTGTATCAGAGGGCTAATGACATTTTCCTCGCTTTTTTTTTCTTCCTTTCACAAGGGATTGGGTGCAGCGATATTCCTGAGTTGTTGCAAACACGAGCCGAAACCGTACACCGAAATCGGCCCGAACGAGGACCTGAGGATTTCACTGACGGACAGCGGAAGGTCCCACAGTATGGGTGCATCGCTGCGAGGGCATCATCGCGGTCGTCAGGGTGTACCGATCGACAGGCCGAACGGAATGAATTCTTTGATTGCGTGCAACAGCTATTCAAACAGAGCTGGCGCCTGGTCACGTGCATCCTACAGCGGTCGATACAGCCACAGTTACGGCTCCATCGACGAAAACAGACTCTTCGAACGGACGACCTGATAAAATCGCCGAAACACGCATTTCTTATGACAAATTTAAAAAAAAAAACTGGTGTAAATCGATAATAAACTATGGCAGGGGATTGGAAATGAATCATCGAACGATGAAATGTCCAACGTGATGGAAATTGGGCGGAGGATTGACAAAATCATTCAATGATTAAGTGACTTCGTCGTCGATTCGCGGATAACGCAATCTCGATGATGAATCGACGACAAACTCGGGCGGAGGTTGAAAAAGTCATTTGAATAAATAAATAAAACTCGACACGATTTTTTACCGACGTAAATCGAAATTGACAATCGTTAAGAATTTTCGTTCTTTTCACGATCTTTCATTTCGTCTAGAATATTTTTGAAAATTGCTTCGGCGATCGAACATCGTATAGAAACGTGCTCACGAAGATTCGCGCGAGGGATCATTCCGGTTACATCGATTTGATTCTGATCCTCGTCGTATTCATCATAATTTTTGAATCCAGCACGAATCGACGCGTCGTGATTAACGATTCTACGTATCGTCGTGAATCATATGATTCGAATCATTTTTTTCTTTTTTTCGTCACGGTTTTTCCGTCGTGTCCGCTGTTTGAAAATTAGAAAAAAAGAACGTCGATGGATCCTAAATCGTTGAAAATAATACAGCTCCAACGAATCCAGTCGTTTCGCGAATTTTCTTTCCGATCGGTTTTTCCTCCGATCTTCGATCAAATATCTCAGCGAGCTCCGAACGTCGCGATCAGCGTCTCATCCGAAGCATCCTGTTTCTCACATTTTACCAATTATTTTCTGCTGCCATTGCGAAATTGGGCTTCCTTCGATGTTAGAAATTGTCCCACGGTCTTCATTTATTTTCCTTTGAAAATATTGCGAGAAAAAGAAAACCATTCGTATTCATACAAACATTGCAATCTTTGTTAGGAATTTTTGAATCGATTTCAAATCGATTTTCAAATTGAATATTTCGTGCAAACGTTGCTGCCATTTTTTTTCAACATTATTATCATACACTTGTCGACAATTTTATATTGCATGCACGTGTGTAATTTGAACGATACCCATTGAAGGGGTTGATTTCGTTCGATGGGAAAATCGTCGAGCGTTGAAACAATAAATAAACAAAAGTTTGTGAAAAGATCGGAAAATCGAAGAACTCTCGCTGGGAAAATTATCCCGTATCATTGCGAAATTTGGCTTCCTTCGATGTTAAAAATCGTCCCACGTTCTTCATTTATTTTCCTTCGAAAATATTGCAGGAAAAAGAAAACCATTCGTATTCGTACAAACATTGCAATCTTTGTACAGAAATTTTTGAATCGATTTCAAATCGAATATTTCGTGCAAACGTTGCTGCCATTTTTTTTCAACATTATTATCATACGCTTGTCGACAATTTTATATTGCATGCACGTGTGTAATTTGAACGATACCCATTGAAGCGTTGAAACAATAAATAAATAAACAAAAGTTTGTGAAAAGATCGGAAAATCGAAGAACTCTCGCTGGGAAAATTATCCCGTGCGTTGCATTCGCAAGAGAGTGAGTGCATCGTACCGAGAACTTGGCGCTGTACCATAAGACGCGCAGAGATACTCTCGAACGCATACGCACGCACGTAAAAAGACACACGAACATTAGGGTGGTTCATTTTTGGGCAACATTGCCTTTTTTTGTTTCTTCCGAGTCGAAAAACCGATGACACACATTGAAAGAGAAATGTTCACCCGAGGAAACTAATTTCGAGATTGAGAAAAGACGATAAATTCATTGAAATATTCAATCTTGCGTTCAAACAACGTGATAAATAAATTGAGCATCGTTTCTTCCCTTTCGAAAATTCTTTTCGTCAAAAATGAACTTCACGGCTTGGCAGAGCCTGGAACTCTCTGAAAAATGTTCCTCCGAGATGCGTACGAAAAATGGTTTTTGTTTTAACATTTATGACGAGTAAAACTGTTAATGAAAATGTCCTGATTATAAAAGAAAATTGTTGCTCATAATAGACCTATTTAAATACTTGTTACTTCACGGCTGTACGCTCCGCAAAGCCGCAAAACTTGATTTTTCGTGAAAGAAAATGTTCAACTGTTTGAACATTTTTCTCAAAATTCTCTCAAAATTTGGTCTCAAATAAATTTGTTTGCATTCGGCATTTTATTTCTACGGAGAAATATGACGCCGAGTGCGACCAAACGTTATCGAGCTAAAATTTCGTAAACTCGCGCGAAATTTTCTCCTTCACCGTGCATCATCGGTTTTTCTCGTTGGACGAAAGAAAAAAAAGACGTCGCCCGAAAATGAAACACCCTAACACACGCATATGTTTGATTGCACGCATCGTCACGAAATGCCTGTGCGTTCTCGGCTGAAAACGCGATTGGCAAACGAGAAAAGTGAGCACACGTGCGTTAATGAATATTCTCTTTGCTGGAAAGCTCACTCTCGTAAGAAATTTGCAAGTGCGATTTTTTTTCTTCATTTCTTCCCCCTCTCGATCGACATATACTACGCATCGAGTGGCGAGGAAAAAATTTGGCAAATGACTCGTTGCGTAATTCGTTTGAGCATCGCGAAATCATTTTTTGGCCACGACAGCATTCTCAAAAAAAAAAAAAGTGTTTTCAAAAAGCTGACACCGTGGAACACTACTGTACCGCAGAGGGTTCAAAAAGCAATCTTCGAGTGTCAGGTCGGTGGCATAAATTTTAAGATAAAATTTTTTTTACCAAAAAAAAAACGAAATTAATTGCACAAAAGTACACTCGGCTTGCAATTTTGAAAAAAATCATTACCAGCGGATTATCAGCCCTTATTTACCAACCGTGTTGCCGACTGTCGACAACAAAACAATTTTCTAAAACGCTTTTTACTCGACTCGATTTATTTTTCCCCCGTTATCATTTTTTTTTTTTTTTTCACGATATATCCCAGATTTGAAAGCACCCAGGTTGTGCGATATTTCTCTAGGAGAGTGTGAACTATTCCCTCGCTGAAACCACACGGTCTTGCTCGCTCATGTGCATCGGACCCGCCCGGAAGCTGCGCTCGAGCTATCTCACTGTAAATGCATACTTTGTGTACATACATATATATTTATACATACATATATGTATATGTGTATGTATATATGTGTATATACCATGTACAAACCGTCTGCGTAATACCTCGCGTTGCGTTTGCGTCGCTGGTGTACCTTGACGAGAGGCAGCCGCAAGAGAGCACTAAGGAATTCGTTCGCGTCGCGAGATCGGTTCGCCTATAAATTCTCTCCGAGCTTTACGGCAATATGGCTGATGAATCTCGAATCTGCACAGCATCCAAAGATAGTGTGCGCCACTTATATATGTGACGTTTCACGTCAAAACAAACGGGCGCACCATGATTTTTCGATTCGCCCGATTTTTTTTCAATTCTCGATTTCGGATTCTACTTATCGACCGATTTCGACTTTTTTGGTTTTCACGTCGCTGCAGTTTTTGTTTTTGCAGTGCAGTGCGAGGGGAAAAAACTCTCAAGGATCTTTTCGCCCCTTTTTCTCCTTGATTTATTTTTACAGCTTTGATAATTTTTTCAGAAACGATCGAACGGTTGAATCTTTTTGGAAATTTTCTGTGTCAAAGTTCTTCCAATATTTACCTTTCCTTTTTCGTCCGGGGATTTTTCGCTAATCATCAATGTATAAAATTAACAACTCGGAGAACTCCGAGTTTTCCACCCATTAACGATTTTTAAAAAATCCGGCATTTCTGTAATTTCAATATTTAAAAAAATTAAAATTTTCAAAATTTCAAATGGTCATAACACTTTTTCCTTGCGGTGCAAAATACGATAGGGATTTAAAAAGAAAGGATTTCGAGATTATTATCCGTTTTCGATTATTTACGAGTATTATTGAAAATTGCATAATTTTTTTCATCATCGAGCAATTATCGGATACGAACTAATGATGCAGATGGAGATTTTTATCCGCCATTGTTTTCGAATTCGTTTTTCGAACGATCTGTTATCAGAAACGGAAAAAAGAGAAGCGACAGAAAAATTGAGGTCGACGTTGAGTTGAATGCCCCATACGTGGATATCGCCTCGACCGTGACCTCGGAAAATAAGAGATCTTCCGTCCGCGCGAAGATCGTAATCGCGCAATTGCTCGCTCACAACTTCTCGTCCCTTCAATTTGACATAATAATAATAATAACAACAACAACAACAATAAACGAAGACAGCAATCCTGTGAGCTTTGCTTCACGTTTTTATTTCATTTCATCTAATCCTGACGTGACGTGCAGGAGCAGATACGAGAGACAGCAATGGTGGCACTAAAACATAAGAGTGCTGAAGAATTTTAAGGGGTTGCTTCGAATGACAGAAAAAATTCAGCCATCGTTCGTTTACTTTAGCGAATAATTCATTTTCCAAAAATATCACAACATTCATTCGAGGGTGGTCCGTCAATTGAGGTGAAAACTTTTAATTCCTTTGAATTGCTAAGAGCTAAAAGAATTTTGCAAAATTGCTTCGAACGACAGCCAAAATTTCCAGTCAACTTCTCTCACTTGAGGAACCAACTTATTTTTCAAAAACAAACAACATTCATCAAAGTGCTGTCCCGCAATGAAAATTTGCGAGAAGCTAAACTGCCTGCTTTGAGAGCCTTTGCCACTGTCACCTCAGCTCTGCCACAGTTCTGGCCTTTTCTTGATGAATAAAGAGAAAAAAAAATCGTTCTTTTGTTTTATACGATAAAATTATATCAAAATCAGTCTGATGAGCGCAGAATGCTCCTCAGTATAAAATTCACCAATTTTTGCTCGTACCTGTACCCACATAATGCACACAGTTCGATTTTATTGTTGATTTCGAGTCAATAAGATTTGATTCGTTGATTTTTAATTCCTCGCTTTTCAGCACGTGTCGTTGTGAAGCAAGCACATTTGACGATGTTTTGCCATTCGGTCGGTGGCATTTCGCTCGAAACTCCATGAGCGGAACTGACGTATTTGCTGATGACGATACGCACGCAGTCATCGATGCTTTTTTTCTAATTATTTGGCCCAAAAGATCCTGTCGCTCGTCCGTTCACATGTGGACTGTCGGGTACCCTCCGCGTCAGCCTTTGTTGAACCCTGCTGCCGCAGGTGCAAAGCACCGAACCGTCACCGTGCGTACCTCCACATGTATGGGCCATTCCGTGTCAAGTCGGACAATTTTCGAACTTTCAAATTTCGATTTGTCGAACAAATTTTTCATTATTTTCTACCCGGTCAAAGTAATGTCCGTGAATTTGTGCCAGAATTTTGAATATACATCGATTTTTTTGGAAAAATCGACTACTTTCGGAATTTTTTTTTTTTCAAAGTGTTGTATTTGTTTGGACTGCTGATTTAACGTGAAATACCTCATATATCCATAAATATGTAGATGCTCAGTTGCCCAAGAGCCATAGAACCTACTGGGTACATCGAGTCGTTGGAAGTTGATAAACTAAATTTCAAATTTTTTTTTTTCTCTAATCATCAGGGACAGTGATTCTGACAATTATTATCATTTTTATCCAAAATCAATGTGCTTGGTTGCATATGAAAGATTGAAAAAAAAGGTTCCGCAGCTGTATAAGCAGCTGATTCTACGTTTTTTTACTTGCGAATTTTTCGTTCGATCAATTTAAAGACGAGTGCAATCGCGGCGGGATCGCATTTCCGGATATCGTAATATTTATTAGAAGAATTATTCGTTTGTATATTTATCAACGATTTCGAGCTGTCAAGATGTCAAAAAAAAAATTCAAAACGATAAAAAAAAAAATTCAATAAAAATTCGATCGAATGACATACACTTGGTACTTTCCAACTGATTCGTTTTCTGATTTTTATACCAAGCGCGAAAAAATCGCGTTTCATTTCGATTTTGTCGGGGCTGTACCTGCGGGTCATCCTTATAATCGTGATTGTGAATTAATTTGCGGAAGATCGGACTGTAGGTGCGCTGACGGTTCATGGGGTCTGCGTCTGCAGCGACTCAACGGAGAAACTCCTTCACAGGTGAAAACGAACATATATATAACCAGGTATAGGAATTTGGTGTATTATATACTCACCGTATATAAATGAACACACATATATGTATACGAGTAGACATCGGAAAAAGATGGAGAAACACGTCCGACGACCTAATGGAGGTTGGCTCGTTCTCTTACTCCCACTTGTTCATTCTTTTTCGTCCTTCTTTTTCCTTCCTCTTTCCCTCTCTTTTCTCATACATTTTGAACTCTTTGTGTACTATACATCCAACTTTACATACATATACATCTAATGCCAAATATACATACACATACACACGTTAGGGTGGTCGTAGGAAATCAAATTTTCGCAGACGTCTCGTCGAAAGCTTCGTTTTGACGAAAGGAGACAGGAATTTTCTTTTTTTCATTAAAAAAAAAAAAAAAACACCTGTCCCAGGATGTCTTTCTTCTAATTATCTCACGAAACGTGCAGATTTTAGGGTAGAACCGTAGGCACGATTTTGCGGGATGTTTTTTTCAAAACAATATGTTTTTGTGACGATATTTCCAAAAAGACCTTTCGTGGATCTCATCCAGTGGGCATTTTAAGGATCACCAACGTTGAGAATCACATTTCTGTCCCGAAATGTGGGCAAGACTCGTTGAAAATTCGCGATTTGACGAAATTTTCGATATTCTCGTTTTCGAAATAAAAGTTTTCGAAAATAAGCTGCGGCTTTATCGAAAAACGAACCTCGATCGTCTCGCGGCACTCGTCTTTTTTTTTTCATTTTTTTTCTATAAAAAAAAATGCCTTTCCCTTTCGCCAAAAGCTCTTCACGCTGGCGTGCGCGAAAACCAACTTTCAAGAACCACCCTAATAAACACACACGTCGGTGTGCATTACCAGCGCGTTGTAACGTCAAAAAAGCGTTATAGTCGCGGGGCGCGAACGAAATTGCGCATGCGCACGTCGGCATTTCGTTTCTCGGCTTCCCCGTTTGTATTATTGTGGCGCGATTTTCGCCCCCACACCATGAAACCGACTCTTGCCTCGCGATGTACAGGGTGACCCAGAATCGAGCGACGATGCTTCAAATTCAGAAACAGCACGAAATTTCGAGTCGAAGAGCCTCTGGGCGCTTTTCGATACGACGTAATCCCGCCGAGTTATCAATCGTTACAGTCCGGCCAATGGGACGCGAGGTACCTCGCGCGGGGCGCCGGAGTGGGGAGCGGCGCGCGCATCGGATCGCCTCAAACTTTGACGACCGATAACTCGTCGGGATTTGGTCGTACACAAAAATACCAAAGCACTTTTCGTCTCGGAATTTCGTCTTCGATGTGATTTTCAAATATCGACGTTTGTTTCTGAGTCCCCCTGTATTCTCGGTATTAGCAGTAAAAGCTAGAGAGAGAAAACAAGAGAGAGATCGAGAGAGTAAAGAGAGAGAGAAGAGAACGAGTAAGAGAGAGGGAATGAGAGTATGCAGGCGGCAGGTAACCGGGGACCCTAAAGTCCGTTTTCCATCGCTGGCCTTAACGACGGTAAGGGAACATGCCCGCAAATCCCGCTCGTACGAGCTCCGTGCACCATCAGTTTCGCTCGTCGACGTGAAACTTACCGCAAAGTTCAACGATTCGTCTCCGTCTTCCCCCTTTTTTTCGTCCCCCTCATTTTATTTTTCCACCCTCTCCCGTGACACTCTCTCCGCCAAATTTCTCCGTCCTCGCCCACCGCAGAGCCAAGCCCGATTTTGCCGATTTTTTTCCTCCTTCCTACTCTCGCGAATATTGACATCTTTTTTGCGTTTCTTCCTTCGTCGTTTTTCTTCCTCGATCCTTCAGCCTCCCCTCTGAGTCTTCCTTTTCGCCCTCCTCCTCGCGTCTCTGTTACACATACTCATATACGCGCGCGATAAAACTTGCTCTCGCGGTCGGAATCGAATCGGCCGTCGAACAACGAAAAGATCGAACAGTCAACGGCCAGCCACGGTGAAGGTAGCGGCCACCCAACCGAGTTTCACGATTTTTCAGTGTCGAAAAAAGTTTCATCCACTCGTTCACCCCTTGGACCATCGTGGGTCGTCCCTTTTTTTTTCGCAAGTGCCGACGAATTTCTTCTCTTTTTTTTCTGCGATCTGTGAATAACGACGTGCGCGCCGAATTTAGAGACGATTCTGTCGGGCGATTATTATACACTTGTGACGAGGAGACTGCGAGTTTATTTTGTGCGCGCAGAGAGTGCCATGAGGATCTAGTTTTTGTTTTCGGCGAACGAGGTGAGTTTCCGCCCCCTCCTTGATGACTGCTCCATTCGTCTATTGAAAAGAAAAATTTCATTGAAGAAAATTTATGTCGAAACTGCGTGTTTTCTAACGCAGGATTCGCGATAGCGATTATTTGCACGGATAATAAAGAATTAAATCTGTGAAAACCGAAAAAAAAAAATTAGTCACGCGGACGACGTCGAGAATTGTGATTTCGAATAATAACAATATCAAAGAGTCACTGACGAATTGTTAAAAGCAAAAAGTGCCGATTTATATTCAGAAAACTTTTTTCATCGCACGCAAAAAATTTTCGGCATTATCAAATCCAATTTCTCTAAATTGTAAGGTGGTGTCTAAACGCGTTGAACGCGCTCAGGAATATGTTAGGAGCGACGAGGAGCCTTCGTTGGCTTTGAGAATTTTTTTCAAAATACTTTTATCGAAACTCGAGGATGAAAAATGCGAAAAAAAACGCGAAGAAATGACGAAAAATGTCGAGTGTTTAAAAACTGAGAAATTTTCGTATTTTCTTTTTTTTTCACTCAAAAATTCGTTTTTTTCTTCAGATTTTTTCGATATTGCCAATGACGAATTTGTCATTCCATTTTATCGCTGCTGGAACGAGTCCCGAAATCCTTAAGGGTGATACGCGAAATTATCGAAAAATCCGAGACCCCTCGAGCGCTCGCGAAGCCCTCCTTACAGGCCGGTGATTTCAACGACCGGCAAGAAAATGATGTCACCGCTGGCATACGAGACTACCACGGCTCACTCTCTCTCTCTCCCTCTCGCTGTGAAAGAATACATAAATTCAATTCTCTTGCACTTTGCGAGACGAACTCGCCAGTCGTTGACGATATTTGCGCAAATAATTTACAAGAAGCTACCTCTCGCGACCGAGAAAAATGTCGACGAAAACGTCGTCGAAGAGTCATTAGAACAAAGTTTGTTCAACGATAAATCATCGAGGCGTCTCGACATTCAGTGTCCGAACCCGAGAATCGACGTAAGAAAGGCTAACGAAGTAAAAAAAAATGATACCTCCGCGGTAATTTATTTGTCTTCGAAAAAAGAAAAGACGAAATTCCAAAAATCCATCACGTCACTCACGAGTGATGCTAAGCGGTTCTGAAAAATGTCAATGGGCATTTATGGAACGTTTAAAGAATCACGATTTTTAAAAAATCGTTAAATAATAACGAAATTAATACGATCGTTATAATCGCATTAAACGCATCGACAAAAATGTGGAAAACCAAAACTTTCTCCAAACGCAATTTTCGATAATAGCATCCAGGTACCGCTGAAGGTTGTAAAAAATAATTGGCGTTTATCGCACAGCATAATTAACGATGAAAATTCGTCGATTGTACAAAATAATTTCCGTCATTTTGGAAATTCTTTCCTGACTGCCGATCGAAATTTGAAACGTCGAAGAAATTTGGTGTCGATCATTTCTTTTCTCTCCTTATTTTTTAACGAATTTTTATCGAATGATAAATCGTTTATTGCTAATGTTATATCGCGTAATTGATTAATCGATCGAAATGCGAATTTAGAAAATCGATTTTTTTCGTGCATGTCGACGTTTTACTCATGTCGATGATTTCTTTAATGAACGTTTCGAGAATTTTTTTTTTTTCGTGTGAAACCCTCGACAAGGCGGTACATGAATGAACCGCTTAAAAATGTGTATACAGCTCCTGTGTGTATGTTCGTGTGCGTACCATATTACAAACGGACGAAAAGACCGGTTGGAGAATTCGAAATTGTGATTCGAGGCGTGTCCTCGAGAAGGGTGGCAGGAAAGAAGACACCCTCTGTCTTTTGTAACGAAAGACCGATTCCGCCATAAGGATATTACACCTTAAATGTATATACATAATATCCACTAATTTTGGGTGTTTTTAAGGAGATTCCGGAGCCACGATAATTTTTTTTCAAAATACGGTACCAAAAAGATACAAAAAAAGTACCGAGCATTTTGTTTCATCATTTTGACATTTTTTTTCGATCAATTTTGGCAGGTTTACGACAAAATTGACATAAAAAATGGCGAACAATTCAGAGATATTTGTAACTAGGATTTTATCGAAGAAAATGGCTTTTTTTGACGTTGCGGTAACCTTGAAAAAAAATCTTGAACCGATGGAAAAACCTCCTGCCGCTCATATACTTTTCAAGACTTTTTCGCGAATACTCGAATTCGTCGAATTGTTCAAATGAAAAATCCAATGAAACTCACGTTGAACGAATTCCACGTGATTTTTCCATCATAATTCGCCATTTTTTTTTTGTATATATTATCCAATTTTTCTTCAATTATGGAATTGCCTTTTAGTCGATAAAGTCAACACGAGTGTTTTTGCAATATTGCTCGTTCGATGGAAGTTCTTTCGCGTATTTATAATGACTCAATCGTCAACCTACTTCTCACTCTCGTGGCTCTGCACGCAAACTCGTAACCTCGCTCGTAGATGCATCTTTTTCTCCAAATAATCATCATTTAAAAGCGCATCAGTACAGCGACAGTTCGCGACAAGAACTTTTTACAAAAAAAATCCTAAAAAAGACTAATTATCACGAAAATTTATCACCCTATGATTTTTTACGTACAGGACGCGTTTCTTTAGGTAATTTTTTCGAATAATCATTCGAATCGATCGCCGTTACTTTTCGCTTCTCAATTTCGTTGATTTCGATCGAACAAATGGACATTTTTCATAATCCAGAGGGAACCCAAATTACGTGAATATTTTTTGGCCGCGGGAAGTTTCCTCACCGGAATTCCGTTGCGGCAGGCTCTCACTGCTTCGTAAATCGATTGTTCGTAAACGCGTGGTGGGGAGCCTCTCTCCCTCTCCGTCCGGGAAACAGGTTGTCGGTCCTCGCAACGTCAAAATAAGTGAAAGTCCACTGTACACCCTTCTTAGCAACAGTCGCACCGAGGAACGATGAGAAATTGCGTATCTCCCACAGCTACGGTCTATTTGTTCATTAAAACAAACATTATTTCTCCATCATTAACGGTGTACCCAACGCATCTTTAACTCGTAACGAAATCGAAAGAAATTCATGTTTTTTTCGAATTTTCGAAATTTCCATTTTTCATCGAAGTTACACATGCGATTTTTTGTTTAATATCGATCCAACGAAGACGACCTTAAATACTATAAACACGTCTCACTTTCGAGCTTCGAATAGTTACTTGAGTGAAAAAATCGCACGATGTAATTTTCTAAAATGAAAATCCGGAGCTCGCCCCTGATTACGATTATTAGACAACATTTGTCAACTTTATGCGATAAACAATGACGTACAGATGCATCTACTTGTAACAAAATCGAAAGAAAACTGTCCATTTCGAGTTTCCGAAAAATCCATCTTTCGTCAAAACTGTACCTGCTATTTTTTAAAAAATAACAATCCAACAAAAATAACATTGAATACTAGAAATGCCTAAGGGAAAAACCGCACAACATGATTTCCAAAAACAAAAAAGCTGACATCGCCCCTGTTCAGAGTTTTCGTCAAAAATCATTCGTCAGCCTTGTCGGATAACGAATGACGTAACAAGGTACCCTCCAATTTGCGACGAGATGGAGGCTGTGTTTTTTCGAATTTTTGAAAATCCAATTTTTTGCACAAATCGAATCACCCATGCAATTATTTACGCGATATTTTGAATGACATTTCTATGGCCCTTTAAATTCACCATAAAGGGCTATATTGCCGAATGAAATTCTGAACAAGAAACACCTGACTACCGTTCCGAAATTTCTTCAAAGGAAGCAATAAAACCTTTTGTATCGAAATTTTGTCGATTTTCAGTAGGGTCGGCTGCATACAAATGTGTCTATCGTACGAGACCCCGGTCGTCCACTCACCGGGGAGCACGATTGCTGAACCCGAGAAGAAAGGCTCGTAAAATTGCACGTTCACATAAATATATATATACATACATATATATAGCCAATCTACATGCACATAATACAGTGCCGACAAAAGCTTAGAGACGCCACCCGGAAAACATCGCGAAATCGAATCGTTTTCGCAAGATCGATAGATTTAATTTTCATATCATTATCCACAAAAAAAAACAATGATTTTCATTTTATTTTTACCATTCGTTATTACGACCGTCTTTATAACTGCTATAGTCCGAATGAAAAATGTTTTTTTTTCATTACATAATATAAAATAAAATGGAGGAAAAATGAAATTTATCAGTTCATAAAAACGATCGATTTTATCGATATTTTTCGTGAGCTGTCTTAAACTTTTGGACGATCCTGTATATGGACTCTTGTGTGTGTACAGCATACGCTATTGCATTCTCGTGCACTCGGCATAAACTTGAAGCTAGTCGTTGCACCTTACCGCTCTCGCGAAATGTCCATATGAGTTCATGTTCCCTGCAGCTAAAAGTGCACAGCCAACGGAGGCTTTTGTTGCAGCCTGCGCGCGTGTTTTACACACACGCGTATTCGTCCAACGATAATCGAGAAAACATCCGTGAATCTTGGACCTTGCTAGAAAGATGGAAATAAAATTTAGGAAAACAGTTTGAAAAAAAATATTGAAATTTCACCCACCAGCGTGACAAATTGTCCATCCGAGAGAATTATCAAAGCTTTTTTTTCAACATTTATCAAATACAGTCAGGGAGAAAAAAATTAAGAAGTAACACAATTCCAAAGTCCTGCGTTAATTAGTGGGAAAAGTGTCGTCACTTGCACAGGATTTTGACATTTTTTCCCGGTTGTCCTACGTTATTTTTAGAGTATAAATTAATTATTTGGAGCATACCCAAGTGAAAAATGGCATTTTGGTAAATAATGGACATCCCGGTATGTGTATATATATTTTTTTTTGCCAAAGGATCACAAACGGGAAGATGGCATCCCGCAGTGTGCTTCGATATGTTCGAAGAGAGATCGGTATCCACGCGGTACTTTCACCGTTTAAAATTTCGTTCGTCGCGAGGCGCGTATATACAAAAAAGGGGTTTTTACGCCAACATGTGCGAGTCCGTTGATTCCCAGGATGATTTTTTTTCACTCGAACAGACTCCGAATCATTACTCCGTAAAAGCCTATAAAAACAAAATAATTAAAAAACCACGAAAACCCCCGAATTCAGATATATACTTTTCCTCTATAATTAATCTCTTTAAATATTTCAAGGTCAAGAATCTCAAATTCCCTGGAATAACAAGATTGAACGAGATACAGGCGAGATTCTTGATCGACTTTTGAATATTTATATTTCGAGCCAAATCGCCGCTGGAAGAAAAAAAATAAAAAATTAAAAAATTCGAATTTCGCCCATTTACGGAATTTTCAAAATCCTCCAAAAGCTTCTCAATCCCTCGAACCTTTTTGGAGACTCGAAAATACAAAATAGTCGGTCAAAATGGGTCGCCCTAATTTATACGCACGCATACGTAATGTGGACCATGTGTACGCGTATAAATTTTTTTTTTTTTTCACAAAGAAGCACATGTGCACGTGTGTGTTCGTCGAAGGAAGAGACCCGTCGTGTGCAAAAGCGTCGAAAAAGTGGGTCTCGTTGAACTCGATCGATGAGCATTACTTTACGTGCGCGAGTATTAAAAATTATTTACTTTCGTACATGCATACGTATGTGCGTGTGTATGTACGTACGTACACTGTAAAAAATCGGCGGTGTAAACTGCGATTGTGTTAGTGGTAAAAACGCGCGGTGTTAATTTTAACACAACTTAGGGAGTGAAAGTAACACCGAAGGTAACACCAAAAAATCATCCGGTGTTACTTGATTATAATGTCACCGAATGGTGTAAAGAACATCTGAAAACACTTTTCGGTGTATCGTCGCTACACTCCAAGAGTGAAATTACCGAAGCTTACGTACTTGGCATTTTCGGTGTTATTATTCACACCGCGCGGTGTACAGCTAGTATTATTCATTTATGAGCCGTTTATTTTGAAAGTGGCCTAACTCCATTTCTCTTAAAATCCAGATATTTAAGGGTACTGCTAAATAACATGAAGTTGTACATGTAACCATGATAGGCGGAAAATATTGAAAAACGGAGTTTGGCCACTTTCAAAATAAGCGGCACATATGCAACCCCTCGCACCTCGCCGGACTATGTTTTGTATGTGACCTAATTGAAATAAACATTTTCTATCATATGAATATATGTATTTTTATATAAATATTTTTTCAAGTATATATATATACCTGATGTATAATAACGATGAATTATATATACTTGATGTATAATTCATCATTATATATAGACTTGAAATTGAAAAGTACCATAATAGTGTAGTTTGAAGACTATGTTTTAAGTTGGTGTCAATTTGATACTGTATTCGGAGAAGTTCTGTTATTGAATCTCTCGGTCCGCTGATTCATCTGTGGTCGATGAGATTCGAAGGAAAACATAATTATTTTAAAAGTCTCATGCACCATTATCGAAATTTTAATCCTCACCTTTTATAATATTTATGTATGTTATATGTGTCACCAATAAATACGTTTTTTTGCAATTACATTTTTTTTTTATCTTATTCGTTGAAGTAAAATATATTTAGCTGGGGTAATATTTTTTTAATACCGGTGATAATTCACACCAATCTGTGTACACTCTTTCGAGTGTTCTTTAAATACATGGTTCCATGGTGGATGACAAAAAAAATAAATTGCAACTGACAAGAACAAAATGTTTTTGTACACAATAAACGGATAATTCATAGAACTTTAACGACGTAAAACGATGCTGAAGATTGTGGAACTTTATCATATTAATATATACATTTTAATATATAGTGTTTAGAAGCTCTCGGTGGCTTAGTGGTAGCGTGCGCGCCTGTTAGGTAGATAGGTAGGTAGGGTCGTAGGTTCGATTCCCCGTGTCGGCAATAGGAAATTTTATTCGGCGAAATTTGATATTCTATAGTATGTCACGACCCAATATGACTAATCGGTCGATATAGATAAATATATAAACGTTAAAAAAAAATTTTCGAAAGTTATTTTGTCGAAATTTTTGCAAATATTTTGATGGGGAAAGTTAACACGTTCGAGTGCGATATTCTATGCAGCGACCCTGTAATAGTGTGAAATACTTACACAGAACCGGTGTTATATCATACTCATTTGCGTATGAATGCTTAACACTGTTCTGAATCAACATACATTTTTACCTGTTGTTATTCACCGTTTAGAGTTAAAGTTACACACAGATAAATGTTGATGATTTCTATATACTGTTGATCGCTTACACCGATTTGTATAAAGCATTTTCACCGTTATGCATAGAAAACAACATTCTTGGGTGTTATTTTTTCACACCCGGCAGTGTTCTGAAAGCTCTTTCCAGTGTCATTTTTGACACAGATTTTTACTATCGCTTAACACCATTTACGGGTACTTCTTCCTAAATTACCGAACCATTGACACCACATCGACGACTTTTTATGCAGTGACACCGAGACTTGGTGTTATTGTGTTCGGTGTTAATAAATAACTCCGGTTATTTAACACCGCGCGTTAACACCGCGCGTTAACACAAAAGTAATGGAACTATATGGACCACTTTCGGTGTTAATTTTAACACCACATTTTTTACAGTGTAAGAAGAAATTTTTCATGCACGATCGTCATTCGACGAGCAACGGAGGCGGTAAACTTCGCGAGACATAACAGGACTTTGTACGCTCGTCGGCAAATTCACGTAAAATCCACATGAAAAAAAATGCCCATACGCGCGATATATTTATGCATTTATTAAATGCTCCATATAATTCGAGTTCACGGACGTTTTTCGTACACGCGCTGTTTTATTAACACTCATATTGGAAAACCGGAAACACCGCCGGCGAATCCCGCGTGTCTCTCACCTGTGCGCGATCTCGATTCTCGACAGACTCGTTTCGGCCAAAGATCGATCGATAATATCGAGGGGGGGAGCAAAATCCAATAAAACAATCATTCATCCGATTTTCCAATCACTCCGACGAACCCCGAATTGCCAATTAACGCGCGCTTGATGCGACGATTATTTTCGCGTTAAAAATACGATAAAGGTGCGGTGACTGAAATCGACGAATTTTGACACAGATTCAAGCACAATTTTAGTCCCTTATTTCAGCGTCAAATTAAAAATAGCGCTGAAACATGTCAATCGAAAATATCAACGACGCGAAGTTCTCCTTTTGTTTTGTCGTCGCTGAAATAATGCCTGGCGTCCTTAAATTTACGATGTTTTTTTTTGCTTTGCAAAAAAAAAAACAAGAAAAAAAGGAAACGACGATAGCTCTGCAAAAACGGAACGCATCTTGCGGATTGTTTTATCGTGGAGGAATGAGTAACCATTTTTTTTTTTTGGTTTTTTTTAGTCAGATTTATCGAATCGTTTCAAATAGATGTGTTTTTTTTATTTTTCAAAGTAACGAGTAGTGTGTCAATCGTCGATAATGCAAGGTACGATGCCGCCAACGTACAGTGTGCAAGAAAAAAATTGCGGTACACATTGCGACAGTCATCGAGTCGATTACAGAGTGTGGAAAACGCGGTTAGGCTGCGCTATCGAACGTTTCATAGTGGCAGTTCTTTATTTTCTTCGTTTTCTCTCTCCCTCGCGCCTTTAGCTCCTCTTTTCGATTTATCGAAGCTGAAATAGTCGCACCCTCGTGAATTGTTATTTTTAAACCACATCAATGATCGTTTAAAAGAAATCGTCGTTTTTTTGCGATTAAAATACATTTCTGCGGGGTGCGAACGACATTTTGCTTCCATATTTTTGTTTACCACGAATGTTTGTCTTGAAAAATCGAACGAAAAACGATTTTTATATTAAAATGTCAAAAATGGAAAATTATTATGCGGTGGAATTTTTTTTAGACTGTAATAGTTATGCCATTGTGGAATGGTTATTTTTAAACAATATTGGTAATTGTTATTGCCGATATATGGTTTGAGAATTTCACGTTGGCCTTTCGTTTTTGTTTGCAAGAAAAAACATTGTAATTATCCGCCATCGTGTGTCAAAAGTGTGATATTTTTGATATAAATGAATGAGAAAATATTGAATTTATGTATACTTATTTACCTCGATGTTATCGACAGATAAAAAGAAACGTCGTACAATTACTTAATCAATTAACGAACTAATGATGTATATGACACATGATAATTATTTTATTACGTTGTATAATCATACTCGATAAATACACACAATATAAAACACGTGAAATCGGAAAATAATGCTTAAAGAATGAAAAATTGCGACGAGACCAATAATTAACTCCAACATCGCAACATCGATGCTAATTAACTCGACACCTTTCATTTTTGGTTATGAAAAATCATGACATGATTTTTCAGAAAGAATTTCGAAACAATTTCGACGTCGAATATCATCTGTACAAGTGACGAAATCGAAATCGAAATTGTATACATTCAAATCGAATTTATAGACTGAAAAAAGTATAATATAAATGATTTGATCGTCAATTACCGATGTATAATACATGATAAGCGTTATACTGTACCGTGTGTCGCAAAACCGGATGCTGATACTTTAATGCCACATGGGGGATGAAATTTCAAGTCGAAAAGTCCTTCAGCACTTTTCGGCCCGACAAAATCCCGTCGAGTTACGAGCCGACAAAGTTTGACCAATAGGAGGCGCGCGGCGTCCGTTGGAGGAGGGAGTGCACTCGACCGATTGGCGCGAACTTTGACAATTAATATCTCGCGAGGTTTCGGTGCTACAAAAAAATACTGAAATACATTTCGACTCGGAATTTCGTCCTGAATCCAGCCTTGAATCATTAACATCGAGATTCCGAGACACCCTTTGTAATATGCTGCTTACACGCGTAAAAAAAGTGCAATAATCCCACGTCTCTCGAAGAAGATCCAAAAATCGATGGATCGCCGTCGGGGGAAAAAAATTCGAATAAAATAAAAGGAAGTGAGAGGTGTATTGAGGCGAAGAATCGCGACCTTCTCTCACCTCGGAATATTGAAAAGGCCACACGATTAATTCGTGATATACTCTCCTGCCCGCGGCCTTCGCTCTTCGATAATTATCATATCAGGATACGCATCACCGAGCGCGGAATCACGTATATATTATTTTGAAAAAAAATACGTTTTGTACGTACAATCGTGTTGATTACGCAAAGAAATAAAATCAAATACCTTTGTAACGTTTAATGTACGTACAAACGCACACAGGTGTCGCGCCAGTACACGCGTGTGCAGGGATCCGATTTCTCGTGCGCTCAAAGCCCGTCGAGCGAGATGGAAAATTCTTCGACATGAAAGCATTTTTATCGTTTATCGTATCATGAAAGCATTTTTATCGGACTGTGATCCGGTTTTTCGCGATATCTCATGCTCCTACATATTTTCGTGATATTTATATCGCTATATGGCAAATTTGTCCCCAAAAATTGGGCCATTTATGATTGCCAAGTTTTGTCGAGAGATCTCCTGTATATAATAACGATGTTAACGTCGGATTGAAAACAAGGTCGAAGGCCTCGTTGCCTCACGAGCCTCCAGCTGAAAAACCGTCGTTTTATTTCGCAAATTTGTTTATGAAAAATATTCTGGCGATTCAATCACAATGAGACTGAAATAAATTGTGACTTTCGCGATGATGAGAAAATCTGAAAAAAATTAAGAAGGTCCCCCGATCGCAATGTGAAAAGTTATCGACAAATCCGTAAAAACAAAAAATTGCTTTGGAAAAACATTTCGCAGGCGATAAATTCATGTATTCTTCCGAATGTACATTAGTTTTTTTCATAATTTTCTCGTTGGACGATAATTTCTCTTTTTGTGTGAATTTTTCATGAATTTTTCCAAAATTAAAATAAAAGAATAAGAAAACATTCCGGAAATGAAAAAAAACCATATCTTCTCTACATATCCGCGGATTTTTTTCTGCCTTTGGCTACATAATAACTAAGTATTCCGTGATGGTTAAGAAGTTGAAAAAAAGATTCACAGTTCACAGAGAAAAATTGAAAAAAATGACAAAATTCGCCGGTAAACGCAAATAAAATTTTGCAAATAAAACTATATGGTTCCGTGAAAGAACCACAGTTTTGATTGCAAACATTTTTGTTTACCGCCGCGTCTCAAAATTAACATGAGTGTTTGTGTATTTCCGGTTGGGTTTATAGACCTCGATGGTAGACATAACAATTGGAAAAGGGTTTTGGTTAAAAGGTTTACTGTGTCTGGGAACGAAGGGTTCAGGACGTACGAGAGGCATTATTCAAGCAGCGATGAAATAAAATCAGAATTTCGGGTACCCAGCGATGCTGTAAATATCTGAAACAAAACCAATCGTACGTAGGATCAAGCGTAAAAACTACGAACAATAACACAACAATGGCTATAAAAAAAATTGTCGAAAACAAAACTAAAATTGCGAAAATATTCGAGAAAACCGAGTACCGAATACCTTTCCTCTTCGCGTAAAATAAACCAGTTCATTTTTTTCAAATACACTTGAATTTTTCGAGCCTTTGAGCCTCTTTTACTGCACCACAAAGGCCGTATGGGTTTTTAAAATAAATTAAAAATTGAATTAAAAAACCTAAAATAAAATCGATAAGACATTTTCTAACCAACGAATGAAAGAAAAACAGCTTGTCTTCTACGAATCTTCACTTTCAGCCTCTTTTACTGCACCAAAGACCGTATCGGCTTTTAAAATAAATTAAAAATCGAATGAAAAAAAATGAAATAAAATCGATAAGACATTTTCTAACCAACGAATGAAAGAAAAACAGCTTGTCTTCTACAAAGCTTCACTTTCAGCCTCTTTTACTGCACCACAAAGTCCGTATGGGCTTTTAAAATAAATTAAAAATTGAATGAAAAAAAAAACAAATTAAAATCGATAAGACATATTTTAACCAAGCATTTACACGCACACGCTGATTGGTATGTAATCGGCAATAAAGCGAGAGAGATATAGAGAAAAAAAGATCTCGGGAGAGCAGAGAGAATGCAAACTCGATCGAGGGACACTTTCACTCGTGTACGTACGCAGAACACTAACCGATTTTATCGCACAAACTATCCGATCTCGCAGTTAGCCAAGAGCAACTTGTGTCCTTTTTAAGCGGACAAATTCCATATGCGAAAATAAATCTCCCGCGAAATAAACTTTGAGTTTAGTCTCGTCGGTAATAAAAAAGAAAAAATCCAATGAATCATGCGAATTAGTGTGAGGTTGACACATTTTTTTCAAAAATCATTACGCCAGATGGAATTCGAATTTCATCATAATCATCGCTCGAAACCGAAAATAAAACGTCAAGAATTTTCGACACGAATAAAAATTCAATTCTGCGATATTCTCATGCCCTCGAACGGATTTGCATGAAATTTTTGTTTTTTTTTTCTTCAATTTTTGAACTGTTAATCAACGTATTTTGAACCTTGATCATATCGACTTTTGGATTCTTTTTTTCTTTTCTTTGAAAAACTTCGTAAAAAAACATCGTGATTTATCGATCTCCCTACGCTCGTGACGGACCTTCCGCAGCAGCCACGCCCAGGGTACGCTGGTCCACGACGTGTCCACGTTTTCAACTGATCCAAACGCGTACTCCGCGATATATTGGCTGTAATTTTTCGTGTACCACAAACGTTGTCTCAAAAGCAGATGCAGACCTCGAAATCGTGACGATTTTTCAAAAAGTCTCACGGTACGTATGCCCGCGACAAGCCCCTTAAGGAATTTTGAGTACTCACGGATGGTATGAAAATTTTAAAATTCAAAATCAGTCGTATTCACGGTGCCACGTGCATTCGTGTCATATAATAATAATAATACGAAAGAGGTTATCGACAAATCGTTAAAAAGAAGAAAAACTCCGAAAACTTTTTTCCCTCTTCGTTCAAAGTTCAAATTTTCCAAACACTTTTCCAAACTATTTTTCAAAATCCGTACGTGCTTCCCTTCGAAATCGAACGTGCAAGCTGCAGCCGAAATATTAAGTCTGTAATGATTTTTTTTCGAGTTTTACACGCCTTCCCTTGGTCCATCTTAACTAATTAATAACTCAACGAGGGTTCGTCGAATCGAAAAGTGCCAAGGGACTTTTCGACTCGGAATTCCATCCCCGATGTAGCATTAAATTATCAGCACCCACTTTTGGGACACCCTGTATACTTTGAAAATCGAAATTGGCCGTTTTATCGCAATTTCCTGCTGATTCTACAGCGGCAAAGTCCGAAAAGACTTGGAACTTATTATTGAACGAAACTGTCGTGGTGTACAGGTATTAACCGGACTTTGAGCAAATTTGAAAAAAAAAACCAAAAAAAAACATTTCCAAAAAGTTACCGCGGTACAAGGTCTCAAGGTCTTTCCATAATGGAAACTAGACATTTTTCTCATCCCTGTTTTGTCGAGGATAAGTCTCTTCTTCGTATGGCCATGGCCTTGATTAGTCTCTCGAATACCAAAAGGGATCCGCTACCTGAAAACTAATCAGTACTTTACGAGAATGGTTTCGTTGTTAAAACTACAACAGGCAGTGTACATATACATATATATATGTGTATATATACATCATAGTCTTTAGAAACTTTCCGGATGTATGTTCAACACTTCCTTTTGCGTATGAATCATCCCAGACTTTTCTTTAAGTGCTCCGAGGGCCTTTTAATCCTCCGAGCTATGCAAGCAATCCATCCACAAAATTCTGCTCTCGTAGAGTCCCAGCATGAATTCTTTGATTTTGTTCCAGCCCTTAAATACTTGTCCGATTTTCTCAGTAGATTCCTCTTCACCAAAGATGAAGAGGAAGGAAGAAAAAGATACAAACAGGATCGTGAAACGGTCGTAACGCTCGAGCGTAACATTTTTATGACACCTCGGAAGACTTTTCGTATGGAAAATTCTTGAGGCGAAGCAACTTTTTTCTCCTCGCCCCGATATATCATCTTTTTTGTCGTCAGTAAACCGACAAACGGAAAGTAAAAATCGTGAGGAAAATAATACCGAAATTATCGGCACAAACATTCCGAGTTTCATGAGATTTTCGATAATCTCAAAAAATTTCAAAAATAATGCTGTTAATAACGCTGAAAAATTCGATTCGTTGAATTTTCGACGACACACTTGACGATTGAATCTAGAAATTCTCCAAAATTAACATTTTATGAATGAAAAAATTGTCAATCCGGAGAACATTTTTGAATTTCTGTCTGAATTTTATTTTTTTATTTATAAATTTGTCGAGAATTTTGAGGAAAAAAGAAACACTCGAAACGACGAATTCAGCTTGAATTCGAGCAACGGAACGTTCGAATAATTTTCATCGTTGCGTCGAACGATTCCGCGAGCGAAAAATAAATAAAAAGCAACGATGAATTATAAATTTACTTGCTATTCTGTTGCATTTTGTTGTAAGGAAATTCATCGCTTATTAGACGATAAAAATCATCAAGCACGTGATGAATATCTTGTTATACATGTGCAAATAAATATGTGTACGTACGCCAGTGTATATCGCGTATAAATAAATTAATAATCGCGATTCACTGAACCAAACGAATATATATGTACATACACACGTTACGAATATTTATACGAGATATTCCACGGCGAAACGTCGAAAAAAAAAAGCCCTCGCCAATTTCCCTCCATTCACCATTTTTTTCTATGGCAGCTCCCACTCCGCAACGCTCTCCCGCATTCTTTTCGACGTTTTTTTCCCAAATTCATCTCAGATTTTGAATTTTCGACGTCAAAACTCTGCCATTGAGAATTTTCTTGAAAAAAAATTGAAAAAAATTCCACGAACCGAGAGAATACCGTGACAAAAAGATACTGACACGAAAAAATTCAGAATTTGAAAATTCCTCGGAAAAAATTCAGGAGAGTAGCTCGAAGAGAGGACTAGCGTAGAAAAAAAGGACCGCTTAAAAAAAGCGGTGGGGGTTTGTTACTCGTCGATTTAGGGTGGAAATCCCTATATATAAATGTAGTATATATATATATATATATATATATATACACGTATTATATATAAACTGTAGTTACAGAGCCATAACAAACTGCATGGACGAGCAAGGAATTGCGCGCAGCATCGTCAAGCTCGCGGTCTGTAATCATCGCGTAATTAAGAGTAATTCCGGTTGCGATTGTGTAATTAATGGGCCGTATTTTAACTCCTGAGAAAAACGCGCCCCGGAACATTAACTTTCAGCAATAATCATTTGTCAACAATAATCCACGATCTTGTAATTTTCAAACAATGATAACGTGTGCCACTCGCCTTGTCGAATTTCTTTTCGAAAAACCGACGTCGAGTCTCGTCAATCGACACGTTTTTACGATCGTTTTTAGACGAACATTTTTTTACAGCCTCAAGGTACCAGCCAAAAGTATATATAAATTTTTTTTACGGAATTCACGAAAATTTGAAAAACAGAGGAACGATGAGTTCGGCGAGCGATGAAAAATTCAACATTTATTGCGATTATTTAACAACTGTTCTCGAGATTTTTTCCTAGCAGCTCTGAATTACGAATGAACAAATCGCGAAGTTTTCGAGAAAAATCTCGGATATTTCGGCAGTTCGGTCGATATATTTTGAATTATAGTACTTTGAGAAATTTTCCTTGCATTTTGAAAAATTGACGCGTGTCAAGCTGCCGAGTAATTAATTTTCCATCGTTTCAAAAAGAATGCTATTTTTTTATCCATCCTCATACGCATGCGTGATATAAAATATGTCAATAATGAATTAATAATAGTAAAATATTATCGGAAATAATAGACTCAATATTTTGAGCCCAAAAAAGGTCAACAACCACCTTAAGCTTTACCAACGAATCCGACATCCGTGAATTATTTCGTGCTTTCGAGCCTCCGCGGAAATTTATCGCGGCGGTGAAGGAGCGAGCGAGAATTCGTCAAGACTGTGCAGGAATATAAAAAACGAAAAAAAAACGCAGGACATTCACGTTTTATTCAACATTCTCGACACGATTTCGCTTCAGTCGTGAATTAATTCTTAAAACACACCAACTCTCCGCTCTCCTCTGTGTAATCCGTGGATTACAGCGAGGCTTACACAATTAAAAAAAAATAGTCTCCGATGACCGAAAGCAGAAAATAACAATGAAAAATATCGATCTTCGTTATCACGAATCCATCGAAAAAAATTGTGTAATACGAAAACGATTTTATAAAGAAAAAAAAAATATTCCATTCTCACTCGCGCGTAATTTTTTTCCGAAAAAAACCGATTACGAAATCCCAACCGCAAAATTATCGATGATTTTTAATTTTGTCAACAGATTTTTGCGTACTCGTCAAAGAAATTACCGAACGACGACAAAATTCGTGTAAAATCGAGAAAAAAAATCGTCTGCTTCGCGGTGTCTTCTACAACCATACACGGCTGATTGTTTTTCAAATTCTTGTACCACCTCCGAAAACTCGAAGTTTGAATTATGTTTCCGTTTTGTTGGGACCACCTTCGGATCGTCCTTGAGTCTGCAGAGAAATTAGCTTCCGTGAGGCTCGAAATAAAAAAGGAACGAATAGAAAAAAAAAAAATTACGTACAAGTCATATATTGGCGACAAAAATATAAATGAGCACGCGGCACACCTTGAACAGCGGAGGATGATCCCTCTTCTATTGTTCAAGGTCAATCTAATAAGCTCACAGGCCGTCGCGGATCTTCAGTCGCGGATTTATCGAGCAGACGCAGGTCCATCCTATTTTTATCGCGAAATGACATTGGATCTGTTGCTTTTTTCCTGCGTCGAGTTTGAAAATCTGCGGTTTTTGGAAAAATGATTTTTTTCAAAAAAAAAAGAGAGCTTGTGATGCAGCCCCCTTAACGCTCCTTGTTTTCGCTCATAACTGCCCTTAATTCCTCGATCGTCAAGAAAAAAACGCGAGAGCGAGAGAAGGTGATGTTTGCAGAAAAAAGTACATCACTGGCGTCTTCGTTAAAAAACTTGACGACTTCATGCGTGACGAAAGCACGAGGAATGAGTTGTATGTTTATATATAAAATTATGGTGTCCCGTGAGAAATTGTCGCCAAGGTCGTCACATACTTGCTGGTACATCCTCGTCTCGTCTCGGTGCATTCCTCCTTCATTCCCGTCTATTTCAACATTAATCATGACTTTTCTCGTCTTCCGGTGGCTTATCGAGTCGACTCTCGATCGCGTCTCACGGAGCTTCCGGTCTTTGCGGTGGAGAATTTTTTTTTTTTTTCATTTTTTTTCCAACTTTTTCGCCAAATGACCCGCAACAGAGCAAACACAAGACATCCGGTTGTCATCGGCGTTATATCGGTATTCGGCGAACAATTAAACGTTAATGGAAAACAAAAAACATTTATTAAATGGCGCGTTTGCCCGAGAGATATTCGAAGATTTTTTTTCATCACGCTTTAATTACCGAGATTTAACGAGTGATTTCTTGAAAAATATTGTTACATCTCTTTACGCGTTTTGGCGAGAAATATTTCGGTATTTATCGTTTATTCAATTGTTGTGCAATCGACGATCATTGTTTATTGATGCCACGCGATAAAATCATCGAACGCGGAAGTGATATATAATCGATTAAACAAAAATAAAAACAACAGTGAAAAAAAATGAATATTCCGTTTTGAATCGTACGATGCATGAAGCGAAATTAAACAATTATCGTTTATTAAGATAACACGAGAAAGTGACATAAACGAGTGAATAAGACGTCCGGTAACTGTTGACTTTATCGCTCAAGTGACATAAACGAGTGAATAAGACGTCCGGTAACTGTTGACTTTATCTTTATTCAATAACAATAAACAGCATTGAATCCAATAATAACGACCGATTGAATATTAATTTAATGACAAGACATTTTTATTTACAGACGCGTTGAGAAATATATTTCGTCGTTTTTCCATCAAACATTGAATAAACGAATTGAACAAGACTTTTTTTTTCAATATTCCCATCGAGAGACGGGTTTAGATGAGAAACGATTCAACGCTTCCCATTAATTTTGTCGAGTTGAAAATGGCATGTTAAAAATTCATTGTTTATTGGGAGGATATCGAAAGACTAAATCCTCGTGGGGAAACTATTTTGCAACAGACCGAAAGATTTTATGACGACGAGAAATTAGGAAAAGATCATTACAGAAACGATGTGAAACCGATTTTTTTCGGACGCTATGTTTAAAATGACGTCATATCCGGATATTAACAAAAAAAATTGTCGAAATTGTCCACTCGATCGAAACACATTTTCCTCGTGATATTATAGCTTCTGGGTAATACAATTGAAAAGTTGAAATGATCTTTTAGAAAGTCCACATGTACACATACGAGTCACAGGTGTAGCGAAGTTGCCCACCTTGGCGGATCGTAAATTCCATTTTTAATATCTACGCTACGTTATTACCTCTGTATACGAATCATTAGCTCGGAGAATTATCGAGCCCCGAATTTGTACGAAATCGAAATGTTCCCCAATTTCCTTTAAGCGACATTAAACGATTTATAATGAGCAGGAAAATTTGGAAAAGAACGACGTTGTCGCAATTTTGAATATTCCAAAGCATACATAGATTTAAAACAATCATTACAAAAGTATTGAGAAAACATCACAGGCGAAGCCCGACGTTAGAAAAAAAATTTTAACTCATCAAAGAACATACGAATCGACGGATCAAAAGTCGTACAAGTACATTGCTCTTATGTTTTATAACTATTTCGACATACGTTGAGCCTCGAACGTCGAAAAAATTCCTTCCTTTTTGGAAAAACAAAAAAGATGTGCTTTCACACTTTGACGAATTGCGTATGATTTTCGTACAGTTTGAGTTAATATCTGATATCTTCAGATGATTATCCATGATCTGGAACCGGATGCTGACAATTTAATTCTGGATCGGGGGTGAAATTCCAAGTCGAAAAGTATTTGAGCACTTTTTGATCCGACGAATCCCCGTTGAGTTATTGATTAACGTATTTGGACCTATAGGTGGCGCGCGGCCCTCTCCGCCAGGGAAGGGAGGCCCGTCCGATTGGTTCAAACTTTGACGATTGATATCTCATCGGGTTTCGGCCGTACAGAAAAATACCAAAATACATTTCGACTCGGAATTTCATCCTGAATCCAGCTTTAGGATTATTGGCACCGATTTATGTGGCACCCGGTATATGCACACTGTTAAATCCGAATGACGCAATTTATTCGCAAGGCTGAAGAAACACGAAAGTATCGATTTCTCATTAGATCGAATAAAAAAAAGCACTCGGCGGATCACGTGTCCACGCCGTCACGAATCTTCGTCTTTGACAACACATTTTATCGTGTGCGTTTTTTCTCTTCCTTTTCTATTGAAAAATGTTTAGTGCGCAAGAGCTCGAACGAGGGAAAGATTGGTATACTATACTTGGATGGAAGCCTATGTTACATGCGCAGGTAACTTTTAGGCGTCGATTGACTCAAGGGATCATTTGTATTCGTCTGGCGAACGTCCTCTTCGTAAATTCGATTTGTCAACTTTTCGAGCCTCGAGAACAACCATGATAAAAAAGCCTTACTTTGTTGACTCGAGTTAAGGATATTCCATTCCGTACAATACCAACGAAACTCAAGTGGAATGCGAATTTTGAGTACTTTCCTGTCGGTGTCGTAAAGTTATTAACAAATTGTTAAAAAAAATAGAAGAAAAAAAAATGGGCACGAAATCTCCATTCAAGAGGAGCGAAAACCAACGAATTGGACGGAAATCATAATTTTCTACAAAAACGAGAATAAATAGAAAAAAAAACTTTGTGTCATTGAAAAAAATGTCATACGGCGAAAATATCAAAAAGTTGACGACAAATCATTTTTTTTATTCCACAAGTACCCAAAAAACATGATTCCTTCCCGTTGAATAAATTCGCCATTTTTTTCTGAATCATTCGAATTTTCGAGAAAAAAGCCTCGACGTCTCGAAGTAATTTTACGAACAAATGGAAAACAATTAATAAAGCAAAAATCAATATTTCATGCAATGCCGAAAAAAAACAAATTGTCATAAAATACCGAAGGATTTTCTTCCGTTTTGTGCAAATCGCGAACATCCTGGGTGGATTAATAATCGAAACATTTGTAAAAAAAAATTGTAAAAAATTGCTTTACGATACACCTCTGCAATTATTCGAAACGATCGGTCGATTAGCTGAAATGATTTTACAAATTCACCACCGTGTGCTGAGATATTTATAAATAAACGTACATACCCACGACGATTTTACACACGTACATATATTTATGTACCAAGGTAATTTATGTAAAAACTGTACATAAGACGTTCGGTTAATCATCATCAAGGCTTCCTTGTTTCACAACTCTCTTGCATTTCATCCCCGAGGCTTTGCAATCGCGACGTGAACAGGCGTGTACAGAAAATGGAAAAAGCGATGCAATGAAAATGGGTATTGGAGCAAGGACTGCTCGGCGTGTCTTCTTGCGATCCATCAGGCACGTGTCGAATTGAAAAAAAAAAAAACAAACAGAACAGCAAAGAAAAAAACATGCCCTCCGGCGTCGCCGAGTGAAATTATTCCCGATGACCATAAAAGAGCAGTTTCTCGCGAGCTAACGCCACAGTTAGAGAGTCAAAGGAGCAAATATAGGTGGGAACGATTACATGGCAGCCTTCGTTATACTTAATCTATATACCAATCTATATATATGGGGCGTTCCACGTAAAATCTGACACTTTTGGAAATTCGTTTATTTCGATTTGTGACATCATTTTTTCTGACTTCTACCGCACCGTTAAAATTCTGTGCTTCGTCAATTTTTCGAAAAGTTACAGTCATCCGAAGGAAAATTGGAAAAAATCGATATCTCAAAAACGACTTGCCCAAAATTTGTTGTTTTCGTTGGAAAATTATTTTCATAGGATGGAGAGCGACGAGAAAATGTTTTTCGATGAAAAGTCGAAAAAATCATTGTTCCAAAGTACCGATTTCGGAAACTCGTCCTCGTTTTACGTGGAATTGCCCATATGTATCTCGCCTTCTTCATATACTTTCCGTATGTCTCGGGTTTTGTATTCTTCGCGAGTGTCTGGAAGTTGGCGACTGGCTATGACGTTTTGAAACGGCTCAACTCGAAGTCGGAGAGAAATGAAAGTGGTGCTCTGTGTGTCGCGCGATTCGAGTTCTCGCGCGCGCGAATGCCGAAGCACTTCGCGGAGATCGACCTTGCTGTTGCAACTGCGGGCAAAAGCAAAAACGCTCGTTTTGCTCTCGGCGCCCACACTCTACTTTGCTGTCTTTTCTTGCCACCATTTTATCACCGATATTTGCTCCAAATTCATTAAATCATTCATTTTAATGTCGAAATGAATTATTACAGAGAAATTGACAGTGAATCAACGCAATTACGATTTGTCGATACTTCTTTGATCGCCATTTGTGATTCACATACGAGAAGCTTCGTTTGTTACAATAACTTAAATTTGTTGAGAGTATTTGAAAAAAAAAAAATTATTTCTCGATTTTATCGCGAAAAACGATTTCTCAAATCATTTTTTCCAAAACCATGAGGAAAAAACAGAATAACACGCTCGGTTCTTCACGACGTGAAAACATTTAGCTTTGGCGCAGAATTAAACATTTTATCTTCTGTTTTGTTAAAGAGTAGCGATTATCTTTCAACATTGGCATTCTTTTTCCGCAGTAAATGAGTCGCAAATTCTGACAGAAATGAAATGTACGCGTATACAGAGTGTTCCGGAATTTGACGTCAATAATTCAGGAGCAGATGGGGGATGAAATTCCAAGTCGAAAAGTCTACTCGCACTTTTTGATCCGACGAATCCCCGCCGAGTTGTCAACCAATGAAGCTCGGCCTATCGGGCGCGCGAAGCCTCGCGGCGCGCGCACGAGGGAGGGGAGTGCGCGTGGCTGATTGGCTCAAAATTTAAACGACTGATTACTCGTCAGGATTTGATCGTATCGAAAAATGATAAAATACTTATCGTCTCGGAATCTCGTCGCGGATCTGACTGTATGATTCACATCGAGTTTCGGGGCGTCCTGAAAAATGTTGAAACGTTTGAAACGTGCCTTACGAGAGAAACCGCTGTTTATTCAAGTTGTGGAGAAACGAAACGTTGCGTCGTCGATAAAGAAGTTGTACATTCAACAGCTTTCCAATCCTGTATACACTCGGCCCATGTGTTCATGTACATTAAATACATTATAAATACCAATCGCAACTATACAATTTTCCTCATATTTTCGTCTCGTTAATTACGATCGATTTGAAAGAAAAAAAAATCGCCTCTCGTAACCAGAATTTTAATAATAATACTAATGGTCTTATCTCCTTGAAGCTTCAACAATTTTTAACAGCTTGACTTCACATCGCAACCGAAGAATTTATAAACTTTTTATATCTTGTTGAATTATTAAAGATATCACGACATTTTATCAACGGGTGGTTAAAAAAAACTCGTTTATTATAAAACGGAATGGAGAAATACAAAATCAGCACGTTCGAAAGTCTCGTCAGTTTTGCGAACGGATTCGCTCAAAACGGAACGAAATTCGATTTTCGTTGAGTTTTCATGATACATGTCCGGAAATTTGATTGAAAAATAAATCGTGATGTGCATGGTTCTCACGGCGTGGCAAAATAATTGCTCGTGTCTTGTGTCTTTTTATCAGAGCCTGTACGAATAATTCGAAAAAATCAAACCGTGCAAGTGCCACTGAATTTGGTACTGTTAAAATTCTTGCTGAAATTCAACCAATAAAATAACATCATTACGTGCGAATTTTTAATTCAATCACTGATACGACTGAACATAAAAAAAAGTATTGATACACATATCAGATTTCTGTAGCAAATTCCACTAAACTCCCCAAAAAATTCAGGACTTGGCCGATAATTTTTTAATTGCATTTTATCGGCAAATTTTTCATTTCCTCGTGCTAATTTTTCGTCTTCTTATCGCTTGTGTTTTTTTTTTCAACAAAAATGATAAACGACATACTAATGAAACGTCACGTGCGTCTGCAATCTTCTCGCGTCAATTTTCAATTTACCAAAACATTCCGAAATTGATTCACTAGAATACAAAAAAAATTCATTAATAAACTTCGCAAAAAAATGCTATCAACGATAAATCGCATTTTATCAGCTCGCTGGTAATTTCCTCGTGTAAATTCTTTCATCCCCCCTCGATGTTGTCTCCTTCAACCGGTTGAACGTTTCAATCGAGAGAAAATTCTTTGGTAAAAAGTTGAAAAAAAAAAACTCACACAGACGGACGAGAAAAAGGAAAGAAATATGCTTCCACGCGCAAAGCCGAGTCTACCGGCTTTTCAGGAGTTTCACGTCGCCGCGGGTTTCGCCGCAAAACATCCTTCAGCCGGGCGATTTCTCAAACGTTGATATACGTCAGCGGGCCCTCGGGAAATTTCCGACCGAGCGAAACGCGGGATTTCATCCGGATTTCGCTGGGACCTTACCGGTTATCGGATAACAGGTGCTTCGTAACGTGATAAACGGTCGAATTGCAGAAAAAAAAAAAAAACTTTCCCCTCAGATGTGTTCCCGGTTGTCCGAACATTTTCCGCAATGTTGCGAAGGCCGCGAACGTCCATAAAAGTGGAACGCTAGTGAAACATTCTCTTCGCACTGTTTGGAAATTAATTGGGAATGATTTTATTTTCTATTTTTTTTTTAAATTTTATATATTTTTTTTTTTCACGAAAACAAAGCTTTCTCCGCGAGGAAGTGAGGTATGCGTTAATAAATTCGTATCGTAACGCAATATTAAGTTTAAATTATTGCTACGCGTGCGAGGTGAGCGTACACGCGAACGTTAACTCCGATGCCGATACGATAAATAATATCGTGGTGTGCAAGTTGCTTATGCAAGTATATATTGGTCTGCATAATATATCCCTGGAGCCTTTGTGGCATGCGGACAAGACAGTGCCGTAGAATTCCAGGTTGTCGCTGCAACTTTGTCCCACTTCCCACTTTCTAATCGGACTGATAATCTTTCCAAGGGCGACGGTTTTAACGCGCGCCCTTCGCAAGAAGCTTTGACGATTTGCAAAAAAAAATTGTCTTTGCTAATTCGCATCCATTGTCGAAAAAAATAAGAACCGATTATTTAACAGGATTAATAATAATAATTATATAAATGATATAATATAGTATAATGTGATATAATATTATATATTTATTGTTATTATTATTATTATAAACATTTCATGATGACAGAAATAGTATTAATGATAGCCGTGGTATTTGTTCCAAAAACAAAGCCGAAAGCCGAAAAAATTGCCAATTTTGCAGAAAAGGATTAGATGTTTTTCGCGTAAATATTCTTATTATTGAAAACGGATAATGCTAGTAAAGACGGTAGGAGCAGTAGCGATATAAAAGAAGTCATGTGAAAAAACAAGAATCGTTTTGTAAAATATAGAAATTTTTTTTGAAAATCGAACATTTTCTAGAAAATATCGTCCTCTGTCTGATATTCAGTTGGCATTCGTTCTAAATCAATACCAGTAATGAGCGGTCCTCAAAAAGTGGAGTATATTTCAATAGCAAATTTTTCACTCGCGTTGTTAATCATGAGGTTATTTCGAAGATGAGTTCACTCAAAAGTGAGTGGGAAACGAAGGAATTGCTTGCAGAAAGAGACCTTTTTTCTTTTTTTCATCAATGTGAGCAGCAACGTCGTTTGCCAGACGATTTTAATCAAAGCGACCAGACGGAGAAGCCTGATGGTATAGCAATAACGATATTTCTCTGAGAACGAGTTTAGTCGACGAACGACAACGCGCACACGACTTGCGTAATTCACCTCTTTTTCTCCCGAAGCACACACGGGATGTCCGTCAACGACCTGCGCACGAAAAATGCATAACGAATGTGTGCATTGAAACAACCAGACGACCTAATCCTCTTAGACAATTAGACGACTAGTTGCACATGAAAAAAAAGACACCCTTGGCATAAAAAAACACCTTCAAATCCAGCCTTTGAAATATCTCATTGTGAATAAAGCCTAAATTTATTATTGTAAAATAATGTCTTTAATTGTGAAAAACAAATAAGAGATAGGAAAAAATAATTAAAACACAAAATACCACCCGTTTATCATTCACGATGTAAAAATACTTTCAGCTCCAAATTCAAACCGGAAATGACGATGGCTCGTTGAAATAAACAAGGGGATCGTATCGTGGTATTTGCGTGGAATAATTGCTCAGCTGATGATTTTTTTATTCGCTGTGCAATGATTTATCGAGTGACTTTGTTGTTCGTGTAATAACTCGCTTTGTTTATTGATTTTCACGAAAATTCGTCATGACCAAACTCGTGGGAAATTTGATTATCTACAACTTTGGTCATTAGCATTTTTCGTCTACGATCGATATTCTGCGACTCAGGGTGTGGAAACTGGGTGAAAATTGAATTCCTCAGTCTTTTCAACGTTCAAGTCGACAAACGTCGATCGTGGGCGAAAAATTGTAGAAAAAAAGTTTTCTTTGTTTCACTAATCATTTTAGCCTGACGAAAATTTATTATCTTTGCAAAACGACAGATGTCATGAGAGTCATTCGCAAACGCAATTCCTTTATTCCATCTTACTTGTTTCCTACCTGCACCTGGATACAATGTTCTATCGGTGTTTTAAATAAGTCTAACCACGTCGACACTGATGTCGGCAAATTTTATCTGAAAGTGGAATGTACCCACCTTTTTCCCGTTTTTTTTATTCAAGCTACCGTGCATTCTACCTCTCGTCGTGTGTTTGTATCCGTCGAGTAAGTGAGTCACGAACTATTCGATAGGTACGTGTACATATTGCTGTACGCCCGCGTAGAAAATTCACAATCGCAATGCCCGCTCGCGACGAAACTGCGGATCGGTATGAAAATCCGGCTCGAGACCTCGGTTCATACGCAATGTACAGGGTGCCTCAGAATCGAGCGCCAATAATTTAGAACAAGACAGGGCATCAAATTTCAAGTCGAAAAGTCTTTGGGCACTTTTCGATCCGACGAAACCCCGTTGAGTTATTAAATAATACAGTTGAACCGGTAGGGGGCGTGCGCTGCCGCTGGAGAAGGGAGAGCGCACGTCCGATTGGCTCAAACTTTGACGCTCGATAACTCGGCTGATTTTGGTCGTATGAAAAAATACTCAAATGAATTTCGGCTCAAAATTCCATCACGGAGCTAACACTGAATTTAGGGTGTCCCAAAAGTCGATGCTGAAAATTTAATGCATTAGGTACAAATTTAATTTACATTGGGTACAAAGTTCCAAGTGCAAAAGTCTTTAAGCACTTTTCGATCAGACTAATTCCCATTGCGTCAATAATTGATATAATTGGACCAATAGAACGGGTGTCTTATTTATCCAATTGGTTGAAAACTCGGCAATAAATAACTCATCAGGTTTTGGTCGCAAAAAAAAAATACTAATATACATTTCGACTTGAAATTCCATCCTGAACACGAAATCTTGAAATTAGTAACATCGAGCTTTGGGACACCCTCTATTGTATATCTGTATCTATAGTATATATATCATTATCTATGCGTATATGTTCTCGCGAATTATAAATCCCCCCACCTTTCAAGCTTCACCGAATGTGGGCATGTCAGTGACTGGATGCTTTATCAACCGGTTCTGTTTACGAAAAAAAAAGTTTACAATCGATTCCACATGGCAAACGTATTTAATTATTTTTGTTCAATACATAAAATATTAAAAAATCAAGCAACCAACAAATTATTGCATCGAACGTCATGGAAATTATTTCTTTTAATCGCTCCAAAGAACCATCAATTATAATCTCGTTAGTATCTCATAATGGCTAATGACGATGACGTTTTTACAATAATACGTGCAGCGTATTTAATGATTTTTTATTAATAATATCAATGTCGGAGTTGATAACGATTTAATAATGAAAAAAAAACGTTGCCTTTTGCGATAATTAAAATAAAAATCCTCCTGCGAAATCGAATGGCTGCAGATGCCTCTCGGGGATTTGTAAATCGTACAGTAGTGGAATACTCGAGATCCCGAGCGAAAGGTGCGTGTACATGTGCGCGACAAACGCCAGCGTGACACTCTGCGTTGCTGCAAGACCACTCGAGGCTCTCTCTCTCTCTCTCTTTTTTGCTCTATGAAGTTCTCCATCTCAGTGCACGGGTAAGGCGAGGACAGACATTTTTTTTAAGCTGCGAAATTTTTTTTATTTAATTTTTTCCCATTTTCCCACTGCTTCGTTCGTAACGACTGCAAATCGAGTAGAACGCACTCAATATCTCGTTTTAATAATAAAGCAAAACGAACAATTTATATAAATTAAATATATTTCGGCTAGAAAAACGAAAATAAAATAAATATATTTCGTCCAGACAAACCAATAACATCGACCAACATCTCGCGTATTAAAAATCATTTCGACTCTATAAACTTGCCTGTTAAAAAAATTAAATAAACAAAATCCATATAGCCGTGTCTAAAAATCTTTTCTATATTTTGCCAGATGCAGCGATTGTTGCAAATTAACAAGAAAAATCAAGTAAGGCATCAATATTCAAGGCCGCGAATTAAGTAAATTGAGTAACAAAATTATGTAAAAAATAGTATTACACCAAAATTGCGCAACGTGAAAAATGAAAAACGTACAAAACCCCAAGCTTCCGAAATTGCAATTACGCGGACGTTCTTTTTGTCGAATTTCGTACCACATATAGTGTACGACTTTTTTGTATTTCGTTTGCGGGAAACAATTTTGTTCACAGGATAAAAAAAAACGTCATCGAAACGATGAAAATCAATGAATTTATTTAATATCAGAAAAAAATGAGGCTTCCGAATCTTTGTTGAATTTTTATTACCAACAATTTTTTCCCAACTTTTTGATATCGTTATCATTCGAAATTAACGTGCTTGTATCCTTGTAACATGACCGAATTTTTTCAAATTTTTACGCGCCATTACCGAGTACACGAAATTCAATCTTGTCGCTCTGTACTCGATTTCGTGGACATTTTATTTCGATTTTGCTGGGATTGTACCTCCGGAATATCCTTAAATGCAAAAAGTGCAAATATGAAATTTGCAAAATTATAAATTCACGTATGAGCACGATATACACACACGATTCAACGTTGCTGGCAGCTTGTCAGACGCTCTCTTCTCGATTGTACGACGAGGATTAATCAATGTGTCCAAAGTGGAATGTAACGAGAGAGAAAAAAATGAAAAAGAGAGACAGAGAGACAGTAAGACGACGTATGCTGCGGTACCAGCATATGTAAAGCATTTTCCCTCATTTAAATATATAGAAGCATACATATATACATACATATATAACCACATGTCTTTCCCACGTGTGCTGCTTCGAACAAATTAATTTCAAGACTCAATCATTCATTGGTCGCTTTAAATTTCATTTATAATTGCGAATAAAACGACCAACCATCGCCTCCATTGAGCAAAACCCACTCTCATTTCGACCAAGGTTCGCACGTTACCCACATTTGGAGCTTCATCGAAGACCAGTTAGTTATTGGCACATTTAAAGAACATGGTCGAATTAATATTAATCGATCGTTGCAAAGTTCGATTTTATTGAGCGTATCGAGACGTTTAATCGATTTTGCATCATTAACCAGATGTAATGGCGGAAAAGTAATTTTTTACTGAAAAAAAACGTAGAATATGAAAATGATGAAAAACAAGTCGTTCAATTGCTTCGTTCGATATTTTGAAAAATTCATTTTATTCCTAAAAAAATCATCATCTTTATTAGAAAATTATTTTAACAAAAGTGTGGTTGTCCAACATTGACGATCGATTTTCCAAGGTGTATCTCCGCGTATGGAATTGTTCGCAACGAGTGAGCAAGTGCCAAGAGACAATGACTGTAATCATTGAAACCGATCATTCGAATCATCGAATTAACATTAATCGATCGTCGCAAAGCTCAATCATAATCATAATCTATTTTTATTCCAGTATTCAGACTGGTATTTCATCGTAGCGATGTGTCGTTTGGACTCAGAAAATAAAAAATTGTGAAAAAAAGCAAGAAAATTAATGGCCGATAAAAAAAAATCAATGTCGTTCGTTGGTATCATTTTTATTCTTCTCGTAACGAAAATGTGGTCCTCGCTCAATTACGCAATTGACACACATTTCGTCGCGCCATTTTCTACGTTGCGTTTGATCGAATGGCACATACGTAACATTCTTCAAAACACGTGCCCTTTTTTCTTTTCTCTTCCATTCCGCATCTGTTTCAATTCGTGACTATACTATACAATATTATACGTTTCCAACCAGTGCGTCGCTGATTGCGAATGTTTGTTGAAATACCAATATAATTATGAAAATAACGGGGATTACGCAACGATGTATGTACACTCCGATTATTATTCGGACTGATTTGTATCGTACGAAGGATTCGATTCTTTGTTTTGCAATTTTGGAGCACACGTGTACGAGAAATTATAATATAATGCTGGTCAAAAGTTTCAAACTACTCACGAAATAAAAGCAGCATTAATCGTGCTCCAAACTGAACGAAAATTTGTTTCTATTTCACTCGTCTTTGTAATACACTTTTACAATGACAAAAAAAGATAATTACTCGAGACTCCAAAATACAGCGTAGTTCGAAATCATTAACGAAATAGTCAATAAAATGAAATTTTACTCAAACTCTATTTAATTTGAATTCGTCATAAAATTATTCAAAAAAATTCACGTTATTGATATTTTTCGCTGTTTATTGATCCGTCAATAACTCGATAATTATTGAGTATCGGGAGATACTCAATTTCACTTTATTGATGCTTCGTCGGTGATCTTGAACTACGCTGTAATTTGAAAATTCTTTTTTTTTTATTGTCAAAGTGCGTCATGCGAAATAATATCGATTTGTCCCAAACTTTTGGCTATGAATAACTCGTGCATGGAATATATATTTGTGATTACGTGGCAACCTGATTTGCTGTTATAATATCATATGAAAAATGCTTGCGGTACCGGTTACACATGTATATATGATATATATAATACGCGTATGAGATATGTGAAGGTGGGTGTACGCGTATTGTCTCTCCTGAAGAATGTAGAAAGTAAAGGTAAATCTTGAGTAACGCCAATGCACGAAGATTGCAAAGTATAGGTTATAACTTTTGCTGCCTTCGTTTGTACATATGTACAAGTACTATATACTGTATGTAATACATAAACACATGTATGTATGTATAGTAATGCATCGTGGGTTGAAAGCGGGGGCTGTGGACCTCGCGTTCGCGTCAGACTCGAGGGCAAAGAGGATGCTGCGAGATTCCAAAGGCGAAGATGAGCAGCAGAGCGAGAGACTAGAATCAGCGAGTTTAGTTCTTCTCTCGACTCTTTGGCGATACATTCCCCTCGTGATGACGTGCTGCTGTTTCTACTCTCTCTCTCTCTCTCTCTCTCTCTCTCTCTCTCTCTCTCTCTCTCTCTGTCTATCTCTCATTTAAACAAAAAGCGTAATCCTCTCATCTTTACATGGCCATAGCATAAAGGTCACGTTGGGATGCTGCGGGACCATCAGAAGAGGGACGTGATGCATTTCTCGATCGCTATGCCATTCTATATAGTTTCATTCCGCGATATTAAATTTCACGATCTGGCGTGTATCCTTACGGCGAAAAATTTGCGATTTCGTACAAATATCGAATTTATTGGCGAACGAAAAAAAATCATTCGCTGTAAAAATAAGTGTATTATGCGGTAGGTTCGGTACGTCTTTGGCCGAGAAATTATGATTTTTTTTCTCTTTCAATTTACGATATCTCAAGTGGCTATCGGAACGGAAATATTCCGTTGATCGCGAAAAACCCGTTTTTGATTCCGAGAGAATGAAACATCAATGAGAAAATTGAAAGAAAATAGTGAGTATTTTATTAGATTGGTTTTTTTGGAATTTTGCATTGAATTATTGAGTTTTTGATGGAATGTCAGTGTGTTTCATATTCAGCGGGAAAAATATATCGATATAGATCGTGCAATAAAATTTTAAAAATCGAAAAATTTTCATCATTTTTTGCCAATTTGCTTCAATCCACTTGAATGCTTGCCACTTTTTCTCTAATTGAGATACATTCTCCAGCTTGTGCTTGATCTTTTTGGAATTGTACACGCTTCGAAATGCCGCTTGGTTCATCGAGATATCTTCATTTTTCGATTTTTTGCAGATTTTTTAAGTCCGACCATCAACTTTCGCCCATTTTCAACATCGATTTTGAGGGTGAAGAAATTGAGCTATCGACATTTAACTTTCACCATTTCTTGAGTCTGCTCGAGAGCGTCTCATAACACCCCCGATAAATGTATATAGCGTTATTCGAAACGTAGTTATGGCCGCTTGAAATTTCGGCTTTTCGTGGATTTTGGAAAAGTTACCAGAAATGGGACGGATTTTTTTTTTCCAATTTTCAATGTTTGACTGACCTAATCGATCGCTAATTTTCCGCTGATTACGAAACACATCGCATTTTCATCAAAGTCTCAACATTTAAATGGCGAATGCCGATTTTTAAAATGTAATTTTCAGAGTTTTTTTTCATAAGGATCCGGAATTAATGTCGTTCTGACAAACTTCCGAATGTTCTTCGAGCATTTTTGAACATTTTTTTCGAGTATTCGTAATTGAAAATTCATCATTTTTTCAATGCCAGTTTCCATCATTTCAAATTAACAGCTGAAATGAGCATAACTTTTGACACACTTCTGAATATTCCTGAATCGTATATTAATGTCCAACAAATAAAAAAACCTCGAAGCATTTTTTGCTCTGTCCCACGCGAAACGAAAGAGAAAATAATCTGACACGAAAGCAGCAGGAAAAGATCCCAAATATTTCAATAATTTTCCACAGGCCTTTTCGAGATTTTATCTCGTCTTGTAAAATGCTTTCGAACGAATTTTCGAAGGGATACGAAGCGTTGTCTTTTATCTCCAGACGATTATTCTTCGCGAAGCTTTCAAGAATCACTGAAAAATTAGGGAGATTTTTCTGCTCCCACGACTCTCTCCCCGAGTGCTTCCAGGATTATTCAGATGCTGTACGAACAAGGCTAAGAAATTTTCTCGACACGTCGATTTCACTGAACAAAATGCCTCGGATCTGAGCTCATTTTTTGCCCAGCAATACCTATATTAGTTGCCCAGTAACGTACAACATTGTACAGTCCTCTTTCTCTCCCTCTCTCTTCTATCTCCATTTTCCTGTCTCCTTTATCTCAGCATCTGCGTCTCTTTATCTCATTGGATTGCCCACTGGACCTTACCGAGCTTGAGGCACAAGAATCTACCGGTTTAACCATTTTTACTTCAACATCCACACATTTTCGAGCAACGACGTGGCCAGGCTTAGTTTTATCCTCGACCAGAAGAGAGTAGTCGAGGCTCCCAAGATCGAGGCAGAGGTAGAAGAAGAGAAGAAGTAGCAGACGAGGAAGAAAACGAAGGAAAAGAAAAGGAAGAGGAAGGGAAGGAAGATCAGTGGCAAGATTCAACAACGGAGTACGTACGAAGCCTTGGTAATTCCACGTCTGATACCACGACGTTGAACTCTCCACCGGCTCTCGCACAGCAACAGCTCTCGTATTATGTTAGCTCAGTGACGCCTAATAGACTCACGAAAGAACGAGACTTTCGCACACTTCTCGCGTTCTCGTTAACGTTTGAATTTCTTCCAGCTTACGTCACTGCCAGGAAACTGGCAAGTCTTTTTTTCTTTCCTCCCTCGCTCTTTCCTCCTCCCTCTCCGGTTCCTCGTTTCATGCTCGCACGAACAATGTGCGGCAAGTACGAAAGCATCCTTTTTTTCATCATTTTCTCTCGATTTTTCCCTTTTCTCGAGCTTCAACGTGGCACGATTGTGCTGAATCATCGATGATTCGTGACGATTGTTCCACACTCCTCGTCGTTCGACAAAATTGTGACAAATTTTCATTCAGATCGTGGAAATTCGATCAAAATGGTGATAAACTTTTTGAAAAAGAGTGTCATTCGACGGTGAAGAGTTTTGTTATTATTATTATTTTTTTTCGATCAAGTAAAACACGCAGAGGAACATGTCCTTGGAGAAGAGCTCCTACGAGGTTTATCCAACGGATTAGAGCTCGATAAAACGGTACTCCTGATTTTTCTCGTCCCTCACGGTTATCCCACCGCGTGCATATCGCTTAATCTCCCGAGCTCCTTTGAACTCATCGCCTTTCTTGCCTATTTTGCGAAGAAAAAAACGATGAAATCCTTTTTAAACAAATTCCCAAAAAATACACGTTTTTTTCTCAAGATCGTTACGACAATCTCCCTGTCAAAAATAATTTAATAACACGAGCGAAAACTCGAAAATACTCGAAGAAAAAAAACGTAAAAAGAAAACACTTACATCGGAAAATCAAAAAGTTATCATAAATTCCAAAACGTATCGTGATTTCCTGTAAAGCCTGACCGCGACGACGCGACGAATGCGCTTATGAAATATGCAAAATTAATTTGTTTTTCTCTCCAATTAAATCGCAGTTTTGCATACGAGGAGCTTCGAGAGAAAAAAGAAGGAGAAACAAAAAAGCCATTTGCATCATTCGGAATTTTCCAGGCGGCCATTTTGATTGATGATTCCCTCGAGAGACTCGATCGGAAATTGACATTTGTGTAATAACGTTTATGGATATTTATGAATTTCATTTACGAAACGACCTTTTTTTTTTTTTGCTTTTGTTTCGAAATTTTTTTTGCGTCACGACCATCGCAAGCCTGGGCATTTTCTCCTACTCATCAGCTGAGAGATATAACTCGTTATACTGGTTCTGTTGAGAACGCCTTGGCGATATTAGTTGTCAAAGATTATTCCTTTAGCATCTAGCATTCGTATAGTTGCGATTCTGTTCGCCACAGAACAGAGATGGATCCGCTGGTACGACCCGATGCCGTTACAGCGTGAACCTTGGATCTCTCGCGAACATATTCTTACGATATTTCGCGTTTTGTAAGATTCATCCTATACGCCGATTCGATTCAATATTCTTCAGTGTTAAAAGTTTATCCACGATGTAAATATCAGCCTGGTTAAAGAAAAGAAAAATGGATAATTCGAACATTGGCTCAAATTCGAATTGGTATTTTTTGACGCGCCAAGCGATGAGATTTTTAAATATGTCAAGAAGAACACAAAATGGACGATTTCTTAGCGGAAATCAAGTTCATCTTCAATACTGGCCTGGCGTTTTATTTTCAAACAATTTATTTCATCAAAAAGTATGCAAACTTCGTTAATTTATTTTTGTAGAAAAAGAAAATAACACTGAATAAACGAAATTGATAATTTTGCAAGCAAACGTGAGTCAATATATGATTCATTTAAAAACGTGAAGTTTACAGCTTTGAGCAGGACAGATAATATTCGTAACTTTAGTTGATTTATTTTCGTAGAAAAACAAAATAACACTGAATAAACAAAATTGATAATTTTGCAAGCAAACGTGATTCAATATATGATTCATTTAAAAACGTGGAGTTTACAGCTTTGAGCAGGACAGATAATATTCGTAACTTTAGTTGATTTATTTTTGTAGAAAAACAAAATACCACTGAATAAACGAAATTGATAATTTTGCAAGCAAACGTGATTCAACATATAATTCATTTAACAACGTGGAGTTTACAGCTTTGAGCAGAACAGATAAAATTCGTAACTTTAGTTGATTTTTTTTTTGTAGAAAAACAAAATACCACTGAATAAACGAAATTGATAATTTTGCAAGCAAACGTGAGTCAATATATAATTCATTTAAAAACGTGAAGTTTACAGCTTTGAGCAGGACAGATAATATTCGTAACTTTAGTTGATTTATTTTTGTAGAAAAACAAAATAACACTGAATAAACAAAATTGATAATTTTGCAAGCAAACGTGACTCAATATATGATTCATTTAAAACGTGGAATTATTCAGCTTCGAGCAAAACACGTGATATTCGCAACTTTAGGACATTTCGATCTCCAAAACCGGTGCCGACGTAATTTTATTTCCAAAAAAAAAACAACGAGAATATAAATCTTCGAAAAACCTGAAATCGGTGGACCGCGATATCGGGATGCTGCAACAAGGCTGCTCACCGGGTCTCGAATTTTATCTCGAGAGTCTTGTAAACGCGAACTTAATTCGGTGATATCCTCATTGATGGCGAGGTACGAAAAGTGGGTGGGGAAAAATCGGATATCCGGATGTTTCGGTCTCGAAAATAAAGGCTGGAGCTTCATATGTATGGGGCATTCCACGCCAAAACTGGTGTTTTTGGAACATTTTTCATATCCTGCTCACTGAAGAAAAATGTTGTGAATTTTTTTCAAATTTTTATATCAATCCGTTCTCGAGATACCGATTTATTTTGTTTTTCTCACCAAATGACTGCAACTTGACAAAAAATAGACCAACTTTATCCTTTTTGTTTTAAATGTCGGATTTCTTCGGCATATTTTGAAAAGAATTTAAAGATTTTCTCGGGCTATATTCTCATTTTACGATAAAAAATGTTTTTTTCGAAAATTACCGACCATTTGAATTTTTTCAAGAAATTTGGTAGTGTTATTGATTTTTCATTATTTATAAATAATACCAAGTATTGTTAAGTTGTTGCTTATTGAACGAATTCTTTAATGAAATAAAATCTGAAAAAAACTGAAGGAAGAATTAAAAAAAAACAGTCAATAGACCGAAAACGAATTTGAAATAATGTACAAAAATCTCTTTCAGTAGGTAGAATACAGAAGGAGACGTCAGACAGATCGAAAATGAAGAGTTTCAAAAGTATCTGATTTCGCGTGAAATACCCCATATGTACAAATGTTTATACACATATACATATGTTGTGCAAGTATAGATATACTCAAAGTGCATCTTAACCGGATCCCTGCAACCCGTCCGGATAGTGTCACGTGCCGAGTCGACCATCTCAAAGCCCGTCGAGGGTCCAAAGAACAACAACATATGCGTGTGCAGGTCGTTTCATAAAAAGTTACTTATAGTAGCCTGTAATTATCATACGATATAAACGCAATCGATATCAAATATCTAGCTTCATTACCAAGTGAAAAAAATTGTAATATTTATCGAGGGCAAACAAAAAAACTTTATTGCCTGTGTATATCGCGTGTTTAAACAACATTACAACGACGAAACTTATTAATTTTTAACTAAAAAAAAAGGACAAAACTAATTACTTTGTAAACATTCAAATCAGTAGAAATAATACTTTTTTATATCAAAACACTTTGCGTACCATCCGGCATTGCAGCTTCCAGCTTTCGATCTTTTGTTTTAAAAACTTTTCTACTCACAAATACACGTAGTTGAAGAGAATTTTTTCGAAATGTCGCATTCCGTTATTTGATAATATTGACTTTTCTTTTCGACGATGAATCAAAAAGAAAATATCCCGAAATTGGACGTTGATCATTTATTTAGATCCGGGATGAAATTCTGATCCGAAAAGTCTATAAACACTTTTTCGTCCGACGAATACCTGCCGAGTTATGAATTACAAAGCGGTCGAGCCAATAGGAGGCGCGAGTTCACTCACCGCTCGCCGCTCACCGCTCATCGCTCACCAGAGCGGCGAGCGAGCGTGCCTGATCGGCCCAACTTCAACGATCGATAACTCGGTCGGATTTCGTCGGATGAAAAAATACTCAAATACTTTTCGACTTGAAATTCTATCCTGAATCCAACCCGATATCGTAGACATCAATTTGTGGGACACCCCGTATATGAGAGAGATTTCCGCGAGCCCGATCGCGGCGGAGGAACACACGCCAAACTGCGTTGCCCCCGCGAGAAGTATACCTCTCTTTGCATATCGTTATTGGATGCACGTATGTGTATGTATATATTTTTTGCCATTGCTGTTGCTCCTGCACCGTAAGAGGATCCTCGCAGAGAGCGAACCAGCTCCTTATAGTGGAACCCTACGGTGAATCAGTCCTTTGTGGCCGGCGAGCTCTCAGGGTCAACCACTTTTCGTCCTGGTAGACATATATGCTACACGTATATATGAAGGGATATGATAGTGTATGGGGTTGCCACTCGAGAAACTTTACTGACCGCGTCTTCGTACTGGAGCCTCATACTCATTCATCCAAAATTAAAAAAGACACAAAAAACGTTATTTCGCCTTTCAGTTTCGAAATTTCAGCGACAGCAGTTGAAATTACATTCCTCATTTCATTATCTTCCGTTGAATTGGTTATTCCATAGGGAACTTTTATTCACAACCATATTTTGGATTTTTGGCATTTTTTTTTATTAAATTAATTTTTTTTTCTACAATTCCTATAAACTGAGTATGAAATAAAGTGTTAATTTTCTTCAACACTTGGCACTGTTATTGAATAATGCCAAAGTACTGAATATTCTGTAAGAAAATCGATATTATCCATTTATCTACCAATAATTTTATTATCATCGAATCACGATTTAACAAAACAAATAATTTCATTTTCTCGTATTTTCCTGAACAACGAACGGGACTGTTGCGAACTTCCCTTTTAGCTATAAAATCTTATTCTTTCAATTCTTTCAAGTCATAATCGTAGTGATAATTGTTTCTAATCAAATTTTTTATTTTTTTTTAAGTTTTCATTGAACTGAATTGTATTCTTCAATTCGAAACATTTGGGTATGAAAGAAAGGTATACACGATTATTGTATGTATGCAAAAGTACTCGAGATACTGTGTCAATAATTGTTCAATATTCGTTAATCAGCTGTTTGAGGTTAAATCACAATTGACAGCGAAAAATCTATTCGCAAAAAAAAAACACGAGAAAATCTCGTAACAACAAACGCTGATACCGTGCTCTCCGAGGAGCGATTCCTCTCTCAGGGTGATTCTCACGAGATGCCCGTGCGGTGCGTCGCCCCCCGAGGGCACCCTACTCTCCTGGAACCCCAAACGCGCGTTGTGTTCTTTTTCGATTCTTTTTTTACCACATTTCTTCCTTTTTTTTTCTTCCTTTTTCGGCTCGGTTCCCCGAGGCTCACGTCGAGTCGGCCCTGGCGCGGCTTTGCTGTTGCAACACACGCGCGATATACTCTCGAGTAAAAACAAAAGAAAAAGGAAGAAAAAAGAAGAAATACAGAACCATCGAAAGCGAATGAGAACGCGATCCGGTCGCGACTTTGAGAATGTTAAAACCTCCGGTGGAAAGCCGCGAAGGTGCAGGAAGAGAGAAGCAACATTTTTGTACGAAAAAAAAAGGTTTGAAAAAAAATCTCAAAAAAACGGCCACCAAAGACAAAACGCCGTCCGCGGGAACGAAAAGTTCAAAGCCGCGAAATCCTCGCGTGTCGCCTCTTTTCGTTCCTTCCGTGTGAAAAAAAAGAACACATTTTCTCTGAAACTACTTTGGGAATATTGGCAATCGAAAAACTTTTTCCCGCAATTTTTGATTGACGGAAAAGTACGCCGTGAATAATCGATTTTTTCTTCGACGATTTTTTTCCAGATTCCGGAACGCATGAGCCGGAGGGAGTCGAGCTAACGTACGACGTGATAAGTTTTCCCCCATCATCGTGAAGGGAGAAAAAAGATTCGCCGATAAACGGAAGAAAAATATTTTGGTCGCCATGTCGGATACCGGGGGCGAAGATAACCCGGCGTTTACCAACGACGAGGAGTCCTCGAGTCCGAGCACATTGGAGAACAGCCATACGGAGAGCGTTCAGAACGAGCATCGCACGAACAATTCGACGATGAAAGATCAGGATGAGAAGACGAACGTAACGAAAAATGATCATGGAATAAATGACAAATCGTTCGTATCGCAGCATTACGTCGAACCGACCGGAAACGGTACCGAATCACACTCGTACAAGACCGAAACGAGAATCGAACTTCCGGCTAATAATAACGAAAAAAATAACGCCATGTCGCCACCAAGCGGCGTTAAAATGAACGGCGTTAATGGCAATGGTAACAACAACGACGCGAGCTTTCTCAACACGACGGCCACGAGCATACAGACGAATGGTAAGGAGAGAGTAATTTTTTATTCTACCAGAGGGCGCATTCTGCTCGTTCGTTTGCACGCTTTTTGACGTAAACCGATCAGGATTATGGTTTTTTCGATTTAAATGGAGAGTGAATGAACGTTTGGGGAAAAAAAAGTAATTGCCATGAATATAATCGCTAAAGTTTGACGTACGTGTGTGAGTTTGAGTTTTAATGAAAATCGAACGGTAACGAACTTCTCAAAGGGCTCCAAAATTCTTGTTCGTATCTTCAAAAATAAGCTTCTCTCACAGTACTTCCAAAAAAGAGTTCAATTACAACGAAAATAGTAAAGAAAATTAAATGCACTCGTACAACATACAGACGAATGGTAAAGAGAGAGTAATTTTTTATTCTACCAGAGGGCGCATTCTGCTCGTTCGTTTGCACGCTTTTTGACGTAAACCGATCAGGATTATGGTTTTTTCGATTTAAATGAAGAGTGAATGAACGTTTGGGGAAAAAAAAGTAATTGCCATGAATATAATCGCTAAAGTTTGGCGTACGTGTGTGAGTTTGAGTTTTAATAAAAATCGAACGGTAACGAACTTCTCAAAGGGCTCCAAAATTCTTGTTCGTATCTTCAAAAACAAGCTTCTCTCACAGTACTTCCAAAAAAGAGTTCAATTACAACTAAAATAATTGTAAAAAATAAATGCACGCGTGTACAACACTATAATTCAAAGAAGAACATTTTTCCGAGTGACGTGGTTGTTTTTATTTAAAAAAATTCGCGAAAATTCTCGTTTCTAGAAACACCGAAAGAAACGCCATTTGTCAACTTTTTAATACTCTTGTTATCCAAAATAAATTTACTACCGGGTGGCTGAATTTTTTCAATTTTTTTTTCAACTTTGCGTCCGAAGTACTCAATCCGATTCCCACCCTTAATTTTTGTTCCGATTGAAACGAGCATAACACGGTGTAAAAATTCTGATGAGAATTCGCATGTTTCACATTGTATACATATAAAAGAAGAAACGATAGTCGTTGAAATGGGCCTTTTTCTCTCGATATTTTCTCGATTTCTCTCTCTCTGTCGACTCTCACACTATCGTATTTTGATAAGGCTCATATACAGGAAGCGACTCTCTCGAATTTCTCTCGAATACCTGAACCTGCTTTGCCCGATGCACGCGCAGCTTGCGGGATCTTGCGGCCCTCTCCAGACACGATGACCTTGATCATATACCCGCAATAAATATGTGTCTGTGCATGCGTGTACGTCCGTGTGTGTTTTTACGAGCGCAGGTGTGAAAAATTTTACGAAATCTGTCCTGTTGACCCACAGACGGGAAAAAGGAGCAAATTGAGGCCGTGAATCTCGAGCTCGTCTCCATGAGACCCTACACCGGTAACAATTTACAAACGAAGGGACAGGAGGCGTGCGAAGTCCCGACCGATCCTTACGAGGAGTATTTCGTTCCTGTTAACGAACACCGGAAATACATGAGGTGAGAAATTCGATATGTCGTTGCTGCGAACATTGACGAAGCATCGATTTCATTTGTTTTCCTTTATTTTTCTGCTCTGCTCCATAAAGTTTTCAAAACCTTTGTCCTCCACCGCGTGCTTTGAAAAACATCGCGAAATTTTTATTCCTCTCCGACGTGCGTGTACCGTCGAGCGATTTGCGACGTAAATTCAAACTCGTCCGTCGCGATGAATTTTTTTCACCACGCGGTGTATCGGGGGAGCTTAATCGCACAGTTTGTTTTTTTTTTGTTTTCTCTCGATTTTGCACACAGTTTCAGACGCGTATTGCGTATCGTTTACAGGTCAAGATTTTCCGGTCCGTCGAATGAAATATTCGGAATAATATTCACGAAATAATTCGAATTCGTTGGTACGTAAATGGACCGACATTTTTCATGATTTATTTATTTAAACGGTGGTTATCTGTGGCTGTCATTAAAGTTCTACGGTGTGTGGCGTATGTTTGTTATTTACGTTGATTCACAATATTTTCGTCGTTTTTATCGCAAAATTTTTTTCGTATTTTGGTGTTTTTCAATTTTTTTTTCATCCCATTCCTCGGCATCGACGCGAAACTTTCGCTGGGAATTTTCACTGATTACATTCTATCGGAAATAATCAAAAAGTTCAAGCATTAAATTCCGCTTTTACATTTCGATATTAAAATTCGCCATTAAATGTCATTGAAGTTTATTAAACCGAAATTCTCATGGAACTCTTGAATAAATTTGTATTATATCGCACAAACGAACTTTGCAGGTGCACCTTCAAAGCGATTATCCATAAAATAACGTCGCAAAGTTTGCCTAAAAATGAGTCCGTGGAAATTCAATTTTAAGCAACGAAAACGAGGATCTTCCCATAAAAAAAAGGCAAACACACCCGAATTTATATCTCTGTTCATTTTTCTCGTGTTAAGCTCGTGCTCCTGACAGGCTCGAAAAATGTAGGTTCCAAAATTTCAGGGAGAACGAAAGCGCGATAAAGAGTACTGCTTCTGTTTATTAACGCAAATAATCGTTCAATTCGATGAGAAACAATTCCGTAAAAAATTCAATGGTAGCCAGAGAAAATAATAATTTTTTCCTCAAAAGGTCTCTCGGGTTTAAATTATGACAAACACCAAAGAATTTATCTCTGTATTTTTTTCTCCCTTGACTTAAAAAAGCAGGGCCTAAAACTTGAAAGATAAAGAGCGCTACTTCTGTTTATCGCTTTTAGCGCAAATAATCGTTCAATCCGCGGAGAAATAATTTCGTAAGAAATTCAATGGTAACCAGACAAAATAATACTTTTTCCTTAAAAAGTCCCTCAGGTTTAAATTATGACAAACACCAAAGAATTTATCTCTGTTTTTTTTTCTCCTATGACATCCCTTAGCACGGACAGGCCCCTAAAAAAGCAGGTCCCAAAACTTGAAAGAGCGCTACTTCTGTTTATCGCTTTTAGCGCAAATAACCGTTCAATTCGCTGAGAAATAATTTCGTAAAAAATTCAATGGTAACCAGACAAAATAATACTTTTTCCTTAAAAAGTCTCTCAGGTTTAAATTATGACAAACACCAAAGAAATTATCTCTGTTTTTTTTTCTCCTATGACATCCCTTAGCACCGACAGGCTCTTAAAAAAGCAGGTCCTAAAACTTGAAAGATAAAGAGCGCTACTTCTGTTTATCGCTTTTAGCGCAAATAATCGTTCAATCCGCTGAGAAACAATTCCGTACAAAAGTAAATGGTAACCCGAGAAAATAATAATTTTTTCCTCAAAAGGCCTCTCAGGTTTAAATCATGACAAACACCAAAGAATTGATCTCTGTATCTTTTTCTCCCGTGACACCCCATGGTACCGACAGGCCCTTAAAAAAGCAGGTCCTAAAACTTGAAAGATGATAAAACCGCGATAAGGTGCTTTCAGTAAATCTGCTCACGTGATTCCCATCGCTCGAGCAGTTACCACGCAAGATCTTAATGGACCATTTGATGGTTTCATCGAACGACCTTGCTCACTACCGAGGGTGGACCGCCCTCGAAGCTCGAATACTCGCACTTTACTCTTAATCGGTCGTCCACTAGGAGCCTTAGATATAACCGGAAACAACGACTTTTCCAGAATTGCCCAAAACCTTTGCGATATAAACGGAGGAATGACGATAGGATCGCGGATTCGATATAACGTCTCCTAAAATTCGAGAAAAATTCAGACAACGATTTCTCGAAAATTCGACACTCGTTCCGTTCCTTCGGTGTTTTTCAACGTCGTTTGACAGTAATTTGAAAAAATCGAGGAAGAAAATGATTACGCGGGAAAAAAGGTTTTTCGAGGGTCTGCCGATTTTGTATAATCACAAAAATGTTTATTCACGTGGAACGTAATTTCCTCATCTGTCCCCATATCGATCTTTTCAAATTTTTCGAGTCGACGACTGGGTATAACCGGGTTATTATCGGTGGTACGATGCAATCGATGTTAGTCTAAAGTTTTGCTACCAACCGCTGCAAATTCACGAGGTTTTTTCGTCCTCATTCGCGAAAATAAGAACCAACCGATTTTCCACTGGAACGAATACGATGAAAGGAGTAGAAATAATAGCAGAGTTTCATGCGCGAACCGGAAATGATTTCGAACAATCCACCGACGTACCAGACTAGTCAACGACGAGGCGGCAACCGCAACTACGACGTTGCGAGACCCTTTTGGTTCCGCGTGATGTCAGCAATCGGCGACATTTGTCGACCAACGAGAACGAAATAACGAAAAATCCGCGAAATGTTGGACAAAAATGAAATCGCTTCGCAAATGTTTCCTCCAAGTCCGGTCTTTTGCATTTCTTCGCTGCGAGATTGATCGCCTACTGCGACACGACGATGAGATATTGAGCATCGTATAACAACATCGAAACATTTAACGTAGTTGAAAGAAAAACCTCTGATTACTTGAAAAAAAAAAATCGAAAAAAAAAACGAAAAAATTAGCAGCAGCCCAAACGCAGAGGTCGAAACAACGGTAGCTGGTGTGCGTTTCGATCTTGGCCCGGGAGTCGGACGCGAGGGATTGAGCCTGCGAGATCCGGCGGCAGGACTGGTCGACTATTCCCATTGGCTCAATGCCCTAAGGTACAATACCCTCCGTTCGAAGGCACGAAATTGCTCTCGACTCATGTACCAACCTCTTCGATCCTCTGGGTAGCTGAGTTTTTGGCTTTAAAGGGATTTCAACTCCGGAGAGAAAGGGAGGAAAGATTGAGAGAGAGAGAGAGCGAGAGAGAGAGAAAGTGTGAGAAAGTGAGGACGCGTATTCGTCCGCGCTAACCCGGCGCTTTCTCCTGGTCAAGGAACATTCATCCTGGTGAACGGACTCATGTACAATGCACGCGAAAGATTGATTGTTTCATGACTTTTTTTTCATTTAATTTCATTGTATTTTTTTTACCATCGATGAGATCATAAGAACTTGAAGAGCGGTTGGAATCCTGGCAAAGGACCCTGTACGGAACACGAGAGATGTAACTGTTAACAACCGCGGGTAGCTTTTATAACCACGTGGCTGAATAGTCGATGACCGAAGAAGAGATACAAGCATTTGACGAAAATTTCGTTGAAAAACGTCGGTTTACCACACGACGTGTTTTCACAGCTGTAAAAATTGCTTGAGGCTTGAAGGAAGACTTTTTCATTTCAATGACATTACACACGATGATTGAGAGGGCGGAGAATCGACGACAATTTTTTTTTATCCTACGAGATACGAAAGATGGTGTGTTTTTTTGTGTGTTTCAGAGGCGAAAAGCTTTACGTGACCAAGGACAAAAGATCGAGGAGCTCTTACTGGAGGAGGGTAGCCTGTTGGGGATTTGGACTTTTGGTACTCGCGGTGGCACTCGTCATTGCTATACTTGCCGGAAGTAAGCAATATTCCTTCGCTAACGTCGTTTTTTCTACCGATTCAGATAGCCTTGAGAGTGTCGAGTCCTGGAATTTCGAATTAAAAATTTCCACCGGACGATACTCATGATATGTATTTTTTTCATTTAGCTGGAGTGATTTTGACGCAAGAAGCAACGCAACCTCTCGAGAGTGAAGGACAAATGAGTTCACAGCCTTTCAACGATATAACGGCGGCGGGAAGTCAGGAATACGTGAAAAATCCACCGGCAAGTCCACCGCCGGAAACGTCGACATTTCCACCTTGGCGTACGACGGACGAAACGATCTTCGAAACGGTGCCGGAAGCTCTTGATGGCGATATGATCGTCGATAATCTCGTGTGGACCGAGGACCTCGCTGATCCGAAATCCCAAGCTTACCGGGACGTCTCGGCCGAGATTGAGAAAAATTTGAGGGAGATGCTGCATCCGTCATCGAATGTTGCCATCGTCAAGGTGTACAACATGAATGATAATGGACAGATCAACTTTAGAATAAGTTATCCACCAACGCCAACGGTTGAATCCGCCCAGCAAAGCATAGAGAAAGCCCTGAGAGACAACGGTAATATGATCGGGAAATATCACCTGGGTAAACTGAACGTAAAGCGGCTGATCAACGAATGCCAGTACGGCAATTTTGATTGCTCGGAAACGTGCCGTTACGATTATACCAAAGGTCTTTTCTCTTGTGCCTGCTCCCCTGGGCAAATGCTCGACGATAATGGGAAAAGTTGCATCGACGAAAACGATCTGAGCAACGTTAATATAGACGAAGAGATGCCAGAGGCCAGCACCGAATCTGAAAATAACGTAGTTCAAGGTAGAAGCGGAGCTCCGGAAAGTGCCTTTGATCCACGAAAACCGGAAGTTTGGCATCACGAACATTCGGAAATCGTTAAGGAATCCACCGGTAAGCCACCTGTTGAAATCGAGCCAAAATCACAATCTGAATTCTCGGTCGATCCAACACTGTCGGTCGAGCCAGAGCCAGAACCGAAATCACCGGCAGCGACGTCATCCGCACCGGAACCATCGTCGGAACCGTCATCCGTACCGGAACCGTCGTCGGAACCGTCATCCCGACCGGAACCATCGTCGGAACCGTCATCCGGACTGGAACCATCGTCGGAACCGTCGTCCGTACCGGAACCATCGTCGGAACCGTCATCCGTACCAGAACCATCGTCGGAACCGTCATCCGCACCGGAACCATCGTCGGAACCATCGTCGGAACCGCCATCCGTACCGGAACCATCGTCGGAACCGTCATCCATACCGGAACCTACGACGGAACCAACAGCTGCGGCGGAATTAACGGCAAAACCAACATCAGTACCGAATCCACCTATAGAACCAACAGCAGTGCCGGAACCAACACCAGAGCAAACAGAAGTGCCAAAAGAACCGGCGGCACCAACATCAGAACCAGCACCACCTATGGAATCAACATTTGCACCGGAATTATCATCAGAAACCGCGCCAGTGTCTTTAACCGGATTTTCAGTGGAACCGAAATCGGAACCTCAATCTTCGACGGTATCAACGCTTCGACAACCGGAGCCTGAACCTTCGGCAGAGTCGAAATTCAAGGTCGAACCCTCTACGGAGCCGAAATCAGAGCCTTCAGCAGGAACAGAAACTTCAGCAGAACGAACATTTTTATCCGCAACTTTGACGAATCACCAAAGTCCGACAGACCCAACACCGGATTATGAACCTTCAGCGGAACCTTCGACCGAAGGAGAATCAGCTACCGAATTCATAGTCGACCACAATCCTATTGAACCTGATCCGATTACCGAACCAGCGTCTCACGCGGAGCCTAAGGCCGAACCACCTTCCATCGTAAAATCCTCCGTGTCGCACGAGGCCACACCGATGCAAACGCCTCAGGTAGAACAAAAAACAGAACCCATACCTAGCTCAGAACCTTCGAGTGCCGAAGTTTCAACATCCAAGGGAATTTATTCGGAAGACGCCGGACACGATTTTTCCACCGATCCTGTTACCTTGGCTAATAAGGAAATGCCTACCGAATCGCCCGAGAGAACGATGATGGAATTGTCGCCATCCACGATTGAATTCACCACCCAAGGACTTTCGACGGGACCGACTCTAGGATCGAAAATTTCTGACGATTTTACGTTATCGAGCGAAACAATTACGGAGTCTGGTACCGAGGCGTCATCCTTCGCTGATGTCGAAACCGAAACAAGTTTCACCGAGAGCATCTCTCCAACGACATCGGCACCATCATCTTCGCAAGAATCTTCAACCATGGACGGAGATGAAAACATGCGGATTTTTCCAACGGAGCAAACGGTCTTCGATGCCCCGATAGAAGCTCGATCGAATACGAATCCTCATTCGATTACGGCTGAATCGGATATGGACACGGTTGGTCCGACCACTGTACCAAAAACAGCATCCGAAATGCAGAATGGAAGCTCGGAGACCGCCATGGAAGAATCGACCACGTTGTCTTACCTTCGGGCGAATCATCCACTTGAGGTTTCCGCGCAAATAAACCATCAGGACTCAAGAGACCGGAATAATGCTGGCAATACGATCGAGCCAGTGGCCAAATCGGTCGCCAACTCAGCCGAGTCAAACGACGATGAGCACGTCATGTTGATACCAGCAAGCCCAAATCACGTTAAAAAATCCGAAAATTCAAGTGCCACCAACGCTCTGATACCGGAAATGACTCCCGCTCCAGTGAGCATCAAAAACTCATCAACGGGATCCAATATTTCCGACGAAGAGTCAACGCAGACGCCCAAGGTGGAAAACGCACATCCTCAGCATCCCGAAATCTCCGATGGTTCGGAGTTGTTCGATGAAATAATGGCAGATCACAGCGTTCAAAGAACAACGGACAAAATAGAAGCAATCGATGAGAAGAACGTCGAGGACATGTCACCCTTCTTGCCGGACATTGTGAAGGAGAAGGAAATGACGAAAAGCCCGCCAAGGTTGGACAAGGACGAGCAAGACTTCCCGAACCCCTTTGATCCTCACGTGGAAGACGCTGTTATTCACCATCTTCATCATCACGATGACGACGAAATTATCAATACTACGATGAGCGATTCAAACGTTACGGAGGATGCTTCCGATTTTTCGAACGAAGTTCACACACCCGATGGATCTCCAACGAAATCAACGACTCGATCAAGTTTCCTGCCGGATTTACCCGTGGAGGCGCCAAAGGAGAATGATAATCATGATTTTAAAAGAGTAGAACCATCTTCCGTCGGGACGGTAGGGGTCGATGATAGCCCAAATCATTTATCTCACGATCATAACGACCTGACCGGTAAGGACGCCACTAAAGACGATCTCAAGCTGATTGGAGGCGGCTTCGACGAAATAACCAACACGACAGAGAGTCCCAGTGAAGTTGAGAAGATTGTCAAGTCTCTATCCTCCATAGTCGACTCGAATGACACGCTGACCTTGCCAAATTCGGTTCCCGGGGTCGTTTCGCTGGAAGACAAGAATAACGAGCCGCGAACGTCCACATCGGAGGCACCGGAAGTCACTACGTCCGAAAAATCCGTGGAGAGCCTCACAACCGAATTGGTACCCACTACGACGAATGTCGGCATGACCGACATTGACGATACAAGATACACGACGAATAAATCCGAGCAGACCGTCGTTGAAGATCAATACAACGATATAGACGAAGAAAACATCTTCAAGGATTCTCACATCGATAACGAGGTGACGGGTGAAGCCCAAGCCAGTGACATATCGTTAAACAGCGACCTTGAATCGAGCACCGCAACGGACTTCAAAGAAACAACCGATTCTATCATGGCCGTTGAAACAACCAAGACGATGCCGGAGAGTACGACGATTATTCCGAAAGTGCCAACGTTTTCGAGCGATCCGGTCACGACGACAGTTCGCGATCCTACGAACGTTGACGCTTCCACCGAAACCATCGATCCTGAGCACAAACCCGACAAACAAGTGGGAAAAAATAATACTCTGACTACGGAAATCCCGATTATTCCAATGGAGATTCTCCAAGAAATGTCAACGACGGAAGCTACCTCAAAGCCGGAATTCTCCTCAGCCACGAGTAGCAACGAGATGCTGCGAGATTCACCCAACGCTGATAACGATTCCTCCACGGAGCCTGCAACTCCGATGACGACGCAAATGTCATCTCTCGAGACGAAAACAACGGCTCAAGTGCCAATTTTGCCGGAGGAGTTGCAGACGACCGAGAGCGAATTTGCCGTCACCGCGACATCCGCTCTGCCTCCATCCGACGATGGTACTACAGAGTCGAAAATGGAAGATTCATCGTCGGAAGTTCCCGCAACTACGGACGATATTACGAGCGTTGAATCCGCTACTCTAGCTCCAACGTTAGATTCCAAAGATAAAAGCAACGAGAGCACCATCCTAGATTCGAGTAACTCGGAGAATTCAGCGAATGACACCACCGACCTCAAGAGCGTCACGATCACCCCCAGCGACATCAAACCCGTTTCGGAAATAGTCCTGGATGATCCTCAGCCTCTCGAATTCAATTACAAACAATTTTTCACTACGACCGAGCAACCCGCCACTACGGACGTTCCCAAAGAAGAGGACGAAGTGGCATTAAGGGTGATCTCCCTCGAAGAAAACGCCGAGTTCGATCCTAGCACCAACGAAACTCCCTCTGCAAATTCCACAAGTGCCACGACGCCGAAACCGAGTGTACCGAAACTGAAAATCATTGAAGTTACCGCCGCATCTGACAAAACGAACGACACCAAGATGGCCGACGGCAGCAACATCGCGAAAAATGACACTTTGTCAAAGTCGTTGGTACCCAAAGTCCGTCAGCATCCCATCATCATCCCGGTTTATGAGGAGGTCCAAGAGGACGCCACGGATGCTCGCGTACGGTTTACGGATTACGCGCCACAGACGAGAGAAATTTCCGAAAACGACGAGACAAAGATTGGCGATATGAGCCTGGAATCTATACTTCCGGTGGAAGAGAAGCATTCTGACGATGCGACGAAGGTAGGGAACAAGATGGCGCGCGTCACGGAAGTACCACCGTTGTCCGTTGATGGCGCAGCGACTTCCGTCACACCGGAAATCCACGAGGCGACGAACACATCGGGTATCCCATCATCGATACCGAAGATATTTTATTCGAAATGCACCACGGGCCAATTTCAATGCGTCAACGGTACGTCGAGGGACGGCGCGTACTGCGTCAGTAGTTCAGCAAAATGCGACTCGGAGAGAGATTGCTCGGACGGCTCGGACGAGAAGAATTGCGAGGAGGAACATTGCCTGAACAATTTCCAGTGCGAGAACGGTCAGTGCCTAGGCAGACATCTCGTCTGCAATGGCATCAAGGATTGCGGGGATGGAAGTGACGAGAGGGACTGCGACAAATGGTCGTGCAACTTTGACGAATTTCGGTGTCTCAACGGTGAGTTTGGCTTCAAAATACTCGAGGTTTACCGCATCCTGCAACCTGTCAGGCATCCTCGATGGCGCCTTCGTGTATTTGGTCGCTATTTTACTTAATTTTTTTCCAACCCCTCTCGAATTATCCGCTCAGGACGATGCATTCCCCATCTTTGGCGTTGCGACGGACGCCCCGATTGCGAAGATCATCGGGACGAATATTCGTGCTCCGAGAGTTGCGGCAACGACGAGTACCTCTGTCAGGCGGAAAAGACGTGCATACCGCAGACGTGGCGATGCAACGGCGTGGCGGAATGCTCCGATGGCCAAGATGAGAAACTTTGCGATTGTTCGTTGGAGCAATTCAAATGTCAAACCGGTGGCTGCATCGCCATTGAAGAAACGTGCGACGGCATCGAGCATTGTCCGGACCGTTCTGACGAGTGGAATTGCCTGGTGACCAATTTAACGAGCTTCAAGAACGAAACTCTACCGGAAGTGGGAGAAAATGCCGATATGGCGACTCAAGTTGTTCCATTGAATATAAGGTGACGATGAAAAATCGCCATATTTGTTTTTTCATCATAACTACTTCACACGCATCCCACTTTCAATTCGTCCATTAAGGATATCGTGAAAAGACGATCCCAAGAAAACGGAAACAGAATGCCGATTTAAAAACACTCAATTAGCCCATAAAAACTCGAGAAAAATTGTTAAAAAAACAAATTAAATCACATCTCCAATGTTTCCCGTGTTTCATCGTCGCTTTCAATTCGTGTCATTTTGAAGTATTCCTGAAAAAAATTACAAGCTACTCACAATTTTCGCGAACGAAAATATATCCTGCGCTTGAAATTCGAAAGAAAATTCCCTTGTCCTTGGAAACCCTATGAAAATCTGAAAAAAAACGATCCTACGGGATGCAAAGTATCTTCAAGCAAAATCAAGATGGAAAAGTGGATATTGAATTTAGGAAATTGATTTTCCCTTCGTAAACAGATATTTCAAAATTTAGTTGAAAAATTTATCAACGATTGAAGAACCTCCTTAAGGACATCAACTTAAGGAAGATTTCTTCTTCCCCTCTTTCTTTGGAAGCGGAAGTCGTTTGTTTCAAAGAGACAAAAAAAAAAGACTCGCGAGTCTCGACTCGATGTAATTTTCTGCAATTACATTCGCAGACAATCGAACAACGAGAGACGACCAATCTGTAGCGACGGATGGACCGAAAAACACAGCGATCTGTATTGTCAGAGTCTCGGATTTTCCGGAGCCGAGAGTACCGAAACCGTCGCCCACCAGGATGGCCAAAGAGTCTTGAAATTACGGGCGAACGCAGAGTCCGAAAGAAATCTAGTGGCGAAACTGGAGGCTGCGGTTACCTGCGTTTCCGGTAACATCGTCCAAGTCTCCTGCCGTGAATTCGCGTGTGGCGCTCACGAGACGGTCGGACATACCGCGCGTCTCGTTGGCGGTACCACAGCCGGCGAAGGGCAGTGGTCCAGCGTAGCTCTGCTCAAAGAATCGAAACACGGAGTCGCCTGTACGGCGAGTGTACTCGGGCCTATGCACGCTCTTGCGAGCTACTCGTGCGTTCACAGGTAAAAATAACTGTCTGGAAAATCAACGTTTCAATTTCCAAAATTAACTTTTTACCAAACGTGTTCAACTCGGTTGTTTCATTTCGCAAATTGGAATATCGATTTTGATCAATGCTGGACTATCGATTTTTGAGTGAAATTTTTTAATTTTCGAAAAAAAAGGAAGAAATACACGAAACTCTTCGAGAAATCGTGGAGGCACGATGGGGCGATTGAAATTGCGACGAAAAACTCGCAGAAGGGATAAAACTGTGTAATACCCGAAGACGTACAAATGTTTTTTTTTAGACTCAGACAGAGCGACAGCTGGGAATTATTCACGGGCAGAGACTTGCAAAAATCAACAGCGGTGAAGATGATAATTCCGTATCCGCAAGTGAAGTACAACCAGTTTTTGTACAGCAATGACATTGCACTGATCGAACTTGCCGAGCCGTTGGTGTTCTCGAGGAACGTCAGCGCTGTTTGTCTTCCGACACAGCCATTGAAGGTGAGACCAACGAGATTTTGACGATATTTTAAACCAGAAAAATACTTTGAAGACGATTCAGCGTGAAAAAAATTACCAACGAAGATGATGGACTTTTGTTCGGAAAAAGTTTGCCACTGTAAACGTAAAAAAAAAACAATCGACGGGTCAACAACAAAAAACGTAGATGCGACTCGACTCTTCACCACTTTAATTTTTTACTATTTTTGTTATTTCATCCTCGTTAAAAGTGGAAAAAAACGTCTTTGGAAGAATATTCAAAAATATATGTCAGGTCGTAGGGGAAAAGGTTTTTTTATTCATAAGAGAATTCTGACGGTTTTTTTTTTTTCAGCCTCGTGCCATTTGCGTCACGGCAGGATGGGGTTTTGCGACAAACGGCGAAGTTAATTTGAAGCAATATTTGAAATTCTTGCCCGTACCAACTTACGACTCCAAGGAGTGCAATGCGACGGGACATTACGCAGGTTTCATCACGAAAGACAATATTTGCGCTGGATTCACCGATGCTGACAAAGGAACCTGCTACGTGAGTTTTTTCTTCAATTAAATTATCACAATTTTAACCGAGGAATATTGATGGAAATTGTTAAAAATTGAAGAAAGTCATAAAAACAGATTCTGAAAATTCATATTTTCTTCGTACTCCTTAAAACTGAATGATTGAAGTAATTTATCGATAACATTCGATTACTTGACGATATAAAATAATAAAGTCAAATTCACTAATTCTTCATTTTGATCAACAGAATGACGAAGGTGCACCTCTGATGTGTGCCACGGATAACAGTAAATGGGAGATTCATGGTTTGCTCAGCCACCACAGCAGATGTTCCAGAGTCCATCCGGCTATATATTCAAGTTTGAATTCAGCATTATCTTGGCTTCGGAATTCGGTGCCTGCTCTCCAGATTCAGACTTAGTACTAAAACCCCGCTGATCTTGAGGCAAAAAATGAAGAAAACTCGACTGAATGCGCGCGCGCGTATCAGGATGAGTCGAAAGATATACAAATAAAGAAAAAGCTCATCCAGTTCGAAGAAGGTATAATCTCCGTGAAATTCTCTACTCGCGCAATCAATTGTTTTCCTCGTGGAAAATCGAAGAATAGTCTTCTTCGATCACGAAAAATTCTGATTATTCGTACGAGTAATACGAATTATAAAAAAACTCATCCCGCCCGAAGATATAAGCTCCGCTAATTTTTCTACTCCCCCAATCGAATACTTTCATCGTGAAAAATCGAAGAATCGTCTTCTTTGATTGCGAAAAACTGTGCTTACTCGTAAAGCTCCGGCTAAACGCTACTCGATCATGATTTCGCGCGATAAAATATCTTTGCGCATGTACGAGCAGCCAAAGGCGGAACAATAAGAAAGGAAGAAAAGAAGAAATAACAAGAGGGCAGCTCGAGGAGTTTTGTATATAATGTATAAAGTGCGATTGTTTCATACGAACTGCAAAAGATATCATTTTTTTGTTGCATAGAGTAGTCGATCCCTTGCACGTCTCGCTCTTGTTTTCTTCACCGTGAAACTTCAGTGTAATTCCACCGTAAAAAAAGGAAGATAAAATCGAAGTATACAAAAATGAAGCACGTACCGTTCTCTCTCTTCGTTATGCCTGAGAAACATTTGTATTTTGGAACATTTTGGAATTACGAGCGAAAAGAATCAATGAATCAATGACAAGGGACTTCTACCTATACGTACGAAGTTTTTTTTATAACCTCGACAATAATACGTGTTTTGTCTCGGAGATCCTCGGAGGGCGAGGATTTTCGATGCGAAACGCTTAGATAATCGTAAGTCTCCAGATTTAGATAGGAATATGAATGTATATGTATATAGTATATGACGATAATGATGATGATGATGATAGTTTTATTACGACAAAAATATATTGTTATACCATTCGTTCATTACGAAAATTTATTCTAGATGTATATGCATAAGTCGTGGAAGAATGACTCAAGTATTTTTATAACGTAAGACAGAAGCGTATATGAACGAAAAAAAAGAACAATCATTATTTTAACCACACGTGTATCTCGTCCGTGAGGGATGATTAACTGATACTGACCCATTGGACTAATGAGTCGATTTGATAATAAAGATAAATTGCATATATACACTTTGAGGTTAGACGATTACTTTTCTCGTATATTTTCTTCGAACCTATTCATTTATTTCAACAACCATCAACTCCATATTCTGCGAAATTCCCTACGTTACATAGGCGTATTTGAATGATAATCGTATTTTATACCGATAAAATACAAAATCACCAAGTCGATCATATAGATTTCGTAGATGTTCGAAAAAGGTATTCAAGATTTTGCGAAACGTTTTCAACCATTTTTATTGTGGTTCGTAAAATTAACCGCTCCAAAACACAACGAAGATGCGATTTTCCTGCTTCATTTCTTCATAAAAACAACTCAAACTTCTCCAAACGCATAAATTTATTTCGAATAAATTGAAAATAAATACAATTCATAAAAACGATAATTATAAATTAGTCAATCGATCAATTCGTTCCCTCGTTCGGGGTAAAAAAAACGTACACGGTATGATCGTCGTTTTTTCCACTGTCTCGCCTAGTTTTCTTCAAATTCAAACGATACTTCAAAAACAATCGCAGTCGCTAGTATCAACCTCAACTTTCGTGTTTCATAGGTTTCTTAGTTCTTCGGATTACGACAAACGTACACAATACATTTAGTTTTTTTAATGTGTATGGAAATGAATCGGCACGACAGGACATACAAAATCATGGACGCTCAAAGGGACTTTTATTGCGAACGCTCTTTGGGAGCAGCGGCAGCTTCCGCTGCGCTTACCGCCGCGTTCAAATTTATGAGAGTTTTAGCGATGCTGGTTATAATGTTGTTGTACTCGGCAAACAGGGCCCACACGTCCTTTGACAATTTTTCCGACTCCTCGTGGGATTTGACGTAGCTCAGAGTCAAATGATTCAATTTCGGCATCAATTCCGGCACGTCTCGCATGTTATTCAAGGTCAGCGAAGGACTCAACTCTTTGATGCGTTCAACGGATGTTAGGTACTCTTTCATATCGGACTCCATAGCCAACAGGAGCTCGAGCTTGGCTTCGCTGTGAATTTCCATGCCGTCGTAACTCGGATCCAGCATTTCGTTCAATTCCGGTAATCTCGTTACGAGACTGTTGGTTTTTTCGCGACCCGAAAGTGCCGAGTAGATCAGAGTGTTAACGTGCAAAAGATCGTCGATAATGGAATTTTCCGGCAACGGATCGTCTATTGGAGGTTTTTTTTCGTTCCCACCGTAAATTCGATTTTCGAGCTCAGCAACACGCTCCTCCAAAACGTCCAGCGAATTCATTGTTATTTTGAAGTCTTGATGAACGAGAAAAAGTGAGGTTATGAATTTCGAAATGTCTCGCGTCGCCCACTTGCGTCGAACGAATTAACAATTAACAAAACGTAGGTTCAGTCCGAACCCGGAATTCGAGCCGATAATTTTGATATGATGTCACTTTTGAAACTTTTCATTCAATAACGGTTTTTGATCAACGTACAACGACAATCTTTGACATTTTTCACTCACGAAGAACGCCTTCGGAGTGTTATCGTACATGCCGCGCCATCTGCCGGAATGGATGTGAACTCGCAATTCGATAATTACGAAGAAAAAACAAAGATTCATCAACTTTTGTCGAAAGCAATATTTGTAACATTAAAGAAATATTTCATGATTGTTATTCAGGTTCATCGATTGGTCAAAACTTCCGAGGGAAATGCTAACCTACAGATTTCGTATTATTGAGAGAAATACAAGCGTGACTGTCGGAGTGCATTCGACTATCGATTTCACTTCGAGCGACACATTTCGACCCGTGGACAGATAAGGAGTTTGTCGTTTATTCCACTGCTGCAGTCTTGTAAACAAAGGCAACAATCAACTCTACGTTCGTTAGTAGGAGATATCCGACGATATATCGAACTGGCAAACTCATTCCGAATTATTGTAAAGTACAGTCGAATGAAAAAGAAAAGAATGCGGATAAGTACAGTATTGTCAAAGTTTTAAAAAACAGTGGTAGGCGGCCACCGTTGTTTGCATTTCGTGTCTCGGTAATAAAGATACGATGAATACTGTCGTCATGTTGAACAAACAAAGATTTTTGCAATCAGTACGAAAAAATTATCGATCATTATTAGCCCTTTACTGGGGTTCTCCAAACGCAAATGTTGCTCGCGATCTCTGCAAACGTCAAGACGTAAATGTTCACACAAGTAAGTACTATCAAAACGGCCGTATATAAAACAGGGAGACACCATTCTTACAGGTTCTCGGTTTTTGGAGCAGAGTCCAAAGTTTAGCGGGACTTTTCAAAGAAAAAGCACAATATCTAGAGTTGTAGAATTTATATTTTCGACGAAAAACTTTGTACATAAATTACCTATTTCTTTTATTATCGCACATTGTTTTCTTTTCGTGAACTTTGAACTACTTTGCCGTTGTTGCTCCACATCTCCGAATTCTTTTCAATATTCTACATACACTCGGTGCTGTTGCTGCACGCAAGTTGCTGTTTCCTCCATTTTGGCTTTCCCGAGATCAGCGCGCGAGTGCGTAGCGGCAGAGAACGAAACTAAACCGCGACGCCGCGGAGTCGGTTCGGGGGGGGGGAGGATGTCACTCGCTGCACAGTGGAAAAATGCATACGACGGATTTGCTTTTTTATGGCAAAAGCGATCCAAACTGATCTAAACATTTCGAGCATTCCAAGAATTATTAATGAGCACTCGCATAGCATTGCCCTTCTGTCGAAATCCATGCCGGAGGGCGAACTTTATGATTTTTCTTATTACGAACTACGCTTGTACAGTATCGCGCGTCGTGTACAAAAAGACCGCGTTTGATAGCATTATTGACACAAATTCCTAGACTCTGCAATGAAAAGTCCCGTTATAGTCGCACTTTTATCGCTGCAAATCATCTCTGCAGACCATCGTCAGTTCGCGACAATGACAGACTCGCCTGCTGACGTTAAAATGGACGGAGCTGGCGGTGATTATAAAAAATTCACCGCTGATTACGACGAGGTCCTAAAGGCTCAAGAAAAGGGCGTTCTCATAATAGACGTTCGAGAAAACAATGAAATAAACGAAACTGGAAAGTTACCCGGTAGCATTCATATTCCGAGTAAGTTGATTATTCTTCGAGCCCCGCGTACGTGTGTGTAAACAAATGTATAACAAGAGTAAATGGCGTCTGTGATGTATGGAAAATGGCGGATGGTGAAAATCGTTATTATTCACAGTGGGCGATGTAACGAATTTGCTCACGACTCTCAGCGACGAAGTCTTCAAAAGCAGATTCGACAAACCCAAACCCTCCAAGGATACAATGATTATAGTTAGCTGCAGATCGGGGAAGAGAAGCGCAATGGTCCAAAAAGAGATGCAGAAATTCGGCTATCAGAAGTAAATATTTTGTCATTTTCATTTGAATCCAAACTTTACGTGGAAGAAAACAACTGATAAACCTTCTTTCACTGGAATGTACTCTTTTTTTTTCTTCTCCTCAACGCTTTATCTTCTTTCGTAATAAAAAAGAAGACAAACATTTTCTTCCTTTAAATAAAAATTGTAGATAGAAAGGAAATAATTAGGAAACTTTCTCTATCGAATTTGTTTTCGTTTCGCATCAAAATTTCTTGTTCCTTTCTTCTTTGTTTTTCAATTTGAAGTAAAAATTTGTTTCTCTTAATTCAAACTCAGACAATACTCTGGGAAAAAATAGTAGATGAACTTTTTCTACGTAAATATTTTTGAATATTTTGCCCCATGAAATACAAAGTTTTCTTCACAGGAAAAAATGATTCAATATTCCGGACTGTGCGATTAGCTGATGAAAAATATTTTTTCAGTGTCTACAATTATGACGGAGGATGGCTCGACTGGGAGAGCCGGCAAAAGGCGTAGAAACAAAAGGAAAGATCGGTACGAGTAGAGCGAAGATTTTCTTCAGTATGTACAACTTTCTTCAAGAAGATGCGATATGAACAGAAGAAATCGCGACGATGTATATTTTGCATTTTCAGACTGACTATCAAAATTTATGAAGCTTAAAATCATCAGCATCCAGTTTTATTAATATTTACAGAATAAAACTTTGTATTATATTCGATCAGAGAACGAGTTTTCCGTCTCTTTGAAAAATTTCCAATCGTAGCAAAACAGAGATGAACCTTATCGCGACGCAATCATTTATTCTGCTCTTGAGCAAGTTTCTGGTGTACCATTTCCCGGAATTGTCCCAAAATAAGATTCTCCCTCTTTTGTCTTTCCTCTTTGCTGAACATCGCCAGAGCTCTCTTCTCGTCGGCGGAATAAATTTGATTTTCCTTACGAATACGAACAGCCTCCATGCGTCTGTGTCTGCTGCCGCTCATGACGTAGCCCACAGACTCGTAAGATGCGATTTCGTCGGAAGTAAGGCCGATTTCACCTCGTCTCGGTATTCTCTTTCCTTCGGCGACGTAAGCTGCCATAGCGGCGCCCTCTCCCGGCAGCAAAGCTTTACCAAAGTCCTTGGCGGAAAGCGTTACGTGTTGCTTCTGTATCGGACCGACAACGCCGTCGTCGCCGCTATCGTCGGAACTGGAATCTCTCCTAGACTTCTTTCGCCGCACCGTTTCCGACTTTTCCACCCATTCAGATTTTTCCTCACCCGAAGAGTCATCCTCCGCCGAGCTGCTCTCCGAGTGCTTTCTCTTTCGTTTTTTCTTTCTCTTCTTCTCCTTCTTTGCTTTCTTTTCCTTCTTCAGTTTTTTACTCTTCTGGGAAAGAAACATTTCGTTCGAAAAACACCAGTGCCTCTGCTGGTCATGATTATTACTACTACAAAAAAAATCGTGCCCTACCTTTTTCTTTTCCTTCTTCTTTCTTTTTTTGATACTCTGCAGAGTTTGCGCTTCATGCTTGTTCGTCGTTTCATCCTCGTCCTCCGAACTGCGGAAAAACGAAATTTTGCAATTTATTGGCAAATTACTATTTATTTTCATTATTTGATACGTAGAAAGAAGAAATGATACTCTCGTTATAGGTTATGTTCGGTTACGCAAGAGATATCTACGCTATTCGATTCGCGATCGATTTTATTTATGTCCAGGTTTTGTTTGCTTACAAAACGTATCTACTTCTCGACTCACTCGTCAATTCTCGTAGGAGATTTTCCCCACACTCTGTCAACGCCTCGCAGCCCAATCTCTTCGCGCTGCCGACTTCTCAACTCCATCGTATTTTGTCACTAATTTTTGCCACAACAATTTCTAAGCCATCTTAAATCCAACGTTCATTTTCCATTCAATGATGCTATATTATTGTTTTGCACATTCGGTGGTTTCTGTTTTAAACGATCATTGTATTATTACCCGTCGTATGTATGTAAACAGTCGATCAAACGCTAATGACGTAAAATTAAATATCTATAATACTGCGAATGGCGACGAGATAGGCGCCCCTAGCGGCAATGCAACGAAAGAATACCGCGATCTTTAAACCAATTTTGAGTTATTTACACGACATTCTTCCTTCTCTTTATCACTGTCTGTGCTAACTGAATTGAATTTCCATAAATAAATAAGAGCGAAGCGTAAATCTCCGAACAGCTTGGATTATCAAAAATATTGCTCACTATAAACAAGATCAAGATTCTTGATGAGTTAAAAACGTATTTAATTAACAGTCAGTTTCAAAAAGCTTCCTCGACCTTTCGAACGAAAAGATATTTTAGTTGTTATCACGCAATCAAAAACATTCGAAAGAGAATTGTATGAAAAGCTATTCAATTTCTCAAACTCGTTTAAACAACAACTGAATATTTTACGATTATACGGTTTTTTTCAATGCAAAAATACCATTATACGTAGATTACGATTCAACAATTCAATTCAATATATATAATGATGAGATTTCCGCGCGGGAAATATTTAAATGAAAGAATGCGACCTTAACGTAAATTATGTCGTATCTTTATTTGTACATTCGCTTTTTTTTATTATTATGCTAATTGGTTTTTCTCACATGATAATATTAATCGTCTATTATGCATTAAACAACCAACACTAATATAAATACAAAAAAGTCAGTCCATCGGTAAAAAAAAGAGAGAAAGAGAAGCACGAAAATTCGTCCATAATAATGTTTGGAGTGTTTCAGGAAGAAGAGAATGATGAAAAAATGATAAGTCGGGTAAACACAGGGTTTTTGTTTTTGTTTTTATGACGAATATCACATGAGGTGTTGATTATGCGAGATCATATTTATAAATATATATATATATATATATATATATATATATACTAGGTCGTCCGTTATTTCTGAAGATAACTTTTTTCACATGGGTATGCGCCAAATCGCTTAGTTTACAGCCTAAAAACAATGTTGAAAATTTTTTCAAAATTTTCAAATGGCAGTAACCCCTGCTTAAATAACGCTTCTTAGATCTTAATTTTATATCATGCTTGTCATATTGATTAAATTTCAAAAAATTGTCGACTATCCTTCAACCACAATCTTTTTAGATGGACAAATTTCAATATTACTGACAAATATTTTTTCATTCATTCTCCAATATAAGGAAATTGTACGGTAAGAATAAATGTTAATCTTTTCAAAATAAATGTACAAAAATCCCGTGTTATTCAAACAGGAAATGTATCGTCATTCCGGGGTTAATGGCTTTTGAAAATTTTTGAAAAAATTCCCAACAATGTTCTCACGCTGTAAACTAATGATTTGGCGCATACCTAAATGGAAAAAGTATACTTGAGACATAACGGACATCCTAATATATATTCATATATATACATGTATATTAGACTGATTCAAAAAAAAACTTTTTTTTTTTTTCCTTCGGGATTCTTGTGCTACTGTTGGGCAGTAATAAAAGAAAATTTTCCGTAAAAGATGGGCGTTGTCACTCAATTTTTAGAGGTGGCTATCTCGACTTTTTTGTTTTGAATTTTTTTTAATGAACGTATTGCAGTTAACCATAGTTATGGCTGCGGATTACGGATAAAAATCAGATCCAGCACCGTAACTATTCTATTTCGTAACCAAAAGAAACTCTTACAATTCGAAATGATTGCAATATTCACAATTCTAATCCAGGTAGCTCAATAATGGCATCTATACTACTCTCGTTATTCATATAGATATATTTATACGCATTAACATTTCGTGCTCTGTACGAAAAATTAAATTATAAGCTTTCCTTCATAAATCATGTATTTACATTTTTAAAATGCTACACTTACATTATCTTCAAACTCATTCATATTTCTTCCCAGCTACTGTGCATAACATCGCGCATCCCACTGCGCAGTAAAAATGCACGAAAAATAGTGCAAAATTTAAAAGTAATTAACTATGTTGCTGAAAGGGCGTACCTCTTGTCGAAAATTTCAATAATAGCTCGACAAAAAAAAAGATGAAAAGCAGTACTTGCTGTAAGTGATCCAGCTACATCGACAACGCTTTCCAAAGTGCAATAAAAAACAATCGATTCAAAATTCGGTTCAATAATGAATAGGAAGCGTAAAAGCCTTACCGTTACGTTATGGTTACGCTAATATGATTTTTATTATTTAGTTCATTATTATTATCCATTTTTGTTGAATTATCGATGATAAAATAAGTCGTCATAATACTAAGTTATTATGTTTAATTAAACAGCGTTTAAAATATTGTTTGGGCTAAATTTATTTACCGGTAATATTTTCGATTTTGGTTTTTAGGGATTCAATGTGTGTGCGATATACTTTTCTTTGTCGCAAAACAGCTGTGAAATTTCCTTCATTTATTCTATTTCCGGTGTAATCTATACTATGATCATATTTAATAAATAAAATCATGAAAAAAATAACAAAAAGTCGAGATAGCCACCTCTAAAAATTGAGTGACCGCGCCCATCTTTTTGGAGAAATTTTCTTTTATTAGTGCCCAACAGTAGCACAAGAATCCCGAAGGAAAAAAAAAAAAAGTTTTTTTTTGAATCAGTCTAATGTATATATATATATATATATATATATATTAATATAAACGGGAATAAACTTATATTCTAGAAAGTTGTTGCAATAAATTCGAAGGCAAAACCGTCTCGAGTTTATCAAGTACGTAATAGAACGGAAGAGACAGCCAGGCGATCATAGCTCGAGCGACAACACCCATCGTATCGGGATATTGATGAGTCAGTAGGGCCAATAGAGCGGTAAAGGAGCATAGGCCAGCGGTGAAGAGAATGAAAAATGGCAATTCTTTCTTCGGATAAACGCTAACGTCGTGAAAGGATGGCAATAATTCGCGATCGGCGCACTCGGTGCACGTTGGATAGGGATAAAAGAGGTGACCTCTCTCGAGCGGATAAGGCAACATTCTGAAAGTGCCTTCCCACGTGCAATGAAGTAAATTAAGAGCACCCTCCATCTGCTTCCAATGAGAAAGATGAAAAAACGCATAAGCTATAGCTTCCGAATCTCCTCTCTTGAGAACATGCTCCGGCGGCAGTATCAGAGGTTTCATTTCGAGAAGATATTTCGGCACATGGGGATTGAACTCCACCGCTCTGTGAATCGCTTCGACAGCCGACATCTCAGCGGTCGTCAGTCCTCTCTTGCTCGCGATGTCGGGAGAAAATTTATCAGCCACGAGACGAGCTTTCAGCAACGCCGCCGTGTAGCATATAGTAGCTGATTTGGGCAAACTGATGTCGTCGTACTTGGCGAGCACCGCTTGAACATCCGCGTAAGCCTGCATCTCCAAGAGCGCCTCTATGAGATTCTCGTGTATGTTGAGAACGTTCATTATAGGCGGTACTTCCTTCGTCAAGTCGCGAAACATCTTCACCGCCTCTTTGAGTTTGCCCAGTTTTCTGGCGCACATCGCCAGCCTTCTTCTTATGTATATCAGTACGTTGGTGTCTCTTCTGTGTATCGCCTCTGCGGTTGCTCCTTGATGCTGAGTATTCTGCGACTTTCTGTAATTATTCTCCGCCACTTTCAACGCCTGCTTGAAAATCTTTTCCGCCTCGACGATGGTCGTCGCTTCTTCCTCCGCCAGCAGTATGTAAGCCGGCGCGCAATCCGGATTCCGTTCTACGGCCGTGTGCGCCGCTTTGATTCTCACGACGGGATTACGCTCCCGCCACGCCGTTTGCATTATCTCGTACTCCGCCTTGCCCGTGTCCCCTTCGCACGTAAAAAATGTCTGATGATCCTGAGCCGAGAGATTCATGTCGTAATAAGTCAACGGCTCTTTGTTCGTCGCCCAATAGAATCTCTGATATTCCGCGCCGCGAAATAAATTTATCGGATTTCTCCATACTTTGCACTCGGGTACGTTTTGCTGACTGGACGAGCTCGTCCCGTTGATGTTCGACGAGTTTCCGTCTCCTCCGCCGCCGCCGCCGCTGCTGTCGCCTCCTCCTATCCAGGGTGATATGTGATTCAGCGATACTTGCTCGATAAACGACGTGCCGTATTTTCTAAAGTACCACCACTCGAATATCAATATTAAACCGGAAATCAGGGAGGATGTTCCGGTAAGTGCGACATAAAATTTTGGGGTTAGGGTACTCAGGAACATCGTAGAGTCCCACATACTCGTGAATAGCAGGGCCATTTAGGGGCTTTTGTATCGGATGAGTGATAATCTTGTGATACTTTTTATAGTTGGCTTGCTTTCGAAATTCCTCTGTTTTCTTCGTTATTATTAGAAATGTCGGCGTCGTCGATGTAATAATCTTACCGAAGATGGAATACTCTCGATTATTCGCTTGTTTCTTTGATTGTTTCGTTGGTGTTTTTTTTTCTTTTCATCAATTGTTATTTCGAAGATCGACTTTGTCGCGGAACAATTGAAACATCGCGATCCGAGGGGTTAAAATAGCGAAATTTTTTCTCCCGAATCGCTTCGCATTTTCTTCTTTTTTCGCTCCGCGATAACACCACTGTCTTCGATAACTCTGTCCTCTCTCCTCTCTCTTTGCGCGTAATAATCACTTTGACTTTACATTTATCGTGGGTTTAATTTTTTTACGGCGTTTGATTGTTTTGTTTTCTTTCTGTTTTTTATCGAAACGAGGAAAGACGCCATTTAATAATACAGTCCCTTTAAAACGAGCTTCCGACTGTCGAAACCAGAGGACACTCGGGTGTCTATTCCCTCGCGGAGATCGCAACTGCAGTCGTGATCTTGTTTTCCGTATAGCAACGATGAGATTTTTTTTTCAAATGCAACTCGCATTCTCTCTACGAGATGACGGCGTTTCGTGCATATGCCACTGTTCTTTCGATAAAATAGATTTGGCCCTTAAAAATATGATCACGTTCAAGTTCATTGCATTCTGAAATACCAAAGAACTTCGATCGAGATAATTACCCCCATTATCCTTATTTCATAATAATTTTCAATCATTTATTTCTGGAAGTTTTCCAAAAACCTTATACAATTAAGTATTATTAACGATAATTGTTACTATACGAGACACAAAAATTTCGAAGAAGCCACGGAATATTGAAACATTCTTTCCGATACTTTTGTGGTCGAAACTGAGCGTCAAGAATTATCGAATGGTAAAATCACGCTAATCAATAAATACGGCGTGCGCAGATATTTCGTACACTCCGTACGCTAGATTTTTGTCATACGCTGATATAAAAAAAAAAATTTGTACATAAAGTATCCACCGTGCGTTTGCAGGTTTTACATACGAATGTTTTGCGTTGTCTACTTGATAATTGATCGAGAGCCAACACGTGAAGCGCTCAAATGGAAAATCAATTACGTCCTCGCGCGGTGGCGCCACCTGGCCGCGTTTTCGCGGGTTGTTCAAAAACTGATTCTTTTCAATTCTTCTTGGGTCGGGTGCTTGCGGATTCATCTTGGATTCTGGGTTTCGATAATACCGTGTATCGAAATTGTGAATGTATTATTGAATTCAACGAAATTTTCGAAAAATCGTCGGGATAGCGAGGCGGAAGTTTCATTCTTCGGCAACTTCGAAGTAAAAGGGAGAAGCTCATTTTGTCAGGATTCAAGACGAAGTTCCGAGACGAAATGGATTTCAGTACTTTTTATCGAATTGAAAAATACCAAGACAATTATCGACATCAAATTTCGGGACTGCCTGTAAAGGAGCGAATAACAAAAGATCGTCCGATACTCGTTCAATATAATGATTTTATTACAAAACTTCTGCATTCATGGGCTACAACATGTAATATATATATATATTTATATATATATATAATAATAATAATAATTGCGTTTGGTCTAGACCCTTAATAAAAAAAAGAAAGCCAAACTGCACCACATATTTCTTCGATTCTATTTCCTTTTTTCCCCCCGTTCCTCGTCTTCATCTTCTTTTCAACGATCATAAACTACGGCGTAGTTTTGCGCTCGAGGGACATTTTTTCAAAATTTTCGTGATTTCTGGTTCTTTTTTCACATTTTCCTTGATCAATCTTCAGCAAAGGAAAAATATTTAAAAAATCGAAATAAACCGCACATAATTATTCGTCGCATCGTGATGATTATTTCTTCTTCTTCTCTCTTTAGAATTTTGAACGTTTTCGTCACGTTCGAGAATCGTTCATCGTAAGCGATAATTTTTTTGAATTCCCTGATGTTTTTCATCGTTCATCGTTTCATCGTTCGAGATCATATTTCGAGAAGCATCAAAGAAAGAAGAGAAGAAAAAAGCCGGTAAACTACTCTTATCGCTGCCTCAAAGGGAAATCAATAGCATCGCTTGAAATACTCGACGCGAGAATACACAAACGGATGCAAACTCGCGAGCGTAAACGACATTTCCTTCGTTGAATCGCACGAGCGAACATTATGATACACACTTTTCTGAATAAACGAGTTTACCCGTAGAGTTTTTAAAACAAAATTCTGCGTGCTTGAACGACACACGAAAAAGAAGAAAAGGAAACGACGGTTGAAACAAAACGACGTCGGGGGATAAAAAAAAGACCACAACACCGTGTCTCCTCCTTTTGATTGGTCGCGTGAGAACAAAAATTGTGAATTTTAATGCGCGACGCGAAATAAAAAAACGTTTGCCCGATAAAGCGCAATCCATTGTCGACACATCAAGTCCTAAGGAAGAAAGACAGAGAGAGAGAGAAAGATTGTACATTGAAACGACATACGACAAATGGAGTATATCGTGTAGGTGTAAAAATAATAAAATTATCATTATTATTATCATACATATAGTAAATCATTTAGTATCTCGAAAAAATTGTTTCTTCTTTTCTTCATTTTCCGTCAACTGCGTTTTTTTTTTCTTCCACCTTCATTCCCATCTCCGCAAACGTTCAGTTTGGATTCAAGGAAAAGAACTATCCCAAGCTGCTAATCCTAAGATAATGTAATCTTTTTTCTTCCTTTTCCTCCTTTCTTCATTTATTTATAATAATTTCTATTTATATTAGGTATGCACGCACTCGCGACAACTAAACCGATACATGTTCGTTTTTTCGTCTTTTCGTCACCCACCCGCCGCCCCGTGAATTTCTCTGCAAAAAGAAACACCGCTATCGGCTTTGTAGGCCGTCGAAGAACACGAGACGACACTGACGAGCGCCCCGATGATATCTTCCGAAGCAACAAAAAATCTTCAACTCAAAAAGTCCCTCTTTGTCCCCTACTTTTTTTTCCTCCTCATTCAGCCGGAGATCCTCGCTGTACTTATACGCGAAGATGATCGATCGTCAAGAAAATAAATTTTCAAAAAAAGAAAAGAAGACGAAAATCAAGGAGCGGCGGTATTTTGTTGCTTCGTACACGGCGAGTCTCAATTATCTTCCGGCCAACTCGTTACTCTTCGTGTGTATAACGATCGCTATAGAATAATTATCAAGTAAAATCTGCAAAATACAATATACGGCCTATCTCATGAATTCTTCGTCTCTTTGCTTTTTCCTCGTTTCTCTTTTTTTCTTCCTCCTCCTTCGTTCATTATAAATAATTATAGTATAGTAGTCTTCACACCATTTTGTTATTCATCCATTTCGCGCGATCTCTTCCGTTCAATCGAGATTGAGACGCCCCGGCGCTTTTCGAAATTTCATTAATTTAAATATTACATTTGTGCCCTTTGCACTATATTCGACTGGTGGTATTCTTTTTCGTTACTGTGTTTGTGTTTGTGTGGGTGTGTGTGTGTGTGTGTGTGGATATAATACATGTATAATATATTTATATATATATATATATATATGATTATATCGATTTATATATATGTATATATGTATATACGAGTGTACATATACATTTATATACATATATATATAATCTAGAGGAATTATAATATTTACATATATACATGTAACACCGGGACACCCCGAACGTGTTAATATTTCCTTTCTTTCGCTTTTTCTTCTTTTTTCTTTGTCACGATTACGGCCAATTATTACCTTGACTCGAGAAAACAAAATGTACTCTTCGTTTTATCGGGGAACTGAAGATCCCGTCGTTGAAATCGTCCGAGGTTACGAAAATTTACGAAAATTCCACGTAATCGTCTCGCGTACACGTTCTTCCGTTCGGTCAGATCATTCATCTTCGTTGATTATCAGATTGGCGCGCGCGCGCGCGCGCGTTATCGCGACTGCCCGTGCGAACGTCGTCGATATATATATATATTTTTTTTTTTTTCGATCAAACCGACCAACAATATAGAAAACTTTTTCAAGAGAGTTTCGGGACTTTGACGGTATTTTGGAAACCAGGTACTTGGCCAACCTTTCGACACGCAGTTTCCGGTGGCTCTCGTTATTATTATTATTATTATTGTTATTATTATTATAATCAGCACCGAGAGAGAGAGAGAGAGACGTTAACGGAAACGGTGGAGATTCCCGCGGAAAATTTTGCTTTCCCGTCATTCGTCACTCGCGGGACTTTCGATCGAGAGTGAAAAAAAAGAACCGAAAGCTGCACGACGAAACTGGCTCGATGCTGACCCCCCGCGAATGCATCGGCCCGACGACCGACGGAACGAAGAAGGCGGAGAGATCGTTACGCGAAGTGAGACAAAAACACGGGGTTCACGATTGGCCGAGAATTCATTCGTGCTACGAGTCGAGATCGTCCTCGCGCTGGCTGCTAAAGTAGGAAACAAGACCGCCGAATTCGCCAGAGCCCTCCTCGTCGTACTGCTTGTTGACGGGCGCACTCTCGGTGCCGTGCGATTGCGGAGGTGGTTGCTGCTGCTGCTGTTGCTGCGGCGGCGGCGGTGGCGGCGGAGGTTGAGGCGGTGGCGCTGGTGGTTGAATCTGAGGTTGTCCGTCAGAGGGCGTGGAAAAATGCTCCGCGGAGTAGGGGGAGCCTTGGTAAGCGGCGGCGTCGTCGGCCGTCGTCATCGGCGGTGGTGGCGGATAAGCTCCGTAGTGATAATTCGGTGGTGGGGGTGGATGGTACGGCGAAAAATTGCCGGGCGGCCGATTCGGCGGTGGCGACGGTTGCTGCATGTTGTGATTGGCGGCTGAGGGACTCGGGAATTGCGGCAGTTGGTGTCTCACCGCTAGTTGAGGATTGTCGGAGAATCTCGCGTGTCCTCCGCTGCCTCTGACGTATGGCGGGGGTGGTGGAGTCGGTCCGCTCTTGGACAACGGACTTCCGGCGGACGGTGGGATCATCGCCGGTACCGGTCCGAGGGGCGAGCTCCTGTCGCGGCTGTTTATCGATATCGGCCCACCGCCGGATGGCGACGGGTCCATCGGGTGATGAGGCGTGTGATAGAGCTGCGGCCCGGGCACGCGCATTCGCATAGGTGGCGTCACCGAGCGCACCGCGGCGAAATGCGGCGGCATCGGCGACGGCACCGCCTGCCTGTACGGCGATGGAATACGACCGCGCGGCGGCATGTCGTAGTTGCTCGAACGCGGCCCCGGCATTATCTGGCCGGGCGCGTTCGGACCCCCGAAATACTTGTGGCCCATCGCGGCCGCCGCGGCGGTAAACGACTGCGGCGTGCTGGACACCGGCTGGGATTGCAGCATCCGGGTTATTACGGAAGACTGTTGACTAGGCGGCAATGATGGGAATACCGTTTGTTGCTGTTGTTGTTGTTGTTGTTGTTGTTGTTGATTGGGCGATTGTACCGACGGCAGTCCCTGACTGGTTATCACACCGATGGTAGGTGGCGTTGGCGGCGCCGAACCCGACGTGCTGCTGCCCGGCGTCGGAAGAACGCCGCTCGGTATGTCGTCGTTCTTCACTTCCGGATTGGAATCCGTGCTCGTCATACCCAGCTGGCCGATGTCGATGCCGCCGGCTTTCGCCGCCGCTTCCGCCGCTCTCGCCGCTTCCAGAGCCAGGGTTTTCTTGCCCTTGCCGCGACCTCGCCTCTTCGGCTTCATCGGCGAACCGTCCGGACTGAATATGTGCCCTTCCGGTCCGGCCATCAGCGGAATCGGCGGTCCCGGGGATCTCTCCATCTCCATCGGAGCTGTTATCACTGTCGGTAAGGTAGGTGACGTTATCACGTTCGGCGACACGCTCGCCGGTGATAATTCCGGTATGTTTATCGACGTTGGCAATAAACTTCCGGTTATCAAACTCGGCACGCCGTCCCGACGCATTTGCTCCGCCAGGATCTCCGCTTTGCTGCGACGACCCCGCTTCTTCTTCTTCGGTATCTCACCCTCCGTCGCGTCCGGCGGCGCGTTCGGGTCTCTCTGCTGCTGTTCCGCCGCGAGTATCTCCAGCGCCTTCAGACGCGCCTTCTCCAGTTTCTTCGCCTCCCTCTCCTCCTGCTTCTTGTTCTTCGCTATCTCGATCGCCGCCAATTCCAGCTGCCGCCTGCCGTACTCCTCGTCCTCCATCATCATTTGCTCCAACTGCTCGTCGTCCAGGGCGTTTATGTCGTCGGGCGTCAGACCCGTCAAGGAACCCTCCGGCACCTCGCCCATCACCGATCCCGTTGCCGACATCGTCGAACCTGCGAAAACGACGCTCTTTTTTTCTTTCTCGTCCGAAAATTCGCTCGCGAAAAAAAAACCCACGTATCCTTGCAACACGGAAATTTCCATTTTTCTCTCTCGTTTCATAGGCGTTCTCGTTTGTTCCGTCGGAATTAACGACGTACGAATAATTCACGGGGCAGGGCTGAACATTTTCGTGGCGAAATTCTTGACGCCCAAAAAAAAAGTCCCGAACGACGAAATTTTCGTCTCTTCGCCGGAATCTTCGCCGTTCGAAACGTTACGATGCGATAAAACGAGATCGAACGGCGCTGTTGTCGGTAAGAAGAATGTCACTTTTTCCCAAGGGAATATCTTTCGGAATTTTCGAAAAAAATGTTTTTTTTTTTTTTTTTTACTAATAAGAAAAAACAGAGTCTTACCTTCCATGTCCATACCACGTGATGCGGAATCCGCGTCGTTTGGCTTTAGAATCGGCGAAAATTCCAGCGCCTGCTGCTCTCGAAGTTTGTTCCTGCTGCCGGGCTTCGGACCTGGTTTCTTTCTCTGCTTCGGCGTCCCGTTGTCGATCACGGCTCTGCCGCCCGCCGGACTTTTGCTCTTGTTCGTTCTCTTGGTCTTCGGTGATTTTGCCTTCCCCTTCGGTACTTCCTTCTTCGGTGAGTATATGTCACCTTTTTCGAAACAAAGCATCAACCGGAAGCGTTAAACCGACGATCCGAGGATTCTTCAAACGCAACGAATTTTCGGCCAATTTACCCGAATCCGAATCCTTTTCAACGTCCTCGGCAAAGTCCTCACCCTCGTTGACGACGAACTCGTCCTCGCTCTCTTCCGTTTTTCGCAAAACTTTTTTCAGCTCCTGCGAAATTTCAAAATCACGAGGGAATCGTCATTTTTGAGGGAAAAAAAAAAACGAGCTCGAGCCTCTTCCGCGGAAGAACTCTCGTCGATTATTCGCCCGAGAATCAAATTTGTTTTTCTTTTTTCACAAAAGAAAATAAACTCTCTTTGCCGGACCAAGTTTGCCGCGAGTGCCGGAGACGCTTTTTTGAAAACGACGTTTTGTTTTTTTTAAAACTGCACTACGCTTGACGAAAATTTATTACATCGAGGAAAGAAACGTCGGAAGTCGGTTTGACGATAATAATAATAATCGCGATGGAGTTTTGTTTTTTTTTGCAAAAAGTCGAGAAAAAATCAAACGAAAAATTACCTCCTCGCTGTCGGATCCCATGATGTCCTGGTAATTTATTTTGCGTCCTCTTGTACGCCTGGCGAGGGTCTCCTCGTGCGACGCTCCATCCTCGTCGAGGCCACCGTAAATTATCTGTTGAAAATACGGAAAAATAAGGACGCGAATTTTGAGAATTTTTACGAAAAAAAAAAAAAACAACTACATGAAGGAACATCGAGGGTAAAAAAACTTGTAACGATACGAAATATCCGCCGAGGAAAAAGAAGAAGATGGAAAATTCACACGCGAGAGCGCTGATGAAATAATTTTGGACAACTTTTGACGGAAAACAAAATAGTTTCGATCGAAAATATGATTTCCCCCGTTTTTTACCTTTCTTCTCATGCCAGGAGCTTTCTTCGGTCTGGTCGTCGTTTCCTGTGATTGAAAAAAAAAGAAAAAAAATTATTTATTCGATTTACTCGTCGAGATGACGAATGACCTCGAATTCGATTTTACCTTTTTCTTCTTTTTCAAGCTCTCCGTTTCGACGTTCGAATTGTCAAATTCAGTTCCGTTATCCTGCATCCCCTCGTCGTGATTCTTCTCCGCGACGTTTTCGTCATTTTTCCCATCCCCTTCCGGCACAGCGAGACGCTCGCCGTCCCCCTCCTCTTTCCCCTCCTCGGGTTGCTCCTCGTTGTCGCTAAAATTGTCCGGCTCTATTATCCTTTTTCGCTTTTTTTTCCTGCGCGATTTCGTCTTCGACGTTGTCCTCAATCTCGGCGCTGGTATCGTTCTGCTCCTTTGAAGAAAAGAAAATAAATTTATCAGCTCGCATTGTTTGAAGTACGCGAGTTTTTTTTTTTCCAGAATACTAGCTTTTGAGCGTTTTTTTTCGCGTTTGCGATCGGAAGGAAAAATATTTGTACGAAGGAGAATTACTTCTTTTTTCTCTGCCGCCAGGAATTGTCGCTGTCCTCGCTTTCCGAGCCTTCCCAGACTGACCGCGATTTCTTTCTCTTCGGACGATCGCTGTCTTCGCTGTCATCGTTGACTGTGGAACCGAGAAAGTCGAGGCATCGTCGCGAATTATTTCACGGTTGAAAGAAGAAAAAAAAGCGCCACCCGCGTGAGAATCGCGATAGGATAGCATTTTTTTCGTGTCTTTTTTCCTTTTTCTCACCGAAATCAGCGTCGTATCGGGTCCGCGCCGCTCTCGTTGACCTCCGCACGGGTCGCGAATCGCCCTTTCTGCCGCGTCTCCTGCTCGTCGCGAAGGAATCGTCGGAGGAGTCGATCTGGTCCTCCAAATCGTCGTCCTCCTCGCTGCTGGACCCTTTGAAATCCTCATCGCTGTCCGGGTCGTCCTCGCTGCTTATGTCCAGGCTATTGAGCTTCCGGTGCTTCTTGCGAGAGTGCAACTTCCTGCCCGACGATTTGCGCGTGTGATCGTCCTCGTCGTCGTCGGCCTCGTCCTTCTCGACTTTGTAATCCTCGTCGCTGTCCTTTTCCACTTTTTTCGCTCCTCCGTCGTCGTCGTTGTCGTCCTCGTCCTCGTCGTCGACGTCCTCCTCGTCCTCGTCCAAATTCTCGCGATGCCTCTTCTTCAACGCCTCCCCGTGAGCTTCCACCTTCTCCGCGTTGACGATCGTCGCGATGTCCTTGCCGCGACCTTGATTACCCGCCCCGCGTACAGCGTCCACCTCGTCCTGTATCGCCGCGTTTATCATGTCGTCGTATTCGTTGAACTTGTACGTGTTGGCGCAGCGTCTCTCGCGCAGCTGATAAACCGGCTCGCTCTCGTCGCTGCTAGAGCTGCTCGAGCTCGATTCCGACGACGAGGACGAGGAATCTAACGAAGCGATCGATTGAATCAACATTCGCAATTTAAGGCGATGTGTTACATCCGTAAATCGAAGCTTAGAAAAATTCTCCGGCAAAATCTATAAATCGGATCGGTTTGAAATTTGTTGTGGGTATTTAGTGATATAGCCCGGAGGGACTGACGATTTTAGAATTTCGAAATTTTGAAAATTTTTTCACTCTACAAAAAAACTTTTTTTGAAAAATTTCGAAATTGCGAAATCGTCATTCCCTCCGTGTTGCGTCACTAAATACTCACAAAAAATTTCGAATCGATCCGATTTATAGATTTTGCCTGAGAATGTTTCTAAATTTCGATGGGGGAGGGGGTATCCTCCATGGCCTTAAACAACGTTTCGCAATCTCATGAAAAATGAGACGAAATCGCGAAAAATGTTTCGTCAATAACGGGAGAATTTTTAGCGAATAAATCTCATCGAAGTTAACCTTCGGAGGACGGGATTGGTCCCGAAAGAGACCATCCGGGGAACGACGTTTTAAATGTTTTTCAGGAATGATTTTCGATTTCTTTGAATGTCTTTAAATGTCTAAAATGTCTTTATTCAAGGTCAAGTATTTTCCTAGATTTTTTTAACAATTTTTTTCGTACTCGGCACATCGAAAAACGTAGGTATATGAGGTTTGAGCTCCGAATGCGAAATAAAAAAAAACTTGACCTTGAAATGACCTTTTCCAAAGTCGAGTATTCGGTGTAAAAAAACACGTTGAAAAACACCAGAAAACATTGCATCACATTTTTCTCTTGCGGATGGGACTGGTGCCCTTTAGGACCACCTGCGTGGTCGGAGACTTGTCCCGAGGTGTACGTACGATTTATATATGAATTACGCGATTTGAACTGAAAATTTTCCGTCCTCTAGAGGTTAAAGAGCCTGAAATTGCCGTCCCGTTCGACGAAATAGCACGAGACTCACCCGACTGTTCGCTGGAGCCACGCGAGCTGTTATCGGCGTGTTCGCCCTTCAAAACATTGTCCAAGCTTATACCGACAAAGGCCAATCTCTTCTTCCTCAGTACTTCGTTCTCGTGTCTCTTGGAGTTTTGATCAAACGTCTTCAAACTGTCTCGCAATTTATTGACCAGAACGTTCTACGAGAAAGTGGCAAAAATAAAAGCATCGAATTATTCACCCTTCATTCAAGCGAAATCGAAACCGAATGTCGGATTTTCGAATTTCAAAAGTTTTACCGTCGCTCAATTCGAATCTGATCTGATATCCCATTTGCAAATTAAAAAACGGCGGGTTCGGATCCGGATTTGCATCCGCCGACGAGTTCTAACGGAGCGTTTGCAAGGGCGTCTGCCTTTATCCATTTTTTTCGGTGAAAAATTCGAATCGCGATAAAAAAAAGTCACTTCCGGTTCTTTATTTGATTCCAACTCAAATCGTTGTTAGTGCCAGTATCAGTTTATCATTAATCAATGTAATTAAATCCTCCCGTACGGACGATAATAAAAATGCACGCGGATTCAAGCCGCTCGCGAGTGCAATGAAAAAAAAGCATTATCGGAGCACGAAAATTCCATCTATCGCGTGAATCCCGTTAAGGCGATGTGTTACATCCGTAAATCGAAGCTTAGAAAAATTCTCCCGCAAAATCTATAAATCGGATCGGTTTGAAATTTGTTGTGGGTATTCAGTGATATAGCCCGGAGGGAATGACGATTTTAGAATTTCGAAATTTTGAAAATTTTTTCACTCTACAAAAAATTTTTTTTGAAAAATTTCGAAATTGCGAAATCGTCATTCCCTCCGTGTTGTGCCACTAAATACTCACGAAAAATTTCAAATCGATCCGATTTATAGATTTTGCCTGAGAATTTTTCTAAATTTCGATAAGGGAGGGGGTATCCCCCATGACCTTAACGGAAAGGTCGGAGAATCGTCGAACGCCGATCGAGCGATAAGACCAAATAAATGCAAGAAAATACTCGTCGAGTGGGAAACTAACGTGCTGACAGGGCGGACAGAACCAATCGCCTTCCGGGATGAGCATGAGAGCCGGTCTCAGGCAGGAACAGTGCCAACCCTTGTCGCAAGTGTCGCAGAGCAAAATCCACTCCGGATGATCGGCTTTGCCGCACTTTTGGCAGGCGTACTCGTCGTCGGCTTCCTCGACGTCGCTCTGAGCCTTCCGGGCGGTTCTCGCGCGTCTCAGGGGCTCCGACTCTTCGTCCTTCTCGAGATCGCTCTCCGGTGAAAACTCGTGATCGCTCTTGAACAGCAAGGAGCCTTCGCTCTCGATTTCCTCCTCGTCCTCCTCGTCCTGACCCTCGTCGTCGCTGCTCGAACCCGACGAGCTCTGCCAAGGCTTCGCCTCGTTGAACGTCGACGACATTTTCTTCTTCTTTCGACCTCTCCTCGACTTGATCTCCCGCTCGATTTCCTTGATCATGATCGGCTCCTCCTCGCTCTCGGCTTTCTGCTTTTTCCGCTTCTTCTTCTCCGTACCGTCCCGATCTTTCTTCTCCTTCACGTCGCTCAACGTCTCCTCCTCGATTCTTCGCTTGTCAGCCTCCTCCTTGATCTTCAATTGCGCTATTCTTCTCGATTGCCTGACGGGAATCTCATTCGTGTCACCGAGCTGAGAGTCCGGCGCGGCGATGTCGATGCCGACTTCCAGGCCGAGAACCATTTTTCCTTGCGAAAAAAAAAACACACATACACAATGGTACGGAGGATTTCGCATCGTTATCACTTGAAATTACAGCCGTATTTTCGGTGTGATCCATTTTTCCCTCGTTTCTCGGTACTTCAAAAAACCTCGCGTCTGATTGGCGGATTTTTTACGAGAATAAACACGTAATAAAATACTCGGAGTGGCAACGATAAATCGTCAATGGGAAAAAAAATGGATTTCTCAATTTGGAGGTTAGTTTGAAAATCGTAACGGCGCGTGCTTACTTTTCTTTCGTTTTTTCTTCGATTCCGTTTGTCCAGCGTCCGTGAGAGCATCAACGGGGCCTCCGGTTCGCTCATCGTTGTCCTCCTTCGGTGCTTTCTCCTCGTTGACCTTGGGACGTTGAGCCGGTCTGGGAAAGGTTCTGTTGCCGCGGCGTCGTCTTCCCCTGGGCCGGCCGCGTGGTTTCCTCTCACTGACGACTTGAGCAATCTCCACGACCTCCTCGTCGTCGTCCTTGATCTCGATCGTCTCGACGCTTCGCGCGACTTTCGTCGTCCCGCTCTCGTCCTCGGAGCTGAGACTCTCCCTGCGATTGGCCTCGATGGATTTCCGCAGTTTCACATCCGGCGATCTTTTGCCGCGAAGCTTCATCCTTTTGCCGCCAGTCTCGCCCGTATCGTCATCCTGATTCGTCGCTTGATCCTCGGAATTCATCTCGTGCGTGCTGTTCCGACGTTTCCGGGATACAGCGGGGAGCAACGGGGGTGCTGCTTCCGGTGAATCGAGCTTCCAGCCTTCGTAGACCAAATCGGCGACGGGTTTCACGCGAATGCCAATTTTCGGCATCGTGGAATCTTCCAGAAGCGTCGGTTTCACGATTTCGTCCTCCGTACAAGCGAGCGGATCAACGTCGTCGGTTTGCGCCTCGAAGACGTCCTCCCTGTCGATACCCATGGAATCGTCCGATCCCAAATGGACGCAATCGACGCTCTGTATCTCCGACGACTTGCCGTCCCTTCCGACTTCCGTTGTTTCGGGCTTGATCGTTTCTCTCATTCCGCTCGTTGCTTCCGACGATTTTTCCAGCGTCGTTTCGCCCTGCGACGCTTCCGTCGCGCAATTTTCACGCACTTCCGGTTTCTCGTGATTCCGCAGTCTCTCGACGAACTCCCTTTCCGATTGTGAATTCACCGTCGAACATGTCGTCCTGTTTTCCTCGGATTCCGCCTGGATCTTGGACGATTTCGAGTCCTCCGTCGCGTTCGTCTCGCTGGCGACGTTCGACGGTTTTGATTTCGTCGGTGGGAAATCTTCCGAATCCGACGAAACGTGCAATCTCTTGCTGGTTTCTTTCTTCGCTTCGCTCGTCGACGTCGCGGCATCCTCGTTGCCACCCTCGACGAACGTACCCTGAGAATCCTCGTCGGGAGATTTTTTCTCGTTCGCAGGCTCGCTCGCACAGAGATCCAAGATCTTTTCCGGTGATGCCGCGTTCTCGGACGGTTCCGATGCCTCCGCGCTCTCCGAAGCCTTCTCCGCGATGATTTCGTCCGAGATCTTCTCCCGAGATTCGGGAGGCTGCGCGGAAATCTTCTCAGGAACGCTCGTGGATGAAACATCGCGAGACTCGAGCGGATTCGCTACTTCCGGTGTCTCATTTTCCCTCGAATCCACCCGTCTTTCCTCGTCATCGGCTGGAAACTCGTCCTTTGAGTCATCGACGTTGCTCTTCCCCTCGCTTCTCGAAATCTCGCGATTTCGCGAATCCCTCTTCGCATCCGTTTCCACCGGAAGTACGTGAAATTTTTCATCCCCCGCCGGTTTTTCCTCGGTTTTCGAACATTTCGCCACTTCCTCCACGACGTTATCATCGTCAAGGACGAACGTCCTCGAGACGTCATTATCGTCGGGGTGACTTTTTTCGATCGCTGAAACGCAAGTTTCGGCTCCGATCTTTTCGCCGTTCGTCGAGTTTTCGATCGACGTTGCTTCCTCCGGTTCTCTCCCTTCGTCGGTCGCTTCGATCCTCTCGCGCGTAAACTCGTCTCCGACCTCGATGGCTTTCCTCCGAGCGTCGTCCTCCACCCGCGTTTCATCCTTCTTGATCTCGAGCTCCTTCTCCGAACGATTCTCGTTGACTTCACAGCTGATTTCTTTTGATTCAATCTCGAAAAATTTATCCTCCGTTTCCAACGATTCTTCGCGCACCGCGACAGCGGGAGCGTCGTGGATTTTCGCGTCAACGATCGTCGGAACGTCATCGTCGCTCCTCGCGACCTCGGACTCCTCGTTTTCACGCACTTCCGGTTGGAAAACTCGAGCGCCAGGGTCGCCACCGTCGCTGCAATCGTAATTCGGCACGAGGGACGATTCGCCGATCGATTTTTTCTCACTCATCTCCGGAATCGTCGCTTCCAACGATCTCGAATCCTCGTTCAAGCTCGTTTTACCGAGATTATCGTTCACCGACGGAAACGACGCATCGTTCTCCGTAACGTTAACGATTTTTTCAGCGACTCCAAGATCGACGTACGTCGTCTCGCCGGAATCGATCTTTTCGCACTCCGAAGAGACGCGTTCGAGCTTCCTCTCCGTTTTCTCACCCGACGTTATCTCCGCGATTTTATCGGTAAAATTCAACGATTTTTCATCCATCGCTTCTTTACCGACGGGGCATTCATTGTTGGATTCGTCATTGGAATCCGAGATTCTGTCGTCTATGACCATAGCCTCGTTCGAGTCTTGATCGGCCGAGCTTTGATTGTCGGAAATGTCGTCCCCGTAGGAATCCATCGAACGAAGGAGCCTCAACGAATTCGACTCTTTTTTCTCGTCGACCGTCGTTATTCTCTCCGGCGATTTGACGGCGCGCGAATCCGCTATGGAAGCAGGAATGATTTTATCGCCCGGCTGCGAATCCTCGTCGTTGACGTCGGAGTTTCCAGGTTGCGAGGAAACATCGCGGGTCTCGCTGTTGCTCGATATCTCGCTCGGATTACCGCCTAAGTTCGAGTAACTCAGATCCACCGAGTCGCCCGGGGAATCCTCCGCCGAAGCTCCGCTCATCTCCGTTCTTTCTTTCGTCTCTTCCGCGCGTCGATCGGCCGATCTCACTTTGGCCTCCTCGACGATTTCCGAACTCTTGGAAAAGCCGTCCTGCGCGTCCTCGTTGCACACCTCGTTGCTGGCATTCTCCTCGTGCGTCTTGACGGCGCTCGTACAATCGTCCTCGGATTCCATCGATTGTTTCGTTTTATCGTCCAGGTCGCTCAACGATTCCGTCTCCTTGTTCCCGTAGTGCTTCTCGTCGTTCGTCTCCGTCGTTTGTCGGCTGTCCTCGGGACTCGTCCCTCGCATAACCGCCGCCTCCTCGTAATTCTCCCGGTCGACCGTATTCCCGCGGGATTCCTCCCGCATTTCCATCCCGGGGACGACCTCGACGCGACTCCTCGTGTCTCCATCGACCGCGATACATTCGTCCTTAGGAATTTCAGGAAACGTCGCCGGTTTTTCATCGATCCTGGAAGAATCCTTCGACGGATCCTCGCGGCGGGTTACAGCCTCGAGATTCGACGGAGACTCGTCGACCTTGGAAGGATTATCCGCTGGACCATCGAAACGATCGGTCGCGTCCTTTTTAGCCTCTCCGTCGTCGTTTGAACGATTTTTATTATCCAGCGGGGGAGACGACGAGGATTCCACGGGAAAATCCGGGGGAACTTCCGGTTTTTCACCGAGCTCATCGTCGGTATCGACGTGCATCTTCTCGTCGATCCTCGAAGCTTCCGGTGCCTCGTCGCTGATCCTCCCGCGATTTTCGTCGTCTCTCGGTGCTTCGATCTGCGCAGGATCATCGTTCGACCCGGTTGGCAAGTTCCTCGCGCATTGATCGTCGCTCCTCGAGCTGTAAGACACGCAATTCGGGCCGAAGAAGAATCGCGGCGGTGAATCGCTTCTCGCCGGGATTTCGTCATCCTCTCGAGGCTTCGCGTTCGTCGCCGCGGAACTCTCGCGAGCATCGACGAACGACGAGTCGCAACGGTCGACTTCCTCGGTCCCGTCGCTCGCGCCGACGGAGAAGGAACTGTCGGGTCGCGTCGCGACGATTTTATCGGCGACGATCGACGAACGCTCGGTGATGATCCTCGACGGCGCGAAACTCGGATTGTTCGACGTGCTGGTGATGGCGTCGGTGCGTTCGTCGGCGATATCCGCACTCGCGCTCAATCTCCCGTGAATTTTTCCACAATCCGGAACCTGGACGTCCGCCCGATGGGCGTTCCTCGTTTTTTCGTCGCCGGAAACGACGTTGCTGCTGTCGCATTCGTTTTTCCCCTCGGGTTTCCCCACGTCCCATCTCGACGTCTTCCTCGCGCCGGCGCAGCTCGTCCGCGCGATCACCTGGACACCGAGCGTCGGTTTGAATTTCCCTTTCGTCGACACCGACGAGACGAGGGCCGACTGGCAATTGTCGTTCGTCTCCGCGTAACCTTGATTGACCTTCGGCAATGATTTGTCCTCCGGACTCGAGGTCTCGTTCGCAGCGCCCTCGACGTTCATCTTCTCCGGTGATAACGTCGTCGTCACCTCGCCGAGCACCTCCTTTTTTGATTCACCGCTCTCCTCCTTGTTCCCCGAGGATGACGTTTCGTCCCCGGGGTTTCCGGTATCGCACTCGCTTCCGGCGCCCTCGCCGTAAAAATATACAACTTCCTCGGCGATCTCATCGCCGATTATCGGATTCACCGCGTCGCAATCGCTCCCGGAACCTTCGCCCTGTATCAGCATGCACGGCTCCTCCGTCGCTGGACCGACGTCTCTCTCGGCGTCTCTCCTCAGCGAGCTCATCATCGGCGGTATCCTCTTGTCGATCGCACCTCGCAGCTTCCCACCCTCCGTCGTTCTCATCCTCTTCAGCAACTCCTGCTGCGGATCCTCCACGATCTCCAGGGGTCGCTTCAGCGGACCGCCCCCGGATGGCATCCTCATCGACGCGATCTTACTCGGATCTGGCAAAATCGTGTAATTCGGCAATCGATGATCCTCCTTGGCGATCCTCGCGTTAGCGTGATAACCCTGCGGCGGTTCGTAACCCGCGTAAATTTGCTTCTTGCTCAAATCCGTCACCATCGCGTGATTCCGCAGTATGACGCTGCGCGAGTCGTATCCGACGTTCGTCACTTCCGGTTTGCTCATCTTCCTCGTGCTCAGATCCATCTCGCGATGCTGAAAGTCCTGCGCTCTGTAACCGCCGTGCAATTCCGACGGTTTTTGCGGCTTCCGGCTGGAAAGATCGATCCCGGAATAGTCCATGGGTCTCGCGTGATCGTTGGACGTTTCCCAGCCGCGCGGCGACGTCGACAAATTCATGCCACCGCGCGGATTCCTCGAAGGCAGCAGGCTCATACCCTGCTGTTTTTCGACGACCGACGATGCCGCGACGTTGCGCGTCATTAAATCGCGAATCTTCTCGTCGTCGCTGCTGATCAGCGAGCTTTGAGCGCCGCTCGTCCGCGCCAAATTCTCCGCGATTTTCTCCAACAATTTTGCCGCCCCGGGTTTCTCCAGCTTTTCCGTCTTCATGCGCGTCAGATTCGCGGCCACTTTGTCGATCGGCTTCAACGGATATTTGTGAACGGACGCCGCCGCGTCGCAAGCTTGAAACTGCAAACTCGCCTTAAGGGGGGAGTACTTGTCGTCTCTCTGAATAACCTCCGTAGAGTTTTGCGGATCCTGCGGGTTCGTCAGTTTCAACGGCGACGTCGTTATCACCGGAGTCTCGATCGACTTCAATTGCACCGTTTCCACCGGCTTTGACGACGACGCCTTTGTCACTTCCGTCGACGCCAACGGTGACGCCTCGCTCACTTCCGATATCGATACTTTCCAGGGTAATCGCTTCTCGACGATGTTTTTCGTCTGTATCGTCATCGGGGGGACTTTGTCCTCGATGATTTTCGGCGCAACGTACGGTCGAGGAACTCTGCTCTTTTCCATCTCTCGCTCCTGAGAATCTTCCTTGGCTTCCTCCTCTTCTCCATCCTCATCCTCGTCTTCGTCTTCCTCGTCCTCTTCCTCTCCTTCTTCTTCCTCCTCCTCCTCCTCCTCTTCTTCTTCCTCGTCCCCTTGGGAGTTCACCTTCGAACTGTCATCGTTGCTCGCGTCTTCCTCCTCCTCCTCCTCCTCCTCCTCCTCTTCCTCGACCTCGTCGTCCTCATCCTCCTCTTGCTCCTCGTCCTCGTCGCCGACGTTCCCATCCTCGTTAACTTTCTTCTCCGGCGCACTCTCGTCTCCCGGCTTTGTCACGTCCGTGATTTTATCGCTCATCATCGTGGAAACTCGCTCAGCGATGTTCGGCTCCGCGTCGACGATTTCATTCCCGCGAACTTTTTCCCTCCCCGGATCCGTCGTCCCTTCCGTCTGGCCCGTGTCTATTATCGGCTTCTCCGATATTCCCAAACTGTTGCTGCTGTCCTCGTTGATCGGTATCGCCTCCGTCTCACCGTCCGTCAGTGAATTTATGAGATTTACGACGCCCTCGCGATCCCTGATGAATAAACGTCATTGCATCAACCGGCGTACACGCGAGACGCTTTATTCAACGTGAAAAGAAGTCACCTCTATTTTGGTGAAAAAATTCACGTCACACATCGCGTTGAATTTATCTCGAAACAACGTTATTCAATATTGCTCAATGTCATTCATTTCTATAAAAAGGAAATCATGTCACTGTGGGAAATTTAATTGGGACGCTGAATTCGAAAAATTCTGAAGAAAAATTAGTGCGAGATTGTCAAATAAAAAGTCAAACTGTAAAATGCGTATTTTTCCGTCGATATTTTTTTGCAACTTTGTACGCGAGATATATCGATAATTTGAGCAGAATTTTGCACTTGATTATCCCTCTTTGTCCGCTCGTCATTGTTTTTGGTCAAAAGGAGCTCCCCGTCGAGAAACAGCTTCGACGAAAGACATTTTTACACAGAAAAAAGTGGCAAAATACGAAAAAAAAGGTCTCACCGAGCGACCAATTCCCAATTTTCTTCGTCCAAATCCTCTCGATATACTCTGATGTTACACTCTTCGTCCAATTGGAACCAGTAAGCCAAGCCGGATTTATCGCGTCCCAGGGGCTCCGTTCTCAATTCGTCCGCAGCCAATTTGTTGACTTCGAGCTTGAATCTCGTGTTCAAATCGAATTGAGCTTCCAGAAGCACCTGCGATGGAAAATAAACAAAAAGTCATCGTCGCTCTTCGCCGTTCGACGATAAAACAGAAACGCGAGGAAACAAAGTTTGAGAGACGAAAGCGTCGAGTACCTTGAGCAGACGCAGTTTCACTCCTATTCGAGCCTTCTTGTAGCCGAATCTCTCCAATTCCCAGCCGTCCTGATTCGAATATGTGTGACAAAATTTCACCAGCGCTCTCTCCCATTTTTCCGGTGATACTGTCTTGCGCAATTTGCGCAACAACTTTACGTGCAATTCTATGAGCTGTTGAGGAACTGAAAGTACAGCGAGGAGAAAACAAAGCTCGGTGATTATCGACGCGAGACAAATGTATTCCCGCCGCGGAGAACTTGTAGAAAATTTTGAAAAGGAATTTCTCATTTTTTCGTTTCATCGTCATTCCGACGAGAAACAAGGTCTCGGGTATAATTCTTTTCTTCAAATTCTCTTTTTTTTGTTCATTTTTTCTTTGAAATTTCGTTGAAATTAGGTGAAAGATAGTTTTTTTCGTCTCTTTAACATCGCGCAAAAACATTACGTCGGTACACGGATGGACGAACAAAATGAGGGAAAGGGCAATTTTCGGCTTAAATGTTCACAATATCTGTTCGTATCTGTTGAAAATCAACGGAAAATTCGAAAAATCGACATTGTTTATTTGTCAAATTCCGACAAAGAGATAATTCGGTGATAATCGAAGAGAAGGGTGGGAATCGAGCATGTTCGATCGCCGAAACAAGAGTGGCGCGCTTTGTGAATGAAAATCGTGTGGGCGCGTGCCGATTCGTCGATAATATCATTCAACACGTGTGGCTCTGTCCCCGCCGGTGTTTCGCGTCGCGAAGAAACCCGAGTTCGGAATTCGCGCGGCACTTTCCGACCAGCGTGTTTCGCCGAAACGGAATGTCCCGACGTGAAATCGATCCGCGCGAGCGAAAATGTTCAAAGTATCGCGAGCGGATTGTCGAGGCGAGCAAAACATCAAAAGACTAAACAAAGCGGTGAAACGAATGGAATTGTGAAGAAAAAATCTCCGAGATATCTTTGTATCTTTTTCTATACAGCCAGCAAGCCTGCGAGAAAGAGAGAGCGAGGGAGATAAATAAATCTCGCATTTGTAAACCGTAGCAGGAGTCGAGACGGCGAGAGGGGAAACGTTGGAACGGACGTGGAGCGAGGAAGAAGGGAAGGGAAAGAGAGACGGGGAAGTCGAGAGAATAGGGGGAGGGATGAGAGAGCGCGAGAGAGTGGGAGAGAGAGAGAGAGAGAGACGACGACGAATCGACGTTGCTGGCGCGCGCAAAAACATCTCGCGACAAAAGTAAAAACAATTCCGCGCTGCGTGTGAGCTTACCCTCTTGCGTATCCTCGAGCATCTCCTGGAGTCTCGCAATGTCCGGATAATTAATGCCGCATGATTTGCCGAAACACTCGAGAAACGAGCATATGACCGCGAAATTTGGGTCACTAACGCAGGAGGCTTCGTTATCGGACGCCATTTTTCCGCCGCTCTTGCTCGGTGTCCTCTCCTGTTTCCCCCTCCGCGGCGAACGCGCGCGCCCTCCCCCCCTCTCGCGCTAGATCGCGCGCCGCCCCGATCCGTAAAGCACAGGAGACTCGCGCAATCCCCCAACACTGTGTACAATCCACCGCTATTGCGCTACGAAACTCTAGGCGGCCCTAACGACTCATGTTTTTCTTGATTTTGGCGCTCGATGTCTTTTTTTTAATTCGTTTGTTTTCAGCACTATTATCGGCGCGAACTTTGTGTTTACGTTCGAGGGAGAAAGATCATGTATGAAAATTTAACACACGCGCGTGTGTAAAAAAAAACACGCGAGACGCCGGGTCACCCTGGACGCTCGGCGACACTGGCACTCCGGGCACTAGGCGTTTAAGCAACCCGCACTAAAAATCCACCCCCTCCCACACTCCTCTTTCCCGTCGCCCCGCCGCCTCGAACTACACACTATTCCCTATGCTGTTCATTCTTTCGACGTGTATGTATATGACACCTTGTCTAAACCGCCTCACCCACCTCCTTCCTTCCTTCTTCCTCCTACTCCTTCTCCTCCTCTTTTATACCTTCTTCGTCTTTCGTCTTTCTGCTCCTCGCTCGTCTTTCCGTTAATCTTCGACACTCGCACTCCGCTCACTCAAAATTATCTTCCATTCCTTCACTCTCTTCGCGTTTCTTTCCCCATATCACTCTTGTTCTTTCTTTTATTTTCATCGCATGGATATAACAACACACACATATGCATGAATATTCCTCGCACTACACCTACAATCGGACACTCTTTTTAGCTCTTCGCCTTTCTCGTATACTTTTCGTCGTTAATCCATTTTTCAATGAAATACGCGTTCCACTACTTACGCTCGACGATTGCGACTGACACGAACGACAAGCCCCACGACATTTCTAGTCGATGGGAAACACGGTGAATTTACAAATGCATCGCGGATTTTAACGCTTTATTTTTATGTTTTTTTTAGTACGAAACGGATATATCGGACACGTAAAAACACCTATTTGTGTATCAATCTTAAAACCGCGAGTTTATTGGTAGAAGCGTAGAAAACGCGATCGCGTATATTCCTTGGCTTTCGGCGTTTACTGGACACTAGCGCCGCCGCTCGGCACCTCCCGGCAGCTCAGCGCGGATGTAAACGCTGTACAACTGCGGCTCTCAGCCGGTTGAGTACCCTTTTCGCTGCCTTTTACTATCCGTATATAACAGAGCCTACTACGCTATGATATATACTTTATATAATATATATGTATATTGAAAAACATTCGAATGCGTGTCCCTTTGCCTCGATAGTCGTTTCTCCTCTCGTTTTTCTTTCGAATATCGCATAGTCATGGCTTTAATCATGCGAACAAAACAGACCCATTGTCTATTTGATATGTTCGATATGTTATAGCAGACCACTGTGGGCAAAATCCAGTTGGCGGTACGAATTGGTACAAATGCATTGATGGAGTCGAATTTGTATAGTAAAAAGCATAGGAAACTGAAGCATTTGAAGCGTTTGTAGCGCCAAATGGATTTTTCCCTGTGTTTTTAATTTTTTTGTTTTGAAATTCAGAACTTCTGGAATCTTTTGACGAATGCACGTGTATGTATTAATTATTTATTATTTCTCTCGTGTAATACATTTGCGATATTTGTTTGCTGCGTATGTTTATATCACCCTATACATTTGTACTTTTCGCGAAAAAGCTCGTTTCAACTGCTAGCCCTGCCTTCATGCATCTTATTTCTTTATTAATCCGGCGGATTCGATGCTGCAAGTCAGAGTCGCATCGCAACCAATCGTAACCAACCCTCTTTGCATCATTCCCTTCTGTCCGCGCTGTTCGACCGCAGACGAGCTTCCATTTTCAGCCGCTACGCGCGCGTCGCACGACCTGTGATCGGCGCACACTCTCTGCGCGCGTATCCATAAGACTTTTGCAACTTTTATTCTTTTATCGGCATTGCATTGCTCTTATAACGATCTACCTTATCACCGATCATCTTGTACTCCGAGATCAGCTTGGTTTTACCTGTTTTTCGTGGATTTACTGTACAGATGTTAAGCCCTGACACAGAAAAAGATGGACGCCAAGTAATAAGCGAATCATGAAACCTGCCAGCTGTCATTAACAAACTTAGTCCTTGTCAGGAAATAAAAGACTCTGATCATTCGACAGCGGCTTCATTGTACGTAATATCCGTTGTTTTATATTATTATTTGATATGATTGGGGTTGTCTGTATGTATTCGTATACAATGACATTACGGAGCATATTCAAAGGGAAGAATGCCTCCACACCCATCAATTATCAGTGTTTTTCAACAATCATGTTTACTGAAAATGAAATATACTCTAATATATCAATCCGACGAATACGACGCACACATCAGTACACCGGTTCTGTGTGTTCACTTGGTGGAAAGCATTCTTTACCAACAGTGACTGTGGAGCCTCCCTTTCGCACCGTTCGAGGATCATATTGTTTTTCGGTATAAATGCATACGTATACATATATAGATGAGGTAATGTTATTATTGCCTCTCAGCCAGTTTCTTGAACTCAATTGCTAGCGACATCTGCCTCGAGTTACGGCGGAAAAACGAACCTGCTCAACTTTCATTTTCATTATGTGTCCACACGCAAAGAACGATAATTTGAATATTGATAAACGCTTAACCTTACAAATTGTCGAGTTTGTTTGGTGGTATTGACAGAGGAGGCAGCTTCATGCTCGTTGTCGACAAGTACGAGAATATACGTACAAACGCAAAATCGCAGATCCAATAAGAACTTCCGGTAGCACCGAAAAACTTGTTTTTGCATTTGACAAGTTCGTTTTTTCTTCTTCCTCCTTCGTCTCCCGATCCAACTGCCCGAATTTATGAAAAAATATAAAACAGTCCAATTTAGCTTGCTCGGCTGATAATACATCAAAGACAATAAATATACCGACATTAAATACCAGCCGACCAGCCAGCCCGCCACACAAATTTCAAATTCGAGATGACGGATGAGAATTTCAAAAATATTTTTGGATTCCGACGAAAATATCAGTACGTCTTTTTGAGATCGCCGAAATCAAATCTGGAATGACTCAAAATTCAAAATGGCGGGCGAGAATGTCATAAATATATTTGTATTTCGACGAAAATAAGTACCATCATAGTTTTTGAGATCGCCGAGCTCAAATCCGAAACATGACATTCCCGAAATTCACAATGACGAACGGTAATTTCGGAACATCTTTGAATTTCGAAGAAAGTATCTCCATACTTTTTGCGAGGTCGCTGAATTCAAATCTGCAATCAAATATTGCCAAAATTCAAAATGGCGAACGAAAATCTCGAAAACGCGTTTGAATTTCGACGAATACAAATATCTTCGTAGTTTTTGACGTCGTCCAGCACAAGTCTCAAACTGTGCAGTTTTCTACCCTTAAGGGTGAAGAGGGGGTCGTCATGCAAATCGAAGCGTGGAATGAAACGTCAGGTTATTCATTGAATGACTAAAGAATATTCCGACAATGGGTGCAATTCTCCTGGAACGGAAATTTATTACATCAAAGGCAGAGTCGATTACAGTCGTGTAAAAAATAGGTTCAATCGAATATGAAAGATGTCCCCATTCCAGAATTCCCATTTTTTTGTTGTCTTTTTTTGTATCCAACAGTAATGCAAGCATAGGAACAATTTTTTCGACATTTCCTCGAACGTTTATTTTTTCCCACGTATTTTTCACGAAAATAACTTGAAAAAAAGAAACGAGTACGATGTATGCAAACATCATCGTTGTCACGTACCGTACGTATAAAAAATGTTGCAGCTTGAGAAATAATTGTTCAAACCTTCGAGTCTCGATTTTTCTTCGTTTTTTTCCTCAAAGTACACTCCAAAAATACGAGCGAAATCGCGTCCGATTATCGAACGTAGATTGTTTTTACCCTCGTACAATATATGTATATATACGTAATTCGAATAACAAATTATCAACGTTTCTTCATATGCGAATTTTTATTACATTTTATATTCCCCCCCCCCCCCCCCTCTCTCTCTCTCTCTCTCGCCAATTTACTCCTTTTTTTTCATCGCTTCCATAATGTATATTACAACGATCTATACACAAAGTATAATATAATGGGAAAAACAAATCACAATTATCGCGTCTGTACAAAATTTTTCTCGCCGCGTAAAAAGAACGAAAAAAAAATGAAAATTGAAAAACAATAAGTAAAGGGAAATCGTGGGAAAGAAGGACGCTCCGTCGCTCTTTCGACGTCTCTTCTTTCCTCGCTGAACTCCCGTCGGAAAAAAAAGCAAGAAAAGGGAAAAAAAAACATTCGTGACGGGTAAAAACGGCTCGGAGCACGAAACGACGACAAAAGAGACGATACAAAAATGTTTGATTTTACTTACGCCGTTGTGAGAATCAGCGATTGGCACTTGACAATGCGAGTTTGATACGAATTATCGATGTTTTGGTTTTTTTTTGTTTTTCATCGAAAAAAAAACCTCGGCGAAGGGTTTCGCGCGAAAAAACAAGTTTTTCGTCGCCGGAAGGCCTCTCCCGGCGTTACTCGAATTCACCGTTGCGGCGTTCGATCATCGGCCGTCGTACGAAAAAAAAAGGGATTAAAAAATCATCGAAAATGAGAAATCGATAAAATTTTGTATAAACGTCGTTTTTTCGCGCGCAACGAAGCGGAATTCACTTTTCCGTTCGGTTTTCCGACGCCGACTTTCGAAATTTCACGACTTTGCGAAAAATCGCAGGTATCTCTTTTTGCTAATTATCGGAGCTGATTCTCGATCGCTCGTAAATTTTTGTGAGCCTCGAGGCGTTTCGTTTTCAGGCAAAATTGTTTTTTGCTTCGTTTCGTCAAGATTCTCGCACGGAAATCGACGATTCTTCGCGCAAAAGTCACTCTTTTGATTGATACGCAACGGCAGTTTTTCGAAAACAAAAAAAAACAATGTCGCCGAAAAATGAAACACCCTGTATCTATTTTTTTGTATATCAGGATGACCCATTTTGACCCACTATTTTTAACTTCCCAGTCTCGTACTGGATCGTGCAGGTTTCTCGAATTCGACGAGCCCTCCAAAAAGAATCGAGGGATCGTGTTCCAGGGGTCGCTGGAGAATTTTGAAAATTCCGAAAACACGAAAATTCGACATTTTTTTCTTCTCAAACGTTTTTTCACCCTTTTTTTTGAGCCAAAACTTGCGGGTTGTCTCGACTCCCGAGTGTGAAAACAATCACCGCTGGGAGAGAAAAAATTGGATTAGAAAAAAAAGAAAAGTATTCGGAAGACTCGTCGAATACAAAAAACTGACGTGTTTTTCGTACGAGGCTCGAAAAAAAAGATTGTCGGTCCAAATGCGTCACCCCGATATATCACGAGAGAGAAAAAATCACTTTAAGGCCTTTTGGGCCGTAATATTCTTCAGCTGTTGTTTGTAAATTTCCGCTTCCTCTTCCTTCTTCAAGAGCTGCTTCCGGTATTCAGCCGCCTGCCTTCGGGCTTCCCGCAACTGCCGATTCAACAGCGCGATGTCCATCACCGGCTCGTTTATTTCGTCCGTCGATGAATTGACGTCCTCCGTGATTTCCTCGATATCGTCGTCCAAATGCAGTACCACGGGTTTCGCGTCGTCCGGCTCAACGCCCATCATCTTTTTCTGCAAAGGGCCGAACACATGTCGCCGATGAAATCTCAAAGTTTTCGCGCGAATCAACGGAGAGTGCCACTGCCGCCCGACTCGAGACGGAAAGTCGCATAATTTTGAAGAAACGTCGAAGAAATAAAGAGAATTGAACATTCGGTCATCGAGATACCGATGATCGAAACTGACATCTTTTGCGCGTCCGGCCCGGGCAAACTTCCGTACGTAATCACCCGTCTCTGTGCGTATAAAAAAAAATTACGACACAGATTTCGACTAGAAAGATTTGCCGGAAGTGAGAAAATCCTCGAAAAACAAATGCCGGTCGAGTTTGCACTTTTTTCGTCGTTTTTTTTTATCTCGTTATTTTTTGTCGGTAATAATCGTAAGATATTGCAGATAAACACTTTGGAAAACGAAATTCAACGTTTCGTCGCAATTTGTTTGCGATTTTTAGGCTTCAGAGTCGAAAATAAGTTGGAAGCAACTTTTCTTCGTCGCGGTGGTACCCCGTTGAGGAGAGAATCGATGGACGAACCTTCGACGATGGTACGATCGTTTTTCTCGGAGTCAGGGATGCAATCGCGTTGGAATTATTGCCGAGCGACGTTAGAAACAGTTTGCTCGATTGTTTTTCCGAATTTCTCTTCAATATGTTCGGTCCACGAGAGGCGAGGGTCAGAGGATTGTGTCCTAATATCTGGTCGGCCCTGATCGCTATTACTTTCCTCGCTCCGCCGCGACGCGAACCAACGTGCAGCCTCTTCACGTTTCCCATCGCCGATGTCGATCTCGTTAAATTCAGAGCCAATTTACCCGCCTCTGATGTTGAAAAGAAAGTTAATGACAACGAAGGGAACGAAGGAAAAATGTAACGCTGATTTCGGGACGAAATAAAGGCGGTAAACCGGAGGAATGCGCGTTGCGTTCTTCACAGTCCAAAAACGCTGAATTTTCCGAAAATCACTGACGAATTTAAAAAAAACGGTTCCATTGTTCACCAGCCAATTTACCCGCCTCTGATGTTGAAAAGAAAGTTAATGACAACGATGGGAACGAAGGAAAAATGTTACGCTGATTTCGGGCCTTCCTCACACGTCGAAAGCGCGGTTTTCGCGCTTTCCTTTGTCATTTCTTTCGTTCCCCGCCCTCTCCCAGCGAGATCAGCATTATTTCTACCGTTATTAACGCTAGATCGCCCGAGAAGTCGTTTTGGCGGCTTTTTAATTTCAATCATGTATATAATGACACAATTTCTTAGTACATTTTTTGTATTCTTAATGTTTACTGATAACTTGTTATGTAACTGTAAATAATATAAAAAAAACATGAAAAATTAATTTTGAACAAATTTCTTTACACATTAGGTATTCTTTCACGATTTTGACTGCTTTTGGGCAATATAGACATATAAGTTTCAGTATTTCTAGTGTTAAACGATGGAAACGTTTTTTTTTAATTCGTCAGTGATTTTTGGGAAAATTCAGCGTTTTTTGGCTGTTTCTTTTTATGCGGATATTTTCTTTTTCGATAAGTCAGTCTCTTTTGATCGATCATCGTTTCTCGCGATGACTTTGTGCAAGTTTTGTAAAAAATTTGGAGGCTTTTGTAGAAAAAGAGAAAAAAACGTTTTTTACCCGTGAGAACTACCGTTCTTCCGCTCTCCATTGCGTTTTCGACGATCGTCGAGTCATTGTCCACGGGAATCATCGTTATGCCATGAGCCTCGAGCAATCTCAGCGGCTGCTCCAGGCTGGATAAATCTTTGTGCTTTTTCCTTCCGACGTGATCGGAATTCGTCAAGCCGTCGATCAATTCGGCGTCCCTCTCCTGCTCGTCGTCGCTCGGCGCGCTCATGCGAATTTGTTGGAATATCATACGCTGCTTTTTGCCAACTTGAGCTGTGAAATTTTCGGAGAAAACGAAACAACTGTTTTTACGCGACATTCTCTCTCGGATAGGAAAGAGTAAAAATGAAAAAAAATAAAAACAAAAATCTTGCCTACATCTTTATCAAACTTTTGCAATCTACCGCTCGCGCGAAGTGAAAATTCAAAATGAAAAAACGGAATCAAGAATGAAATCAGATGAATGATAATTTGGTTTTTTCACCCCGCCAATTGCGTCAAATTTGAAAACCAATCGAAATTCCAACGGAAGGAAACTCGCGCGTTTCTCACAAAATGGCAGCAAAATGTTTAAATTTTGGAAAAACAATTGCCGATGAAATTTCGTTGTTTCGCGTATTTGGACGCTCGTGCTGAGCGGTGTATTAAAAAAAAGAGCCATCTAAAATCCAACTGCAAAAATGCAAATATCTATAAATCGTGGTAACTTTTTCCCCTGGAAGATTAAATACCGATTGAAACGACATTCGAATATAGCGCGGTGATAATTCGAAAAATGAAAAGACGAGAAAATGTTGAAACTTTGAAAAAGTAAACGCGAATGAAATTTCGTCGTTTCACACGTGCGCCTACCCTGCGCCATCTTTCGTTTCTGCTGCTGCTGCTGTTGCTGCTGCTGCTGCAGTTGAAATTGTTCCTGCTGCTGTCTTTCAGCTTCGAGCTTGATGAGACTGTGCGTAGCTTCCTCCAATTCCGCGCTGTTGGCTTGGCTCTGTTGCTGCGCCTGTATGCTCATTATTTCCCTCTCCTGTTGCAGAACATCGACGAGATCGAGACGGTCGTGCTCGAGGGCGAGGCTTATCGGCGTTTTGTCGAATTTGCTCGTCGAATTCGCGTCCGCGCCGTGCTCCAACAGAACGTTCATCACTTCGATGTGTTCTCGTTCCACGGCCCAATGCAGAGGCGTCATTTTCAACTGAAAACAAAAAATCAAACGAGGAAAAAGTGAGAAAAAGGAAAACCTGGAAAAAAACACGCGCGAGTCCAACGATTTTCCTTACCATATCTTTGCTGTCGACGTCAGCACCGTAATTCAAAAGTAATTGCGCCATCTCGTTGTGACCCTCGTAAGCGGCCATGTGCAAAGGCGTTCTGTCGACTTTTGTTCTCGCGTCTCGCGAGATTCCCGCCCTCAGCAGTATCTCCGCCGTCTCCGTGTGATTGTTTTGCGCCGCGAGATGCAACGCGCTCGTGCCCAGCTGAGATCGAACAATGCGGAAGGTTTATGAAAAAGGCTTCGAGGGACAGTGGAAAAAACAAAAAAATGTCGTAACGAAGGATCGTCGAAATTTATCGACCGAGTAATCGGGTTGATGGCAGAGATTTTTGCGTCAGGGTGTGTAAAAAACACACGTACTTTCGGCTTTTCTTCCAAACAGGTTCAAAAGTTTCGGTTACATGAAAAATGACGCCGGTTTTTTAATTTTAGCTGTTGGTATTGGTTGGTCGGATGGTTTATGAAAAAGGCTTCGAGGGACAGTGGAAAAAACAAAAAAATGTCGTAACGAAGGATCGTCGAGATTTATCGACCGAGTAATCGGGTTGATGGCAGAGATTTTTGCGTCAGGGTGTGTAAAAAAACACACGTACTTTCGGCTTTTCTTCCAAACAGGTTCAAAAGTTTCGGTTACATGAAAAATGACGCCGGTTTTTTAATTTTAGCTGTTGGTATTACAATATCGAGTCTCCGAAAGCTTTGCTCGTTGGATGTACAACGTTTTCGCTGAGGATCTTTTTTGCAGAGCGTTTCGTTTCCTACGAAAATATGTCATGCGTCGGTAACAAATCTCGATCGAAGGGTAAATGAGGTGAATATTGAGGAAAAGCTAATGAAAATTCTGAACTGTACGATGAATCAAAATTCATGGAATTAGTTTGAAATAACTGAGAGAATTAAAGAAAACGGGAACGGCAAGCTGGAACGGGAAAACAGGAAGAAAAGGGAGAGAACTGCCGAGGAGTAAATAAGAGATTAATGAAACGGGCAGTACTCGACATGTGGGAAAATTTATGACCTGCGAAATGGATATTTTGCGAAAAATCTGCAATAGCCATGCCAATAATACTTGTTACGAGCAGTAGAGTCTTTGTTAAGGCTTGATTAGAGTCGTCGGATAGAGAAATCAGTAAAGTATTAAATTAAACGTATCTAATTTCTGTACCCACCCAATCTGTGGTGAACGGCGCGCCTCTGCACATGAGATCCCGGACAGTGTCCGTATCGCCATTTTTAGCACTCAGTAAAAGCTGTTTTCCCAGTTCTACTATGGACAAGGCATCCTGCGAAAACACGATTTACGTTTATAAAGTCATAAGCAGGGGGATTTCCCGTTTTCTCAAAATTCAAAGATTCTCGTACTCCTTCTTCGGGATTTGAGGAAATCCTAGCTTTCTGCAAATCCTTTATTCCCACGGAACGCTTTTTGTAGAGAATTTCGTTGAAAAAATATACTCCTGCGGACGTTTCTTCGTCGAATAAGAAACTCGAACGGCGCGAATCGAACGAAGAATGAAAATTAGCGATAAAAATTGAACTCTGCGAATTTAGCATCGCCGAACCAGAAAAATGCATAGAAATTTTTATTTTTCATTCGGTCCTTGACGAAAAAAATTATAGAGAAATTCCAAAATAATCGTGTCGCCGACTCAATTTTGAGGTAACAAATTTGAATGCGGCATAAATTCTTAGCTTCGCCCAACGACCCGTCACACTTTTGGCCGCTCTTTGACGATCCACCGAGGAGATTCTCACGCTCGTTGGAAACATATCGGGAAGCCTCTTTCTTTCTCAAACGAAACAAAGTTTTACTCACGGGTATGATGCTGTCGGAATCGAGTCCCTCGATATCATTGTCGCAGATAGTTTCAGCTTGCATGTTTTCCTGCCGACGTTAACAATGCCTCGGGACGAATTGGCTAAAACGAGATTATCCGCAAAGGTGAATTTTACAATGGAACGCCGCACGTCGACAAAATCTTGCAAATTTTTCATTGTTTTTTCGAAAAATAATAAAAACTGTCTGTCGATCTGAGCCTGCGAATGAGAGAACAAGACGAAAATGAAGGAAAAGAAAAAAGATAAAGAACCAAAAAGTAGGTCGTCAATCGTAGGAGGCGATCATCCTCGTTATCGTCGGGGCTCTCTCGCGTATAGCACGAATTTCCTCACGGAATTTAAAACACATCGTGAAAGCAACACGTGTTTACTGGAATTGTTTTCGATTCGGGTTACTTTGCGTTGTTGTTGTCTTTTTTTTTCATTTTTTTGAACATTACTTTCGCACAGGATGTTTTTATTTCGCGATAGATCTGCGAGACGCATATGAACTTCCTGTTCCTGTCCATTAAACGGAAGTCCCTTGCCATAGGCTCCGCGTTTTATTTACGAATGACAACCATATTCCCATATGCCGGAACGAACGGCACGGTATTCCGTTTGTCGTTTTTTTTACTTACGTCAGTAACATTGTTCAACGTATGTTTACTGTTTATCCTGACATTAACGAAGCTTCCCACGTAGTTTACGAGAAATCTCGATTTCCACGGCCTTCTTGATTTACAGTCATCGAGATATTTCCTCAACATGGCGACCCCGAGTTCGCGCTAATTGTTAACACGCATGTATATTTATATATACGAGTCTCAAAATGCGACCGCCGCGCCATCTATACGCGATTACGGCAAGTTAAGATATCCCTTCTACGTCGCTTCCTTCCCTCTCTCTGTGACGCGCGCGTGTGAGATTGAGGTTATGTGAGGCTAAAGGCTCGGTCGGTAACAACTGAGGTCAGCAAATGAGTGAATATATACATATATGATTATTCGCTTTGAATAATTTGCAAAATGTCAAAATCTCTTAATACAATTAACGTTTCCATGACGTTATATTACTCGCGCGATTAAGTTTTCCGATGTAGTCTATGAGATTTTTTTTTTGCAAACGAAGCCAAATGAACACAGTCCGTGCCACTCACACACACACACACACACACACGTGCGCAAACACACGTCGGCGAAAATCGGGCAGTAGGTTTTTTGACAAGAGATTTTTGACCGAGATTACTTTCGAAACAAACACGAGTACGCGGGGGGGCGTATTTTTGCTCGATGTACATGCAAACGCGTATATACACAGATCGTTGGTGAAAGCCTCGTCTGTAAAATTTATACTGCGTGGCTGTAACTTTTCACTGTACAAATAATCGGTGTAATCGGACTAACGCATATTGCTGAATAGTCATATCATCCCTCTGCTTGTATTTAAAAATCACCGTCGGAATAAGCTCGCCACGGTGCTTCGCGGCATTATCATGTCGGAAATGACTGACGCAAGGTTTTCATGCCCAACCGCGGGCCCCTGTGAAATATGCAATTTCCGTTAATAAACAGTAACAACAAACATAACAACAGTAACAATAATACAACATCGTTGAAATTTATCGTCGTTTTGACAATCAGTCCGTATTATCGTAATCATGGAAGGCTCCAACGGCCAGCTGCAGACGAAATATCAAAAGATCGCGACGGAATACTCGAAAGTAAGATAACGCAAATTCAGCAACAACCAATTATCAATGTTCATCTCGCGATATCGTAACACAGAGTGAAACTCAGTTTTTCGTAATTCTCCGATCAATTCTCAAAGCAGCGCGTTTATTCGATTTTTTTTTTTTCACTAAAACGACCTTTTTCGAAAATTCCATTCGAGCGATCAACGAGGGAAAAAATTTGCTCTTGACGCCGGACGTTTCTCTTTTTTCCAACTTTCAGATACGCGCGCAGGCTAACGTTTTGAAGAAAGCGGTCATCGACGAACAAGTGAGAAACGTCGAGATAAGGGAACAACTGAAGGAGAAGGACGTGGAATTGCGCAGGGCGGAGCAGGAATTGGACAGTCTGACGTTCAGAAACCAGCAATTGACCAAGAGAGTGACTTTTCTTCAGGAGGAATTGGACAACGTTCAGAACAAGTCGAAGAAAAATCGTGGCAAAGCGACGGACAACAAAGATCCTCTGGCGCAGCAACCTAATCACGTTTACGTAGAGGAATTTCAGAAAAAGATCATCGAGAACGCCCAATTGTTGTCGCAGATCGCGGACAAGGAGAGCGACGTCGAGGCGCTGAACGAGAGAATAGAACGTCTGGAGTACAAGCTCGAAGCGTCGGAAAAGTCGAAAATCGAGTTGGACAGCGAGTATCGGGAGAAAGTTGAGAGATTGGAGAGAGAGAAGAATGACGTGCAGAGAAAATTGGCCGAGAGGCAGAAACAGGAGGAGACGGCATCCTGGTCCAGCGCCGAGGGTAACGATTGCAAGGTCGGCGCCAATAATCATCGTCGCAACGATCAATCTCCGTTCTCCTCGCCTTCCGTCTCTCGCAGATCCTCAAAGTCCATGGGCGACTCGAGAGTAACGAAAATCTCGAACGCCGATGACAATCGCGAGGAATACGAATTTGCCAAGCTCTGCGACATCGAGAAAGAACTGAGTCGATGGAAAGCCGATTTTCATATTCTCAAGGTCAAATACGATGAGATTCCGCACAGGGAAGTCACGGAGAGTCGACCGGAGCGAACGTCTTCGGAGCCTGCGGAGATCAGCAATATGGTACGCTTTCAATTTTTAAGCATTTACCGCGAAGGAAGTTACCGAGGACTTTTAAGATTGGAAGAAAAACGAGTTTCGAAAAAATGTCTGCGTTCATCGTGACATTTTCAGTCTCGATACGAAATTTTTCAACCGTATTGCCTTGTGCATGAGTAATTGACCTTGAAAAAAATATCCAAAGATGTTTTCCATGCGATCGAAAAAGGAAGAAATTTTGAAAAGAAGCGCGTGTTCGGTTTGGCGTTTTCAGTGTCGGACGTTTGATTCTTTTTTCACAACAATTGTAACATCAAGATACGTGCGCGATTGACGAAAAACAAAGAATCATTGAATAAATACCCCTTCTCCCCCTTTTTTCAATCCTTTTTCTCCTCTCACACGGATACGATTTTTTCAAAATTCACAACGACATTCTCCGCAATTGAACTCTTTTTATCCTTTTATTCGTAAAAGATGTTTCTTAAAAATTGTATTTCAGCTCGGTCGGCTTAAAGTACCATTCAGAATACCGGAGGAGATTGAGGCTCGCGAAGCAAAAATCCGAGATTATTTTCTGCGTGAGATAGACAAGCTGATAACGGAGAAGCACGCTTGTCACGCCGAAACAATTGCCGTAGCTGCCAATGTACGTATGATTTTAGTCGATTTTCGAGAAATTTTTCCCACTTTAATACGCTCGTGCTGGTGAAACAAAAAAAAGTATCAAACATTTCGTTATCGAGATAGTTGGCATTTTTCCCACGTGTCGCACGGGCGCCACAGGTACGAATTAAAATCTATGGAAAGATAAATGAGGAATGTACAATAATGACAAATAAAGATTCATCGTGCCTCGTCATCAAGATAGTAATCTCGCCGAAAAACGTTTTCTCAGCACTTGTACAAAATTCGGAGAGCAGTTTAACCTCAAAAAACTTTGATATCAGCAGGATCCACCGTTGAAATCAGTCAATTATCTTCCATCTCGCAATTTTGACCGTCGAATCAATCTTTTTTTCTTCGGCAAGCTCTGAATTATAAGCATCACATAGTCACATTTATTTCTGGCCGTAACGATCATAAAATATCCATAGTATATCGCATTTTATCGCAATTCGCTGGCGATTTTCGGACCTGAGAGTCCGGAAAAATCCGCGCGACTGAATTTTTGCACGCCGATCGATGTTTCGACGTACAATTCACGCACTTTTTCGTCCCTCGTTTTCGTTTGATTCGCAGAACGAGGTATTGAATATTCATTTAGAAACGAGCGAATCAAAGCGCGAAAAGTGCGAGACCGCGTTGGACGAGACGATGCGGAATTGGACGAGTTTGCAGGAGGACAGAGAAGTCAGGGAAGGCAATTACAAGTCGCAGCTGAGTACGATGAGCGAGCATCTCGCGAACATGAACGAGAAGCTCATTCGTCAGACGGAAGAGATACAGCAATTGAAATTCGAATTGACAAACAAGGTATGTTTCGTCATGAAAAGAAAAAGCAAAAAAAGAGGACGAAAACGGAAACGAGAGGCTCACCAGCGAGTTTTAACTCGACGTTCTTTTCCACAGAATGGGAAAAAAGGCAAGCAAAAGTGAGCGTGAATTGATGACGAAGGTTCGCTGTCGCAAACATTCCAAGATGTACTCGATTTTTCTCCTCGTGGTAAATCGCGATCGAGAGAACGAAAATGTATCTCGCGCGATTTTGAGGGGAACAAAAAAAAGTTAATCAACATACTCGATGATGCTCGATGATTTAATTTATTTACTCGTAGGTAGATGATTTTTATCTCGTCAATGGTGCAATTCCGATTCGCAATTCGAAGAAGGAACAAAGTATCGCAAAGTAATGACAAATTGCGCGCATTCGCGTTTTTCGTCGAGGTACGAAAGCTCAAAACGATAACGAATATCACCACTCGAAGCTCTCCCTCTCATCTCAGTTTCTCTTTGCGAATCCGTGGGGCACATGGGGCACAATTCGACCGCAGGCAATTTTGACCTCGAACATCTCTGTAACTACGCGTTTTTCGAAAAAACACCTAAAGTCACGATTTTTTTTAGCAAATTGATGAAACTTCAAGGCCACACGTGGTGCAAAAAGAATCCTCTTTCGCTCTTCAAAAACGCACTTAAACTTTCGAGAAATTCCGAAATTTCGCCCCGGATGCGTAGTCAGGATTAAGGGGGGGACACCGAAAACCGGATACTCTGTATTTGATGATTTTATTCAACTATTTCTCATCTTTTTTCATCACCGTGTTATTTATTTTTATTTCATCAACGTTACAATCCACTCGGATGAAGAAACAAGTGTATCAAGGACTAGTCCGGTACTTCGAGACGAGATTTAACCATTTTTCTTTCTCTCGCAGCGTCGATCAATTGTGTAATAAAATATATGCGATATAATCTTTGTTGAAATACGAAAAAAAAAGGAAAGAAAAAACAATGGCGACCATCGCACGTCGTTGACGTATTTACTTATTCGTTATTTCAAACGTCGATGATCGGTCGATGATTTGTACTAAAAAATTCAAACGAGAAACCTCTTAGCGGGGTTTCGTAGTCGTAACGGCTATGAGCGTCGACGATGGAGTTTCATCAATCGACTTTTATGGCGAAACTCGCCCCGCAACTGCAACCTTGCTCGGCCAGAGGATTGCTCGTTATTCTAAATGCCGAGCGTATCAATTCTCTGTGATAATCGATCGTCGCTCCCTTCACGTACTCCAAAGACGTCGAATCTATCACGACTTTTGCGCCATCTTTTTGAAAAATCCTGAAATAATGATAATAATGATAAATGTTCACTCGAAAGGAAATATATCGTTCGAAGCGTCCTCTCGTATTTATTTCTCCTTCCTCATCTTCCGGCGGAATTCTCTCGAAAATTCGATGGCTCTTTGCGGAGAAAAATGCAATCGCTCGTTTTACGAAAAACACGCGTGTACAGGTTAGGGTGTCCGTTATCGCCCAAGCTGACTTTTTCCAACCGGATATGCTCCGAATCGGTTAGTTTATATAGCCTAACGACGTAAGTTGTTTCAAAATTTTCTAATGCCATCAACGCCTGCCTGAATGACGATACTTTTTCCGTGTAAATATCACAGAATTTTTTGAGTTTTTAGACTTTGATTTTTTTCTCGCTCGTTAGATTCGTTAGATTCGAGTGAAAATGATCGATTCTCCTTCGACCGGGATCCGTTTACGTGAATAAATTGTAATATCGCTGAGAAAAATTGTTGCGTAATTTTGAAAAGATTGCAATTAATTTTTAGCATACTTTCAAATAAATTTACGAGTGTTTGAAAATTAATGAAAAATTTGTTGGCGATAATATCGACGAATTAAAAAATTTAGTGAATATAGTGAGAAAAAAAATTAATAGACACAGAAACGCTTTTTACGTGTTCACATGCGCTCACTTGTCGTCATCGTTGATCGTCGAGTCGAGATCGAATTTGTATTGAAAGCCCGAGCAACCTCCACCCTCGACCGTAACCCTCAAACACGCTCCATTTTTCGAAATTTCTTTCAAACGTTTGACGCAACTGTCGCTGATGATCAGAGCGGCCTCCTCGTGCGACGAGTCGATCGCGGCGTTCGCCAAACCTCGATGACTCGAGGATGAAACATTGTTAAAGGGCGATCTGTCGAATTCAATCGCTTTCACATTCGCACCATCGTGAATCTCGTCGAAAAGAATCATCGAAGGAAAAAAATACACCGTCGAGTGCGAATTTTTGGGTCCCGTGATAATACGGCATTTCACACGACAATCGACAATGAGAAACTTACTTTAACAGACGTGAGAAGTAACGATTCGACGCAAAATTCGAGGATATTCCCCAAACGGCTTGACGAAACTTCGCCATGCTCCTAACACAGATCAGCTGATCGTCGTTTGCACTCGTATATCTCAATAATCTTGTATTTTACTATATATATATAAGATAGATGTACTCTTATGCTCGTCGATACGAAGCTAATAATCGTGGAAGTCGACGCGTTTATAACGCCTTTCCAAATTGCATTTTTTAATTCGAATTTCCGTCGATTTTTTAATATGGCGATTTAAAAATTCAGTCCCTCTCCTGGTTGGTTCGTCTCAGCAGAATAATAAAACCCAAGAAGAAACCTTCCTTGTCTTTTGCTTTGCTCGATATGTCAAAAATTTCACGAGATTATTTTGTCCGAGTATCTATCATCTAAAGAGTGTCAAATAAAAGAAAACATCGCAGCGTGTGCGCTATATCTTTCGCGACACGAGTTTCAATCGTACTCTAGCATAAGGTTCGAAATGCAAATCTCTCTTTTGATTGGTTCGCCATGGTAGTGATGAATTCTATTGTCGACGACAAATTGCTTATCTCATTCATCATCTGCTACGGTGCAAATGAAAGATCGCGCATGCGTTACATTTTATATCATTCCCGACAAATGACGCATTCACGCAAAGTATCGCACGAGGGATTGTTACGTTAGAAAAAGAATGAAAAGAACATAATTGCTCCGAATGAAAGAAAAAAAAACGGGGAGAACACAAAAGTGACACGAAACTTTGAGTTACCGCATTGACTTCACAGATGTCGCGTGTGTTTCCTTATCTGAGATTCCGCAAGGTTATGTCGAACCAAAACAATTCACGGCCGTTCTTGGCCTGGCCATATAAAATACGATAGTTTTATTGCCCCGAAGATAATCACATCGCTAATTTACCGTTCAGTTTTCGATCATTGCGCGATCAACGCGGAGTCTTCCTCCAAAAATATCGGAATAAGCGCGGAATGAGCCAACGTGCGACGAATCGATCGCGTAAGTCATTGTTCTTTTTTTCAATCTCGCAACTCCCGCCCGTGTGTGCGTTTTTTTTTCCCTCGCGTTTTTCATGACGTTTATCACTTAAATCTAATCGAATCTCGGCATCAGCGCTATTTCACAAGTCCTCCGCGGACTTTTGAGACTCGATAGTAGTAACCTTGCACTTTGATCTTTCGTGATATATAGTAAGCGGCTTGGCGCACGTTCAGACGAATAATGAACACCCGCGAGCCACCTGTGATCCGTATAATTTCGTCTCTTTTTTTGTTTTTCCCTAGTTTTCGCGAGAATCATCGCTTCATTAAGTTAATTCCACGGTGACGAAGTGATTTCCGTTTTTTTCGCTTTTCTCTTCGTTCTTTCGAGCTCCGCGTTACGTTGCAAATTGTAAAAAAAATTAAGTGAAAAAAAAACTTCGTAGACGCGCGAATAAAGGTTTTTCGCCGTTTCAGCAAGGTCGATTCATGAGTTCCGGAATCGAGGTACTCGGCTCGACGTTTGACGGTACGTCGTCTTCTTCCCGCGGATATAACGTAGAGTATATAAATATGGGACAATCCACGAGCACGCATTCCGGCCGCGGCACCAGAAAGCCGAGCCTAAAACGCATCGCGCTGAGCGGCATGGGCAGAGGAAAGTGCGGCAACTCGAAAAACTTGTCTCATACTTTTTCCTTTCCGGACGAGACGCTCAAGGTAATCAATGACGCGACGGACCTTTGTTGCGGGGACTGTCGAGCGCACGTCGAATACAATCGCGATAATCGTACAATTTGTCGATCGACGCTTATTTTCTTACTTTTTCTCACAGCCCCGTCAATTTTTGGTCTTTTTTTCTCCGAGAAATGAGCAACGATAGTGTTTTTTGACGTAACCGAGTTCCAAAAATACTTTGTCCGCCAAATTGGAAAATTTTTCTTTTCGCTTCGTTGAGATCGATAAAAAATATTATTAAACAATACCGATCCGCAAATACAATCGCGATAAACGTACAATTTGTCGATCGACGCTTATTTTCATACTTTTTTTCACAGCCCCGTCAATTTTTAGTCTTTTTTTCTCAGAGAAATGAGCAACAGTGTTTTTTGACGTATCCGAGTTCCAAAGATACCTAGTCCGCCAAATTGGAAACTTTTCCCTTTCGCTTCGTTACGATCGATCGAAAATATTATAAAACAATACCGACACGTAAAATCGTCATTTAACGGTCTAATTTGCAACATCAAAAAGATTGCACGAAACGTTCGTTTCAGTCCCCGTAATTCCGTTGGGCGGTAATGGAGGAGAAACGTTCGCCGCACGTGGTGATAAAGTCTTCCAATTGTTATCAGATCGAGCAATTAAACGTAAACTTAGCGACGGAAGAGGAGCTAATGACCCTACCGGGAATAAGTCGTAGTTTGGCCTCGAATATCGTTAGTCATAGACAAATGATCGGACGTTTCAACAGAGTCGAAGATCTCGCACTCGTTTCGGGAGTGGGTGCTCATAAACTTGAGCTTTTTAAGCTCGAGGTGTATGTTCCTTCCGCCAGTGCCAGCGGCACGTCCTCAAGGGCATCCGTTAGTATGGATTCCGTAGGTCGTTGCGAGAGTATCGTTGACGTCAATGGTGCCAGTATATTCACTCTTCAAGGAGTTCCGGGTGTTAATCAGGTGATTTTCTCGAAATTCGTTCAATATTTTGATAAACAACGTTATCAAGATTTTTTTTAATACAACGCCAAGTTTCATCATTCCTCCAAAAGCTACTTCCGCTCTCGCGTCGGAAGCAAGATTCATTAACATCCGTCCCACGAAACTGTGAACAAAATTAAAATCCATTGAAAATTTGAAAAAGAAGAGAATTACGAGATTCGTTTCAACAAGTTTTCTCGCAATCCGTTCAATTTTTCGAAAAACAACGATACGATTTTTCAAAATACAACGTGAAATTTCATAATCCCTCGTTAATTTCGTGGTGGCCGAATTTCCCGTTTCTTTTCAAAAGTTACTTTTGCTTTCGCGTCGAAAACAAAATTCATTCCCATCCGTCCCATGAAACTGCAAACAAAATTATTATCCGTTGAGATTTTGAAAAACGAGAGAATCTTGAGATTAATTTCGACAAGTCCCAGGTGTCAATCGGGCGATTTTATCGCAATCGATAAACGTATCGATGGATAACGTTATTGTGATTTACAATACATAGTGAAAATTGAATTATTTTCGTTTTCGTTCCAACGACGATTCCTCAATTCATCTTGAAAGTCGCTATGGCTATTTTCCCTCCCACCCAGAAAGCCGAATTCGCTTTGATAACGCAAAAAAAAACGCTGAAATTTTCATTTTCGAGATAAAACTATAAAAAGGATTATGCAACGACGTGCCAAAGAAAACAGGAAGTAATTTCGTCAAAATTCATTGACAAATTTGTTCAAATTGATTTTCGAATGATCGACCATCAATTGCACAATCTCGCAGGAATTAGCATCGAAAATCGTTGAGAGGCGATTGAAGCACGGGCCTTATCGCTCGTTGGACGAGCTCGCCAAATTAGGTGGCATGGGAAAACATCGTTTCGCTATGATAAAGCCGTACCTGAAAATAAACGGAATATCAAATGGTTCCGTAACGCCAACGCCGAGCAACGGAAGCAGCCTGCCCTCCTGGAACGGACCGAAGGCTTCTAGCACTCCGAAAATCAACAATACATCGAGAAAACCGCCACGAACGAATCGCAATAAGACGACACCCACGAATATGTAACGACGACATTTTATTTCACAAAATTCAATGCAAATTCAATGCAAAAAAAATAACATCAAAATCCAACGAATAAAATTCCATTTCCTCTAAAAAAAAACAACTTTTAGAGGAAATCGAATCCGTGTGGTTTTTGCTTGCTTTATTTTTCGTAAAACGATCGACTCTCGCTGCAGTTACCGAAACGACGAGGATCAACGAAGTATAGAATTCAACGCCGGAATATCCGAGGACGAAATCTGGGAGCTCTTGAGCGTGGCGAGTCCGCGTCCGAGCGTTTATCCGGAATTTGCGGAAAGAACGTTCGGCAGACGTTCGATGAGACTAGCGTCGTGGAATCTAACGGGTTTCAACAACGACAAAGCCAGCAATCCCGGGGTCATGGAGGTCATTTGCAGAACAATTTTTGAAAATCGGTAATTTCGTTCTCTTCACGCTTATCGAGGTTTGCGACCGCGTTTGTCGCCACATGGTTCGATTAGATTTAAGTGATAAACGTCATGAAAAACGCGAGGGAAAAAAAAACGCACACACGCGCGGGATCAGACTAGCGTCGTGGAATCTAACGGGTTTCAACAACGACAAAGCCAGCAATCCCGGGGTCATGGAGGTCATTTGCAGAACAATTTTTGAAAATCGGTAATTTCGTTCTCCTCACCCTCATCGAGGTTTGCGACCGCGTTTGACGCCACCTGGTGTCTTTTTCGCAACAAAATCGAAGGAATACAACAATTTCCACGTCGTTAAACTTTTCCCTCGTTTTCGCGCCTCCATCGAAGAATTCACGAAATTTTCCTGTTCATTGAAATTATTTCCAAGGTTATAGACGATTTCGCAAATCCCACTCGCAACAAGAGCGATTTTCAATGTCGATTTCGCGGCGATTTCAATCGTGCATTTTTTTGCCTTCCTGAACGCAAAACCGAGATCGACGTTTATTTCGAAAGTTACGACGAATTATCGTTATTCCCGATGTTGACGTTTGACATTCAACGAAATTCAGATTATCGCTGCTGGCGTTGCAAGAAGTCAGGAGCCCGGAGGCTCTCGAAAAATTGACGAAGGAACTCAACTCACCGAGTTTGAAGCGCGTTCGCGATTGGCGAGAAAATCGACGTTCCTGGCGATCGATTCATCTCGGGGCGGGCTTGGCGGTGTTGTGGGATTCCGATCCTGACAAATGCATAACTCTCAAGGAACAACCGCCGGCGACAACGGTATTGCTGCCGGTTCTCGCTTCCTGCATTTTTCACGTTAGTACACTCGATTTCAACACGAAAATAGTAACAATACAGTGCGACCTCCAAATAAGAAACCTCCAATTTAGAAAAATTCTCAGGCAAAATCTATAAATCAGATCGAATTGAAATTTGTCGTGAGTATTTCGTGACACAACGCCGAGAGACCGACGATTTCGCAATTTCGAAATTCGGCAAAAAACTTTTTTTGTAGAGTGAAAAAAAATTTGAAAATTTCGAAATTCTATCCATCTATCTAATCGCCGATGAAATCTCTAAATTTCCACGTTTTTTCGTCATCGTTCTGCATTTAACTTCTTTTTTTTGAGAATTCTAAATGGTTCGCCAATCATTTTTAACGATCGTACGTCGTGGTTCCTCACTGCTCCGAGGAGATTCAAATTATTTCAATAATCCGAAATAAATTCCCCAATTTTACACCCGAGGTGTCTTTCGAATTTACCTATCTCGGAAAATCCCGTTAATTTCTGTTGAACGCGAAAAAAAACCGTTCGGAATGATGAAAAGAAAAATCGATCATAAAAATTCACGCGTATTTGGAAAAACGATAGACCCGGAGAAAAAAGACATCGTCGAACTTTCTCCCGAATTTTTTTCCTCCATCATCGTTTCCGACTTTTCGATGTCGTCCGTAATCTCGAATCCTCGTTTCGATCCTCCGATCGTTCTCCCGAATTTTCTAATCGAAACCTTTTTATTTTCCGCCCGCTTCTTCACAGGTGAACAAAGTCGATTTGACCCTGATAAACATACACATGCACGACGCGGATGACAATAGAATAATCGAGCGTTTCAAGGAAACGAAAAACGCGATATTCCTCGGTGACTTTACCCTCGCCGATGAGTCGCTGAACGACAGCAACAACAACGAGGCGATAAGCGAGAGCAACACCGCTGTTTATTCCGAAAAGTTCATCTACAGAGACAAGATAATATGGGGCAGAGGCTCGAAGAAATTGTTCAACACCGATCTGTCGCGAGTCGTCAGACTGGGTCTCAATCATTTGGGTATCCCTTACGGTTGGCGATGGGGTGGTCCAGCCTCCAATCACTGCCCGATCTGGTGCGAAATATTCACCGAACCGCACGACGTCTGATCCAAAGTCTCACGAGGATCGGATCACGAAAAATCGACCGGAACTTTCGACGAATGCGAAAAGTTTCCCAGCCAGGGGGGGGGGGGGGGGGAGGGAGGGAAGAGAAGAAAAATACACGTATTTTACAAGCGTTATTTTCCGAGTCTCGCGGAAAGCGCGCCGCTGCGACGTTTGATGTTTCTTCCCGGTGTTTTTTTTTCTTCCACGCGACCGCGTCAATATTTTTCCGCCCTTGAGGATCCTCCGGAGGCATTGCGTCGACGGAAAACGCGATGGCACGCGAATTTCTCGTACCGAGCGATGATACGAAAAAATGAAAAATGGAAAGAAAAAAATCAGTCGTGCGGTACGGTGCGATCGGATAACGGTTTCGAAAAAGTTGTCAAAAAGATCCGCGGACGAGTGAAGAAGTCTGTGATTCGTTTTTTCGAAAGCAGAATTTCAAAAATTCGAAAAATTCAATTTTCCCTCCGAGTGAGACGAATTCGTCGATTCGGCCGGATGACCTCGAGCTCCTTCGTCGTTTTGACGCTTTTTCGATCGAAAATTCGAGGATTATCGCGACCCGTCGTTCCTTCCGACTTTTCAATGAGTTTTTCAAAATTTTCCAACAGCGAAGAACGAAGCAAAACGATCGACGTATCCATTTTCCGCGAAAGAAGAACAGATCGTCGAAACTCCGTTGCAAATTTTCGAAATCGCTACGATCCTCGGATTTTCAATGCCACGTCCGAGCATCTTCGCGTTCGATCTCTTTTTCTCGTTGGCCTCGTACCTCCGCGGAATCCTCAAATTGACAAACTTTAACGTATTTGTGCCCTAGGAGATAGACGGAAAAGTCCATATACGTAAAAACCAGAGCAAATAATAATAATAACAATAAACAAATAGAACGATTAATATATGAAAGAAGAAGTACCCACTGCGCACACGTCGTCAAGGCGATGTGTTTTACCCCCGAAACTTCGAAAACCAAAAAGGACTCTCGCGCAAAAACTATCAATCCGATCGCGATCCGAAATTTGTTGCGAGTATTTCGCGTGGTAGCACGGAAGGGGAGAGGGACCGCCGATTTGAGAATTTCGAAATATCGGAAAAATAGTTTTTTGTGGAGCAAAAAAAAAATGAGAATTTCGAAGTTCCAAAATCGTCGGTCCATGCCGTGTTACTGGATACTCGCGACAAATTTCAAACCGATTCGATTTACAGATTTCGCCTGAGAATTTTTCGAAATTTCGATTGACGGATACGACACATCGCCTTAATCCGCCGTTCGGGCGGAGATGATACCGCGTCAGCGACCAGTTTTCCATTCTTTAACTTATTATTTAATGCCAAGTGTAATATGAATAATGAAGAATGGGGAAAGAAAAATGAAAACTCCCTCGGAACGGAATCCTTTTTAGAAGGAACAAGACTGACTAATTTCAATTTGTAATAATCGGTGCAGTGCTGGCATTTCGCATCGATAATGTATCCAGTGTGCATAACAACGTCAAATATAATGTTATATTTTACGTAGCACGACTCGCTCAATATATAATATATACATAACATTACATAATACATAATATGTATATATAAATGTATATATATGGGTATATGTAATAATGGGATAGGTAAAAAAAAACGACCATCTTTTTTTCTTTTGCGCGTACCGAAAAATGGACCGATTGCCACTTTGAGATTCGTCGATTCAAACGTAAACCCTTAATATCAGCATGGTTTTTTTTTTTGGTTTTTTTTTTTTTTTCATCAATTTTGGAAGTGTGCAAAAAGCCGTCGGCAACTTGGCGAAAGTTTTGCGACTTTCTTTTGCACGAGATTCGGCGCTCTACGGAAGAGACCCGTTGCGTTGAATCGACGATCGCTGCTGAAGCTTCATTCGCGTCGATTTTTAACCGATGGCTTTTTAGCCGGAGAATTTGAAGGTTTTTGTTTTTTTTCGAATTCTCGACATATTTTGTTCGCAATTGTCAGTTTGGCGAATCCGACGATGGGATCGCGATCGACGACTACAAAAATGTGCGCCGCAAGGAGTCAAACGGGGAATAAAAAATTGCAACGAGGGACCTGTTGATCAACGTCGATATTCAGGGCTCGCGTGTGAATCGGCGTTTCTTGAAACGCCGAGCGATGAATTTTTCGACACATCGGGGAAGAAAAAAAGAAGATGAGTCGTTTTTTTCCGCCCATCCCGATATATAACATATATTTTGTATTTAAAATTTGTTCCGCAAACGCACGTCCTTCGTCCTCCGAATTCATCTATATCGTTTCGCATTATCACGTACGAATAATTTTTATTGTAACATTTAAAAAAAAAAAAAAACATTTCGAGTGTAAAATTTTTCTTCTATAAAAGTTGCGATCTTCTCATTTTCTGTTTTGTTTTTTTTTTCGTGTTTTTTTTTACATCATATACAGTATTTACAGTATCTTACAGATTGTCGTTAAAAAAATATAGACACATCCTCGTTGGGAGTTTTTTTTGTTTTTTTTTTCTGTTTTTTCGTAAAAAATCGCGCAATACTCAATATTTCCGGTCAGATGTAAAGTCTAACGCGCGTTATCGACGAGAGCTCGGTGCTCTCCGGGATGCTGCGAAACGGTCCAGTCGCGACGAGTAAAAGTTTTTTCCTTCCCCCGCGCAATCGTGTTCGCTCAAGCTCGACCGTTTGCGTGTTCTTTTTTTCTTTTTTTGCGTTTCTCAAAAACTCACGATGAACAACTTTGCGGTATAAAAATTCGCCGATCGAGATTGCTTTTGTGTTTCGCCGCCCCGTCGCTCGACAATTATTCTCACGATTTGTCGGAAAAAGTCAGCGGAACTCCATGACCCCGCGGGCGCTCTCACTCGTTCGTAACGAGGGTCGCCGAAGGGCCTTCCATTCCTTCTATTCCTTCTATTCCTTCGGCCATAACGATGTCCGAATTTTCGTTCTCTTTGTGTATCGCTATGATGATTTTTTCGCTGGAGGATTGACTGTCGGAGGAGCCTTCTTGCGTCGACGTCGCAGCTTCCTGTAAGATTTTTTTTATTTTCGTTGTTTTCCATGAAACATCACTCGACATTTCGATGTATCTCACATAAAGAAGAAAATGGATGATAAAAAGAAAACTCACGGTGCTGCGGATTTTCGTGTGCGTCTTGATGTGTTTCGTGAGGTGATCGGAGCGCATGAATTTCTTCGTGCATTCCGGGCACTGAAACCTCTTTTCCCCGGTGTGGGTCCGCCTGTGACGTTGGAGCTCGTCCGACCTCGTGAATTTCTTCCCGCAGAATATCCAACTGCAGACGAAGGGTCGTTCGCCGGTGTGCCATCTGAGATGAGCTCTGAGATGGCTGGTTTTTCCGTAAACCTTGTTGCAGCCCGCGATGTGGCAAACGTGCTGCCTCTTGCGGCTGAGATCGCGATTTCTGTCGCCCTCGCCGCAGTTTGGGCAGGTGCAGGCCACCCGACGTCTGTGCTGCTTGTTCGTCTCCGGGTCACCGCTGGCGCTCGGCGTCGACGGCGACTGATGCTGATGCTGCTGCTGTGGCGCTGGTGTGCTGCTCGCCATGGGGCTGCCAGCGCCACCAGCGCCACCGTTCGAAGACAGTACCGTTTGCAGGATTTGCCACTTTGGCGAGTCCACGGCGTCTATCGGTACGCTCGGCGAGGCGACGATCGGCGTGCCCCCGGGCGTACCGGCGGACGTCGCCGGCATCGTCTGCACGGCCGGCTGCAGAGCGCTCGCCGGTATCACCTGGACGTTACCCAAACCCGGAATATTCTGCACGGGTATCGATTGCAAAAAACCATTCGTCGCGCTCATCGCGTTCGCCGGCTGAAGCTGCATTATGCCGCCGTTGCCCACGTTTATTCCCCTCATCATTCCTCCCTGCTGCGCGGTTATGTTGGCCAACGCCGACGCCGGGATCAGAGTCAGCTGTTGACCCTGAGCTCCTTGAAAATCAAATATATTCTAGCAACTCTTGTTTTTCCTTCTCCCTCGTCGGAATTCGAGGTGTCGGATGTCACGCAAATTTTCATTCGTTTTCCGTGACCTCCGGGACCTCCGTGACCTCCGTTGCGTGTACGACTTTCGATAACTCGCGAGAACAAAAATAAGGTCGATCGATTTCGAAAGATATCGCCGCACTTTCGGTCTTTCGTATTACCGACCGTCGGTATGGCGGATTTCAACGATATTACATTTTCCGGACGATGTTTGTAAAAGTTTCAACGATATTCTAGGGTCGTTTCTCGTACGATGAATTCTTCAAAAAAGCCGAACGTTTCAACGAGACCGATGAATTATTCGTATTTTCTTTCTTTTTTTTTACCTGTAATGGTAATTGGCTGTATCGTTTGTTGCTGAGATTGCGCAGCGGGTATGTGTATCACTTGTCCACTGGTCAATTGGCTGGTGTCGATGCTCGTGAGTTTGATCTCGCCACCGTCCTCGGAAGGTCTCGTGAGCGCGGACAGCGTTTGCACGTCGATCTTTTGTCCGTCTTTCGTGGTGATGACAGCGCCGCCGTTGTTACCAGCGCCAACGGGCCTCCCCAGAGAGCCGATGCCCACGACCTGATTGAGTTATTCGTAAAAAATCAGAGAATAAGAAAAACGTCAACGTTTTGAAATCAAAAACACATTGGGAGGAGTAGAAAGCGCACGTTCTGACTCGGAAGATCATAACGTTTTCAATTTCCAATATTTTCGAGCAAAATTCGTAGGTGAGCCTCATTGAGAGCGTTTCTTTGGAAAAAGATGCGGTACGCGTTGCGAAGAAGCAAAAAGTGCCATGTTTTACCAAAAGAAAACGATAACTCGATGGATTTTCGACATTTTTCGGAGGATTCCGGAAATGCGAGGTTTGTTTTGCGTTTTGCGAAAGATCATGACGTTTTCAATTTCCAATATTTTCGAGCAAAATTCGTAGGTGAGCCTCATTGAGAGCGTTTCTTTGGAAAAAGATGCGGTACGCGTTGCGAAGAAGCAAAAAGTGCCATGTTTTACCAAAAGAAAACGATAACTCGATGGATTTTCGACATTTTTCGGAGGATTCCGGAAATGCGAGGTTTGTTTTGCGTTTTGCGAAAGATCATGACGTTTTCAATTTCCAATATTTTCGAGCAAAATTCGTAGGTGAGCCTCTTTGAGAGCGTTTCTTTGGAAAAAGATGCGGTACGCTCTGCGAAGAAGCAAGAAGCGCAATGTTTTACCGAAAGAAAACGATGGCTCGATCGATTTTCGACATTTTCCACGAGAATTTTCAGGAGATTCCGGAAATGCGATGTTTGTTTTGCGTTTTGCGAAAGATCATGACGTTTTCAATTTCAAATATTTTCCAGCAAAATTCGTAGGTGAGCCTCGTTGAGAGCGTTTCTTTGAAAAAAGATGCGGTACGCTCTGCGAAGAAGCAAGCAGCGCAATGTTTTACCGAAAGAAACGGATGACTCGATCGATTTTCCACATTTTCCACGACAATTTTCAGGAGATTCCGGAAATGCGATGTTTGTTTTGCGTTTTGCGAAAGATCATGACGTTTTCAATTTCCAATATTTTCGAGCAAAATTCGTAGGTGAGCCTCATTGAGAGCGTTTCTTCGGAAAAAGATGCAGTACGCTCTGCGAAGAAGCAAGCAGCGCAATGTTTTACCAAAAGAAAACGATAACTCGATGGATTTTCGACATTTTTCGGAGGATTCCGGAAATGCGATGTTTGTTTTGCGTTTTGAGAAAGATCATGACGTTTTCAATTTCCAATATTTTCGAGCAAAATTCGTAGGTGAGCCTCGTTGAGAGTGTTTCTTTGGAAAAAGATGTAGTACGCGTTGCGAAGAAGCAAAAAGTGCCATGTTTTACCAAAAGAAAACGATAACTCGATGGATTTTCGACATTTTTCGGAGGATTCCGGAAATGCGATGTTTGTTTTGCGTTTTGAGAAAGATCATGACGTTTTCAATTTCAAATATTTTCCAGCAAAATTCGTAGGTGAGCCTCGTTGAGAGCGTTTCTTTGAAAAAAGATGCGGTACGCTCTGCGAAGAAGCAAGCAGCGCAATGTTTTACCGAAAGAAACGGATGACTCGATCGATTTTCCACATTTTCCACGACAATTTTCAGGAGATTCCGGAAATGCGATGTTTGTTTTGCGTTTTGCGAAAGATCATGACGTTTTCAATTTCCAATATTTTCGAGCAAAATTCGTAGGTGAGCCTCATTGAGAGCGTTTCTTCGGAAAAAGATGCAGTACGCTCTGCGAAGAAGCAAGCAGCGCAATGTTTTACCAAAAGAAAACGATAACTCGATGGATTTTCGACATTTTTCGGAGGATTCCGGAAATGCGAGGTTTGTTTTGCGTTTTGCGAAAGATCATGACGTTTTCAATTTCCAATATTTTCGAGCAAAATTCGTAGGTGAGCCTCTTTGAGAGCGTTTCTTTGGAAAAAGATGCGGTACGCTCTGCGAAGAAGCAAGAAGCGCAATGTTTTACCGAAAGAAAACGATGGCTCGATCGATTTTCGACATTTTCCACGAGAATTTTCAGGAGATTCCGGAAATGCGATGTTTGTTTTGCGTTTTGCGAAAGATCATGACGTTTTCAATTTCAAATATTTTCCAGCAAAATTCGTAGGTGAGCCTCGTTGAGAGCGTTTCTTTGAAAAAAGATGCGGTACGCTCTGCGAAGAAGCAAGCAGCGCAATGTTTTACCGAAAGAAACGGATGACTCGATCGATTTTCCACATTTTCCACGACAATTTTCAGGAGATTCCGGAAATGCGATGTTTGTTTTGCGTTTTGCGAAAGATCATGACGTTTTCAATTTCAAATATTTTCGAGCAAAATTCGTAGGTGAGCCTCTTTGAGAGCGTTTCTTTGGAAAAAGATGCGGTACGCGTTGCGAAGAAGCAAGAAGCGCAATGTTTTACCGAAAGAAAACGATAACTCGATGGATTTTCGACATTTTTCGGAGGATTCCGGAAATGCCAGGTTTGTTTTGCGCGAAAAGATAGCGGGAGCGTGCGCGTTCCGAGGAAGCTTCGAACGCTGAAAGAATGGTCGAGAAAATGGGAGCATAATTCCACGGAGGAGAAGGTACCTGAACGTTTCCGCCTGGACCGGCGACGCTGGTGCTCCAAGTCGTGCCGGAAGTTGGCGACGATGCCACAACTTGCTGCTGCTGCTGTTGTTGTTGTTGCTGCTGCTGCTGCTGCTGCTGTTGTTGTTGCTGTTGAATAACTTGCTGAACAACCTGTTGCACCTGCTGCTGTTGAACCTGCGCATCCGTAACCTGTTGCTGCTGCTGCTGCTGCTGGACAACCTGCTGCTGCGTCTGATGTTGCGCCGCAACTTGCTGCACCACTTGCTGTTGAGCCTGCTGCTGCGCTACCTGCTGTGCAACGTGCTGCGCCACCTGTTGGCCCTGGAGGCCTTGCAACTGCGGCAAATTCGCAATTTGCACCTGCTGTATTTGCCCGTTCGGCGTTATTATCTGAGCCATTTGCGGCATTTGCTGCAAAAAGAAATCGACGATAAACGATGAAATTCGTCGACTGAAAATTCGCCTCGCGACCGTAAAACCTCGTTACCGCTCCGATCGACCGACCTGCGTTATCTGCGGTATCATTTGCGTGGCACCCATGTTGAAAACGCTGGACAAAGCTTGTATGGGAAAGTGAACGGTTTGATAAACCGTCTGGCCATTTCCGGCGTTCACCGGCACCTGAACCGGCACCGTCTGTTGCACGTGCTGCATCGGAAATTGCAGAGGCCTCACCTGCACGCTCTGACCTGCAATATTCGCGATGGCATTACGAAAAATAGAATTTTCAAACTTGTTCAATAAACAACTTCCCGTCGAACGCTGAGAGGCAATTTCCCACGATTCAGTCGGGTCTCCCATAAACGAAACCGCAAATTGAAGCTGAACGATCGAGTTCTGTGACGAAATGGTTCGGGAGATGAAATTGTTTGAGGAAATTTAAAAAAAAATGAAAAAAAACGTTTGAAAGTTCGAACAATGTTCGTTGAGAGATCTCGAGAGTCTTTTTCTTTGCGATAATGACAAAAATGTGAATGCCCACGAGAAAGCGTGTTCGCACCTGTCGGCAGCTGGACCGTTTGGCTGCCGATGCTCTGAATGATCGACGTTGGAAATACATGTGGCGCCCTTATTAGACTGACGGGATGCGGCGTTATTATCGCCTGACCGTTGGCGAGTTGGACCTGCTGGCCACCGGCGGCTGCGAATTGCATCGCCGGTTGCGTCTGGTGATGACCTCCCGTCGCCGACATCGCCGACGACGGTATGAAAAGCGCTTCCTGGCCATCGATATTCACCGTTTGCATCTGCGGTATCACGCTGTAACTGAGCTGCTGCTGCTGCTGAGGCTGTTGCTGCTGCTGCTGCTGCTGTTGCTGCTGCTGCTGCTGAGCCTGTTGCTGAGCTTGCTGCTGTTGCTGTTGGTTTTGTTGCTGCTGTTGCTGATGCTGTTGCTGCAACGCCGCTTGATTGCTTATCAACTGGGCGCCCTAACACGTGACAAAGTTCTTGATTTTTTCAACACCGATAATAAATGCTGATTCGATAAACGACGTTAATCGAGGACACAAGGTACGTAAAATCGCCATGAAATCGAAAAAAAGCGATCTTTCCGTACCGAGATACCGAGCACCAGAATTTTCGGATATTATCAATATTACGAGGTTGCAAAACTCGCTTTTCGCTGGGTTCAAATTCGTCGGAAGAAAAAAATGGGAAATTTTGTCTTTGTAAGAGAGTTCGATTCGCGACCGAATTTTGAAATTTGCACTTTTTCAACGTTGTTCAACTCGTACGAGAAATGACTAATGATTTTCAAATTTTCATACTCTTTTTCTCATAAGAATTAGAAAAAAATCATTCAAAACGCTAAAAGGGTATTTAGAGAAATTAACGAGTTCTCTTGGTGCGAGGAGAAAATACGTTTTTTTGATTATTTTCGGAAAATTTGTTTCTCGACAACGCGACGATTGCTTTTCGGCACGTTTATTGTCACAAGTTTCGCGGCTCGGTATCGCAAATACGGTTTTTTTCTCGGATTTGCACAACATGGCCAAGTACGTGAAATTTCTACTGAATTTCGGTTTTATCGAGACTTTACGTGCCGTACATCCTTAATGGTGACAGTCGATCGTCGGTAAACATAGCTGATATTTGTTATCAATTGTAATTGAATCTGACAAACGCCAATTTGGTAACCACAGGTGAAAAAACATTGCTGCGTTATTGCATTGTTGTTACTGTCGATATTGTCAATTTTCCTTTTACCGACGATCGGTTAATTCGTTTTTATTAGATGCAGACTTGAAAAAGCTAATGAATCAACGATACAATCTTTGTTTTAGCCTCCAGCTGATAAAACAGTTGCAATGAAATCCCATTGGCTACAATTTTGTTAGTCGAAATATTGTATCCGTGATTCATTTTTTCCCACCTGTAGTTGATTAATACGTGTTTTTTAGCTCAATGTGAATGACAAAAATTCATAAAGATATTGATCAATTTTTTAGTTTTTCCGATAAAAGACAAAAGCGGAGCTTTTCGTTCGTCTCAGAGGACGCTTATTGAATTCTACCGTTAATATCGAGTACCGCAGCGAATTGGCGTTTGTCAGGTGCAGGCGAGAAAAAAAAACCATTATTCTTACTCCGACACTTTTCGTTCATGCCAAAAACAGTACGGATACTCTTACGTTATCTGTTAGTTGACAAAATGCATTAAAACTCTCCGACAGTTCACCTTTCCTATAAAATAAAAACATTTCTTCCTCCAGTTGACACGACCCCTATGATGAATTTGAAAATTCACGGAACTTTACCGTCTTTCTAATCGCGCCCAATTCCGATATGAAATTCTTTCGAGCTCGACGCATGCTCCCACGATGAAAAAAGAAAAAACGAACATTCGAAAACGACTGCAAACGGTTGCGAACGAGAGCAATGATAAACTCACTAATTCCTGAACAATATCGTTGCTTGCAGGTACCTGCAAAAATTGCTGCTGCAGCGCCTGAACGGATATCGTTTGTGTCCTCTGCTGATCGTGCTGATGCTGCTGCGCCGCTTGAAGCGGCATGAAGTTCTGCAGCTGCTGCAGCGTGATGACCTGAGGCTGCTGATGCTGGTGTAACTGCTGTTGTTGCACATCGTGCTGATGTTGTTGTTGTTGTTGTTGTTGATGCTGCGCCTGAGCCTGCGCCTGTTGCTGCTGCAATTGTTGCAGCACATTCGCGCTTACAAAGCGAATTTGCGGCTGAGCGATTTGCTGCTGTTCCAACTGTTGTTGCTGCTGCTGCTGCTGCTGCTGTTCCTCCTGCTGTACCTGCTGCGCCTGACTCTGCAATTGTTCGTGAGGATCCTCTATCTCTTCCTGGAAAATGTACAACCAACGTCGCGTCATTCGGCCAACTAATGATCGCGAGAAAAATGTTTTTCGACGGTCGAGAGAACAAATGTCGCTCGCTTTCAGTTTCCTCCGATCTTTCCGGCAATTCTCACCCGAGCGGAGTATCGAGCGACGGCGTTTTGATTCATAACGACGGAATTCGCAACGGAGCTACCCGATGGTCATTTTGAACAAAAAAAGTCGCTGGCTCTGAATTCTCGCGCGAACTTTCTATCGATTCTGACACGAGGGACGCTTCGTTTCGCAGCCGCAGAGTGCCCGAGTTGTCGAACAAACTGTCGCGGAAGACGGATGAAGAGTTGAATCAAAGCCAAAGGATCTTGCGTGCATTTTTGTGTTACGAACCTGCTATGGCATGGTTTTTTTTCATGGTTCTTCGGCTTTTGACGGTGTAATGAATGAAAAAATCGTGAATCGAGAGAAGGAGCTTGGTTTTCTGATTTCAATAGAGATTTTTGAATCGCTCTCATCTTGCGTTTTTGTTTTTGTTTTCGAGCGCCGTTGAACACGCGACAATTTTGTCATGATTTTTCGTCGTCAGACACATCGCGCGGAGAACGGGGTGAGAACGATGAGGGGAAAAAAATAACCGAGAAAGAGCACCGAGAATTTTGAAAGTGCGAAAAAGCTGCAAGCAAAAAAGTATCAGGTGGAGAGAATTGTCGCGATGACACGTGCGAAGCGTCGGTGATTTTCTCGCGCGTTTCAGCAGCCAGCGCTGCCGACGCCGCCGCGAGAGACGCCCAGCATCGATAGAAAACGCGCCAGGCAGGAGGACCGCCTCTCTACGCCCCTGAAAATTGTGTGCCCCACCCGCGAAAATACTTGGACGCGCTAGCCGCGAGATGGCGCGTCAGTGCGCGGCATATCGATGAAAACACGATCGTAGCGATCGACAATCGAAAGGAAACGCAACATCGGTGCTTCGTACCGGTCTGTAAGATACTCTTGCGCCCTTTTGCTTCTTTCTAGGCGTGTACGTGTAAAATGAAACACGCGTGTTAGGTTATGTCGGTCGAGTTGCCGGAGAGATGCGCGTACACGTTTTCACGAGCGTAATAGGCTATGGGGGCAAACTCGCGCCAGTAGAGAACGAGAGCGGAGCGAGATGGAGAGTATACATGTATATTTTCGATAGAACGCGACAACGCCACACCCGCCCACTCGTGTGGCTCTCACGCGGCCTCTCCTCACAGCGCCACGATATGAAGCGCGCAAGAACGGGGGTCTTTCTCTCTCTCTCTCTCTCTCCCTCGCTTTCTCTCTCGCATATATACACACGATCGTACAACCGCGGTTCAGCCTCCACCCACTTTGATGCCTCGGAGACTCCACCTAACTCGACCACGTTGTAACCGGTACAAAACACGTGCTTCTATCCTATCTTCGACGGGGATCCTTCGGTCCCACCTTTTCGCATCGCTCTTTGCCCTTATACACGCACCTTTTGCGCGAGATTTTCTCCCGGGGACGTGCACACACGCGTATCATCCCCCTCTCGTCGAACGGGCCAAATAATTCGCGCCCGACTCGAAGCTACGCATTATCTCCGCGCGTAGATTTTAGTAATCCCCGAACCCTCGGAAGTCGCGGTATCGACATGCGCTTTTTTCATGCACGAGCGTCAAGTTATTTCAACGCGAATATCTTACCTTGGGCTCTTGAAGGATCTTCGTATCAGCCATAGTCCAGTGCTGATTTCGCCTGTGCTTTCTATTTGTTCTTCCCGGTCGATCGAGCTCGCGTATTTTTCGAAATTGAAACTTTATAACCTCTCTTTTCACCTCGAAAGTTTATCACCGTTGCTCACTGCGATACACTACACCATTAGCACGCTGTACAAACTTTATCGTACAAAAGATACGTTATTGTTGTTTTTTTTCTCCCGACTTCTCAACTTATTTTAGTAAACAAAATGCCTTCGCGTCTTGTTGGCAACGGTGATGCCGAAACGGCCTCGCAACATGGTACAAACCGCTCCGTTCCCATTCACGTGTAGTTTTTACGACCCAAGCGTACGTACGTTACAAACACGCTCGGGTTTTCTCCCTAACAACGTCTCGGAACATTCACTCTGGTGAAGGCGAGACACGGAGAAAAGAAACAAGGACGCTCGCGCGCGGTACTTGTCACACGCGCTCACAATGTGTGCAGATGTGTGTTTTGTATTTCGTATTTAAAAACCGTGTGCTTACGATCGCAATTGCGTTCAGCATTCGTGTGTGAGAAAAAATTCGCACGCCCGCGCACTAACGCCGTGTGTTCTGTATATATGTATAGATGTCTATACGTTTATTATAACCTCGGCGACGCTATATTTATTCTCCGACCGTTCTCCGTTCTCTTTTCAATCGATATTTTCATCATTTCTCGAACATTCGCGCGGATTATCACCGAAATACATATTCTGTCGAATTATTCCCGTACGAGTTTCCTTTCTATTTTTCTTTTCACTTTACCCACACATACGCAACGCACACCAACGCCGTCTGCGTTATAACACACACACATACGCGCTGCAGCGTTTTCTCCCACTCTCCGGTACGGAGAGAGCTGTCCAGCGACAGCTGCAGCCTCGCAAGCAACCTCGAAAAGAAAAATTCCAGTCGCGCTTGGCACTGCGTTTTTTCCCAAAGTTTTTTCCTCCCAGTTTTTTCGGGCGATCTCAAGAAAATCCCGCGAGTTCCACACGGGTATGTGACTGATAAGGGAGACGCGAGCGTCCCTGTATGTGTGGAACGCGTTCGTCTAATTTGACGAAGGAAACACAACGACGGGCGTGTGGAAGGAGTGAGATGGAGAGAGAGAGAGAGAGAGAGAGAGCGAGGAAGATAGCGCGCGGAAGGCGAGATTTCCCACCGTGTGTCAAAATTCCACTCCGAATGGTATAGATAGGCGTCCGCGAGGCGTATACACAGGATATCGCGCACTCTTCGGGGGCTCTCAAGGTCCGCCTGTAATGCCTTTTCACTCGTACTGCCGTCGCACAAACACAGATGTATGTGTATACGTGTACGTGTGTGTGTAAACGTATGTATAACGCGAAGGACGCGGCTAAAACGAGAGCTCGTAAACGCGTGCTTGTAACTAGCTCGGAGCCAACTGATTGTTTGTGGTGGGGCGGTGCGCGCGACGCCACCTAACGTTGCGAACCCTTCTCCCCCTGCCCCCCTCCACGCCGCCGCCAGCTTCGCCCTCGGTCGCGCGGCGCTTCGCTGCTCCGGCGGATAATCGTCAAGCTGCCGTGTCCTCTATCATTGGTCGGAATACGCTGCCACGGTCCGGCCTCGGTTTAGCAGGGGCGTACGCGGGGGCTGCTCTCTGCTCGGCCGCCCACCCCGTCGTTATAATAATCACCGAGGGGCTCCCCCCCCCACTGATGCACCCTTCTCTCAACATTGTTAATATTGTAGGTGCAGATACGATGCTAAACACGCAACTCGATCGCTGTTTGCGCGCGTTTCGACAAAACCCGCCAAAAATGTTTGAGTCATCGAGGCAGCGCGTGTATACTGTACTCGCTAACGTGAAAGAAAAAAAAGAAACAGGGGAGCGGACGCGTCGGCCGCGTTGGTGCGAAAGGGGGGAGGAGTCGATGGCCAACGCCCCTTCGAGGGTCGACTTCTGTTATATTAGGATTTCCCGCGTACATAGCAACATCTGTGGATCGGGCATTTCGTACGTAAAAAAAATACTCTGCTCCGGGTATTCTGGCGAGAAGCGCGTCCTTTTCTTAGCCAGCTGGCGGTGCCGGTTCTCGCAGGCTCTTCAATTTTCGCCGCAAAGTTTCGTACAGTGGAAACTCCGTTATATCGCACACGAGCGTTCTTGCATCGCTAGCTGAGTCGACGACAGAGGGCGCTGTGGTGGCAGCACGCTCCGTCAGCTCCTTCTCCAACAGGAATCTTTGTTTTCTACAATTTTTCTTGTTTATCGCGCGAGTGTCTGTATAATATACAAGTTTTTTCCGAACACAGTTTCTTTCGACGAAATTAATACCGCGAAATCATTTCGTCTCGGTTTTTCGCTTATTCGCAAATTGCAAGGATTTACACGACGAGAATGTAGAATAACCGAACGCCTGAAAATCATAAAACTGCAACAACGTCGTCGGTCGTTGATTTGCGCGGGGTGTTTTTTTTCTCTAGATTTACCCTTACCTGAGGCTGCCTTTCACGGTCGTTACGCATTGGCGTCGCCGGGACAAAAGTGCGAATCGCGCGCTTCGAAGAGACTAGCGACGCGCGGCGTCTGGCGGTCGAATCGGCAACTAAATCAAATCTAGTGACAATCGTTGTTTCACCGCCGTTTGAAAGCACACATGCTCAAATTTCAAAATCAAGACTCTTGTCCCCCGCGTTAATCTCTGTCTCAAGGTCAATAACGTCGGATCGATCGAAACAAAAGAAAAAGAGGGCGCCACGTGACCCATTTAGGCCAGTAAGCGGATATTTACAGTTCCATTCGTCTCTGGTGTTATTTTTGCATCCGGAGAAAATCTAGAAGATCCAAAAATGAAACAAACGTACAGAGAGGTAGTGCGCATATATTTCGATGCAAATATACATGACTTTGATTCGTTTGTCTCCAGTTGCACTCGTTCCTCGTCCCGCGTGATTGACAATAGAATTGATCGAAAAATCGACGAGAAAAAGGAATTTCAAAAAAAAAAAGAGCAAAAATCATCTCGATGATTATTCTCGCGAGAGATTATTATTTACACGTAAATCGGCCGGTCGTGACGATTTGAAAATTTGACAAAACGTACATCGAAATTCGTGCGTTCGATCGTGTCTGGTAAAAATACGCGAAAAGAAAAAAAGGAGGGTCGAAAGCATAAAAGATTCAACGAGTATTTCGATCGGAGCACTTCCGGAGTGGTAATCGCGAGTTAGATCGACGGTGCGAAACAATTCAAACGCCCCGATAGGAAATAAATAAATAAAGAAATAAAAACTAGACGAAAGTGGGATTTAGCGACACTGCCGGAGTGTCGTTTGTCGTTTTCTTCCTTATCGATCGCGTCTTTCGAAGAGTCTCGATCGAATTGAGAAAATATCGAAAAAAAACGGAACGGAAGAAAAAAAACGAAGAAAAAAAAATTGTTTCCTACAACGAATCGTTTCGAAAGGTTAATTGGCTAAGAGACGAAGCTTCGCGTCGCGAAAAACGTTCTTTCTCCTCGTTCGCTCTCGCGAAATTTTTGTCTCCCTTTTAAAGTCCACCGCCGGATCTCTCCACGCTGATCTGTTTCTTGAGTACGTCCTTCTCGTGTTGAGCCTCCTCCATTTCCGCCATTCGGGCGAATCTCGAGTAAGCCACGTGGCCGGATTTTATCGCGGACATCATCTGCGTGAGAAAATCAAGAGAAAAATCAGTACGGGAGATCGACAATTTTTCAAAAATGCAAATTCATCGACAGGAATTTTGTCGAGGATAACTTTTCCCCGATCCTTCCTTTTTTTCGTTCTTCTACGTTAGCAACATGCCGGAAGACAAAATGCATTAAGGTCGTACCACCGCGAGCAGACTCGAGACGAGAAATGTGAAATTGATGATTGAAATTGACGTTTTTTGCACTCAATCACGTGTCTGTGCGTGAAAAAAAGGCAGCTAGACGGATTCGGGGTGGAAAAACATTTCTCTCGTTTCAGCATGAACTTTTTGAGATACGAACGCCGGAAGTTGGAAAATCCTTTGAAAAGAAGGACAGTGCCGGTCGTGATTACACTTTTTGCGTCTGTTTTTTTTCCCCCTTGGTTTTTGTCCGTTATAAATAGGTAGGATATCGCAAATATGCACTTTGGAAAACGAAATTCAGCGTTTTATCGCAATTCGTCACCGATTTTCGGGCTTCAAAGTCGAGGAATAATCGAAAGTCATTTTTCACCGTCGCGGTGGTACTGCGTTAATTGAGAAAAGAGCGGGGCATCGATCATCGTTATCGCGATGACGATCGAGAGTGAGAAATTTGACGTACACTTTTTTTTGTCTATTCTCGTCAATTTTTGAAAAAAAAAAAAAAGTGAAATCAACGATTTTACGACACATGCGCATTCACAATTCAACGCTTTTCGCACACGTTTCGCGTGTTTACTTTCGCGCAACAGCATGATTTTACCACCACGCTCGGCGGGAACCTTTGCTTTCGCTTTCTACTTTTTCGTCTTTTTTTTTTCACGTTTGGACAAAATCCAAACTTGGGAAAATCGAGAGGAAAACATAAGATCGAACAAAGCGATTGTTGCACTGGGGATAAAAAAAAGAACGCTGCGATTTTTGCAGGGAAATCCAGCGTGGATAAAAGCGAGTGTTTTTTTATATGAAAAAAAAGCTCCGTCCGACGGATTTTTCAAAGATATCAGTGAAGTTGAAAAAAACAGGACAAAGCATTGGAAAAATTGAAGCTTCAACGAGGGATTACGGGTGTGCCTCGCTGTTTTTGTCACCTTCCTCGTAGTTTTTCAAAATAAATTCGAGGATTTTCGGACTAACGCGTGCAGATATTTCCGCGCGATAATTTTCTTGCGGAAATTTTGAAAATTAACGCCTAATATCGAATCGAGCGAGCTATCGATGCAGAAGCTGTGAAAAGAAAGTTGCGCGGCTTTTCTAAACGAGTCAAATCTCGGTAAAAGCGAGTATTTTCTTTTTTTCGAAAAACGAAAAATTACGAAAATTCCGGAAACTCGGCAAATTTTCCCACGAGATGCTGAATTTTGGAGCAAGATGAATTTAGAATGAGTTTTCGGAAAAAAAAAAAATCGACGACAAACTCGCGTTCTCCATTCTACGTTTTTGAGTTTTTTTTTTTCATCCTTCCGTGAGAGCTCTCGCGACAATCGCGTAGATCGTGACCGTTTCAGCGCGATTCTACAATCTTACAAACGCCGAGAAGAAAATTTTTGCCTCTGGTACGTAAATTTTTTTTTTTCAAGTTTCAAAAATTCA